>CAWUFW010000006.1:1200000-1800000 GCA_963921515.1 Calotriton arnoldi | reverse complement strand
CATTATCTGTCCTCGTGACGTTTTAAAATGAACTTTGTGAATAGCTCACCTGAGGCATCTAAAAGCACTGTTGGCCGATAATTAACGGACTTGTTTCTTGGGACTTTCTTATAGATCGGCCGAATAAACATACATGTCAGGAGATGGGAATGCTTTTGGTCCTTAAACAAATGTTAAAAAATACACAAAAGAGATTAGCCCATACTGTTGGAAAATAATGGTAAATGCTTATACGGACGCTGTCTGGGCACTAGGCATGAAAGCATTTAGAACATTGTAGTAGATTCTCTATCTTTTTTTTCGGTCACTGTTGTCGGAGGTACTGCGTAATAGATTCACATGTCAATCGACATTACAGTAAGATCCGCCATAGATAGATGAAACATAATCGACCTAAACAGACTCGCCTATTGTTACTGACTTCGTAGCATCTGTTGTTCCTGAGACCATAGCAACAGAAACCCAGAATCGCTTACATTCTGTTTGGACATCAGTGGACAAATCGTGGACCACCAGTGAGAGTCTGAGTTCTCCCTAAGGATGAGAGCCTCCACCTTAGTACTTATCGTAGAGCAAAGATCTATTATTATTTTTTTAAACCCTCAGCTGTTCGTTTCTATGAAAGGGAAGCTGATTCAGTTTTTTATTTAAAAAGTCTGAATACCACAATACCTCTAACGTAGTCATACTTTGTAAGTCTTGTGCTATTTTGTTAGGCCAGGGTGTCAAATCAACGACATTTATTCTATTCCAGTTTGACTTTTTGCTTATAGCAGCTGTTTTTCCTCTGAGGTAGATGAATGGTTGGAGCCAAGGAGGCTTGTAATGTTAAGATGGCTTTTAATTGATTGTGGTCACTTACATCTCTCTCTAAAACGCCAGCTCTAAATTTTTTGAAGATCTATATATGAAATAAATACTTGGGCACTCATTACAAGTGGGCCTAATTTTCCAGTCCTGTACAAACTCATGAATTTCATAATAATTTAAACCTCCCCGCAGCGTTATCCATGTAAATTTCGTCCAGCCCAAACAGCCAAAATGTACTGGATGAAAATGCCTGGTAAACACGGGTGCATGTGGACTTCTGTGCCACTATTGCATACAGATTGATAGCAAGGTGAGAACGATCACTGTCCATGGTGTGAACTATAGACCTGCCCTCACTAAGTTTTTGTGTGTTTTTTTTTTTCTTCTTGTCCTTTGCTTGCTTAAGTTTGCCAAAGGTTTAAAGCAATGCAATGGGAACAGCAAAAGCTGTGCTAGATATAACTAACTCATGGCTTGTTTCAGCCAATGACTCCAGGTAGGTACTAGACTGGGAATTGGACATAAATTAATTTGCTCTCGGTTTTTTTTTCCTTTCTTTTCTCTCTCTAGGAGGTGGGCCATGATTTTCTGAGGGTTGTAATTTTAGCTCTGAATCTGAAGATAGTGAGTTAGAAGACTTGTGGCCTTATTTATAGTATGGTGGATGGGTAACAAACGTGTCTGATATCCTGTGCTATAGGCTGCAATAAGATTGTAATTCGACTAATGGGCAATCCCCCAAATGGGAAGGGGTATCTCATCTGCCGAACTCTAAATTAAGCACATTGACTGAACAGTCCTTCCAAGAGTGGCAGCGGTCTGCATAAATTTTGCCAGACCCTCCAAACCTGTTCCACCCTTAACCAGAACCTTTATCATAGATGTTAAAATATTTAAAGAGTAGGCCTGTGTTGCCTGTTGCCATGTCAACAATTAACCCGTTGTGCTAGGTAGGTTTTGAAAAGGCATCTGCATTGCAGAAATGGGGCACTGAGCAAAAGTTCACTAGTAATTATTTATTCTCGTAATCTGGATCAACTTTATCCAACGGAAGATAACTGTTTAAATTTAGTTGGAAAAAGAATCTACATATGTCAGTTTGTGACTGACTTGCTGAAATTCTGATCTACTGAATCTTAAAAGCCATTCACATGTTATCTGTTAATTTTTGCTGAAATGGAAAACTTGATTTCAAAGAAGTCATATTAGTAGATCAAGTGGGATGAAAATAAGGCCTATGTTATTTGCTAGTCACCTGTTCTTCTATAATTGAATGGATATGATCCTCTTCATTGAAATGAATTTTTGATGTTTTGCAATTAACGTTATCCTCTGTTTCTTTATAATGGTATTCTTCATTGCTAACCAATGTGTATTGAAAGGTTCTTGTGACATATAAGTGAAGTACTTAAAATAAATAGTTCTATATCTTAATACTGTGCAAAAGGTAGGCTCATTTTGAACTCTTCCTCAGGTGAATAGTGTTAGAAAATAAAATGGGTGAGACAAGTTAAGTAGTATTTTGGAAAGCTATAAAATGTGTCGGAAGGGGAGAAAATAAGGCAGTGGACTGTCCAATTACCCAACTGTCAGTGCTATTATTTCGCAGTTAAAAAAAACTAAAAAGCACATTTGAAGTACAATAAAATGAGCAGCATGATACATAATTTAAATAGTTAATGTAAGCATGACCCAATCAACAGTAGAGAAAAAACATGAGTTACTATTAATCTCCACTCAGTAATTAACAGCCACCAGCAATGGACCAGCACTCAGTTTTGTAAATTAAAGCAAGTGTGGTTCAAAAGAGATTGGTCCTAACTCTGATGTGGAGCTCCTCCCTCATCCAAGCTTACTCATACCCATTCAGTTTCACACAGATGTACAGTTCTGTGTAATTCAAATTTAAAAGCAAGGACTGATTAGTGTAGACGTTCTCATTTCAAAGCGCTAATGATGGTCAGTGTACATGGTAGAGTATCAAGCAATAAGACGCATGGTAAAGAGCAATAAGACTGACTGTGAAAGAGCGTGGGTCAGATACACTAACCAGGTTCACTCTGGTCAAAGATTTTACCTTCTGACTTTACTCCTGTGGTGTATTGGGACTTGTGGAACTACACTTCTAAAGCCCCCCACCCCCAACAACCTCAGGGGAGGCAATTAGAGACTCACTGGTGTTGGGCAGAGTCTAATCTAGATCCAGTTGCAGGAAAGGCATCTTGTAGCTTATTGTATCCCTTCAGCATGAACAGGAGGTCAGCCTTATGACCCCTGAAGTCCACTTCTTTGTCCTGAGTACAAGGGAGAGAGCAGGTCCAAGACTCTTCTCAGGTCGCAGACTGCAGGTTCAGTCCCCTTCAGATCATTCTCCTTTCCAGGAGTCTCTCTGACTGCAGATGCCACATTTAGGCCTGGCACGAGCTAGTGGGTATGAATGGTCCCTGGACAAGTTCTAAACAATGGGGTGAAGGTTCCTAGGGGGCTAACCCTACCCACTTTGGGCATTTACAAGATGGCAGATGTCTTCGGCCACACTAAACTTGGGTTCTGAGGGGGTGAAGGTGGGGTGCATACTATGGTAATCCTCGTGTCCTCCTACATCTAAAACTAAAATCCATTTTGAGGCAGTCTCTGTACCACCAAGAACCCCAGAGACAGAAGACGGGTGGAACAAATCAAGGCTCATCGGCAACCAGACAGTAGATGCACACACAACTTTTGAGCATCCAGCTCTCTCTTTGAAGTGGCCCCAAGTGTGATATGTAAAATCCCAGCAGAACTGTTTAAGCACGGTATGACACTCTGCAGGATTTGATGCTGTGATGCCAACAATAGGTCCACTGTGATTGGGGCCGGTCTGACTGGGGAAACCAAAGTAGTATGCAGGTCTGGGTGTTAGCTACATCTGCTTCTGACAGGGTAGACCTCTTTGAAGTTAATTTCTTGGGCCCAGCTAACTGGCCATCCTGTCAAGGGCACAATACCTCCCAAGGCCTTTTTGACTCTGTTCTGGGAGCACCTTCACCCCTCATTTATGCCTATTAAAATACTAATTACTAGCTAGCAGAATTCTGAGCGCAAAATGCAAAATCTGATATCGACTTCTACCCACTGATTCCTTACCTTTGAATTTCCCCAGGCATCTGACTGGATCCAGAAGATTTGTCGTGAGCAATACCCCCGCACGCCTGTATTGACGTATGCGGCACCTATGTAGGTGCCACCCAGGCACGCTGACTTCAATTATTTTCTTTCCGCACCAGCCAGCGGTGATCCAGAGAAGAGCTACCCCTCTGTCGTTTTTTGACTGAATTTTTCGATGTTTTGTCGACTGTTTTGGGGGTATTCCCTCCTGGTGTGTCGAGATGTCCTCTTCTAATACAGGTTTTAAGCCTTGCAGTGCCTGTCACTGACCAATGTCGGTGACAGACCTGCACCTGATGTTTGTGGTGCCTGGAGCTTGACCACAACACCACGTCGTGCCCCGATTGCCAAGCCATGGCCCGAAGGCTTTGAGGGAGCGGTCCCTGAAGCTGCTAGCGGCCTGGCACGCGACTCCGCAGAAATCAAGGTCCCAGTCGAGGAGAAGGGCCTGGAATTTTTCGCAGAACCGGAAGTCCTCTTCATCTCATTCAAAGTCGTCGGGACACTTGGCTAAGAGGCACAAGAAAAGGAGCAAGAAGTCTAAGCACTCTTCGACTTCTCCCTTTTCGTCAGCCGATGAGACGAGGAAGATTCGGCACTAAAGACATGGTTCTTTGGAGCCTGCACCTGGGCTGACTCCATGCCTACCCAACTTTCCGGGAGCCAGAGCGGCCCCCACCCAACTCAGAGTTTTATGAAGCCATGCATATCTTTTTTGGGCTGTCGGACCCAGTCGACGCACCTTCAAGCCAGTGAGGTCAGAGGTGGCCTCATCTGGTTCTGCGCCGGCGTGGCCCCAGGGATCCATTCCTGGATCCAGACAGGGTTGTGGAATTCCTATAGCCCGACGTCCAGGACATATTGTTTGGGGTCGAGGGCAACAAGTTTTCATGTGTAGTTTGTCCTTGGGACAAGTAGGCCCAACCCCCTGCAGCCTAAACCCTTTGGCTGCCAGTTTGCAGTGCCACATTATGGATCAGGAAAGGGCACTATCTGCAGTTAAGGTAATATTTTTGTCCATATGTTTATGCTGGTCAAATTTGTATTTATGGTTCATTAATTGAAAGCCTTTATTATTAGGGGGAGCGCTCTAAGTAAATTTTGTAAGCTCTGACTGCAGTACTGACCGTGGTTCCAGTGTTCAAATGTGTACACACCTTTTCAAAGTTTAGCAATATGAGGCTATGAATAATGCTCCCAGAATGCTCTTTGATTTGATGCAAATATTTGCAGAAGCTTGAAAGCAAGATTGATAATTCTTTACTTTCAAAATCAAATGTTCATAAATAAATGGAAGCAGGATTTGTTTTTGCTAAACTACTGTAAAATTTCAGGTACCATTTCTTTGCAGCATCATTTAGTAACGTGTTGATGCATGCTAGTATTTCCCAGAAATATTCGTAATGGAAAATCAGTGTAACCAGTTTCAATAAGATTATGGGAAACAAAAATAAACCAGCATTGGCAAAGCGAGGAGGTCTGAAATTGGTGGTCCGCTTTTTAGTTTTGTCAATGTGTGACTTGTTTTGGCATGGTTTTTGTAAAACCTTATTCATGTGGGAGCTGCCGGGCCCTCACCATTATAACAAACATTGGCAAAAGAAAATATAGTTTTTTGGTCTCAAAAAGCACTCACTGCCACAGTAGTTACTAGCACTAAACAAAACTACTTTGTGTGCTGATATGCTCCTTGTGAAAGTGCAGAATGCTGTCACTCACAGTGAAGCCAGCCGATACAGAGAGAGAGGGAGAGAGAGAATTTTAATAAACACAAAAGGTCACAGTCCACGCCAGATCAAATTAGGGGCCAAATTATTAAAGAAAATCTCAAAAATGCACCCACGGTATATGTCCTTGCTTTAAGTGCAGCTATACGGCTTTCGTGAATTCCCAAGAATTTACAGAAGTAGGACAAGAAATAGTACTCCTAGAAATATTTGTGAACTGCATTTTAGCATGAGCAAATCTGCATGTGTAGATTTGCTCATGCAAAAATCTGAGTGTTTGCAAGTTCACTTTCCCATCCAAACACTTTTTTTTGTCCAACTCTGGAAGAAGTTTTGCATCTACCTTTGTCGGGAGTAAATTTCCAACATTTCTCCGTAGGGGAAAAGATTAGAGATCAGTTGTTGAAAACCCTTAAAACATAGAAGTTAGTAGGTTTGCACAGACTCTAAAGGGCATTCTAACCCTAGAACTATTGCTTACCATTACCTTCAGCCCCAGTATGTAGATCTGCGGAAACATGGCAACGTAAGGGGTTTACAAGTATTCAAACACTACTATGGTATTAGTCATGGCATAATCAGAGAGGCTATATTAGAGCTCTTATATAATGAGATTGTTGCCATAATTTGTTGCTGCACTACATGGCATCAAAGGGGCAAGTGGATTTTGTTATAGGACAAGTAGATTTATGAAGCAACCTGCCCCATGGACAAGTAGATATTTTATTAAATTCCACACCCCTGATCCAGACCAACGCCAGTCGTACCATCTTGACCTTCCCTGGTGCTGGTCCCCTGCGCCGCCATCCCCATTGTGATCCCTGACTCCGACATGGAGCGGATGGGTGTCGCCCGACTCCGACCCTGGCAGGAACTTTGATTCCTAGATCGGAGCCTGAGCACTATTCCCATCGGCTAGGACTCTGGGAAGAACGGGAGGGGTCCCTGGACCCTGAAGAATACTAGCCATACATAGAAGACCCTAATTTGGACTGGAGTGAGGAACTGGGTGAAGCCAGTGGATTGGATTCTTCTACAGATACTACTATGCTTTCTCCTCCTACTGTGGCTACGGAGGAGGGAGCCTCGTACGCAGTGGTGGTGCACAGGGCAGCTGAGGTCCTTGACAGTCAAGACCAACATCTTGACATAGGTGCTGCACACGGGAGTCTCCTCATCTGAACCCCCTGCTCCAGTTCAATGATGCCCTCACTGACGTCCTGTTGGGGATCTGGTCCAAACCCAAAACAGGGGCACCTGTGAATAGGACGATCGCCTTCCACCATTGCCCCGTGCCAGGGGACCCAAACTTCCTCACCCAACACCCTGACCCTTAGAGCTTGGTTGTCCCAGCCTCGACTTTCTAGGGTGCATTCCCTACCGCTCCCCCAGACAGGGAATCCAGAAGGCTGGGCTCTATGGGGAAGAAAATGTTTTCTTTTGCCAGCCTAGCATTGCGGTCTGTGAACACTGCATGCCTGTTGGGCCATTACTCTCTCACTCTGTGTGGTACGGTTGTACAAGTGCTGCCACCGGTCTCGGAGGAGGCCCAGGCTGTACTTTGTCAGGCTGTTGCTGATGGGAGAGACGCAGCAAAGTTCACAATTTGTTGTGGATTGGACATGACCGACTCACTAGGCAGAGCAGTTTCCTCGATGGTGACCCTGAGGTGCCACGTCTGGTTGAGGACGATTGGCTTTTCAGATGTCCAAGCTTCCCTTATTGGACATGCCCTTCGATGGCACCCATTTCTTCAGAGACAAGGCAGACACTGCACTGGAGCACTTTAAGGGCACGCGGGCTACGGATAAGTCCTTGGGCCTCCCGGCTGCCCCACTTCACCCCCAGTCTGCCTTTCGCTCCTTTCATGGCTGCGAAAGGGGAACCGCGCCAATACCAAGCCAGCTGCTGAGCCACGCATGCTCTCCAGCCTCTGCGTGGACTAGAGCGTGGCACCCACAGACCTCGTGGGTCAGGTAGCCAGCGTTCTGGTCTGTCCCCCACCCCCCCGAGCAGCTGCAGCCTCCAAGTCTTCCTAATCTGCTCCTTTACCACCATGGGCATCCAGTTGCTTGCAGGATTCGTCCATCACCTGCCCCACTGGCAGGCATAACATCGGACAGGTGGGTCTTGCAGATTGTCCGAAGGAGCTACTCCCTCCCCTTCGAGACTACCACTCCCTCCATGCCACCATCTCACGACTGCTCTGTGAGGAAGTCATGGCTCTCTTGGCTAAGGCAGCCTAGAGAGGGTTCTAGGGCCAGAAGTAGGCTGTGGTTGTTATTCCCGCTACTTTCTTGTCCCCAAAAAGAACATGGGCCTTCGTCCTATCCTAAACCTCCGAGCCCTCAACTTCTTCCTCAATAAAGAGCAATTCAAGATGCTCACACTAGCTCAGGTCTTGGCTGCCCTGGACCCAGGAGACTGGATAGTAGCGTTGGACTTGCAGGATGCCATCTTGAACCTTGTAACCTAGGCAGTAGATACAGTTCACCACCAAGATTTTGCCAATCCTCAAAAGCTGATAAGAAGCAGCAACTCTTCTTCTTACAACATTCCTTCTGTAGATATGTGCCTGCACTCACCCACTATCCCCCACCCAACCGAGTCCAATTTGAGTATGCTGGTATCTGATTCAATAATCTGTTCCGGAGAGGAACCAAAAATAGCCTGGCTGCTCCAGGTCTCTATGTGATAAAGCCAATGCTCCGTCTCCATCTGGGCTTCTACCGACAAGGGAAACTCTTTTGCATTGGTGAGGACCTTCCTGAAACGGGAAATCTTAAAATACTTACTGCAGGGCTCTGTACTAGAGGGACCGGAAAAACTGCTTCAATGGAGGAAGCAACGAAGGCCCACGATCTTGGCTAGAACTCTGAGAAAGATGTGCTGAATTATTAGATCCTTATGTCAGTACCTTCTTAATTGCATAAATTGTTTTTCTCCGGCCAAGCATGGCATCCACCACATCTCTGGTGGAGCCCAAGAACTCCACATTTTTCTTGGGTAGATTACCTGATTTCTCCTTGTTGATCAGAAAATCCAAATCCTTCTAAAGACCATATAAAGGTGCTGTATGAGGGCCATGCAAAACATATAAGTAGGCAGTTGCCCTCACCTCTTGGGCTCTGAGATGTGACACATGAGGTTCGGATCTTTGTAAAGCCCTCCAGGCTGAAAACAGTGCGAATGGGAGGAGCTTGGACTCCTAAATCTGCCTCTTGCAGGGAGACTAGAGGAATCCGAGGTCAGCGACAAGAGATCCCATAGATGTAATCTGACCATCCGGTGTCTCTCCAAGAAATTGTCTTTTAGGAGGTAAACCTCCATCTCGAAGTGCCTGTACACTAACTAGACATAACAGTTTCTTAGATCAGTGACTGGGTGCAGGCCTTTTCCCTAATTTGTTTTACCAGAAAAATGTTGCTTAAGAACCTTGACTAATGCAGAAATGATCTTTGGACAGACCCATGCTGCATTAAAATCCTGGACACTTGTGTCCTCAGAGGTCTGATCCTATTGAGGAAAAAAGACTTGGGGATGGTTAATCCGACTTTACCAGGGTTTCATAAAGTTCTAACGGAAACCCTACACTGAGGCTAGGATTGAAGCATTTGAAGTTACTCATTTCCATTTGAGCAGAAACGAGGACATTCACACTCCCGCCTGTAGTTGGGAAGAAGGGATAATACCTGCAGCATTTGCAGCACCATTTCCATGGCCCCTGGGAAGTCTCTCTCCTCCCCCTCTGCAGGGTAGGAACGGGTTACATTTGTAGTATTCTTATCTGTTACCCCCTCTCTCATCTGAATATCCTCTGTGGATGTTTCGACCAAAACAATGCATCCCTGTTTGTGTTTGGCCCCGCTTGGATCGCTAGGAGCAAAACCTCTACGCGTTAATTCGGGTCTTGTCCAGGGCCCTAAAGGTCAGCTCAACATTTCCTAGTCCTTTGACAAAATACTTGACAAACAATATGCCTTAAACTCCCTTACTATGGGGTAGTTTCTCAAAAGGATTAATCTACTGTATTCCTTTGAAATGGTTCCATTATATTTCCTGACAGACATAATATAGACCGGGCCCAACTCCGTTGCATATCTGGATCAATAGGATCTGGAACTCATTAGCTGCCCTAGCCTTTTCTATTTTCGTGGTTACCAGGCTAGCAATGTCAAGAAGGTTGTTTTGACATTTACACCAAGAGTAGTTTGTACCCCTCTTAGGGTCTCTATTGTACTTTCCTATGAGACTGTCAAGCTTGGGGTTCATTTATGGTGCTAGAGCTAACTTGCCCTCGACGAAAGGCCTGGAACATCCACTGATTGACTGCAATAGTTTGGGAGAATTGGGTGGTAAGGGCATAAGAATGCTCCACTTGTCCACCGTATTCCTCCCGAGGAACTGATGCAGAACCCAGCACTTTTGCCATGATACCATGTGCCATGGAAATCCAGTGCAAAAGCTAGCTAAAATAATAATCACACTTCAAAATTATAACACCCAAGCAGCAGAAAAATTGACAAACTTAGCACCCAGGTACAGCACTCATTGAAATGACTGTAGCGCATCTGTGTGTGGCCTCTGTATTCCTTCATCAGTGATTCAAAGTGCCACTAAGCAGGACGTACTATCCGATGTCTAGGGAGATGGCCATCATGGTGGGTACTGTGCCAGGGAGAGAACAGTGGATGCTGCTAGAGAGCAAAGGGAAGGGCATTATTCGCTTTTACCGTGTGTATGGTGGTTCGCAAGGAGAATTTCAAGGTGAGCGGTTGCGCTTCTTCCCACAGCATGTTAACACAGGATCCTAGCAGAATCTCGGGGGCTCCTGGGGTGAAGTGATGTTGGGCAGAAAAAAAATTAAAACGTGAGTTCATTAAACACTTGGACAGATAAAAGTAAAACCGAGTACTTAACTGGCAACAAAGTCCGAGTTTGCATTGTCAAGGCTTTAAGGACAGTGGGTTACCCTGATAATCGTTTTTGTTGAGTTATGTATATGGTAGTGTTGCTGGGAGGTGTAATTTTTGGTATTGTAAGTTTTTGTTTGACTGCTGCCCTGGAAAGTGAAGCATTATCTTCGACTCCCGTCTGCCATGGAATTTAGATCAATGGTGTATTGAACTGTGTATTGAACTGTGTATTGAACTGTGTATTTAATTTTGAATTTAGGTGAAAAATGTGAAGCCAGATGTTTTTGTTTTTTTACATTTTGAAAAACCTGATTTCCTCACAAATAAGTATCTCAAGAAGCCGTACTATGCTAAGGAATAAATGAAGGCACTTATGAAAGAGAACTATGCTTTTCCTTCTCATTTATTTAAAATATAACTCATATCTTTCTGGACTTTAACCAACAGCCTTTTGATATGAATTGTAAACATATGAAACCTTAACATTCGAAAGTGCGTATTGTGGTAGAATTGCTATATTTTGCTAATGATCTGATCACTTTTTCACTGTGTAGATCGGGAAACATCATCAAGAGCTTCAAAAATTGATTGATGCATTGCCACTTGTTAAGCACAAGGTAAATCTCAATTCTTGCTAACAGTACAGTTGCCCTTATTGTAACTTTTTATATTTTCGTTGAATATGGCACTTTGAGGAAAAAATGTTAACAATATCCATGTGTATTTGTTTAAAAACCCTACTATTACCGTTTCACTTGGCTATATTTGTATCCCTTGTATAACAGTGCTATAACAGTGTTTTAATTTTTTATGGTCTTTTGAGTGAACTCTGCGAAATCTTATACCGATTTTTACATTCTTAGCATAATTTCCTAATTGTCTCATTAAACAGGTTTTTTTAGATGGTCCTTGATGCCACATTTGTTTAGAAGTATTAGCATTGCAAATAAGCACTGCTTAGTTACCCAACTTTATTGATGTCAATTTGAGGACTTTAGTTGAGTGAAAGGCAGAACCTCGTTTCTGGGATTAGTACTGAGAGCTGTTGTCTATTAAATTACACATAGAGCTCAGAACTAAGTGGTTAACATGCTGTGCTATTTCACTGACTTCAAAGGATGTGACATAAGACAATCCAACCAAGTCTAATAACACTTGTATTGATCCATTTGGTCTGGGACACATTATTTCTTAGATTTGGACACTAGATGAACATTTTCTATTTAAGACATCTTTGCAAAAGTAAAAACAGGCTAGGTCCTTGGTGTCAAACGAAAGTCTCAGCCAAACTTGCAGGAAGATGTATATTAAAATCGTATATCTAACAATATAGTTAGAAATCTTCCTGTTTAAGAACCTAGACTCTAAATTATTGACTTCCAAAATCTGAAACTTAATAATAAAATAACTCCCTACAAAAAAACTTGAGGTGTTTTTAAATTCTAAAATTCAGCCAAACACACTGTTGTAGGACCAGGCTAATCTACTATTCTCAGTCGAGTTTTACTATTTCTGAGGGCAATTGCATGATGATGTGTGTTGGTGCATGTCCAGTATTTTGTAGCAGAATGTTTCACATACTTTGTTGCCCCATCCCCTCCACATCTCCCAATCCACAATAACAGTCTTCCCTTCCACCGAGACTGCAGATCCTGGTGCTTCCTATAGGGCTTTGCACACTTCATTCCAGAATGTCCCTTTTGTGTGCAGACCCCTAGTTTGTGTTAGAAGGTGCTCTGTGCATTAATTACCTCCTCCAAAGCATTGGATCCTGCATATATTCACATGCTTAAATCATTCCCCGTCAGACCGGGAATACCTAGTAATATTAAATAGCAGTAAACTGTGTTAAAATGGCCATGGGCCTCAACAAAAGTGTTTGTTTAGTAGCACATTAACCTCATTTGACGCAACCGAAACGTTAGCCAATGAAGTGCTAGCTCTCCTACTCCCCCTAGAGGTCACCATAGCTCAGATTTCTAGTGCATGTCATGTTAGTGAGTCCCCAAGCAGAGCTCTTCTCTAACCTCTCAGTGACCTTATCCTGTCGTTTTCCTCTTCCACCATGGCACTGAACTAGCCCAGCTCTCACACTACTTTAAGTTGTTTTTAAGATAAATTCCGTTTTTTTTTCTTTTCTTCTAGACCAGGGAAGACCCTTCATCTGTCATGGACAGATCACCATGGGTGACTGAAGAAAGTTCTTTTCAGGTTGTGTTCTACTTGTATTGAGAAGAAAATCTAAACTGACCCACATGAACAGCATATTTATTGCCTTTATCAAGCTCATATTTCTTTGCTCAGCAACATTTGTAGTACCTTTTCATCTAAAACCTAAAGGACGGAGAGAGGAGATTGTCGCTTTATTTATTGGAATACAAAAATACCCTCCTAAAGGGGAGGCCCCCTCCTCTGGTCAAGATTCTGTGAAGTACTCCTCCAAGCACTTCCATGAAGGCAGCACTAAAAAAGAAACGTGCATTTTCCTGATCTAAACTTACAACGTAAAGTGCCCACAGCCAACTCTACCCACAAAAACAATGGAGCTTCCAAATAACCACACTCTAAGCATGATGATCACACGCCTGAGCAGAAAACTGCAAAAATCAAGCTTGCTGGACCCTCCGACTTCCAGTCCCCACAGGTGACTTCATTGACGTTGAAGAAAAGGTCAACGTCCTTGACGACGGATTGTTGCAGGGACTACCATAGTCAATAAAACCACCTTTGACGTTGAGACCATAGTTAGCGACCCGATCATTGTCGACTACAACACCCCCTTCAATGTCGAGATCATTATCAACATGGGAATCGATGACAAGGGACCAATAGGTGAGGCAGATTGTTCATTCAGGTCATACCCTGGAGTTTACTAAAAACAACTAGTCTGACCCCCACCCCTCCCCACCTTGACATACAAACTCAATTTGGGGGAGCTGCAACATGAAATTCTCCTCATTCTCCAAGGCGCGATCAAAGTGGTCTTGTAGGCACAAATAATCAAGAATTTTATCCAGTATTGGGGTATCTTTGATAGATTCACATGCCTGAATCATTCCCCGTCGTCGAGATGGGAGTCCCACGGTATAATAAACCAGCAGTATTCCAGAAATGCCATAGGCTATATTAGGATGGCTCAGGGCCATTGTAGCCTATCTGTCCTTTTTCAAAAAAGGACCAAAAGCTGAATGCAGCCAATCAGCAGTTAGCACCCTCTAGAACCTTCCCAGCAGAGGCAGTTTCCCCCAGATTTTCACCGCACGTCGTGTGTGAAGGGAGTCTCCCTGAGTTCTACTCGGTTTTCTCTAACCTTTCAGGTTTTTTTCTTCAAAACTCTGTTCATTATGTCTGATAAGATAGGACTCTTTAGGCCCTGCAAAACCTGTGGCAAGAAAAGGGTTCATGTTGATGATTCTCACAAGGACTGCATCTACTGCCTCCATCCAGCCCATGAGGTAAAACAGTGCAAAATCTGTTGCACTTTCTCTTCCAAGACCTTGAGAGACAGAGAAGGAAGGTTGCTTCTGTGGTTACAGTCCGCCAAGCACCACAAGTCATCTGATGACACTGATGGATTGCCCAGACCTCGCAAAAGATCCAGGTCTGAGGAAAAAGGCTCTGGAGAGGGCAGGAAACACCTTAAACCCTCTCCAGAAAGCAAGGGCTCAAGTAAGGAGAAGCTTTCTAAAGTCTCCTCTGAACCCTCAACCTCTGTCTCTTGCACCCCTTTGAGGAAAGAGAAGAAGAAACACAGAGCGTCTTCATCTGATCCTGGTAATGGCAGGATAGAGAGATCCCTGTCGACGACAGCCACTGGTTATCGACGACAGCGAGTTGCACAGTCACGTCGTCGGCCCCGTCTACATCAATCACGGCGACGACCATAGCTATCTCCGGACCCATACCATCGACGAAGAGATCGCCGACGCTGCCATTGTCGACTGTTCCGCCTTCGCAGACGGTGAGAATGTCAATAAAACAGTCTAAGATACCGTCAACGTCTTCATCGACGCCAAGTCTGTCACTGACAACGGCGCCGTCGATGGAGGGTTCGTCTATGACGGGACCGTCAATTACAACACAGACGACGATGATCCCGTCGACGATGACTCCGTAGACGATTATACCGTTTGCGACGGGATTTTCAGCGGCTGTTACTGGAAGCCCATCGACGCAACCGTTGACGATGATTAGAGTGACACAAATGTTCTTTCATCCGGATATGTCAGCCTATAGCAAAATCTCTCCATTACCTCCATTGCATCTGTTGGACCTTCAAGAATCTGAGGGGGATGAAGAAGAGGATGATGGAATGTACGGAGCAGCGCACAGTCCTTCGGAGTTGCACGTAAAGTGCCAGGATTTTGACGATGATGAGTAAGAGGACCAGCAATACTACCAGCCATACCTGGCACCGCCGCGCCATTATCATGAGTATCAAGAACCTCGTCATAGGCAAATGGCTCATCTGCCTCCAACCTTGATTCAAGATCTGCAAACTATGCTTGCAGATTACAAGCAAAGATTTCCAGCTCAAGATGTTCCCACAGAATTACCGGTGCAAATACCTGAGAAGCCCAATTCACCAGTAACGCCTACAGTTCCACAGGAGGCTGATCCTGTTGACCATTCCTCTTCAGAGGAAGAACGTGAAGAGGGTGAGATCCCAGATTCAGCTGTTGACCCCCTAGGAGGACTATATTATTCCTACTCCATCACCTCCGTCACATCATCCAGCGGATTCCCCGCCAGAAGATATAGGTGGTTTCCACAACTTAATGGAGAGCGCTTCTAATAGGTTCCATCTTCCCATGGAAGTTAGGCAGACAGAATGCTTCCTGTATGACTTTAAAAAGGAAGTCAGAAAGTCAATGTGCACAATACCTATCATTGACCACATTTGGCAAGGGGGCGTTAAAATAATGTCAACCCCGGGAACAATACCACCAGTACTAGCTCGCATTGAGAAGAAATGCAGAGCTCCATAAAATTCTCCTTCTTGTTTCACTGGACATCCGAAACCGGATTCTGTAATTTCACAGGCAGCACAAAGGAGGTCTAAGAACCCGGCCACCCCGATCTCTACTCCTCCTGACAAGGAAGGGCGTAAGCTTGACTTTATTGGAAAGCGTTTCTCCACCATGACTGCGACCACTATCAAAGGAGCCAACGCCTTGGCTATCATCGGACGTTACGACAGACAATTGTGGTATGATATGGCTTCCCTACTAGATCTTATTCCGGAGGATAGGAAGCCAGAAAGATCCTCATAGAAGGAGAGCGAGCAGCCTCTGAAACTATCGATTGTGCTATGGACATAGCCAACACAGGTTTCCGTCAACTGGCAGGGGTGGCTGTGTTACGTCGACAGGGATGGTTAAAGGCAACCACATTTAGACCAGAGGTCCAAACGAAAGTTCTGGATATGGCATATGATGGAGAGGCCTTATTCGGCAAACACATAGATGAAGCGCTTCTTTCCATCAAAAAGGACACGGATACTGCCAAATCTTTAGGTTCCCTTCAATACAGGAAGATTAGTTTCAGAGGAGTTAAAGGACGTGTGTGGTTTTTCCACACAGAGGGAATTACCAAAGAGCGCAACAATACCAACCCTACCAGACACAGTATAGGCAATCCTACCAACCTGCTGCCTACCGTCAACCAGCTACGGCTGGTTTCTCTCGCCAAGGGGGCCGAAAGAACATCGTCCCAAAGCAGAGACAACGGAAGAAGACAATGATTTTACCAGGGTACCAGCTTCCCCTTCATTTTCCCCTCCCGTGGGTGCGAAGATATCCAGTTTTCTCCAACATTGGGAGAGCATAACATTGGACCGTTGGGTATTAGATTTGGTCACCTTCGGTCACACGCTGGAGTTCATACAAAAACCTCCAACTACACCCCCCAGGGGAACCTCTCCCCCTCATCTTCACTTATTGCAGAAGGAAACAAAGATCATGCTCGCGAAAGGAGCCATAGAGGAAGTTCCAACTCTGCAAAGAGGGCAAGGTTTCTATTCCCGTTTCTTTTTGATCATGAAAAAGTCAGGGGAATGGAGACCGATTTTGGATCTCAAAGTTAAACAAATTCCTAAAGAAGCAAACTTTCAGGATGGTAACTTTGACTGAGATCTTACGATGTCTCAACAAAGGAGATTTCATGACTTCCCTCGATTTGGAAGACGCTTATTTTCACATCCCCATTCATCGAAAACATCAAATTCCTCCGATTCGCAGTGGCTGGTACCCATTGCCAGTTCAAGGTTCTCCCATTTGGTCTCAAGTCGGCACCCAGGATATTTACAAAATGCCTGGCACCTGTGGCGGCAGCTTTACGTTCTCAATGTTTTCAAGTATTCCCATACTTGGACGACTGGCTGTTAAAGGCTTCCACGGCAAAACAAGCATCCAGAAACCACCAACGCTAGTTTACGACTGTTCAACAAACTAGGACTGACGGTCAATGTCAGAAAATCCTCTTTCATTCCCAGTCAAACAGTACCTTTCCTGGGAGCCAGACTGGACACGGTTCAATGCAAAGCATTTTTGTCAGAGGAACGTCAAATCCGGCTACGTCTTTTGGCAAAGAGCATTTCAAGAAAAAGGTCTGTCTGGGAACTATGTCTGCCATTGCAAGTATTTAAGCACACACGCTCTGCCGGTTGACTGTCATTGTTACCAGGCAGACGACCGGAGCAGTTCGAATTTATGGCTATATTTCAAAAAGGTAAGCGCCTTGTTTACATGGCGTCTCCAGCCCACAGCACACCCTATGCTTAGTACATTAAAATCCACTACAGATAGATGGCTGTATACCCCTCTTGCCACTCTATCATTTTGCTCTCCCAGATACAATCTGTACCACTGATAGCTTAAGTTCCCGGCTCCCCAGCATGTGTATTGGTTGCTTACAGCATTCAGTAACCTCGCTTAACATACAGGCCCCACTAAAAGCGCGCTCGCACTTAAGGAAATTATTAAGACATTAGAGACTGAACTATATTGTTTAATGTTTACCGCTGCCTTCACGCAATACAAACTGTCAGTCATCCCACCATATTGATCAAGCGCCTTACATATGTGGCGGGCCGCGCTCGCAGTGCACCTTAGAGCGTACATACCATCACGATAATGAAGACTGAAGGCGGCACCCACGCCTGGCACAAATCTTCACAAGCTACAGCGCCCTGCAGTCCACACACGCAGTGAAAATAGACATCTGTCACGGGCGCACGGGTAATTAACTGAGGCAATTTCCTGCCTTTCGCATACCACAGTGCGCCAATTACACACCGCCCCTTAGACCTATCTAGGAGAATGGATGTGAGCTGGGTTGTCATTAATTTGTTGACATTATCCCGCAGAGTAATACCATTTCCATGGCACGATTGGTCCCGCGGACGGCACAATTAAGTTGAAGACTCTGCTCCTGCACCACTACACTAAGTGGTAAGCCTGCTTGCACCTGTTTAATACTATTGTGGTCAATTATTCTTAGATGCTTTACCCATCACTTACACGCCTCATGCTCACCATTACAGGAGGTCATGTACTTCTGCCCTTCATCGCGATTGAGCAACCCATGATTAAGACAGTTTGTCAGCCCTTCTCGTCTCTCATACGGGGTAAGATAACCAGTTTCTTGACAACTCATAGTTCGCTAATACCTCAAAAGTCAACCTGCAGCTCACTGATCATAACCTTTTTGTATTATCACATGTGCAGCACCCGACCGGGTCCCCGTGTGAGTATCCCCTTCTTTCTCACCTTACCGGTGTCTCACTTTTTTCACTGTCTCACGAGGCTGTTCAATCGCCATCAGGTACTTATTATTCCACCTAAGTCCTTCCCATTTAAGGATCCCAGCTGACATTTTCTAAGCATACGCTTTCTTCTTCTGATCATTAGATTGTCCCCATATCCCTTGGTCCTGAGGAGACCCTACACTGTAAAAGGGTTGAAACGCCGTCGACTGTATTTGAAAGCGAACCACTTTAACAGCTCTGACTATTGTACACAGAAGCTGGAATCATTAATAAGTTACTCTTTGGTCGCCTTTTTTCAAAAATTGTGGAAACCAAGCTGTACACATTCCATGTTTTTTCACTGTTTGTTTTATGGTTCCATTTCACTTGGGGACACAAAAGCACTATTGTTTTCTCTTGGTCTGTGTATTTATTGATTTGAATTGTACAAATTGGATAAAAAGAATTATTGTGAACATAAAGTCTGCAAGGCCCTCTTTCTTTCTGACATCACTTCTAACCCGTTTTTTGATTGCGATGGGGCATTTGATTATTATTATAGATAAACAATACTGGAAATGAGGCTTTTATTCAGGCATTCAGCAGTGTGTGTGTGTGTGTGTGTGTGTGTGTGTGTGTGTGTGTGTGTGTGTGTGTGTGTGTGTGTGTGTGTGTGTGTATATGTGTATATATATATATTTTATGTAAAGCATTTCTAAGTAAGATTTACCTTTGGTTACTCTATCTTGCTATGTTTTTCTCTCGCTATGCGATGTATACGGAGTTGTTTATTAAATAAGTAATGTTCTTTTCTTGTAACCTAAACTTTGGGTTCAATATGTGCTAAGTCTCCCACCATCCTCAACAGACTAACTGGAAAGTTGAATGGTACTGCTTACTATTCTGATTCAGGCATGTGAATCTATGAAAGATACCCCAATACTGGATAAGAAAATAAGTTACTTGCCTGTAACTACGGTTATCCAGTATTGGTATCTTTCATAGATTCACATGCACCCACCCTCCTCCCCGTAGAGGCTGTTTCTGTTTATATATCAAGACAATCACTTCTCACTTGTGCCGGGAAAATCTGAGGGAAACTGCCTCTGCTGGGAAGGTTCTAGAGGGTGCTAACAGCTGACTGGCTGCGTTCAGCTTTTGGTCCTTTTTTCTAAAAAGGACATAGATAGGCTATATTAGCATGGCTCAGGGCCATTGTAGCCTATGGCATTTCTGGAATACTGCTGGTTTATTATACCGTGGGGCTCCCATCTGGACGACAGGGAATGATTCAGGCATGTGAATCCATGAAGGATACCAATACTGGATAACCGTAGTTACAGGTAAGTAACTTTTTTTTCTTATTCCAGATTCTTTCTAATGAAATAAAAATAAAAAATGACGGGTCAAGAAAGACCATTCATGGACCTCAGGAAACTCCACGAGTTCCTCAAAAAACAGATTTTCCACATATGTCTACAAGAAGACCCCTGATGCTCCAGAGAAATTTAGATCTGATGTCCCTCGGTCTTTAGGATGCATATTTTCATATTCCAATACACTGGAGGCACAGGAAACACCTCCACTTTGCAGTGGCGGGGAGCATAAACCAATTCAAGGCACTCCCTTTCAGTCTCAAATCAGCACAGCAGATATTTACCAAGTGCCCAGCACCAGTGGCTGCTTACCTCAGACAACAGGGTCACCAGGTATACCCATTTGTGAATGATTAGTTTGCCAAGGCTCCATCAAAGGAAGAAGCAAGCACTCTGACTGCCGCCTGCATAACTCTATTTCGCAGGTTGTGATTAACACTGAACAGCAACAGGTCATCCAGAGAACCTTGCACAGAACTGTGATTCCTAGGAGAAATATTGGACTCACAACTGGGAAAAGCTTTCCCCTCAGAGGAAAAACTAGGAAAGCTGCAGTCCATGGCAAAAACCTTCTCTACCAAACAGTCTGTCACAATCGGGCAGTACAAAACTCTGCTGGGCCTGATGTCCTTGTGCATAGGTTTTTTCCCCCCATTGCTGACTCCGGATGAGGCTTGTCCATCAAGAACAGGACAACCAATGGAAAAGTTCACGGCGCATGAACGACAGAATCCAGGTCACAAGACGTTTGAAACAAGCGCTGGTATTGTGTCAGTTCTCTCCCAATCTCGATATAGGGCTTCCTTTCCACCCTTCATCATCGCACAGAGTAATACAACTGATGCCTCCATGGATGGAAGGGGAGCACACATGCAAAACTCCTGTGATCAGACGTGGAAAAGACGTGTCACGTCAACCTGCAATCCTACAGCTCCGGGCCATAAGACTGGGTCTCCAAGCATTTCATTCAAGTCTAGCAGGTCTCGTAGTCCTCGTAAGAACGGACAACATAACATTGATGTTTTACATCATCAAACAATACAGGAACGAGATCCCGGTTTCTATCGGAAGAGTCGCTCATATTGTAGGAGTGGGCCATCTCCCATCATGAGGAGATTGCCGTGGAGCATCTCCCTGAACGACCGAACAATCAGGCGGACTCAATCGGTCGCACACTATTGGACTGCCTTGAATGGAAGCTCGTCCAAGTGGCTAACATCTTTCACAAATGGGGTCGACCCACAATGGAGTTGTTTGTCATCCATAACAATAAGAAATGCTGGTAGTCCACCAGTAGCTTTTGAGAACCAAGATCCAGGGGGTGATCAATCTTCGATTTAAATATCCATCACATTTGTATATACTTTTCCGCTGTTTCCCCTGATCCTCATAGTGCTGATTGTTTAATTTATTTTATTTTACAGAGTTTTATATAGCGTGAACTTGACCCGAATCGGGTATCCGAGCGCTTTACATAGCACCAGTTGCATTACATGAGGACACATACATTTTTTTTTTTTTGTTTTGTTAGGCACGGGAGATTAAGTGATTTGCCCGGAATCACAGGATGTTCAGCGTCATTGCCAACACTCTAACCCAGTTCCCCAGATTCGAGGTCAACCGCCCTAGCCGTTAGGCCAACTCCTCTCCCCTGATGCTGATGAAAGAAGGCAGGGCATTGTACCCAAATTCTTATTGCCCCAGCCTAGTCTCACCAGTACTAGTTCACAAAGCTACTGAATCTCCCTGTATATCCTTCAGTACCATTGTATGTATCTTCTGTCAGGTGCCAGTGCAACCCCTGTGCAATGCCACTTAGCCCTGGTGATGCAAAGTGGGGGGTGAACATTCAATGCAGTCTAGCCAAAACTGCGAAGAGGGGAGAGTGAAGTTGATGATGCTATCCCTGCTAAGGCTGAAGGTGCTGCTGGAGGGAGAATAATAGCATTCTGGCTCACCAGATTACATGTGGAGCTACCTAAAGGGGTTATATTTATTGGGATTGAACACAAAAGTCATTGGGCCCCTCAAAAAAAGAAAAATAAATGGAAGATAGCAGCACAATTCACAAATCGCCTGGGCCTTAAAGAAGTGAGATTAGCAGAGCCTTCAACAAAAGAATGTGGCCCAAGTGGTTTGACTCCCTGACCTGGAATCCTTTCAGAGAAGCCTTCGGGAGCACCAATAATGGCAGAGTGGATACGATATTTGCACATGAGATCATCAACTTTCCCCTGAAGTGTCCGGAGACCAACAAACTGCAGAGAGCTAGAAAAGAATATGCTAGCCAGGACGAGAGCCCTGGAAATAGTCGAATGATAAATATGTGGTGGCGCTGCTGGAATGCAGATGGGAAGGCAAACTAAACTGATGTGTTATGAATATCTAAGTGGGCAGGGATGGACAGTGAGCTATTGAGCCAAGCTCCCTTTCTTCCTCAACATTTTATGCTTTCCAGCAACTGCCTGATATCCAGTCCAATTATACTCCTGTATTTGGGCTAAAATGAGGATCACTACTGCAGCCTCTGTTCCTCTTTGTCACATCGCTGGGGATTGCACTGGTGTTTATTTCCCCCTCCCCAACACGTCCACTTAACCACTACTTAGAGCGTACGCCTTCATACCTCCACTAATCTCCTGTTCCCAAGAGGACAGGTGGCCCCTTGTCCTTTCCTCTGCCTTGCCTCTTTTCCTGGATATTTTATTGTGTATCCTCATCATTGAGTATCTTGTGATGTCTCCGTTTTCTGCTAGCCACTCTACTCTTGCTGCTGTCAGTTACAGCCGTCCTTCTCCAGATGCTCCCTAGACACACCTGATGTCCTCTGCTGTCCGATTCAAGATGGCTAGACCTGGTCTCTGCGGTCACCACTCTGGGTCATTGTTGATGGAGCTCCTCCTTCTGCTTGCCTCATGGCTCCAAGGATTTCCTTAACATGTTCAGATGTTGGGTCCAGGAGTTAACGGGCAGCAGGAACTGTGGCTGACTGAAGCTCCTTCATGACGCTGCCATCTTGGTGGTAGTCTTCCAAGCCACGCCCCTCCCATATTGTGGTTTTGGTGCTTTTATGGAATGGCAGTGCCTGGGCTAAATTATTTTCTCTTGTGTTAAATGTCACTGGCAAGGGCCGCTATATTTGTCATTTATACTTTACCCATGTAGCCTTAGAAAGCAAAAAAATACTTAGATTGGCAACTAATTGTAATACAGTTTTGTTTTCTACTTCGTGTATATTTATAGATATGAACCTTGTGTTTTTCAGGATACACTCACTGAATTTAAAAACTTCGACCCATCATGTCTGTTACCGTATTGCCCAGATTATTGGACATACTTTGGCTCATTGACCACCCCACCATTGTCTGAATCTGTAACATGGATCATTAAAAAAGGCCAATACAAGTCAGTCCAAACCAAGTAGGTGCTATGAATAGTAATCTCTGATTTTGTTAAAATAATTATTGCAAGTCATGAAATGATGAATTTATATATTTCAATAGTTTCTATTATGTCATGCTCTGAAATGATGATCTGTCATTTATTTTGTCTTTTTAGATTTTAGTTTGTGGTTTAAAGGTTATCCACAAATACCATGTTGCCATTTTCAGCCTATTATGTTTTTTTAAAATCCCAGAAATGTTCTTAAGCTTTATATGCTTGGAGCATACCTTACGGTCAGAGGGTGATATTAAAGCACTATAGAATATCTTTTTATTAGTCTCTTGATCTATGAGGTACCACAGTAGCCCAACCACTTATGGCGAGAGAAATGTTGTGAAAAGAACTACACTCTAATTCAATACCATTTTGTTTTCCTTTCTTCCAACTCTTACAGCCAACATCTGTGAAAGTATTACTTTGAGACTTAGGCGGTGTTTATTTTCATTAGGTTTTTCTTGCAACATTTTATTTAAAAAAAATTGTCATTGTCCTTTTTTTCTGTATCTTCCAACAGCAAGTATTCAGATTCTTTTTTTTTTTTTTTCCTTTTTTTTTTTTTTTTTTTTCTTCATTCCCAACTTTTTATTTCTGTTGAGTCGTACTTCTGTATTTAAATGGGTAAATGTTATGTGACGGTTCTCTAATATGACTAGCACATCATTGTCCTTAAAAACGATGTAGAGATGCCATGCAAGGGAATCCGATTTGTGGTGCCTAAGACCGAAAACGGCTAGAATAGTTTTGTTGGGACCAACAACTTAATACGTGACTGAACAAAAGAATGTCCACTTGGTGGTGATAATGGTAATAATGAATCAAGTCCCAAATAAAGGCCATCTTACTATGAGCAGTCCGTTTTAAGACCCATTCAGTTTGTGCATCATGTGAAGGTTTTAGTGAAGGGCTTCCTAAGAGAGCAAATGCTGCATCCCTTCCTCCCACCCCAGATGGACAGACGCAACTAAAAGTAGGTGGTTACTTGTGACTGATATTAAGTAAAATATTCCGCTCATCTGAGGATGGGTCAGGGAAACAATAGTGTCATTGTAGTCTCTTAATGCGGTTCTGGGTTTGCATTTAAGAGACTACTTTGTGGGGCTTCACACCGGACAAGCCGGGAGGGGCTAATTAAATTATATGCATTTAAACACCAAGATTATGTCGACCTAAACTGCCTTAACGTGCACAGTTTACGTCATTGAACATTAGCATTTATGGTCTCGGTTTGTAGGATGCATTCAGTTGAATTTAAGTTGGAGGACTGTAATCACATTGCTTTGGATAAGAAATGTGACGGAGAATTGGTTTGGATTGGACACTCCAACAAGGCACCCTACACTCAACAGGCCGGTGCTTCTGTGAGATATTTCCAAGACTCTATTCCTGAAAGTAGGATATTAAAACAAATGGATTATCGATGATGAAGAGAAACGTCAGACTAGACTGTTACTGCATTGAGTTCACTGTAAATTTGAAGCCGGGGAGTCAGAACAAGATGAGTTCTATGACAAAGATTGGTTGTGTAATTGTCCGTTTGTGTGAGCAGAAAGTGAGGCAATCAAACTCTGAGCAGACGGGCAAATGGACAACTATAATGTTAAAGCAATTGCTAACCCCAGATTATGGGCAGGTTAAGCTTGAAGGTCATGCCACCCCCAACTAACTCAATACTTAATTATTCACCAGGATGGAAAGCCAGTACCCCATTTCCAGACGGTTCTTGCCAAGGACACTATTAAAAGTTCCATACCAAGGGAGAAAGTTATTGAACCACTTTTTTTTATTTAGGAGCTGCTACAACTACTTTTTTAAAGGGCCCCCCAGTGGGAGCTGGTATGAAAATGGGAAGGTGGGAACCTAACTATTATGAATGTGTGAGTGAACATGAATCTCAAAGGAGGGTTGTCATCGCATCTTCTGGAGAGAATTTACAATGCTGGCAATACTGAAATTTTGTTTTGTCCAATGACTATCATTGAGGACCAGAAGTTATTGCGTGCAGTGTTTTGCTGCGTTTAATTTTAGTTTTAACTCTTTTTTTTTTTTTTTTTTTTATTTGCAGTTTTATTGTATAAACATTTATAGCTCTGCCATCTTATGCACAATAAACAAGTAAGCTTTAAGAAAAATGTTGGTACATACAGCTCTAGCAAAACCCACTTTACCTAAATATGGAATTTGTGCCATATGAGTCAGTGCGTATGCTTCAATCGAACTTGAGGATGTTGAAACTTACCTCCGTAACACTGAACAATGAAACCCCCCCCCCCGCCCCCTGTCCCTCCCCCCACTGGTATGCAAAGTTCCTCTTTCCCCTGTGACGCCCTTACGAAGAGAGTGAGCCCTCATTTACTGTGTCGTAGAAGCGCTATCTGCGACTGTTAACCGTAGGAGGCGAAGGTACTTTGGACATGTTATTTCATTGATTTCAGTGGACAACAGGGCCAGCAGCGGCTTCCAAACCTCCCCAAAACCAAGTCTCGAGCCCGTGAGTGTGGCCTGTATGCGCTCCTTCCCTAAAGTGTACCATAATTTGTGGAGCCAATCCGTGTGTGTGGGTACTGTTTGTGTGCCCCAATGCGTTAATGTTTTGGAGCGCCGCCCCTAATGCTAAGCCCATCTGTTTTCCTTTGCGAGACTTCAGCGGGAAGGTGAGGGGATTGGGCAACCCGAGCACCACATATCGTATCGTGGAATCTGTGTCTCAAACTGCCCGTCAATCTCATCCAAGATTGGAGGCCAATATTTGGAGAGGACCGGGCACTCCCACAACAGATGTAGCAGATTCCCCTCACCCCCCACACCCCCGCCAGCAAGTAGGGCTACAGTCCGGGTTCCCTTGGTTGAGGCGCACTGGCGTCAAGTACCAATACATGGCTATTTTGAAGGCGGTTTCTTTACCAGCGGTGTTCCGAGCTGTGTGATTAGCCCTGTAATAAATCTCTCCCCATTCCTTTTTTGAGAGGTCCCTCCCTAGCTCTTTAGCCCATCGCCTTTGACTGGGGGTATATTCTTCGGGGGGGCGGCACGCGTAGCATGTCGTAAAGTTCCGAAATCAGCCTCTTGTTCGATGTCTTTGTGATCAGCCACTTTTCATATTTTGTCATCCGTCTACTCACATGGGGGTGTATGTCGGGATGTAACAGCCAGTGTCGCAACTGCATATAGTGATATCTTTCTGATTCGGGTAGTGTGTAATCCTGCCTCAATTGCGTAAAGGGAATGATCCCATCTAAGTCGATCAGGTGTCCTGCAGCCTTGCAAGGCGTTTCTTGCCAAGCTCGAAAGTCCGTGGCCGCCAGTCCCGGGGAGAACTCCCTATTCTCCAGCAGAGGTGTTAGCGGAGAGGGGAAAGACGTATGTTTTTTGGTTACAGCCACTGCCTCCCATGCATCCATCACCGCCCTGGTACTCTGGGACCTCTTCAGTCCCTGCGGCTGATCTGCTCTTTTCAGAAAAGGCACCTTCCATAAAGAAATTTGGGCCAGTGCTCTAGCCTGAAATAGCCACCACTTCTCAGATTCCTCCCGGCTCCATTCAACCAGGTAGCGCAGTTGAGCGGCTCTATAGTACTCCTCAAGGTTCGGGATCCCCAAGCCTCCCTCGTCTGCCCTCAGGTAGCCCAGATCTCGGCGCATACGAGGCCGCACACCCGCCCATACCAAGTGGAGCATCTCTTTATGGAGTGCTTTCAGTGTTCCCCCCCCCCCGGGGTTTGGCTGTAAGCGTTTGAAATAGATACAAAGCCTTCGGTAAGGCCGACCTCTTGACAGCGGCCACTCGGCCCAGTAGCGATAGCTGATGCCGCCTCCATGTCCTTAAGTCATGTGTGATTTGTTTTGTGAGTGTGGCATAATTCATGGAGACCGTCGGAGCCAGCTCAATCCCTAGATAAGGAATTGACTTTGTTACTTGGATCCCTGCAAAGCGATCCGCTCTCCCCGAAGAATCCGGTCTTGTCCCTGTAAACTGCAAGATCTGCGATTTCCCAACGTTAACTTTGAGCCGGATACCTCGCCAAAGGCCTCCAGCTCCCTTATAAACTCCGGAACCGATCGTTCCAGGTTTTCTAGTGAGGCCAAGATGTTGTCCGCATAGAGACTAATAGTGTGTCTTTCCCCTCCAAAGGGTATGCCTGTTATGGCAGGGTTGTCCCTCCCCCTCTGTGCGAGCGGCTTGATGTACAGAGCGAAGAGGAGGGGTGACAACCGGCACCCCTGCCTGGTGCCCCTCTGAATGGGGAAGGGGCGAGACGACGTCCCGTTGACTTTGATGGAGGCGGTGGGGGTGCTATAACAGCTCGCTATCCAGGCCCTGAAATGTTCCCTCAGCCCAAAGTGGATCAACGTGTGTTCCAGGAAGTTCCTGTCGAACGCCTTCTCCGCGTCGACTGTCAACAGCAGAGCATTCATATTTGTGCGGTGGGCCTTGTCTATGAGGTGGAGAATACGTTTCGTATTGTCTCCTCCTTGGCGATTTTGGATGAAGCACGCTTGGTCTGTCTCAATAATTCCAGGCATCATCGGCCCTAGTCTTGCCGCCAGGATTCCCGTAAGCAGTTTGAGATCGACATATAACCGGGACACCGGGCGGTAGGAGCTGCATTTCCTCCTGTCTTTCCCCGGCTTGGGGAGGACCACAATTGACGCTGCCAACATCTCCGCTTGGATCGAACCCGGTCCCTCAAAAGAGTTAAACAGGCGTGTCAGGATCGGGGCCAGCAGGTGGCAGAAGGTCTTATAGAAGCCCCCGGAGAAACCGTCTGGCCCCGGGGATGTAAGAGGTTTGAGGCGGGATATAGCTCCTATCACCTCTTCAATCCGAATCGGGGCATCGAGCTGATCGAGCTGATCTGTCTGATCTTGGACTAAAGCGGACGTATGTATCCCCTGTAAGTAGGCTGTTTGCAGTCTATCCGACTTGTTCTCCCTAACGTAAAGGTCTGTGTAGAAGTCCCTAAACACCTGTGCTATGTCGTCGTCCTCTGTGTGGTCCTCCCTCCCGACATTCTCGATCGACTGCACCCGCTGGGTCCTGGCCCTCAGTTTGCTTGCTAGCATGCGCCCTGTTTTGTCCCCTCCGCTGTAGTAGGAATGTTTGAGTCTCAGGGCCGCATACTCGGCTCTATCGAGGTCCAGCCCCGCCAATTGCGCCCTGGCCGCCTTAAGCTGCTTCCAGACCCTAGGTGCCCCTGTCCTGCTATGCACTCGCTCTAGAACCTGTGCTGAAAGTTCTGTCCTCTTCTCCTTTCGGTCTTTAGCCTCCGCAGCAGAGATCGCGATCAGTTCCCCCCCGCACCACTGCCTTCAGAGCCCCCCCTAGCGAGGTTATGTTTATGCCTGGTGAGTCGTTCACCTCAAGGTACCCCTGTATGCACAGAGTGAGCTGTGTTTTCACCGCCTCCTTGTGAAGCATCGTCTCCCGCAGTCGCCAGCCCCCGCATTTACCCCGTTGTAGTGTAACCTCTACCGCGTCATGGTCGGACAACGCCGCTGGAACAATGTCGACCTCCGCCATAATTGTACTGATTTCTTCCCTACCCAATAAGTGGTCCAGGCGGGCATACGTCGTGTGTGAGTAGTATGAGAATTGCGAGGTGTGAGGATGCGCTTTCCTCCACAGATCCACTAGTCCTAAAGAGTGAAGCCATTGTCTGCCCTCTGGTGACACCTCCCCCGTCAGTGAGTGTTGGCTACCGGACCTGTCCTTTGCCTCTTCCATGACTAAATTCAGGTCGCCCCCTATGATCGTCTTGCGTTCTTGTCTGTTCATTACCTCCATAATAGCGGATTTCAGAAAACCTTCCTGACCTGTGTTGGGTGCATAGGTGGAGCCTATCACTAACGTGTGACACCCGACCTTAAATACCTGGGCCAAGAGTCTCCCTTTGATTTCGGCCACTTTTTCCCCCACCGCCCCCTTGAATCGTCTAGCCAACCCCGCTCTTTTGTCAGGGCCAGAGAAAAAAAACTGGTGTGGGAATACTCTGGTTCTCATCCTGTGCCAATCTTTGGCCAGGAGATGCGTTTCTTGGAGAAGGCATATATCCGCCTCGAAGTTCTCCAAGTAGGAAAGGATGGACCTCCGTTTAATGGGATTATTAAGGCCTCTCACATTGAGAGTGAGAATTTTCATAGAAGACCCTGTCATGGAGCTCTAGTGGATGTGTACCTGTGCTGAACTGCAACTACTTCCATTTGAACCCCCTCCCCCGCACAGCTCCTCTCATGCTCCACCTCCAAGGCTTCTGCCCTCCTCTCTCTGCGTCAAGAACCTGCATACCAGTGTCCCATCCTCCCCTCCCTAACCATGGTCCCGTTCGAGTACCAAAATGTCCAGGGTCCGCAAGAGCGTTCCGCGTACCCTTGGTGAAAAAGAAAGTTGAGAGCATTGTGTGGCCAGAACCCCAGCCTCCCCGCTCCCGATAGATGACTTCACCACCCACCCAGCCCTGCAAATGCCACTTATCTGTCCCTCATTTGGTCTGTTAGTCCTCATGGGGGGGGATGTCCCTCGTGACACCGTCTCCAGCACCGACTGCCGTTCTTGCGCCATAGCCATGTGGTCCGGCCGCCGTCGTCCAGCAACTTTTTGCCATCGCTCTCTGGGGGCCTTACCCTGACTGGATTCCCCCTCCGCTTGTTGCCGTGGGTGTTGGATGCCCAGCACCCAGCAAGTGTCCTGTATGGAACAAAGCTGGTGCAGCTTGCCCTCCCATCTAAAAATTAGCCGGAAGGGGTGACCCCAGGAATATGATATTCCTTGATTGCGAAGGTGCGTGGTGGCCACCCTGAAGTCCTTGCGTTTTTGAAGCGTTATCAGGGCCAGGTTCTGGTACAGGGCGACTGGGTGATCCTTCTAGTTCAGGGGCTGCTTAACCCTGGCCGCGCGAAGGATGCGTTCCTTAAATTGGAAGTCTGGGATATAAGCCAGAATATCTGGTGGGGCCGCCGGTGCTCGCCTCGGGGGTCCCACCCGATGTGCCCTGTCTATTTTTATGTCAGTCTGGAGGCGCTTCCAGAATGCTCCTGAAGAGACCTTGTAGATACTGCGTGATGTCCGATCCTTCTTCTTGTGACGGCACACCCTTCATGCGAATATTGTTGCGCCGAGACCGGTTTTCCAGGTCCTCTGTGTGCGCCTGAAGATCAAGCTGCTGCTCTTTGAGCCGGAGTATCTCTTGCTGCAGTTGCTCGATCTCCTCCTCCCGGGCCTGTTCCTGATCCTCCATGGAGGCCACACTTTCGCCCACAGCATCGATGTCACGACGCACCTCTTTGATCTCCCTCACGATTTCTCCCTTCAGTGTGTGAAAATTGTCTCTCAGCGTGCCAAAGAGTGACTCCAGAAAAGCACGCGTGACCGGGGCTTCTTGTGAATCTGTGTCCTGCCCCACTTTGGCTGTTGGGGAAAACCTTCCATCTCCGCTGCTGGGTAGCGGGAGCTTAGCCAACATTTCTTTGAGATTGCGGTCCTTTTTGCTTCTGACCGCGGACATGACCGCTACGTCCCTTGCTGCGATTCCGGACTGCCGCGCTGTGGTGCAGAGGTGTATGCGCCCGGTGCGGGGGTTGTCCTGCTACCAGCGCTCCAAGACGCCTCTCTTCCTCCCCTGTAGGTCCTTTACTATGCCTGGCACTCTTCTAGGGGAGGAATGCTGGCGTCGTCCTCCTGCCCTTTCCGCCCTTTGGGAACTCTGGTCTTCGCCACCGGGTCCCAACCCTGTGACTGTGGGGCGACTCTGGACTTGGCTGACCGGGCTCAGGCGGGTCTGGGTGCTCCCGGCCTTCACTGGCTTGCACTGGCTGCACTGTGCAACGGGGCCCACACTTCTCCCCCGGCGAGCCCTGTCCCCCCGCCTCCAAACGTCTCTTCAGTGGGTCTGTAACAGGGGTGACGAGCTAGGCCCCTGCCGCTTCACCGGTCACCAACCGCCTGTGCACTACCGTAACCCTTGCCCCCGGTCTGGGCTGTGCAGTCTCTCCCCCGTGTGCGTAGGGGGCCAGACCCGGTGGGATGTTTCCACGTGCTCGAACCGGGGACGTGCTATGTGTTGGAACCCCTAACTCCCCACGCAGGGCCGTTGCTGCTCACCGTCTGTGCCGCCGGCCGCACGGTTGTTCCACTCGGCCTGCTCTTCCTTTGCCTTAAATGCACCACTCTCGCAGCTCCAGACGGCCCCGGCAGGCTCCAATCCTTTCACTGCCAACGTTGTAGGCGCTAGCCGTGGGGCCTCAGTACATGCTAGCCCCTCCTGCTTCCTGATTGCCTGCGAGTGTCTCCGCTCTTCGCGGGCTCTGACTCTGAGCCGGCCGCCCCTCTCGCCACGTGTGCCAGTCGATGGGTCTGGCCGATAGTCCGCGAGGGAAGGCAGCCGCCCCGCAACTCACCGCCTCTCCGGCCCACATGCCTGCACCCTGCCCGTCTCTTCTCCTGTTGCTGGGGGGCGGCCCCCCTGGGAACCCCTCTTCGCAGCTGCTCCGGGTCGCTGGGCCTCTACTGACAGGGTCCCCGCACCTCTCTTACTTGCTTGCCATGCCGCACCACTGGCCCCTGAGGCCGTGTAACTTCCCATTGTAATCCGCTCCCGCGATGCAAGAGCTGCGGCCCTCCGTAGATCTCCGGCGGCACCACCAGGCCCCCTCTTCACTTTCACCACAGGCGTAGGCGTCCGATCTCTGGGCCCGTCTACGCCTCTTGGGCACCCCCAGGCCACCACTCCGTCACCCGTACGCCAGCTGATAAATCTGGCCGACACTCCTCGAGGTAGGGCGGCGGCGCCGCAGTGTATCGCGGCTCCGCCTTTCCACTCATGCTCCGGTGTCGGTCGCGGCCCGCTAGGCCTCACTGGGCTCCGTGTGCCTTGGCGTCCGCCCTTGCCTTCTCGTCGCCGGGCCCGAATCCGGGTTCCTTAATGAGCCTCTCACCTCCCACTGCAATCTGAGCTGGGTGTTCGACCGCCCCCTCGGGGCCGCCGTAAGCTAACTGGCGCAGTTTGCCCTCCTACCGGCCTCCGTGATCCGGGACCGGCCGCCATGTTTCTTTCCGGCCTCGCTGCAGCTCAGGACTCGATTTCGCCCTCACACCGGCCTCCAGCTCCGAATTACTTGACGTCGGCGGTGCTGGAGGGTTCAGACTTGTATTGCTGCGCTCCGGTTCGAAACCATTCTTCGGATTCCCCTTGACGCGCAATCCTCTCTACCCACGACGGTATTGTTTCCGTACGCGTTCACACTTCTCTGCGTATCGTTTCGAAATCTGGATCGATCTTCCATCGGTAAGCTTCGTGGACGGCCTTCGAGGCCTAACCGCGCCCGGACAGCTCTCAGTCGATGGATCGTACTCCCGTTTAAATACTGTCCTCTGTGCCACACGCATTATCCGCGTACCGAATCACACGAAGTGTGCAACTTGTGCTTATCTCCTGAGCACAAGGAAGAAAATTGTGACGCGTGCAAATCGTTCCTATCAAAGAAGACTCTTCGTGATAGTCTGGCTCGATGCTGAGAGATGCAGCATCAAAGCATCGAAGACACACCGGACATCTTCGGTGAAGACTCCGGCCAAGAAGACATCGAGGCATCAGCGGCAGAAGAGGAGGAAGCCTTCTCCGAACAAGACTCAAACTCAGAGCTTGAGATAGACCTCGACGCCGAAGAACTGCCGCAGGGACATGGTGACGTGAGTACCGAAGACCCCTTGCCACCACAGACACCGAAAAAACACCTAGGCTTCGGCACCACCTCTGCCTTCTGGCCAAGGTAGGCACCAAGACGACGTTTCCGACTCCCCGCCTCCGGGTCCGGCCCCGAAACAGCCAGTCAAGCCTTCCGGCTTGGTACCGGGTCGCCAAAAGTCCTCCTCGGAGCCAAATCCCTCCCTCCATGACGATGCAGATCATGGGGGGGGGATGAATCTCCCAATAGATCCATGGACAGATTACACAATTGATCCCCCCAGGTGATACTGATCCAGACCTTTACCCAGCCAAACCATCTCCTCCAGACGACAATGCATCACACCAAGAACTCATTGCCAGGGCTGCACATTACCATGGGGTTGAATTGCGCAAAGAATCACTAGAAGAATATTTTTTGTTTGAGACTCTAGCTTCTACTCACAGGCACTTACCATGCTTAAAGGCATGATACGACATGTTGATGAGATTTTTAAAGACCCGGTCAGAGCACGCATCTGGACTCCTAGAGTGGACAAAAAATATATGGCCTCTCCTACAGACCCTATTTTTATCAAGGGACAATTGCCATTAGATTCCCTTGTAGTATCTAATGCTCGTAAGCGGGCAAATTCTCAAACATCAGGGGATGCTCCTCTGCCAGATAAAGAGTCCAAATTAATTGATGCTTCTGGCAAGCGCATAGCTGCTCAGGCTGCAAATCAATGGCGCATTGCAAATATGCAGGGCCTTTTAGCGAGATATGACAAGGCACTCTTGGACAAAATGGAACAATTGCTCCACTATCTCCCAGATAAGCATAAGGCTAAGGCACAGGGTAAGCTCATTTCTAATTCTTCTATGCGATGTGCTCTAGATGCCGCTGATTCAGCGGTGTACTAACAACAGATACTCTACTACCATATACTCACCTGGGCCCATAAATACTTACACAAAATCAAAGTAGACCGCTGGGTTTAGTTTTTATATTTTCTTTGTTTAGGATTAGTTATTTCTTATTCCTAACTAACCTCCACTGATCAAAAAGTTCTTTCCTCTGGTCAATGGACCATTAGTTGAACTAGATGATGGTGATAATTAACATAACTTATTAACTATTCTTTAATTAAAGAAATTAAACCACAGACTTGGGAAGTTTTAAAATCTTTATCTAAGTTAAGTGAATGTGAACCATTTCAAATTACAGTACAAACACCCTCCTTCATAAGATTGCAAATCAAATCTTCATTAAGAAAATATTTCAGACACATACAATAACTATGTCCGGAAAGGAGAGGACAGAGAAAAGATCATCCACAAATATCATGAATTTATAGTTACCAAGGATGGCGTGAAGACCAAACCCTCTGGCCAAAGGGTTGGTAAGGGTCCCCTGGGATAGATCAGGAGACAATGACTTCAGGACAGGATACTTAACCTCTCTAGAATACCGACGACTGCGTCGCACCCCTCTCTGACACTCTCTTCCTCCTCGAGTTTCTTCCGCGATCTTCTTGTCTAACCCAATTAATTAAAGATAGATGGTTCTGCATTTGGTGTCTTCATCAGCATTTCACAGCGTCTTTCAGCATCAGCACCACCCACAGCACCCCGAGCTCTCGACTTCCAGCATCAACTTCCCTCCTCCAACAACTTCTCCAACAACGACTCTCTAATTAACTAAAGCTACCTCAGTTATACCTTTCGTTTCCCATGTACCACCCACTAAAGTTTCAATATCGCAAAAATATGAAATCTAATTGGTCAGGCAAGGGGGGGAATGATCATCACACCATGCTTACATATTACTTTTTCTATTGAACTATTGTTCGTAAAACCCATCCCCTTAAACTTTATTCTTCCCTTTCGTTCCCATACATGTCCAAACTTTATTAGATACAATTATTTCAATATTATGAATACAAGTCTTCTTGCATGAACTCTTCACCCTCTGTTCACAGGGCACGTCATTCTTGTCCTTGGATGGCTAACAAAATGTTTGGTCATCCCTCCAGGTCATCTCTCGTGTAGGCATGCGCAAACTTGAATCAGTCTGCTCAATTCAGACAAACGTGAAAGGCCCAAATGCGCACTAATAATAAAGTCAAAAGAAGAAATGTTATTTTCACAAATAAATGGTTTCACTGTATACCACCCGTCTCTTCTCTAACCCTCTTTACTTGTTAATACTTTCCCCGCATTAGTACAATAGCTGGGTTTTATTTCGGCTAAGCAGATGCCATGCACGTGAGTCTTCAAGACTCCATTTTAATGCCTTCTGCACATGCGCTAGAATTTCCCTCCAAGCGTTAGTATCGTCATACTGCGTAAATGCAGTTGACGCATGCGCAGTAAAGATTTCCCAGTTAGAGCTGGATTAGTCCGTTTTCATTGTTAATTATATTAGTACACACTTACGCAAGCTTCGCTAACCCGCGTGCATGTTTTCTGTATTGCATGTTTATTATTTACAAGACAGTGTTAGTAAATCGTTAGTGAGTTTAAACGAGAGGATTGCTTCCGAGCAAGTCTCCTTTACGAGTCCTTGCTCCATCAATCCCCTCTCTCATGGCATTTATGCCATCACAAAATTACCCTTCCCATCCCAGATGCCAACTTTAGCACATCTCAATTTTCTATTTCTTTTCTCATTCTTCCATTTGTTACTTCTTTTCCTTCCAAATCTTTCTTGTATATCTTTCCTTCTAGTTGTATCTCCTCATATTCTCTCTTGCGTTTCTTTCCTTTTCCCTCTTTCTAAATGTATTCTTCCTTTCCCTCTATTTTTGCAACATTTATATGTAATCATTAACATCATTACTATTGTTATCACAACTGATGGTAATATTATTTGACCTAGGAAACTTTTCCGAAAATTAGTAAACCATTTCCCTATTGATGTTATGCTCTTTGTTAGTTTTCCCCTCACACTCAACTTCCAGTTGGGTCAAGTCTTTATGCATTCTTGTAATGTTTTCAATATATCCTTTAATTTCTCTGCTCTTGTCCGGAATATAAGTGCAGCAATGTTGAATTTTCAACATACCACAGACTCCACCTTCTTTTGCTAATAAAATGTCAAGAGCAAGACGGTTTTGTAAAACCATAGACCTGATTGCAACCATTTCTGTGTTAATCATCAAGAATCCTCCTGCAGTGTCTGTAAAAAGACGATCAACTATGGTCGATAATTTACAAATTTTCTGCGAATTTAGAATGACTCCAACTGAGGGTATCAATGCACTAAATATATCTCCTACTATTTCAGAAAAACTAGCTCTTCTTCTCCGTGTTAGTTCATTAGATTTTCCATTGATTCCATTCACATGATATATTTCCGGGAAAACTATTCCAAAATAACAGCTCCCGTACCATCTTGCAGGTAACCTATAATAGGCATTGTTCCCGCAGACATAATACATTCCTGGAAATACAGGATCAGTTCCCCCTTTTAGTCCCCACCCTCCTAAAATTAGGAAGTTGTGTTCACACTCACTGGAACAAATGTAATTATTATTATAATCTGTCTTTAATCTATGGAGGCAGAATTTTCCCTTTTTCACAAAATCCAGGGACATTGCAGCATGAGCCTTGCCATTTGCATAGATTCCCTCTTTCCCAACCCATGGAGGTACATGGGTTTTCTGTTCAGCAGCTTTCTTTATTTAATCCTGTCTCCTTTCTTCTACTAAATTCAAAAACTCCTTTTTCTTCTTCACGTAAGATACATGTTAAGTTATTTTCATGTGTTTGAGCTATATCTATTGAACTCATTGTTAAAGAATTCACCCATAAATTGTGCATTCTTACTACTAGCTACTGGATTCATCCTCTCTCTAATAGGCAATTCAGAAAATACTTCATCTAGATTTGAATAAAAATACTGAAGTCTCCCTGTAGCATAAAACAAACTTGATAAAATACTACATGACACACCATATGTTAGAGGTATATGGTGATATGTCACCCCTTCTGATACTGATGAGGGTAATTTCATACAAACATAACAATTTCTAATTTCCAATGTATTAACATACTGAAATAACAATTTAGCAAACACATTTGAAGACATATTATAATCTGACTCATTATGATAATTTTCCTCATCTTCTATCCCTATTTCTATTTTAGTTCCCTTTACTCTATCTACCTTTTTGTTAGTAATGGTATTATTTTTGTCACTTGTTTCCATTAACAGAGGTACTCCTACTGATTGGAATAACCATACTAATACTACCAATAAGATACTACAAAAACAAAATCTAAAACATTTTTGTTTAAAACCTCTTTTTGGTCTTTCTGTGACTTCAACTTCTGCCATTTTAGTCTGAGAATTTCTTCTCTTTTCTTTATTTGTCTATTTTAATTTTCTTTTTATTTTAAGGAGGTCTCAATTTGCTTTCATCAATCTGTGCAACATGAACCCTTTCTGTTTCTTCACTTGAATCTAAGTTTTCAAATTCTTCGAGTATAACATGGGTCCACTCAGGGGCCTTGTATTTTCTGTTTAATTTTCTCAGTCTTGGGCTTCTTCGAGTGAGTTTCACTAAAGTTTGCTTATGTTCCGTTTGACTCGTAATTTCGTTTACTTGTTCTGGTTTCTTTTCTGATTTTCTCAAATAATACCTTAACTTCTTCACTCCTACTGGGCAATTGTCTCCTTTTCTAATTCTTTTGACCTGTACTGCACTTTCACCTTTATCTCCTTTCAGAGTCCTTTTAGTTTCACTTAATCTTGGCACAGTCTGTCCTTGTTCTTTATTTTCTGTGTTTGGACCTTCCTCTACTTGCACCTGTTCAGGCCTTATTATAATTTGTTCTTCTTCTGCCTGAACTTGTTCTTCTAGATCTACCTGATCCTGTTCAGGTCTTATTTCAGATTGTCTTTCTTCTGCCTGAACCTGTTCTTCTAAACCTGACTCTCCCTCCTCAGGTTTCTGAATGTCTTTATTTATTTCGACCTGAGTGTGTTCTTCTTTCCCTGTCTACCTTCCTGCCTTTTCAGTTTTGTTATTCTTCTTGTTTCGACAGCATCATCAGGTATTTCAATTATTGGTATCCAATCTTCCTGACTTGTACTTGGCTGTTCGTCATATAGTTGTCTTTCAGAATCTATCACTCTAGACTCTTCAATTTCAGAGCTTCCAACTTCTGACGTTTCAGCCTGCTCAGTCAGTGGTTGCTTTTGTTGTTCTGATGGGCTCGGACCTCTTCTGGTATGACTAGCATGAATCCAGTTGGGCAAACCTGCACACTTCACTGCTGTGGTAGTGACTAGTATGACTTGACGCGGTTTATCCCACCTTGGTGCTAGACACGACTTCCTTGCGTGTTTCTTCACTTACACCCAATCTCCAGGATTCAAATCATGTGCTTGGTCTGGCTGTCTTTCAGCTGCGTCTTCTCCAACCTGGTGAGAGACAGAACGCATCATTTCAGCCAATCCTTTGCAATAGTCCAATACCAGGTCATCAGTTATACTCATTAATTTGTTTCCAGGAATAAATGCTTGCCTCATTGCCCTTCCCATGAGAACCTCATGAGGACTCATTCCTGTCTTTCTATCAGGAATACTTCTGAGACCCATCAATACAAGAGGTAATGCATCTGGCCATTTCAGCATCGTGAATGCACACACTTTTCCTAATCTTGACTTGATTGTGCCATTTAGCGGTTCGACTACTCCAGAAGCCTCTGGACGATAAGCACAGTGCAGTTTTTGTTCAATGTTAAATGCAGCACAGATTAATCGAATTATTTCATTATTAAAATTAGGTCCTCTATCTGATTCCAAAGTGACTGGAAAACCAAAACGAGGAATCAACTCCCTCAACAGTAATTTGGCAACTGTAAGACTGTCATTTCTTCTGGTGGGGTATGCCTCCACCCATCTTGAGAACAGACACACTATGACTAGTACATACTTCAGTCCATTACAAGGAGGTAATTCAATGAAATCTAACTGCAACCTGGTGAAGGGTCCTTCTGCCTTTCCAATCTTTCCCCAGCTAACCACTGTCTTCCTGCCTGGATTTTGCTGCGGACATGTTAAGCATCTTTGGCAAAGGCTTTCTGTGACTACCCTGAATTTTGGATTATACCAACTCTGTCTGAATAATCTGATCATCGAATCTCTCCCTATGTGTGTTGCTTCATGATATACTCTTGTCGTTTTAGAGAGCAAACAATCTGGCATAACTGTTCTTCCCTCTAAGTACACCCATACTTCATCTTCCAACCTTTTTGTACAGGCTGCTTTTATCCAAATTTCCTTTTCCTCAACTTCTTCTTGTAACTGTCTAATCTCATCCCATGTTTCTGGAATTGAGAAAAACATAAGTTGGCAGCTGATTTCACCCGTTTCAACTTTTCTGTTTATGGCCATTGTATTTTTCGCACAATATCGAGCAATTTGGTCAGCATATCTATTGCCAGCTGCCACATAGTCATTTCCTGACTGATGGCAGCGCATTTAACAACTGCTACTTCCTTTGGCAATTGTAATGCTTCCAGCAGATCCTTTACATGTTTACTGTTTCTTATAGGAGATCCTGAAGAAGTCCGAAATCCCCTCTGCATCCAGAGTTGGCCAAAATCGTGCACAACCCCAAAACCATATTTACTATCCGTAAATATGGTTATTCTCCAATTTTTCCCAATTTTGCATGCCTTTAAGGCCACCAATTCGGCTACCTGTGCAGATTTGACTCTCGGTAAACAGGATGCTTCAATTACCCCTGTTATCTTACATACAGCATATGCAGCACTTAGTCCTCCTTCTTCTATCGTCAAACAAGACCCATCCACAAATCTCATGATCAGCTTCTTTTAATGGGGGTTCTTTAATGTCAGGATGGGGCTTAGTACACAATTCAGTCACATCCAAACAATCATGATCAATTTCATCTCTTACTTCCTCTGGCAATAATGTGGCAGGGTTCATAACCGTACATCTTATCACTGTCACATTTTCTGCTCCCAAAATCACTCTTTCATACTTAGTCAGCCGACTAGGTGTGAGATGTTGTTCTTGTCAAAAGAATTTCAACTGAGTGTGGAACATAGACTTTTACTGAATGTCCCATCACTATTGACTCACTCTGCTCCAGACTCATACAAGTAGCAGCTACTGCTTTTAAGCAACTAGGTAAAGCTGAAGCCACTGGATCCAATGTGGCAGAAAAATACGCCACTGGACGTCGGCTCAATCCATGTCTCGGTGTTAAAACTGAAAGTGCACAATTTTCTCTCTCACAGCAAAACAACGCAAATTCTTTTGAATAATCCGGCATGCCCAAAGCAGGAGCTTTGCGTAAACAATTCCGCAATTTCACAAAGGCTTCCAAACATTCGTCATTCCAATCAATTGGATCTTTAGCTCTCTTCCGTGTCAATTGTATCAATGGTTTTGCTAGCATGGAAAAACTGTTAATCCACTGCCTACAGTACCCAACCACTCCCAGAAACATTCTCATTTCCTTTTGCGTCTGAGGTCTTTGATTATTTTTATTCTTTCCGGTGTCACTTTTCTTACTCCTCTTTCTATTTTATCCCCTAAATATTTAACTTCTTGTTGACAGAACTGTAATTTTTCTGGAGACACCTTGTGTCCTTCTTCAGCCAAATGGTTCTGTAATGCAATTGTGTCAATGACACAATCCTCTCGTGTTCTTGATGCCACCAGTAGGTCATCAATGTACTGAACCAGAACCGAATTTCCAGGCATAACTAATGACTCTAAACACTTTTTCAGGATCTGATAAAAAATCGAGGGACTCTCTGTGTACCCTTGAGGAACTCTGCACCTGGCATAGATACGGTCCTCTAACTTAAATGCAAAAAGATACTGGCTGTAAAGGAATAGAAAAGAATGCTTGGCATAAATGAATTACTATGAACCAGCCTGCATCCCAAGGTATCCGATAAAGGATCACTGCTGGATTTGGTACTATTGGGCAACATGGCACTACAATTTTATTTATTTTTCGTAAATCTTGCACTACCCTACATTTTCCACTAGGCTTTTTAAGTCCCATGATTGGTGAGTTACAAGGACTACTCCATTATTTCTTTTAAAATGCCTTGTTTAACCATTCGATCGATCTCTGGAATAATTCCTGCTTTAACTTCTGGACTCATCTTGTATTGTCGTGTGTTTGGATAAACTGCACCTTCCTTCACTGTCACTTTCACTGGGTCTACATTTGACATCAGCCCAATATCTTTTCCTGTAAAATCCCAAACTTCCGGATTGACTGTGGCTCTCAACTCTTCTGGTAATTCATTTTCAGTCATTGATGAAAACATTTCATCTACTTCTGTTCCTTGCTTGACTAGCATCATTTTATATATAACATCTTCATCGGGGGTTTGGAAAGCGACACCATCCGGTGTACAATAGATCGTGCAATTCATTTTGCACAGTAGATCCCTTCCCAACAGATTCACGGGACTGGAATCGCAAACTACGAACCAATGCATTTCTTTAAAGTTTCCAATGTGCACCTCCATTGGTTTCGTGATTGGGGTTCTAATCTGTTGATTTGACATGTCTACAACTTGGATAGATTCTCCCAAGAGAGGTAGGTTTGGGATGTCTGCTGTTCTCACAGTAGACCGGGTAGCACCAGTATCCAATAGAAAAGTGATGTCTTTACCTTCCACTTTCCCATCAACAAATGGACCTGACTGATCTACCGGCAAGGATGCGCCAAGCACGCACTCCTCTTCCTCCCCCCTCAGGCACCGTCCTTGTACAAAGTCTGAATTTTCCTCCTCATTCTGCAACAAATATTGCGCAACTGTTCTATTATTCTTACCACTTTCTCCTTGAAATCCGGTGTTCGTACTGAACTTTTGATGGTTCACAAAGTTTGGCATAGGAGCTGGTGGCACCTGATATTGTGGAGTAACTACCTGCTGCTGCTGATTCATAAGTACTTCATTCTGCATCTGTGGGATTAAATTTTGATTTGGCCCATTATTATTCTGAATACTCTTGCACTCGTTCTTCCAATGTCCAAGCTTTCCGCACGCATGACAAGGAAACTTCTTCTTCGCTTCTTCTCTGTTCATTCGTCCTCTATATTTATTACCATTCGCCACTTGATCATTCTGACTCTGCTCTTTCACTTGATTATCAGTCTGAATATTAGTTTTATTCTCCTGTTGCTCTGACAACTTTACCTGTGCCCACATCATTTTCTCTTTTAATTTTCTACGCCTTGCTTCTATATAGTCTCTGCAGTATTTTGCATACTTTAAAATCTCATCCACTGTCTTACTTTGCCAACACAACATGTGCTGCTGTATCATCTGGCTAATCTCTGGTTTCAAACCATATACAAACGGATACACAAAATGTCCTATATCCTTATCACCAATATTCTCAAAACCACTATACTGCTTAAACACCTGTAATAACCTTTCATAATATGCATGTACAGATTAATTTGGTTCTTGTGTTGTCCTATCTATCTTTACCCAATCGGTTTCCTTTGGAGGAATTTTCCCTTTCAAATAAGTAATCACTTGGTGATATTTTTTCATCACCTCCTCTGAGGGTGCTCCTGTCTTTGAGTCTCTAGCATACTCTTCACTTAGCCATTCTATTGTAATCTTACACTCCGTCCATAAATCAGCAGGTACCACAATGTCAAACAAACCATCCAGATCCTTCAATAAGACCTTTGAAACCTTCACAAATCTTTCTACCTGTTTATACCATTCAACTGGTTTTTCTCTCAATTTTGGAAAATCATTTGTAAATGACAAAATATCTTGTCTACTCCAAGGAACATGAACATATCCTCCTCCTGGAACCTCTCTCATTGGACACAATTGCTCAACCTTTTCTGTTTCCCTTACTGGAAATGCAGATGATGCTTCTCTCGCTTGAACTTCCTTTCTTTCTTATCCATCTAATTCTCCATTTATCAATGTCTCCCCATTTTCGCAAAATATTCATTAACTCCTTTATCTGTAGTCTCTTTCCAGATGCATTAACACTTTCTAAATCCTTGTCCGTGAAATCCACTCGATAGGGTTTCTGCAACAACTTTGATTTCCCTACATCTATTCCAATTTCTGAAGCCACTTCTGTTAATTTCTCATGAAATACTCTGGCTCTTCTGGTTATACTCTTACATAAAAATAATAATTCTTCATCGTTGTAAACATTCAATCTTTCTGTGCCCACTCTTCCCACTATCATTTCTTCCAAATCCACTTTCAATCTACTAATGTCTAAAATCTTTGGTGTTGGGTTCCGATTATCTCTTTCCTGTGCCCATCTTTCTATGTCTTCAGGGGTAACTATTGTTGCACCTCCAGTTCCTATAGGAACCAAAGGTCTCCTTTCTCTCAAATTCATAGGCGTAACTCTTCTCGGAGTTTCAGTTAAAGGTTCCACATTAGGGAGATCCATTAATGAAATAACTGATTCACTTTCACTGACCTGATCATCTCGAATGATTACTTCTTTTCTAGGACTGTTTAACGGAATTGTCACAGTTTGCGATTTCTGGCAATTCTTTTTATCTCCGTACAATGGGATTACCGGACCAATAGTCACCGGTACTGTCAAAGCTTCAGTATTCAAATTTAATTGATTTATTTTCTTTACTAACTCTGCTCTAGTTTTATTTAAAACATCTCTCATCATCTTGCAGCACCCTATTAAATGACGTATCATGTAAAATTTGTGAGATTAAAGGCATTCCTATCACTGGTGCGCTTGGGGTAACCTTACTAGTTGCTTCCTGATACGGTGGTGGATTTTTAATTAAAATGTCCTCTAATAACTCATCATCTGATTCACCATATCCTGTTGTATTCAAGTGTTTCGTTTTCTCTTTACACTTTCCTACAGACTGTTCCTCAGCCATTAATACTGGATATAAACCTTCAGATACCATAGCTCTCCTCCACTGCTTCATCTGCCCTTCGCGTGATTCTTGCAAGTATCTGGGAAAGAATCTTTTATATCTCCCACCTCTAGATTTTTCATTCATATGACTGTCTCCCATTCTTCCAAAGCCTCGTATTGAGTTAACCTAGGTCTAGGTTCCAAATCATTCATTCTCAAATTCTGAAGAACTTCCCGTTAAACGTACCATTTTCAGGAAATGCTAGCACTCCATCACCTTTCGTATATTCTATACAATTTTCCAACCACACGCAAGTATGATATCCTCTTTCCATCATCATAAAGGATGCTGGTGTCTTCGGTGGCGAAATAGGAATTCCCTCTCTAGTCAACACAGGCTTATCTTTCTTAAAGAAATTTTTGATTTTCTTTATAAATGACATTTTTCTCTTTTCTCCATACATCCTAGATGAACGATATATAAAATTGTATTCTGCAAACCCTTGAAATCTTCTATCTGCACGTCTCACACTAGTAGTCAAATCAAAATCCCGCATACAATCTCTCCTTCCACCAATCTTAGTGCGGCTTCTAACTGGTCATCCAATTAAATCAGGCTCACGCTCGTGATCTGACCAATGCCAGCGCAGCCTTTTCTGACGTCAGTTCTGCTCCTTACTACTGACCCCTCCTTTACAAGACTGCTTCTGTCACACGCCCGCTGTTTCAACCTATCCCAGCGCGGCTTTCTGTGACGTCAGTCCCACTCAGGCGACTGACCCTCCCTTCACAAGGTAATACGAAAACTTATTTTCTTAATACTTTGCATTCAATTCTTTGTTATTAACTACATAAAAACATTCGCTACTCTGCCTGTTCCACTAAACCAAAGGATAGATTTTCTTTCCGCTGGGAGTAAAACCGTCCGCTTAATCTTCATACAAGCTCCAGAGAACCTGCTACTCCTCCAGTGTCACCCGTATTGGGAAATGAGACCAAAGTTTCACCAGCGAACCCCTTTTGCTTTCACTCACACAACTTTTATACGAAATAGTCCCTAGTTTAACACTGCCAGCCCTGCGTAGCTTCTCAGTGCTATTCCAACAGACGAGTAACCTCACTGCATTATGGCTTCTGTCACCACCCGCTATTCATTCCCCGGGAATTTCTGGACAACATAGAACGAAGACGCTAACTCTTTTGTTAAAACATAAATCAATAATCTATACTTATCGCCAAACTAGTCCAATAATAACCATAGCTCTGCTACCAGAAAACTGATTCAGCGGTGTACTAACAGATACTCTACTACCATATACTCACCTGGGCCCATAAATACTTACATAAAACCCAAGTAGACCACTGGGTTTAGTTTATATATTTTCTTTGTTTAGGATTAGTTATTTCTAACTAACCTTCACTGATCAAAAAGTTTTTTCTACGGTCAATGGACCATTAGTTGAACTAGTTGATGGTGATAATTAACATAACTTATTAACTATTCTTTAATTAAAGAAATTAAACCACAGACTCGGGAAGTTTAAAATCTTTATCTAAATTAAGTGAATGTGAACCATTTCAAATTACAGTACAAACACACTCATTCATAAGATTGCAAATCAAATCTTCATTAAGAAAATATTTCAGGCACATACAATAACTATGTCCGGAAAGGAGAGGACAGAGCGAAAAAAATCATCCACAAATATCATGAATTTATAGTTACCAAGGATGGTGTGAAGACCAAACCCTCTGGCCAAAGGGTTGGTAAGGGTCCCCCGGGATAGGTCAGGAGACAGACTTCAGGACAGGATACTTAACCTCTCTAGAATACCGACGACTGCGTCGCACCCCTCTCTGACACTCTCTTCCTCCTCGAGTTTCTTCCGCGATCTTCTTGTCTAACCCAATTAATTAAAGATGGATGATTTTGCATTTGGTGTCTTCATCAGCATCTCACAGCTTCTCTTTCAGCATCAGCACCACCCACAGCACCCCGAGCTCTCGACTTCCAGCATCAACTTCCCTTCTCCAACAACGACTCTCTAATTAACTAAAGCTACCTCAGTTATACCTTTCGTTTCCCATGTACCACCCACTAAAGTTTCAATATCGCAAAAATATGAAATCTAATTGTTCTGGCAAGGGGGGAATGATCATCACACCATGCTTACATATTACTTTTTCTATTGAACTATTGTTCGTAAAACCCATCCCCTTAAACTTTATTCTTCCCTTCCGTTCCATACATGTCCAAACTTTATTAGATACAATTATTTCAATATTATGAATACAAGTCTTCTTGCATGAACTCTTCACCCTCTGTTCACAGGGCACGTCATTCTTGTCCTTGGATGGCTAACAAAATGTTTGGTCATCCCTCCAGGTCATCTCTCGTGTAGGCATGCGCAAACTTGAATCAGTCTGCTCAATTCAGACAAACGTGAAAGGCCCAAATGCGCACTAATAATAAAGTCAAAAGAAGAAATGTTATTTTCACAAATAAATGGTTTCACTGTATACCACCCGTCTCTACTCTAACCCTCTTTACTTATTAATACTTTCCCCGCATTAGTAAAATAGCTGGGTTTTATTTCGGCTAAGCAGATGCCATGCACGTGAGTCTTCAAGACTCTATTTTAATGCCTTCTGCACATGCTCTAGAATTTCCCTCCAAGCGTTCGTATCGTCATACTGCGTAAATGCAGTTGACTCATGCGCAGTAAAGATTTCCCAGTTAGAGCTGGATTAGTCCGTTTTCATTGTTATTTATATTAGTACACACATACGCAAGCGTCGCTAACCCGCGTGTTTTCCTGTATTGCGTGTTTATTATTTACAAGACAGTGTTAGTAATTCGTTAGTGAGTTTAAACGAGAGGATTGCTTCCGAGCAAGTCTCCTTTACGAGCCCTTGCCCCATCACCGCAGACACCGCAGCTAGGGAGGTTAACACCAGCATCCTGTTCAGGAGACACGCTTGGTTAAGGATTTCAGTTAAACCTGAAGTCCAACAATCAATCCTTAACACACCCTATTTGGTCCTAACGTAGACCAGGCGTTAGAGAAAACGAAAAAGGACACGGAAGTAGCTACATCTATGGGAGCACTCCAGACTACCTCCAGCAGAGGCTCCTTTCGTCGCTCCTTTTAGAGAGGAGGGTCAAAAACCTCATCCCCAGATCAAAATACCTCAACTTACAAAGGTAACACCCAGTCCTCTCCCTCCAGAGGTTTTTTCGAGGAGGTTATAGAGGCAACAACTTCAAGGGTAGGGGTAAGGGCAACCCACCCGTAACTCCCCTTCCCCCAACAAACAATGACTTGCCCACACTTCCCCCCCCGATTACACAACACCTGTCGGGGGAAGACTTCAACAATTTCTCCCCATTTGGCAGTCTATAACAGACAAATGGGTGCTTGGAATTATCCAACATGTTTATTGCCTGGAGCTTACCAGCAATCCCCCCAAACATTCCACCTCGATCTCACAAGTTGTCTCCAGAACACATACACTTGCTGAAACAGGAGGTCCACTGAAAGGGGCAATCGAGCCAGTTCCAATACAGTACCGGGGCTCAGGGGTTTACTCGCTGTACTTTCTCATCCCCAAAAAGGAAGGTTCCCTAAGACCTATTCTAGATCTCGGAGAGCTAAACTGTTATATACTGTCAAAGCACTTTCACATGGTGACACTTCAACAGGTACTCCCACTTTTACAAAGAGCAGACTTTGTCTACCCTAGATTTAAAAGACGCATATTTTCACGTTCCAATTCATCCGGCTCATCGCAAATACCTCAGATTTGTGATAGCAGGCAAGCATTACCAATTCAAGGTGCTTCCCTTCTGAGAGACTACAGCGCCCAGAGTTTTTACTAAATGTCTAGCGGTAGTCGCTGCTCATCTCAGAAGACAACAAATTCACGTCTTCCCCTATCTAGACGACTGGCTTATCAAAGCCAGCTCTCACCAGAACTGTCTACAGCGCACACATCACAATGGATCTACTTCATCTGGGGTTCACCATCAATGCTCAAAAATCTCACCTGCATCCGTCACAGATGCAGTCTTGCCTAGGAGCCAGTCTAGACACAGTCAAAGCTCTAGCTTCTCCCAATGTAGCCAGAATACGCAATATTCCGGCTATGATTCTACAATTTCAACCCAACCAAGCTTTACCAGCCAGAGTGTTCATGCAACTGCTGGGAATGATGGCGTCTTGCATTGCAATTGTACCCCATGCAAAGTTTCACATGCGCCCCTACAAGAGGGCTTAGCACGTCAGTGGAATCAGTCACAGGGTCAATTAACCCATCGCTCTCTGCAGTGGTGGAACCCACAAAACTTATCAGCAGGCTGGCCTTTCATCGACACTATTCCTCAGATCATGCTCACAGCAGACGCATCTCTAACAGGTTGGGGGGCTCTTCTCAAAGGTTACACATTACAGGGCCTGTGGAGCAACAAGCACAAGACTCTCCACATCAATTACCTAGAACTTTTAGCAGTTTTTCTGGCACTCGAAGCTTTTCAAGCTCACCTCATGTCCAACACTGTCCTAGTCCGAACGGACAACATGACAGCAATGTATTATGTGAAAAAGCAAGGGGGTGGGGGGGTGGAAGACACACTCTCCAACTGTCAAATTTGGAAGTGGGCAATCCATCACAAGACTTATCTTCTGGCAGAACATCTCCCAGGAGTAAACAATCGAATTGCTGACCTCACGAGTGGGAACTTCATCCCCAAGTTCTCCTTCACTATTTTCGACAATGGGGTTTTCCACAGATAGACCTGTTCGCCATAGTCAAACACAAAATGCCCACGTTTTGGCTCCAGGTACCCACACCCACTCTCAAAGGGCAATACCTTATGGATGAACTGGTCAGGGATATTTGCTTTTCCGCCTCTCTCGCTCATTTTGTGTGTGGTTCGGAAACTCAGGCAAACATCCCTCACACTAATTCTTGTAGCTCCCACATGGGCCCGTCAACCATGGTACACCACCCTGTTGGAGCTATCAATAGTTCCACATCAAAAGCTGCACCTCACCTCCAGTCTCCTCACACAGAACCATGGAGAAATCAGACCTCCAAATCCCAAGGAACTGAATCTAGCGATCTGGCTCCTGAAGTCATAGAGTTTGGTTATTTAAACTTGCCACCAGACTGTATGAATATTCTAAAAGAAGTCAGAAGGCCTACCACCAGAGCTTGCTTTGCAGCAAAATGGAAAAGATTTGTTTTATACTGCAATAACAAAATCAATTCTTTAGATGCTTCCATACAAAACATTATTTGTTACCTGTTACATTTACAGTGAACAGGACTGGCGTATACGCCTATTCGTTTGCACCTTGCAGCAGTAGCTGCCTACTTACAAAATAGGCAACATCTGTCACTATTCAGAGTTCCAGTAATTAAAGCTATCATGGGAGGCTCAAAAAGAGTAATACCACCACGGATTCCTCCTGCCCCAGTGTGGAATCTCAACATTGTTCTCACAAGGCTCATGGGTCCACCTTTTAAATTATTGCACAAGTGCCCTTTGCAATTCCTCTCATGGAAAGTTGCTTTCCTCATAGCCATCACATCACTGAGGAGAGTTGGTGAGCTACAGGCATTACCTTTAGAAGAACCCTTCTTTCAGCTACACAAAGACAGGATAGTTCTCTGCACCAACCCTAAATTCCTTCCCAAAGCTGTTTCTGACTTTCAGATAAACCAATCAGTTGAGTTACCAGTTTTCTTTCCTCAACCTGGTTCTGTAGCAGAACGCGCTCTTCACACGCTTGACGTTAAAAGAGCTTTACTGTACTACATAGATAGGACAAAAGACTTTTTTTATTTTTTTATTACATTTTTATTGAAAATTATAAAACAAATGCGTACAGTGACTATTGGCAGTTACAGTGTGTATACGTCGTGGCCAATTACAGAGCAATCTCATCTTATGTGATACAAACTTATGACATTTCCAACAGTACATGGCCGCATAGTCTTTCCGAGGTCAACATCAAATGGTACCATCCCACTGTAACATGAAGCTGCACTAACCTTGTCTTACGTAACAGATCCACATGCGCAAAATGTCCACCATTCTTTCGCAGCGTGTCCTACATTTTTTGACTTATTTAAATAGGGCCTGCTCCCTCAGACTCCCCCATTTCCTTTCCCACCAAGTACTGGTGGTACAATCCCCAAAAGCTCATAGGGAGGCTCTGAGGTGGCAGCAAATCATTATACAATTCAGATTGTGTTGCAATATACCATATCTTTGGACCATTCTGTAACGGTAGGTATAGGTCCCCGCGCCCACCGCATAGCAATTCTTCATTTGGCAAGCAACAATACCTATAGGTTTTCGCACCTCTTTCGGCAGCTTCCCAGCGTACCCCAACAGCGCCATCAGTGGGTTTATTGTAAGTTCCAACCCAGTGATTTAGTTCAATATTTGGAAGATCTGCTCCCAGAACCTCGCTATCCCCGGGCATGTCCAGGCTATATGCAGAAACCCAGCCGAGTCGGCCCCACATCTCTCACAGTCTGCAGAGTCCCGTACGCCACACATAAAGTAGTTCTGGTGTATAGTAGACCCTGTGAAGGAATTTAAAATGGATCTAGCGATGTCTGCCATTCTGAGAAACTTGCTGTGTAGTCTCACAGCAATATCGCCAGACAGTATCCTCTATTGCCACCCCCAAATCTGTTTGCCATTCTCGTCTGGCCTTCATATAGTGATTTCTTCTATAATCTTGCATTATATCGTAAATGATAGAAACAATGCTTCTAGGGGTCGCGCAGTGCAATAGGTGAGAGTGCCCCCAACTCAGGCGGCTCCAACGTCTTATTTCCGAGCAGCTCACGCAGCGCATGTCTCTCTCTATGAAAATGGAAGCGAGCAAGCGGTGTAGAATTCCCCCACCTCAGTAGCAAGCTCATCCCAACCCCGGGCCTTGCCCTCTAAGAACAGATCGCACATCTTGGTAACACCAAGCATCTCAAGAGTCTGTACCACCCCCCTTCTCGCGGCTCAACGGCAGCCAGTTGCACCACGCAATCTGGGTCAAGGGGGAATAGACAATCGTGCCCGCCTGCCATTTCAGTAGATTGTGCCACGCGTGTACCACTGAATTAAGAGTCCAGGACCCCAATACTTCTGAGAGGGGCCCGAAACTGCACAATTGACTGATTCAGGCGCTGCCGCCACCTTTTCAATTAGTAAATGTGGAGGGCGCATTTCCTCGTGGAGCCAGTGGAAAGCGTGAGATCCCTGCGCCGCTCTATAGTATAGCTCCAGGTCTGGAGCCCCTAGTCCTGCCATTGAGTATGGCAGTGTGAGAACATTCCAACTGACCCGCGGTTGCTTCCCTGCCCAGGCCAATCTCGTCAATAGAGAGCGAAGTGTCTTAAAAATATGCATAGGCAGCACAATCGGGAAGTTTAGGAATAAAAACAAGAATCTAGGTAACACCACCATCTTCATTAGGGATATGAAATGAAATGAGGGTTTTTGTAGAGCGTGTGTTTGCCGTGGCGTCTTAGCGCTAGCTGCCATTGATTTATGCAACGGGAGATTGGAGCGGCTATGGTTTAGGGACGAATAGCCATGTTTTCAATTCTTTCCTGAACAACAGTAGATTGGTTTGGTTTCTAAGACGGATGGGCAACGTATTCCATAATTTAGGGGCCAGGTGAAAAACACTTCTGCCACCCCATTTCAAAGTCTTTACCCTAGGAACTACAAGTAGAGAGGCCGATGACAATCTAAGGCTTCGCTGTGGAGTATAGCGCTTGATATGTTGACTAAGGTGGGCAGGTCCAACCCCGTACAAGGCCTTATGCACAATACACATAGATTTGAATTGGACCCTTGCCTGGGCAGGTAGCCAGTGCAGATCCCGAATAGCTTGACTTGGGGCTGAATTTTGGAATCTTAAGTAGTAGACGGGCAGCAGCATTCTGTAACGTCTGCAGCTTGCGTATCGTACTCCTTTTTTTTGCTCCCAGGTAGAGTGCATTACAGTAATCAATTTCGGGTAGTATCAAGGCAGTGATAACTGTTTTTCTGAGGGCCATGGGAATGAAAGGTAGAATATTTCGAGGGATTTTTAAAGTATGAAAGCACGAGGAAGTAATGCTATTGACCTGATCATCTATCATAATGCCAAGGTTTTTAAACTTTTTTACCGGACGAGGACAGGGCCCTGCTGTTTCCGGCCACCAAATGGAATTCCAAAGGGAGGTATCCCTTCCAAACATAAACACTTCCGTTTCACCAGTGTTTAACTTCAAGCAGTTATCTTACATCCATCTAATAATATGGCTCATGCAAACATTAAAACTTGCTGCCACAATCTCCGGTTTGGAAGATAAGGAGACGACTATTTGCGTGTCGTCAGCGTAGCAAATGGCACTGAAGAAATGGGAGCGTATGGCCAACAGGGTGACTTACGCGTTGAACAGGGTTGGAGAAAGTGAAGATCCCTGGGGCACCCCACACGGCAAAGCGTAGGGGTGCGATTTGTGGTCTTCCGTCATTGTAGATTTTTCTCTATCGGTTAAGTAGGACAGAAGAATGTCTACCACCCCTATTTCGGCCAGTCGCTGGATAAGTATGTGGTTATCAACCGTATCAAATGCGGCCGATAGGTCAAGTAGAATCCGTATGGCTTTTCCCCCCCGATCAAGTTGGACACGTATGTGTTCTGTGGCGGCAATCAATGCAGATTCTGTACTGTGCCGCAGTCGGAAACCGTGTTGCGCTGGATCGAGTTTATCGTTCGCCTCTATGAATGACAGCAGTTCTTCATTTATGGCTTTTTCCAGGATTTTTGATGGAAATGGTAGGCAGGAGATGGGCCGGTAATTGCCAACCTCCATGGGGTCAAGAGTTAGCTTTTTCAAGATAGGTCTAACCAGGGATTTTTTCCAGATAGCAGGAAAGTGTCCTGAATCCAGAATATTGTTAAGAAGGGGTGTTAGATGGTTAGCATTTATGTTCGGGACCATGTGGAGAACTGTGGCAGGGCAATGGTCCAGAGGGGATCCCGACTTAGTTGACATTATGATCTTCTCAACTCTATCAGGTGTTAGGGGATTAAATTCTTGTAAGTAGACTTGCGTATTTGCCCTGTCATTGTTCGGCTCGTCTGACCTAATTCCAGCTTTGTTGTTAGAGAACTCGTCATAAACTTTGACCACTTTATCGTGAAAAAACTCTGCTAGTTTGTCTCAGAACTGCCTCGTGGGACTGAACGGTTTGCTGTTACCGAATTTGGCTAAGTTAGAAATTGTCTTGAAAAGTTCTCTAGCAGTATTTTTTGAGGCCATAATTTTCTCGATAAAGAAACTAGATTTTGCAGAGATTATAGATTCTTTGTACTTTAACGCCTCATTGTACTGTTTTTTTTTTATTTTTATTTTTTTATCAGTTTCAGAGTATTCCTTCCTCCAGTTTCGTTCTTTAGCTCTACAAATTTTCTTTAATTCTTTTCGCGCCACGGTGTACCAAGGGGCTGATGGTGATCTTTTCCCAATGTGTGTACGCGTTTCTGAGGCTAGTTTTGTTACAGCCAGGTCAATCCAGCTGTTGAAATTAAATGCTGCTAAATCGGGATCGGTGTATATGTGAGGACTTTGGGACCGTAAAGCGGTTTCCAGGTCTGGGCTGTTTATTTGCCTCCAGGGGCGTACTACGCCTGTCCTGTTTTTATTTTGGGCTCTAATGGGAGGTCCGTTAATGAGTACTTCGAAGAAGACAGCGCTATGATCAGTCCAGGACATTGGTAGTGTGCTGTTAAATTTTATCTGTGCGTAGTTGGTAAAGATACCATCCAAAGTGTGTTTTCCAGTATGGGTAGGCTCTGACGATTTGCTTTAAGTCTAGACTTTTTAGTCTGTCTATTAAATTATTAGTGTCAGCGCTTTTGGTGGACTCTAAATGAAAGTTGAAGTCCCCCAATACGGAAAAATTAGCGTATTCCATACAGGACTCCGTAACTGTTAGTATGGATTCGATAAAAGGGTTTCTAGGCCCAGGTGGTCTGTAAACTAATAGTCCATTAAAAACAGATGTATTGTTACATTTGAAGGTGAACAGGATAGCTTCTTCCTTCAATTGGGAAATATCTGAGAAGGTAGCTTTAATGTGAGAACGGTGAGCAATGGCCACCCCTCCACCTCGTTGTCCTTCTCTGTCGATTTTAAACAAATCATAGCCAGATGGAATGGCCGTATTTAAGTCTGGTTCGGAGGAACTATGGATCCATGTCTCTGTAAGGAACATTATGTCTGGCTTATATTGTTCGAAGAAATCGGTAAGTTCATATTTATGCTTGGGAAGCGATCTAGTGTTCAGTAAGACACCGGTTAAAGCACGCTTATTGCCTAAACGTGTGTCTGACTGTTTCACATTTCTGGCATTAGTGAGATGGAAGTTTGAGGAATTGGTGTCCATGTTAAAATTGCATGTAGGACAATCATGGACCGGGCAATCACTCTTGGGATGTTTGGAGTCACATCTATTTTGCTCACCTTTATCTCGAATGGTTAGCAGAGTCGCTTTGGAGTAGGTAATAGTTACATTTTGTCCAGGGGTTCTGTCGCACGGCGCGATCCGGACGGGCGCAGACGGGCTTTCCTTGGGCGTGCCCCCACTGCGCGGTCGCGTCCGCATGCCCTCTTGTAGGGATTTGAGAAAACGTAAACGCTCGGACAACTAGAGCGTTAACCCAGGAAATGGCGGCCCGCCCTAGCTTGTGGGACCGTCAGGAAGCAGCAACACGTAAGTGCGAAGTAAGGCAATTTAAAATGGGACGACAGTTTAAAATGGGACGACAATGCGTATTTTCAAATTTATACAGTTTTAGAAGAGTTAAAATTGATTTGATAAAACAAAGTTTAAGTTTAAAACAGTTTACAATCCCCCCGAGCCGGTGCAAGCTCCCTGCAATTAACTTTGGCAGCGCAGTCCTGCGTCCTAGCAATGACCAGGAGAGGCGGATCCACCTATCCACTTCATCTAATCTGATGATCTTTCTGCCATAGTTTTCGCTGAGCACCAGAGCCGGATCCGTATGCACGCCTATGCTTAGATACTGGATCGGATCTGATGTCCACTGTAGGGGGTAGTCCAGTCCCACTGGTGACATAGCCGGGGACAAAGGGAAAATTGTCGACTTAGCCCAGTTGATTTTAAGGCCGGACCTTTCATCGAGGATTGGGGTCAGGTTGATATCAGGATCCCTGACATACAATAGCATATCATACGCATATGCCGACACAATGAGGTTATAGTTAGGAAATCTAAGTTCCCTATGACCATGGTATTCCCTTAAGGCACATGCGAGAGGCTCAGCAATTAAAGCATATAGCAGAGGGGACAGTGTGCACCCTTGTCGCGTGCCTCTCCATATTCTGATAGGGAATGTGACTGTCACCAATTCGTATCCGAGCAGCGGGAGAGCTGTATAGCACCCCTACCAGCCTGAGGTAGATATCTCCTACCCCCATGAATCTCAGTACTGCATACATAAAATTCCATTCCACGGAATCAAAGTCCTTTTCCGCATCCAAAAAGACCGCTGCCGCTTTAACCTCAGGCTTAATATTTTGTATGGCGCCAAAGACCGTTCTTAGATTGTATGACAAATTACGTTCTGGGACAAAGCCCGACTGCTCTGGGCCAACCAATAGTGGTACCAAGGGGGCAAGCCGGTTTGCCAAGATCTTCGCAAAGAGCGTAGTGTCGACATTAAGGAGCGATAAAGGCCGAAAGGACGATCATTCGTCTGGGGGTTTGCTAGGTTTTAATGTAGTGACAATAAGTGCTTCTCTCATTGAGGGTGGCTTCGTCCCCTCCTCCCCCATCTCCTCAAAGAGCGTACACAGATGTGGGATCAGGAGATCCTTGAATTCTTTATATAATGCAACAGTGAGGCCGTCAAGTCCAGGCGCACCTCCCACTCTCATCAAATTTAATGCTACCAGGACCTCGTGTGGATCCAATGGCTTCATAAGGTGTTCCCCATGTTCATTAGACAGCCAGGGCATCTGTATATGCTCAAAGTATTCTGAGATAGCTGTCGCATCCGAACTCTCTTTTGTACAGTACAGATCTGAGTAATATTGATTTGAATCTACCTGCAATCTCCATAGGATCAGTCAGTAGCCCCACCGTCTGCAGCACGTAGCTCTGTCACACTCCCTGCCTCCCTCTTGCCCCGCAGCAGGGCAGCCAACACGCACCCGGGTGCTCACTCTCTCCATACGTCCTAGCTACAGCATACTTTCCCCAAGTGTTTTATTTCGCTGTCTGCTATCTCATGATACTCTGCCAGTGTCTCCTTTAGGCTATCCGCTATCAAAGGGTTGCCATCTTCTAGTGCTTCCTTCTCGAATTCTGCCAACCGCCCTTCCAGGCTTACCAGACGCTGACGGATAGCACGTAGGACCCCGGAGTGTTTGGACATGGCTACTCCCCTGATGTACACCTTGAACGTTTCCCAGACCGTGGAAAAAAGTTGGACAGACCCAATATTGGTATCAAAGAAGCATTTTATGGCTTCAGCTAATTCAGAACGAAAAACACTATCCATCAGAGTATGGGGGGAATCGCCATGTGAAGGGTGCTGGCTTCTTTCTCGAGCTTTCGATATCTAGCATTATTGGGGAATGATCTGAGAGGGATCGGGGAGCACCTTGCAATCTCGTACCTGCTGAAACAAGGGTCTTGGTACAAACCAATAATCAATTCTGGTGTGTAAATTGTGCGGGCCGAATGAGTGAATCCCCCAACACCAAGGGACCGCTCCCTCCAAGCATCTAGCAAATCCAGTTGGACAGCTATATCACATATAACTCTGGCTGCAGCAGACTGACGTCGCTCCAGAACGATCCAACGAGGGCTTCAGGACGCAGTTTAGATCGCCCCTTGGCATTCAATATCGTGCAAATCTCACGCTGGGTTCTACCTTCACAGGGCAATTGATCTACAGCGCCAGGTCTCATTCTTTCCAGTGGGCCGCTGGCAATTATGCGCACCTCTTCAGGCCTTCTCTGAGGCGTGTATCTCAGCAAAGCAGCGTGTGGGGGCTGGTCCTCTCGACCCGTCAGGTCACCGGTCTCAATCCTCGTGTGGCCTGCCTGCGCACCCCGCAAGTCCTCCCCAGTCGGGAGACGCTGAAGCTCTCCGCTTCGGTCCTGTCTCTCAGCCGCGTTTCCCGCAGCTACACAGCAGCCTGCTTCAGGCCCCGGGGGTATGTCAGCCCCCTCTCAGCGGGATCAGGTTCTAAGCTGCAGGAGGCCTTGTCGCGTTTCCACAGCAGGCCACAGGTCTTCACTTTGCGGTGACGCACCCGAACCTCCTTGTACGTCCGCGTTTTAGGTCGCGGTCTCAGGCTCACCCTCAGCTCGCACGGCTCACCGGGGACCAGCCGGCCGATTATCCACGCACACCTCCTTCCCGCAGCACAACATAGTTGGCTCCAGAGTTCCTCAGCTTCACTCCGGGCCGCGCAGGGTCTCCGCAGCAGCAGGCCTCACCTCACTTTCGCCGCATGTCGTCCCGTTTCGGTGCCACTCTTTAATTCGCCGGATCGCCTCAATACAGGTTTCGGAGGAAAGCGCACTCTTAGCACACTTGGCGACAGCAATTTGCAGGCCTCTGGTGTATGGAAATGTCAGAATTATTGCAGGATAGTCTGGATGGCTCGTGGTGCTCGCTCATGCAGCAGCCATCTTAGAGCCTGGCAAGCTCCGCCCCGATAGGATAAAAGACTTTCGCAAAACAACTGTTTGTTGCATTTGCTCCACCTCACAAAGGCAATCCCATCTCTAAATCTGGTATTGCCAGATGGATTGTTAAATGCATTCAAACATGCTATGCTAAAGCTAAAAGAACTTTAACTATACCCCCTAGAGCGCATTCCACTCGCAAAATAGGGGCTTCTGTGGACATTTTAGGTAAAATTCCCCTAACTGACATATGTAAGGCAGCTACATGGTCTACACCACGCACATTTACCAAACACATGCATAGATGTGTTAGCACGTCAACAAGCTAATGTAGTAGGCCAAGCAGTACTTAAAACACTGTTCCAAACAACTGCAACACCTACAGGTTAGCCACCGCTTTGGGAGTATACTGCTTAGTAGTCTATGCAAAGCATGTGTATCTACAGCACGCATGCCTCGAACGGATAAAGTTACTTACCCAGTAAGTATCTGTTCTTGGCATGTAGAGCTGTAGATTCACATGCTCCCACCTGGGTACCTGTGGTTGTTGCAGTTCCTAATTATTCATTAATACGCATGGACATCTATGGACTACACTTCCTTACTCCATTCTCACCCTCTTGCGGGAAAACAATCTAACAATGGAGTCGATGCCCATGCGCGCTATCACCGAAAGGAGTAATCCCCTTACCTCGTGACTAGGAAAGACTTCTTCGAAGAAAAACAACTTGCAAACATCCGGAATCAACACTAGATGGCAGGAGTATGCAAAGCATGTGAATCTACAGCTCTACATGCCAAGAAAAGATGCTTACTGGGTAAGTAACATCTATCTATCTACTGCTTCATAGTATTGCAGTTTTGCACTAAAGGGGTTATATTTTAAATTAGTTTTTATGCTGATTTTTAACATATTGGAATGAATTCTTGTCGCTGGGATGGTGGTTGGTACTGATGTTCGTCTTCTTGTCAACTTGTCATTGCTCAGAAGTTTATTGTGACAATTGCCTGTGCGTTGTTTTGCAGAAATGTTGTTTCTGTAAGAAAAACATGCTCCTGTGTGAATGTTCCTCTGCTCCCAATTATGTATGTTTTGTTTATGGGATAGTGTCCAGGGGCTTGAAGTGAATGTGTCTCCCTGATTGGTGCCTGCTCTGTCCCATTGGTTCTAAGGCTGCATTGGGCTTGTCCATATCTGTCCTAACCTTGTGATTGGGCTCTTATTGCCCCCTAAAATATCCACATTGCAGGAAGGGCTGTCTTTTCTGTTGTTGCGACACTTGCATCTTTCAGATTGTTCCCTTGCCCATTTGTTTCTATAAGGATGGTTTACTTGGTCAAATGTGTTGAGTCCTTCAGATGATCCCCCTCATCAGACCCACCTCCGTAGGGTACTGCTTTGGTATTGATACAAGGGGTGAGCAATACGCTTGTTTTAGTATCCATCAGAAGAAAATCACTTACCACTGGTAAGTCTTTCTTATCACTACTTTATTTACATGCAGATTCCTCAGTGACCTACCCACCTCCTCATTCTGAGGAGTGGTTCATAACGGTTATTGATAGGTTATCTTGCTGAATTGCTCAACTCGGAGAAGACAGACTCCTTCGGACCCACCCCCTCAGCTTGGGACAACACCTGTTGTCCCACCGCCCTCGGCAGCCCCCCCCCCCACCCCCACGGACCACGCCCAGAAACTCTGCATCATACTCTACTCCTCCCTCACCATGACCCGCCAAATCAACACAGTCGCATCTACCCGCTTCAACACCCTCCGCATCCTTCGCAAGACCTTCAAATGGATCCCTGCCGAATCCAAAGAGACCGTCACCCACGCACTCCTAACAAGCAGACTGGACTACGGAAACGCACTCTACGCTGGAATCAACAAATCCCTGCTACGCAAACTCCAGACCATCCAGAACACTGCAGCCAGACTCGTCATCGGCATCCCATGACATGAACACATCACCCAACACTTGCGAGACCGCCACTGGCTCCCCGTCGAGAAGAGAGTAACTTTCAAGCTACTCACACGCCTACAAACCCCTCCAACACCAGACCCAAATACCTCAATCAAAGAGTCTCCTTCCATGTACCCAGGAGAAACCTCGGCTCCGCTGACCTCGCCCTTGCAGAAACCCTGCGCATCCGCAGAACCAGAGCAGGTGGAAGAGCCTTCTCCTACATCGCGGCAAAGGCCTGGAACGAGCTCCCGATCAACATCAGACGCTCCCCCACTCTGCACACCTTTAGGAAGAGCCTCCAGACCTGGCTCTTCGGCTGACCCGGAGCTGCACCCCCCCATCCCCCCCCCCCCCCCCAGCGCCTTGAGACCCTCACAGGTGAGTAGCGCGCTTCACAATTCCCTTATTGATTGATTGAATGTGTTTTTAGCCTTTTCTCCACTTCTAATGGCATGGGGAAAAGTATGAGAACTGACTAATGTCAGCGCCATATATTACTCCATAACATCACATTCAAGGAGATGCTAGAGTTGTGTTTTCCCTATTTCAGACTTTTTACGTTTATTGCAGCAGCCCTCTTTGTTCAAGTCACCGGTTGTGATGAGGTTTACAACATTTGTTCTCCAGTATTGTATCTTTTATAGATTCACATGCTTGAATCTTCCCCGTCATGGTGGGAGTGCCACGGTAACAGTTATAAAAGCAGTGCTAAAGCATTAGCATTAAACTCCATTGAAAAACGATAGAATTGGTAGCCAATTCAAATTGATTTAATATATCCAGACTTCCGCAATTAAGAGCACAGACCCTGAAGCACTCCTACCTTGCAGAGCCACCATACCTCAGATTTCTTACCGCACGTTGTGTTAGGGAGTCTCTCTGAGCTCTGCTCAGTCAGTGTGTCACTGTTAACCTTTTGACCTGCAGTTTTCCAGTTCATCTCTAAACCTACCATCATCTGAGGTTCAGCTTAGGAGTGTTTGACTGTTTGTTCACAGAATGTCTGAGTCTAAAAAAGGCTATTTTGAGGATCCACATAAAGAATGCTTGAACTATCTTTATCCTCCACATGAACCGAAAGAATGCAATACTGCCATACTTTTTCTGTGAAAACCCTCAAAGACTGGTAGGGTAGATTACTTCTGTGGCTACAGAAAAATAAATCTATTTCTGTTTCGGATTTAGAGTGTGAGGAGAAGGCCCATTCTCCTGAAGAAAGAGGGGCACTCCTCATCAGACTACAAAATCTCACAGCAGAGAAACCAGTGTAGAACTGAGATCAAGCAAGGAGCCGGATGGCCTTTCCCCATCTCATCACAGGTCTGATTCAACACCTGCTCCTCATTCAAGGAGCCCTCTTCTAAGAAAAATCAGCCGTCGACAGCACAGTCGACGAAGAACTTACCGTCTATGGCAGCCATATCGCCGGGAATATCCGCACCGACGACTGTGTGGATGGCAACTTCCACTATGTCGACAATCAAGATGACGAAGGTTGTTGTGTCGTCGACGAAAACCGTGATGACACTGTCGTCCGCATCAACTACTCTGACGAAGATTTCCTCATCGACCACATCACCGTCTATGACCGCATCCGCTGCTGTCCTGTCGACGAAGGTTTCCGTCAGCGCCGTGTCATCTGCGCCCCGTCGACTGTAGATAAAGAAATTTTGTATATCTCAAGTAAGGGAACGACCCCTTCTGTGCCTCAGGATTTTTTCAAAATGTCATTCCTGCCACTAGCACGCCTCCTGGGCTTTCAGGAATCTGAGGATGGGATAAGGGTCACTTTGGCCCTGCGTATTGTCTCTCACAGTTAAAGGTTAAGTGTCCAGAATCGGAGGATGAAGAAGCAGACCGTGATCCGTCAGCCTACCTTGAAGGTGATTACTCTTTCCCTGATAGGCGACCTCATTCTGCTCAGGAATATGATACATTCCAGGAGCATTATCCTTTGAGGAACAAGAGGATGAGCAACATCAAGTTCAGGGACCCTCCATTAATATACCAACTGAATTGGTCACAGACTTATGCATAATGCTAAATGACTATTACAAAAGGTTCCCTGATGCCAACTCTGCTCAGCAGCCTCCACAGAGGTAGGAAGTCCTTGACACTGCTCCAGCTCCACAGAGCACGCCTAGGCCCCAAAAAGACAGACCTATACCACCCCAGTATCTATTCCTGATACTGTCCAGGACAGCAATGCCTGGCAGCTAGAAGAAGGGGAGCTCCAGTTGTATCCTAATGTTCATGCTGAGTGGGATGATTGTCATACCAGTGCCAGCTTCTCCTACCCCTCCAGCAGTGGATTCTCCGCCTGTGGATATTGGTAGTTTCCCTGACCTGCTGGAGAGAGCTTCGACCTTCCTATGCCAGCTAAATAAACAGAGTGCTTCCTCTATGATTTTAAGGCGGGATCTCAGCACACCAGTCGTGCTGTCCCTATTGTTAATTTCCTATGCCAGAAAGGCTAAAAATTTATGAAGACACCGGCGTCTGTAGTGGTTGTGATTCCAAAGCGGGATAAAACATGCAAGGCTCCTGAGTGTTCCCCTACATGTCTCATTGGTCACCCTAGACCAGACTCGGTCATCATGGAAGCTGCTCAGAGAAGAGCAAAAAATCCTTCCTCTCTGTGCTCTGCTCCTCCAGATAAGGAAGGCCGCACTCTTGATAATATAGGCAAGAGGGTCTCTGCGATGGTGGCTACTTCAATCCGAGCCACCAATGCTCTGGCTATCCTTGGGTGATACGACTGTCAGATGTGGTCTGACATCTCCTCTCTTTTAGAGTGTCTCCCAGAGGACAAGAAGAAAGACGAGAGAGAGATCCTTGCTGAAGGTGAAAAGGCCTCTTCCAAAACTATAGATGTGACCTTAGATATTAATTGAGACACCAAGATTGGCTTAAAGCAACTACATTCCGCCCAGAGGTACACGCCAAGATACTGGGCATGCCCTTCAGAGAGATCCTTTTTGGGAAACAGGTCGGCGATGCTTTGCAGTCGATCAAGTTTGATACAGACACTGCTAAGTCGCTGGGTAACTTGCAGCAGTGGCGTTTCCATCCCTTTCGGGGCAGGGGTAGAGGCCAGTTTACCACCCAACCGCAGTTCCAGCAGAGGTTTCAGCCCTACGCCCAACAGGGTTTTCGGTCGCAATATTCAGCCCTGTCCCACAGGCCAACCACAATGTCTACATATTCCAGATAGACAGGGCACCGATGTCCATCAGCAGGAGGAAAGTCTCAGGATACCAACAGAAGACAATGAAGTAACTCAGGCTTCTGACACCGCAGTCCCACTTCAATTAGGTCACATGTTCTACAAATTCTCTGATCAATGGAAGCTCATCTCTTCTGACAAATGGGTGTTAGACGTATTCCAGCAGTCACACCCTGGAATTTGCTTAAAAGCCTCCAAACCTTCCATCGCAGAAGGCATCGTCATCTTCCCGTTCTCAAGAAAGAAATCAGTTTGTTTCACTCCTAAAAAGCAATAGAGGAGGTACCGTTCAATCAGCGCAACCAAGGCTTCTATTTCCATTTCTTTCTTATCAAGAAGTCAGGAAAGTGGAGGCAGGTAATGGATCTTTGGCTATGGAACAAGTTCATCAAAAAACTACACTTCAGGATGCTTTCTCTTCAGGAGATTTTGCAGCTGAACGACAATGGAGAGTATCTCTCCTCCCTGGATCTAGTGGACGCATATTTAAATGTTCCAGTGTATCCCAAACCCCAAATGTTTCTCAGGTTCAAGGTGGCAGGGTGCCATTATCAGTTCAGAGTGCTCCCCTTCGAGTTAATATCCGCTCCCAGAGTATTTACCGAGTGCATGGCGCCAATGGCGACTTTACTTCGACGTTCCGTATACCAGGTGTTCCCCTACCTGGACTATTGGTTAATCAAATGACTCTTTCCACTCAGCAAATAAGTCCACAGAGGCCCGTCTACAACTTGTCCAATCCGTAGGCCTCAAGCTCAACAGGGTAAAATCATCTCTCGTTTCCCCAAGATCCCTGGTTTTCCAAGGAGCAATCTTGGATACGAAGCTGTCAAAAGCCTTTCACACAAAAGAAAGGATTTCTGTCTTGCAGGCAATCACACTAGCACTCTTTTCAAAAAGGTGCCCTTCTGTAAGGACATACAAATCCATTCTGGAGTTTTCATACTGCATCACGTTAATTCAGATTTGCCAACTGCTCATGAGACCTTCAGGAACAGCTCGACGCGCAGTTTTTTCAAGTACATGCTCTCAATAACCCCGAAGATGAAGACGGTGATGTACTTGTGGAGAGTCAAACCAAACCTATTGCAGGGTCTCTTTCCTGCCTGCGGCGCACCAGGTGGTAATGGCAAAGGATACCTCCCGGGACAGATGGGGAGCCCACCTGCAGGATTTAGTGGTTCACGGGAAGTGGTCCAGTCAGGAAGCATTAGGTCACATACATCTCCTAGAGTTGAAGGTAGTATTTCTCGGCCTTCAAGCCTTTCTTCCCAGGTTACCAGGCTCGTCGGTTCTAGTGAGGACAGACGACACTACTGCCGTGTTTTCTCTGCTCAAACAGGGAGGGACGAGATCACAGGTTCTCTCAGCCCAAGCACAACAAATATGGGAATGGCTGATAACCAACGACATCTGATTGAAAGTGAAGCATGTCCCAGTAGTACAAAACGAATGGGCCGATTCCCTCAGCAGATCAAACAAGCAATGCCATGAGTGGTATTTCAACCAGACGCAATTAAAGAAGGTTTTTTAGTCTTGGGGTACCCTACCCTAGATCTCTTAGCTGCATACCTCACCAAAAAAATGCAAGTTCTTCGCCAGCTGATTTCCCCATCCAGGTTCTTGGGGGAACGCCTTCCACTGGTCATGGGCAGGCACATTCGCTCACGTGTTTCCCCAGTTTCCACTCATTTCAAAGATCTTGCAGAAAATGAAAATAGAACCTTGCCAGCTCATTCTAATCACCCCGGCACGGGCGAGACAGTACTGGTACAGCCCGTTCTTCTTCGCCTATCAGAGTGCTCACACATTTCGTTCCACCTGACAGAGGATCTCCTCTCAATGAGCCAGGGTCAAGTGGTTCACCTGCAAATTCACACTCAATTTGTCGGCCTGACTCGTCACCACGCTAAATTCGGAGCTTTAACAATTTCTGAAGAATGCAATTCAATCCTTCATAAAGCTTGTGCTGCTCCTACAGTCAAATGTTACTCAGCAAAATGGAAAATATTTTGCTCAAGGTGTGCTTCTCAGTTTTACCATCCTTTCTCGTCTACACCTGAACAGATTCTACCTAATTTACTACAGCTCGCCAAATCAGGCCTTACACATGCATCCATTAAGGTGCACCTAGTGGCAGTTTCTAGATACAGAAGATGTCTGGGCAATTGTCTTTATGGTCCTGCAGGCTTATGAAGGGTATGAAGTATCTATTCAGAGCCTGCTGTCCTATCAAGCCTCCTCCGGTACTTTGGCAGCTGAACACAGTCTTACCACAACTCATGAGATCTCAGTTCAAGTCTATTCACAAGTGCAAATTGAAATTCCTTTCATGGAAGGTGGCATTTTTGTTAGCTATTACATCTGCCAGGCGTATTAGTGGGATTCAGGCATTCACAATCAAAGAAGAATCCTAGACGACAGAGTAGTTCTGCTCACTAATCCTTCATTCATCCCGAAGGTACCAACAACATTTCACCTCAAAGAGCCAGTCATTCTGCCTTCTGTTTTTCTCCAATCCATTCTCGCCTGACGATGGAGTTCTGCGTTCTCTGGACATTAGGCCTTGTTTGAAGTTCTACTTGCAAAGGACAAAAACTTTCTGAAAATCAAGTCCATTACCAATTTCTTACTCTTCTCCAAGAAAGGGCCAAGCCTTGTCGTGGGCTAGTATTGCTCGCTGGGTCTCCTCGACTATAGTCTGCTGTCATGAAAAGGCCGGACATCTGCTGGCTGCAAAGGTGAAGGCTCACTCTACTAGGAAGGTCACAACGTCCTCAGCCCTGTTCATAGGAGTGTCTCTACCAGACGTCTGCAGGGCGGCAATATGGGCGAATGCCCATACCTTCACAAAGCATTACCGCCTGGATTCCTGGAGTAAGGCAGATGTAGCAGTTGGTCAGGCTACCTTGCAAAGGCTGTTCTCATAAGGTATGCAGCTAATAAGCTCACATCTTCTTCTTTGTTATTCTGTTTAATAGTTGTTTACCAGTTAAAGTATTTTTCTTACAGTTGCTTAATGCTATGCTGCATCTGTTCTGACTTTCTACAAAATCCGTGTCTTTGGTTTGAATAATCGTATTTAAGTTTGTTTCTCATGGTGTGATGGTTCACCTTACCTACCGCCATTGTTCATTGGATACTGCTAACTAGTCTGATTCAAGCATGTGTATCTATAAAAGATAAAATACTGGAGAAAATAACAAGTTACTTACCTGTACACTGTGGTTCTCCAGTATTGATATCTTTTATAGATTCACATGCGACCCTCCCTCCTCCCCGTTAAGGCTCACCAATTGTATACCTCTGTTACTTTATTTGCACTTGTTCTTGAAATCCGAGATATGGTGGCTCTACAAGGGATGAATGCTTCAGGGTCTGTGCTCTTTTTGGCTGAAGTTTGGATGTATTAAATCAATGTGAATCGGGTCCTAACTTCTATAGTTTTTTTCAATGGAGTTTAATGCTAATGGTTTCTGTTACCGTGGGACTCCCACCATGACGACGGGGAACATTCAAGCATGTGAATGTATAAAATATATCCATACTGGAGAACCAGTTTTTACCTTCTCCTTTTATCGTTCCGCAGTGTAAAGCAAATTTAGTTTTGAATATTTTCTTAAGTGTTCTCCATTTGAAACTATGCACAGCTGCCCTCTGTAATTACTCAAAACAGCCTTCCTGGTTGTCGTAACGTCAGCACAGAGGGAGAGTGAGCTTCTGGCTTTCTCAGGCAACCCTCCTTACACTAATTTCTACTCGGTCAAGCTGGTTCTTTGGACTCGTGCCTCCTGTTTACCAAAGATGGTGCCTCCTTTTCACATCGGACATACTATCTCTCTTCTTACGCTCTTTCCTCTACCTCACCCCTCGAAGGAGGAGGAGAGACTACATCGGCTGAATCCAAAAAGGGCTCCCGGCTTATACATTGATTATGCCAAAGACCACAGAGTGGGCCATCGGTTCTCCATTAGATTTAGTGGAGCTAAGAAAGGCAGGGCAGTGCAGGAAATTACTCATTTTGCGCTGAATCATGCTCTGCATTAAGATCTGTTATGCTCTGGCTATAAAACAGCCTCCAGAAGGCTTGTGGACTCATTCCACTAAAGCCAGGGCTGCTACCACTGCATTATCTGTCCTGGACATTTGCCAGGCTGCCACATGGGCATCCATCTATACATTCACATAGCACTATTGTCTGGACAGTTAGGTCCGGCAAGATGGGCATTTTGCCTTTTCGGTTATCCAAGACTTTTTGGGATTAATCCAGTTACAGACCCACAACATAAGAGGTGTTGATTGGGGGTCTATTCTAAAGTGAGGAATCTGTGGTTAGAAGTTTCTATCAGAAGAAAAAGTTACTTATCTACAGTAACACTCTTTTCCTGTAGATACTCTAACTAGCTGCAGATTCCTCTCTGACCCTCACATGCGCCCCATATTGTGAACTGGATTCTTTTGCCTTAAAAGATCTCAGTCTAGGAATCTGCACACTGGTCACAACAAATTTGATTTTTGCCTCTGCGGGAGAGAAAGAATCAAGAAAGCAACTGAGGTCCGCGTGCATGGGTGACTCCTATGTAGACCTGTGCACGTCACATCCGGCATGGACGGTGTCGCCGTGGAGTTGCAGGCGCTACCTCCCAGCGCGCAGAGGTGCTGCTTCAAAGTTTTACGGATCCAGTCCGAGGCCTTGGAAGTACTCTAAGGTGAGGGATCTGCAGTTAGTCTCTATAAGAAAGAGCATTACCGACGGTAACTTGTTCATCAAGTCACTTTATCTTTCACAATGTTGATCTAATTTTCATTAGAATGATCTGCGCAGTTGAATGAGACTACATTCTTTAAACATTTTGACTACTTCAGTGCTGGGGAGAATATTTAAATAGATGCACAAAATAGAAATGCTATTGCATGGCCATTGTTTCAAATCAAATGCAGTTTTATTTTTCTAAGTGTACTTGTGGAATACAGCTAATTTTTTGGTGAATCAAAAGGACATTCAAAAAGTGTTTCATGTACGTGTTCCCATTTTGGCTATTGAACACGACCAGTAAACCTGTTAACTCTCTGTACCGTTTGTGTTCATTCGATAATGCTCCATCTTCTGAATTCCCCATTTTTACCTTAAACAACATCTTTAGCACGCGGCCCGTTTTAAAATGGCTTTTAAGTAACCTTGATCTTGCAATTAGTAATTTGTCTTTTATAGAGTTTTCTTATTACAGCATGTCCAATGTACTTCTTGCTAATGCGTTACTAAGAATGGTTTATTTTCCTTTCCAGCTTGCAGGTTTCCGAAACTTGCTCTTCACTTCAGTTGGTGAGGAAGAAAAGAACATGGTGGATAACTTTCGCCCTCTACAACCTTTGATGAATCGTACTGTTCACGCCAACTTTGAGCCTGTCCACCGTCCTCATGCTGGCTTTTAAAAAACAAAATGACCATGGTTTCAGTGTCCTGTCGAAATGCCTTATGTTAATGGACTCCGTTCTGGTTTCAGATAGTAATTAACCATAGCAGAAGCAATTGTTAGTGTTACTGGCTGGTTCGTTGCTTGCTTCCAGAATTAATTTGTCGCGGATGGTGGTATGCCTGATTACCTATGCTATAGGAGCTCATTATTTTAAACCAGATTTAAGCTGAATGAGTTTATTTTATTTTTCATATTGTTTTGTAAAGTCTTCGATAGGCGTCATGTAACAGATTAACTAATGCACATTATGAACTCTGTTCAGTATCCTACAGCTACACTGCCAATACCAAGTTCAGTCGTTATATTAATTTGGTAACTATATTAGTTACTGCCTATTTTTTCGATTATTAACTTCACCTTTTAGGCACTAAACCGCATTGTAAGTAGAGGGCAATAGAAGAGAGATGCAGATTGTTCCCTAATTTTGATGTAAAGGTTTAATGGTTGTTTTGTTGTGGTCGTTGTTTTTTTTTTTTTTTTTTTTTTTTCTTTTCTTGCTGTGCTTAGGGGGCGTTTTCCGTTTTGAGACTTTTTTTTTTTTTCTCTTCAAAAAAAGGTCAAGGGGGTGGATGCTAATGAATACTTGAGGGAGGTGGTAGGTTTGTGGTGTCAAAGTTATAGGCAGAAGTCAACAATGGCCCTAATGATTCAGGAGCATATGACGCACTAACAGATGAATTAGGCCCCAAGTCACAGATTTTCTTTGTAGAGTCAAATGCTACTAGAGTGCATAAGAAATGTTCATATAGGAGCACAAACCTATCCTAATAAATACAATCTGAATCTTGGAGCATTTAGGCACACAAATGGGAGTTAATACTATATAAAATCTGATAGAATGGCAGTTTATGGAGTAGTACGTTTATAGGTAGATTTGTAACCTGGGTGCTTCTGGGAGAGGGGTTAGAGGCTTGCCTTTAAGAACGTAGTGAACACCAACAGAGCTGTAACGTGTTTTGTTAACATACCTTCCAGAATATTTTACACCCTCATACACACCCTATGTCTAAAAACATTGGTATAAGTGTCTACTTGGTGAAACCGTCCCTAAAGCTCTTGTATTATTCCACAGGGATGCAGGGGATGGAATTTCTCCACCAGGAAAATGTTTTCTGGTGGTAAAATGTTAGCTATGCTAATGCACCTTTCTGCCACACTGTCTCCTGCAGCTTTTCCACTCACCAGACATTCCTCAGGCGTAAGAGTAGGTCAACATGAGTATACATGAAAATCTAAGTTGCATGGATTTCCATGCTTACATTTTGGGGGTGTTGTATCGTAGTTTAAAATATATTGTGGGTCTGCACATTGTCTACAATAATTAGCTCTTTATAGTTTTTTTTAAAACTGCCAACTTTGGTTGTTTACATGGATTTTGTATATGGTCTGTACTAAAATACCTGCAGGGGCTATGTGGCAGGGGATTTTATAATTAATAAAATAATGAAAAATAGTAAATAGCTTTTAATTTTAGCAGAAACTTTACTGCAGAGGTGTCTTTTAATGATCATTTCAGTATTTTATAGGATAATTATTATTCAGTCCTGGAAAAAATAATTGCATATGTGCTATGTAAAACTTGATTTCAATAAAATTGGTGCCTTTCTATTCAATCGAAACTTAATGTGAGTAAAAGTGAGTTTGTCTTTAAATAGTCTTAAATCAGTGTAAACCCAGTGAATCTCATGCAGCAGTATATGTTGGGAATGTTTGCTAAATTCTCCTTTGAATATATGAAGTTTTAGCTGACTTGAGAAAGCTGAAGTGATGTCCCAATGCAAATGGATTGTATGTTACTTTTGCAACATTTATATATTTTTCATGCGTCTTATTTTTGTTCTAAAGACTGAAAACGAGACGCACTGAATAATTTGTCTTATTTGTTAAATCTTAACGGTAGAAGGGTGGCTTGTGAAATAATGTAGTGATGCAGACCTTCACTTGCTATTTCCTCTCTTCAATCTGAATCTGTCAGATACACATTTTCTGGGGAAATCTACATCAAGGAGGGTTGGAACCTCCTGGTTCCTTTTGAAACAGAATGCTGCAGTCTTTTGTGAGGACAATAGCATCCCTCTATTTAAACATATATGTTTGTGTCATCTTTCCGTTCTTTTAGCTTCGTAAACTTTTTTTTAGGTCTCCCCTGAGACTGCGCATGTGGTGTGATCGATTGTTTCTCTAAAAAGGGGATTTTAGCCCCCCATCGCTTAACTTTGGTTGGCTTTATTGCCAGTCTTATTGTCTTCCTTATCATTGGTGATTGCGTGTCAGCAGCGCCTGATGGCTTCACTATGTCTGTGTATTTTCTTCCCTGGACCATGGACCAAGTATGGGTTGATTCTATGATTAATGTTCTTCGCTTCTTGTGCTGGGATTTTTATACTTGTATTGGGTTAGCTTTTTTTAAATACATTTTTTAATTTTGGTTGCAAGACAACTTGAAACCATCAGAGTTGAAGCGTGCCCTTTTTGCTATTTCCAAGAGCGTGAACGCAGACAACTAGCAATAACACAACTTTGTTCCTTGTGACCAATTTATGAAAACCCAAATATCTGCCCCTGTTGCTTTTGTTGAAGCTATCCATGTACTTCATTTGTGTAAGACTGTAGCCATACTGTATGTGCTTTTCTGAATTAATGTTTGGCAATGTGCGACATATACTTATTTGTCATTTATAATTTAGAGGGTGTTTTATTCATCATCAAACGGTGTTTTCATAAGGTTTCTATTTCATCTTTAATTCTAATCACCCCGGAACCCTAAAATCACCATTACCTCTCTTTACCTCTATCCACCCCTGAACCCTAAATTCACCTTTACCTCCACCCAATCCAAACTCTAAAATTCTCCTTACCTCCCTTTACCGCTACCCGCCCCTGAATCCTAAATTAACCCTTACTTTTATTTTTATTAATCGTTCTTATTGAATTTTAATACATAAACAAAGCGACCACATCAGACATTACATGATCCATCATGGTGTATAACATATGCATAAAGGGTGGAGGGTATGCGACTGACTACCTCCTGCAGAGACCTCCGCATATGTGGGCTCCGACATGCTGTGGAGTGTTGTCAGTGTGTGATCAGGAATTAGGTGGCTGTCTCTTGTCTCAGATGTGGCCGGGGTCTCACAGGGCTTATTAAACAGTGGGTAAGAAGGGAGATTGGGGGGGGGAGGGGGGTGTTATGGTAGTGGACAGTTGTATTGGTGTCATGCATTGGACCAAGAGGTGGGAGATTGTGCTCGCGTGTGGGAGGGGGGATATTGCATTGCCGTCTTTGTGGTGGGCTGAGGCCAGGTCGGGTGGTGGGGAGGGTGTCAGTTTAGCACTCTGTGAGTGTCCGTGGGTCACAGTGGTTGAGTCATCACTTCTACCCAGTTACCGGAAGCGCATGAGGGGAGATAGATCTCCGGAAAATATGCTGAACTTCATCATTACGAAGTGCGTCCTCCTCTGCTGTGCCCCATTTGCGCAATACGCCCCTCCAAGCCTCAGTCGTTGGGTTGCTGGTGAGCGCAAGTGAAGTGTAATGGTACACTTGGCTAGGAGCAATGCAAGGGCGGCAAACTACATCTGCACTTTGCGCTGTATCCTCTTAAAGATGCCGAAGGATCATGCCTCCCATGTGAATGTCAGGGAGCCCCATGGCTTCCCAAGGTGCATCATGTACGGTGCGCCAATAGTCCTGAAGGGCCGGGCACGACCACAGCATATGCATAAGCGTGGCAGCGGGGCACTCAAACTGTGCGTCGGGAAATATCGGTGCAGCTGCTCTGGTGTGAGGTAGGCCATGTGGAGTCGTTCTTAAACCGCGCATTGCGGTAGACATTCTTTGGGAATTCGAGGGCACGTTACCACTCCTTTTCATGTAGTGCCCGTCCAAACTCCTCCCATTTATGACAGAGGGGGATGAGCGCAGTTGGCGTTAGCCCTCAGATGGCTTTGTACAGCCAGGTAATGAGGTGGCGACCTGGTCCCATGGTCAGTATGGTCTGTAGGCCGGGGTGTGTCTCAGGTTCCCCTCCGGAGAGGTCCCAAAGAGTGCCACTCGTGTGAAGAAGCTGCCGATGTAGGATAAACTGTCCCGGCAGAAGTCCTCTTTCAGCTCGGGCAAAAGGTAGAAGGTCGCCCTCCATAAAAAGGTCCTCCCACCTCAAGGAGTGAAAGCTCAGTCCAGACCCATAGGAGCAGGGGGGGGGGGGGAATCACTGGGAGGTTTGCGAAGTGGTAGAGGAGATGTGGTAATGCCACCATTTTCGCCAGGGCTATCCTACCATTGGGGGCCAGAAGTAAGGTGCTCCAGAAATGTATCTGGGGGATGCCCACTAGAGCTCCACAGAGATTCCCCACATAGAGATCGCTAGTAGAATGATAAAGACGGATCCCAAAGTATTGGGGCGCCCGGCTCTGCCAGTTGTGGCTGGTGGTGCCAAGAAAGACCTATTGTGGTATTTGCTCAGAGTGGGTAGATGACCGATTTCTCCCAGTTGACTCTGAGCACTCCTCATAGACCAATTCTGCCAGGGTGTCCTGAATTGGTGTGAAGTCAGTCACTATATCGCGAACATAAAGGAGTAAATCGTCCGTGTATAGGGATACGGTCTTCAGGGGATGCCCCAATCCCGGCCCTCCCTGCGCAGGCGAGCGGCGTGCGGCTTCATAGCGAGCGCAAACCATAAAGGGGATAGCGGGCAACCCTGCTGTGTCCCTCGGGGCACAGAGAAAGGGGCGCAAATAAGGCGACCCAGGCGGACACGAGACACTGGACCGGTGTACAATAATTTGGTGTAGGCCAAGAGCTTGGGTCCTAGCCCCAAGTGAGCCAGTACAGCAAATAAGTAGAACCAGGTTAGGTGTCGAACACCTTCTCCAAGTCTAGGATAAGGCATGCCGCATGCGGGAACTTTCCTGGTACTTGATCTTGTAGAGTGAAGAGGTAGCAGAGATTCAGTGAGGTGCTTTGACCTGGGACGAACCTGTTCTGGTCCGAGTGCACCAAGCCTGGGAGGATCTGGGCGTATCTGGCAGCCAGCGTCTTGCTTAGTTTCTTGTAGTCAGCCCCAAGCATAGCAATGGGCCTATAAGAGGCTAGTTGTATGGGATCTTTAGCTGGCTTCGGGATGGAAACCAGAAGGGACTTGCGCAGGGTAATGAGGGAGCCCGCCACCCCTCGGGGCCGCCCTGTACATGGCACCCAACCTGAGCAACAAGAGAGGCGAGAATGTATGATAATACTCTAGAGGCAGATCGTCCAGTCCGGGGGTTTTGTTGCGGGCAAGGTCACAAATCTCCTGCTTTACATCTGCAGCGGTGACGTCTGCATCCAAAGCAGCCCTCGTAGTGGCCGGAATTCGGGAGAGAACAATACCCGACAGAAAGCTGTCTGGGCTGACTGTATGTGTATCCTGATCCACGCTATATACAGCAGAGTAGTAAGTAGTCATGGAAGGCTTGCAGGATTTCAGCCTGGGATCGGACTGTGACTCCGCTAGTCTTCACAATTTCGGTAAGAGGGCAGGTCTCTGTGTCAAGCGAGCCACGCCAAGAATCTGCCGGACCGATTCCCCTCCCGATGTATCCTTGCAGCGTAGGCTGTAAAACTATAGCGACGCAGGTCTCCAAAGGACCGCCTGGGCAAGTCTAGCATCCGCTAGCTGCAAGGTGAGGGCGAGATCAGTGACTGACGCCTTACTTAGGTCTGCCAGTCTAGTCTCCGCTCCATCAATGTCCCTCTCTAGGTTCCTGCGGACTCCAGTTAAATGCAAGCCCCCGGGACGACCACTTTAAAAGTGTCCCTCTCTACCATCCTGGTGGATGCCGAGTTGTGGTGTTCAGTGAAGTACTGCTTGATGCAGTCTTCCTGCTCTCTCTGGAACACCTGATCCTCGAGGCAGTCCCGCACTAGCTTCCAAGCAAGTGTAGAGGCCAGGGGAGGTGCCCATCTGAGATCCATGATGTGTGCATTGTGGTCAGAAATTATCCTGCCTAGGTAGACGGCGTGCTGAAATAGGGGTACCAGTGTCGGAGAGCAGAGAAAACGATCCAGGTGCATGTACAGGTTATGTGAAACTGAGTGAAAGGAATAGAGCTGGGAAGTAGGGTAATGTGTGCACCACATGTCTGCAAGGGACCAGTAATGCATCCAGGCTCGAAAGGGCTCTGTTTGTACATGTGCAGGGGATAGAGGTAGTGAGGGGGTGGGACCCGTCCAGTGTTCTATCCAGCACACAAATAATGTCCCCACCCAGCACCCACGGAAGCATTGTGCGGTGGGTGAGTGTGGCTGATTGCGTCCCAAAAAACTCCCTGGTCAGCCTTCAGTTAAAAATACTACCCAGGAGGATGGGCCGGCCATCGAGTCTACCCTCCAAGAAGGCATATCGCCCTTCCTTGTCTACCTCTCTATTGATTTACTGGAAGGAGACCCCAGGGCAGACCCAAACCAATGCACCCCGCGCGTATGCTGAATACGTAGTGGCACAGAATATGCCCCCACCCCCCCACACTAGCGCAGTCGGTCGAGTTCCTTTGCTGTTGTTTCTCCTGTAAGAAGATTATCTGTACCTTCTGTCTCTAGATATAACGTAAACAGCATAGCGCTTTCTAGCAGTGTGCATTCCAAGGGTAAGATGTTGTATGTCGGAGACTGGGGCCATGAGTCCTCTGTAGTGGTGTGTGCCAGTGGTGGGTGTTACCTGTAGCGCAACCGTTTTGTCCGTGTCTCAGGTACCATTCATTATTCCCCCCCCCCTTGTAATGCAAGATAGTGTGGGAAGAGGCTGTAGGGAAAGACTTTCGTAATTGGGTAGGAATAGAGTCCCAATTCTGAGAGCACGTCGCAACTGCCGATTTGCCCGAATCAATTTCCTAAAGTGCGCCTAAGTGAATTGTGGGGGGGGCAAAAAGTAGATAATAAACAAAGTCTGTTTGTAGTGCATCTGGGAGCCCATCGAAGTCCAAGTCATGCCGGCCGTGGCGGTGGTCGCCTAGTAGCAGCATGACGGCAGGCTTTTGCTCTAGGTGGAGACTCTGGACTAGTGTCTAGAGAAGGGTATCTGTTGTCTAGGGAGTAACCGTCGGCGGGGGATGCGAATCGCCGCAAGTGTTGTCAGAGTGGAGTGATTCTTCCTCAGAAGAGAACAGATGTGGGCCCTTTTCATCACCTGTGACTACTGGGTGGGGACTCAAGTTCGCCACTGCCTGAATGGCCCATCGATGATCCGCAATGATCTAAGGGAGCTGGCAGATGAGACCGGGTGGGGGTGTATCTGTCACGCTCCAACCTGCCTCTTTCTCTTTCTTCAGTGTCCACCCCGCAGGTCCCGTACGACCTCCGAGCACTCAACAAGACCTGCCGCTTGATTACCCCCCCTGTTGCTCTGCCCAGTCCCAGGCTTCCTTGGGGTCGGTGAAAAACACTGTGGTGCTGCCGTAGATTATCTTGAGACGGACGGGGAATAGCAATGAGTATTGCACTCCTTTTTGACTAAGACGACGTTTGACCTCCAGGAAGGAGGATCGCTGGCATTGGACAGCATATGTGTAATCTGGAAACAACTTGACAACCTTGTCTTCTACCCAAATAGGCCCTGTCACACTTGTTGTACAAAGTATTGCGCCTCTGCTCTGAAGTGGAGCAGTTACACCAACATCGGCGTAGACGAGAGCCTGGGGATGGGCGCATCGCTAGGACACAGTGCGCTCGTTCCAAGGAGTAGAAGGCGGTGAGTTCGGAAGCTGGGTGAAAGATCAAAACCATGAGTTTAGGTAGGCGAGGGGATCCGACCCCTCGACACCATCCTGGAGTCCGAGGAGGTGAATGTTGCTTCTTCTGTAATGTCCCTCCAAGTCCTAAGCCCTGTTCTCCAACTGCGTGACTCGGACCTGTAAGTCGCCAATGGCGGAGCGGTTGTTCTTAGCAAGCAGCTGCAGTTCAGCATGGGCCTTTTCGCCATCCGTGACTGTCAGCAAGCTTGCGTTGATTATCCCGGAGGAGCATGAAGTCAGTCGCAAGGGACCCGAAGCGAGCCTCCATGGTGATTCTGAAGTGTTTAATGGCCGCTATGAGCTTGTCCAGCTTCTCTGACGTGGTGAGGGCTGGTCCACTCTCCTCTGGTATGGGTCTGTTGTCTCAACTAGTGGGTCCTCCGGGGTTGGCAGTTGGGTCGCAGAGGCCGATCGCAGCCTCCCCATTTCATCGGTGCCATCCAGGCCCGTGCAGCTGGCGCCAAAGGGAACAGGAGTGGACGCAGTGTAAAGGAACCCAGTGGGCACCTCCTGCCGTAGCCCCGGCAATCTGTCTCAGTTCAGTATGGTCTCTCCTCACCCCCAAGGGAGGGTAGCTATCTGCTTTGGCCTTAGGGGCCTGGGGCAAGGAGTATGGATCTACTGCCTTGATGTGGCAAGAGGCTGTAGCAGCTCTAATGGGCATTGAGGAAAGTCCTCGTCGGTTGGCCCAGATGCACGGGGGCCACCACAGAAGTGCTCCCAGCTGGTGCCCTGTGCCACTGCTGATCTCTCCTTTCAGTGTTGGCGGTGGGTGGGCACCTCCGTTTTGATATTGATGCGCCACTCAAAATGCTGGTTCCTCAAGTGGGGGCTCCTCCCTGGTCCCCAGCCGCTTCAGCAGGCTTCTATTGTGGCTTCACCGAGGAGGGGGAAGCGCAGTGGATCCAGCTGGGTCTTCCGCAGCAACCTCTGCCTGTAGGCACGCAGGGAGGGTCGGGCAGCACAAGGGGGTATTCAATCTCTGTGGCCTGCTCTCCCTCCCCTCCAGCGACACCCCTCACCTCATGTCGCCTCTGCGAGGGGGATCACGTCTGTGCTTCTGTGTTCTGCTCACGGCTCCTCTTGGACTGGGCTGACCAGATGTCTCCCCCCTGCAGAGCTGCAGGAGTGGGTTGGGAAGGCAGATCCTCTGCCCAAGGGCTCCGATGAGTCCTCTGGCTCACTCGGCCTGTCACAGCAGGAGTCCCCAGTCGGGTGCGCCACGGTTCGGCGCCGCCGAGTTTTCTCGTGGCCTCTGGGGCGGAGGAGAAGGGAAGGCCCTCACGCCATCAGGGGACCCCACACCTGGCCTATGCATGCTGCACAGCCTCTTCGCGCCATGCCCCAAACTGCCTTAATGTCATGGCCGTGGTGGGAGAAGAGATCTCCTTCAAGCTCCCAGCACCTAGGCGCGAACTCCGGAGTCCGCTGCAGGCCGACAGCACCACAGAGGTGTCACGACTTTGGGATTGACCCCATCAGCAGTCTTCCATTGGCGCCTGGGCGGCCTGATCTGGGTCCCGGATCGCTAGGCATCCGCCATGTTGTCGCGCCTGCCTCTTACATCAGGCACTCAGTCCTGCTGGGCTAATCGTTACCAATCTGCGGGTGCCAGGACACTGGTAGTGTTCCAGCTGGGTCCATTTGTGTCATTGAGCCGTCTTTGGCTGCTGTGTGGCACAGAGGATTACCGATTATCGGACTGGCCAGCAGAGCACTACAGAATCGCGTCCGCCGTCATGGCTGGCTAAGCCATGCCCCCCCATCTAAATTCACCCATACCTCCATTTGTTTCTACCACTCCCAAACCCTAACTTCACCCTTACCTCCCTCTACCCACACTTAAATCCTAAATTCACTCTTATTTCCCTTTACCTCTACCCACCCAAACCCTATACTTACCCTTACTTCCCTTTACCTCCACCTAACCCAAACCCTAAAATCACCCTTGCTGGCCATTACTTCTACTCACCCTGAACCATATGTTCACTCGTACCCCTCTCTAACTCTACCCACCTCAAACCCTCAAATTACCCCTACCTCCCTTTTCCTCTACCCACCCCAAACACTAAAATCAACCTTACCTCTCCCTACTGCTACCTACCTCTAAACCCTAACATCACTTTAAAAACAAATACCATAAAAAGGATGTAATTTGGGAAAAAATAAATCTTACCTGTGTGGTAAAGGTAGAAGTACTTACCTGCTTGGTAAATACTGTTTGCCCTCAGGCAGGGCACATTCCTGTCCCCTCCTTTAAATCTCTTGGCTTCACCCTAGTGCCCCTAAATGTTTTCGGGGCACTGTTGGTTGTTTTATGTTAGTCAGTATGTTTGGTGGGTACCTTCACCTCTTTGATACTTTGCCCCCTCCCTTCCCCCAATGCCCTGTATTTGAGGTCTCGCCTGAGACGGTGTGTGCACTGTGGCTTACAAGACCTTTTAGTTTACTTACCGGGATGGGAGGTCATAGAACCCACCCATTGCTTACCATGTGTTGGCTTCATCTGCACTCTTATTTCCTTGATTCTCGTTGGCCAATAAGTGCTGGCTTCACTTCCTCTTCTTCTTATTTGTCCCTTCATTAGAGCTTGGCCCAAGTATTGACCAGTGTCCTTCCACTACTCACCACTTACAGGGGTTCTTTTTCCCTTTACTTGCACCCCCTTGCTACCTTCCTTCCTCCCCCATTGTTGCTTGCCCTACGCGGTCCTCCTTTATCCCCCCCCCACTCCCCTGTTGTTTCTTGTCTGATCCACTCCCTCCCCCGGTGTTGCGTGCCCTGTTTGGCCTTAACCTCTTTTAATGAAGTTGCTAAGAAACGTCCAGCAGAACTTAATAGCTGTACATCTGCTACTGTTATTAAAGCTGCTAGTACAACAGATTTTCTTGGCAGATATATCTGATAGACTTCTAGCTGCAGATTCCTTACCTTAGAATATTCTCCAGGTGTTGGGCTGGATCCGGACATTTTTTGTGAGCTCACGGGTAGGTGGCATCGTTCGGCTACACGTGGCGTCATCGACGCCATCCACGCTGAAAGTGACGTGCATGGCGGCTATATAGACGTATCCCCTGCACGCTTACGTCCGTTCTTTTCTCTCTATGCCAGTCAGCGCAGATCCAGGAACAGCTACCCCCAGTCTTTTTTGACTGACACTTTTTTCGACTTTTTTTTTCTTTCTCAAGACCTTGTCTCCAGCTGTGCCAGGGTGTCTGCTAGGAAAGCTGGGTTTAAACCATGAGGCGCCTGTCATTGACAGATGTCGGTGACATACCCAAATTTGGTGTGCCTCTGGTGCTTGGAGCGTGACCATGTTGCCAAGACCTGCATTGACTGCCGCGCCATACACCCCTAGGCCTTGAGGGAGTGGTTCCTCGGGCTCCTCGACGCCGTGATGCTCAAGATCTCTGTCAAAAGGAAGATCCTTAAATTGTATGCGGAGCCACTCCAGATGATCGTCTTTGCAGTCTAAGTCATCAGGGAAATCAGGTTAGTCTCATAAGAGGTCTTCAACTTCACCACATCTGTCAAAGTCCTCTGACGAGACTAGGGAAAGTCTGCATTCGAGGCCTAGCTCTATAGTGGATCCTGTGCAGTCTCCGCACCTCCCAAAGTGTGCAGGAGCCGGAGTGAACCCTGCCCAGTTACATGAATTATGAGGCCATGTACCTCGCTGGGCAGAGCAATTTCATCGTTGGTAGCCCTTAGACGCCATGCCTGGATGAGAACCACTGGCTTCTCTGGGGAGGGTGTCCAAGCTTGGCTCATGGACATGCCCTTTGAAGGCTCTCTGGAGAGAAGGCGGATTCTGCGCTGGAGCGTATTAAGTACAGCCGAGCTAGTGCCAGGTCCTTGGCTTTTCCACGGCCCCCTGCCAACCCCAGTCGATCTTCCACGACCGCGGAAGGGACTTCCAACCGCATCTTTACACACCAAGCCACCCTGGCCAGCAAGCCGCATAATCTTTTTGTGGCTGAGGACGAGGTTCCCGCAGTCCTGGCCAGTGTCCTGTTCCCCGCCCAAGCAGCTCCGCTGTAGCCTCGCCTGCTGCTGCCCCAGACACCTCTCTCCCAGGTAGGTGTTCGAGGCCCTCCTCCACCCGCAGACTCCTGCCTGCGCCTCATCCCTGGTGGTCCAGTGGGAGAGCCTTGTTCTTCTGCTGTTCCACTGTTGTCTGTCTGCGTTGTTGTGCCCGTTTTGTCTTTGTGTCTTTTGTCTCTGTCATTATAATTTTATTGTAATTTTGTGCCTGTTGGTCTGTGACTCCGTTTTCTGCCCATTCGTTTTTTGTGCCTGTGCCCTTGTTTTCTACTCCGTGCCCATTTCTCGCTGCCCTTTTCCTGCCCCAGCTCCCCCACGCCCCCCCTGCCGTTTCTGCTCCCGCCACTCAGCTGCGCTTCCCTCCCCCATCCCTGTTTAATGGCGGCCGCTGCGCTAACAAGCCCAGTGCTGCAAAGGCAAGCCCGTCCGTGAACCCACCGCGGCCAGCGCCAGAAACACTGGATCTCTGACCACCCACCGCTACGACTCAGCCGCCCTCCTCGCCCTCAACCCCGGAATGAACAACAACTGCCATCTGTCTACACCGAAATCCACCCACGGCCAGTTCTCCTGTCGACACTGCTGCCCGAACCTTCACCACCCTCTGCACCCCCACGGCTATCGCCCCCACGCCGAACGTCAACACCCCCGAAGCCCTGAGGTGCATCCTTGTCAATGTACGCTCCATGCACAGACATGCCATAGAGATCTGGGACCTCCTCGACACCATCTTGCTCGACGTCGCCTTCTTTACGTAAATCTGGATCAACTCCACCTCCGCCCCCAACATCGCCACAGCCCTCCCTGACGGATACAAGATCCAGAGGAAGGACCGCCCGGGAGGAGGACTTGCCATCGCACACAAGCTCCCTCCGGCTCACCACCTCCAGCACGAGCGACTCCCCTTCCACCACCGAACACCACCACCACCGAACACCTCCATTTCCAGAATCAGACCAGCCCCAGAGCCACCCTATGTGGCACCCTCACCTACAGGCCCCCCGGACCTCGAACCGCGCTCACCACTACCATCGCCGACCTCGTCGCACCCCACGCCATCGCCTCCATGGACTACATACTCATCGGAGACCTCAACTTTCACCTCGACAACCTCAGCGACCCCCAACTCCTCCACCCTCCTGGACAATCTCGCCAACCTCGGACTGAAACAGCTCGTCACCACCCCCACTCACAAGGCAGGACACACCCTCAACCCCATCTTTGCAGGAGGGAACATCCACTTCAGCCACACCAAGCAACCCCTCTGGACGGACCACCACTGTGTACCCTTCCACGTCGACAAACCCACTGCCCCCAAACCTGCACCCCACCCACTGCAAAGGAACTGGAGCAAGGTCACAGAGGTGCACCTCCACCCTCAACCGCGATGCCCCCCCTCCACCTTGACCAATGCCAACCTCGCAGCCAAAGAACTACACAGATGGATCACCAACTGTGCAGACTAACTCGCATTCCTTTGCAACCCCAACAGACAGCGCCCCCAGAAAGGCCACTTGGTTCACCGCCGACCTCCAAGAATCCAGATGCACCTGCAGACGTCTTGAGAAGAATTGGCGAAACAGCAAAACGTAGGAAGACCGCACCTCATACACGAACGCCATGACCGAATACCACCAACTCATAAGATCAACCAAAAAGACCTTCATCCAGAACAAGATCACTGCCAACTCCAGCAACTCGAAGGAACTCTTCAGCATCTTCCAAGAGTTCACCAAACCCCAGCGAGGCCACGGACATCACCCCTCCCAGGACCTCTGCAACAAGCTCAGCTCCTACTTCCATCTGAAAATCAAGTCCCGCTACGACAACTTCAACGAAAGGACACTGGACTTCGAAACCACTCTCTCCTCCAACAACGCCAGCCAACCCACCATCTCCGCCTGGACCCCAACCACCACCGAAGACACTGAATTGACAATGAAAGGCATCCACTCAGGAGCACCCACGGACCCCTGCCCTCTGCACATCTTCCACAGAGCCGCCACTGCCATCGCACCAGAACTACGACACACCATCAACACCACCTTCAAAACCAGCATTTTTCCCGACGACTGGAAACACGCAGAAGTCGAGCCGCTGCTCAAGAAGCCCACAGCAGATCCTTCTGACCTCAAAAACTACCAACCCATCTCCCTCCTCCCCTTCGCAGCCAAAGTTACCGAGAAGATCGTCAACGCCCAACTAACAAAATTCATCGAAGAGAACTTCATCTTTGACCCCTCCCGATCTGGATTCCACAGCACCGAGACCGCTCTACTCGCTGCCACTGACGACATCCGCTTCCTCCTCGACCAAGGCCACACCGCAGACCTGATCCTACTCGACCTCTCCGCAGCCTTTAACACCGTCTCCCACCGCACACTCACCGCCAGACTCCACGACGCCGGCATACAGGGAACCGCTCTCGAATGGCTCACCTCCTTTCTCACTGGTAGAACCCAAAGAATCAGACTGCCACCCTTCTTCTCCGAACCCACAGAGATCAACTGCGGAGTACCTCAAGGATCGTCACTCAGCCCTACTCTCTTCAACATCTACATGGCCCCCCTCGCCGCCATCGTCAGACAGTACGGACTCAACATAGTCTCCTACGCCGACGACACCTAGCTCATCCTCTCACTCGCCAAGGATCCTGTCACCACCAGACTCAGCTTCCAGGAAGGAATGAAGGACGTCGCATCCTGGATGAGCAGCTGCTACCTGAAGCTCAACTCGGAGAAGACAGAGGTCCTCATCCTCGGCCCCTCCTTCACCGCATAGGGCAACACCTGGTGGCCAACCGCCCTCGGCAGCCCGCCCGGAACTTCGGCATCGTACTCGACTCCTCCCTCTCCATGACCCCACAGGTCAACGCCGTCGCCTCCACCTGCTTCAACACCCTCCACATCCTTCGCAAGACCTTCAAATGGATCAATCAATCAGTCAATCAGGGGTTTGTTAAAGCGCGACTACTCACCCGTAAGGGTCTCAAGGCGCTAGGGGTGGGGGGGGGGGGTGCAGGTTCCATCCATCAAGGAGGGGGTCTGTCGAAGAGCCAGGTTTTGAGGTTTCTTGCGAAGATGGGGAGCGATGTTGTCTGTCTGAGGTGGAGCGGAAGGGCGTTCCATGCTTTGGCCGCGAGGAAGGAGAAGGAGAAGGAATGGATCCCCCCCCCCCGAATCAAGAAAGACCATCACCCACGCACTCATAACCAGCAGACTGAACTACGGAAACGCTCTCTACGCCGGAATCAACAAGTCTCTGCTCCGCAAACTCCAGACAATACAGAACACTGCAGCCAGAGTCGTCCTCTGCATCCCTCGACAAGAACACATCACCCAACACCTGCAAGACCTCCACTGGCTCCCCGTCAAGAAGAGAGTAACCTTCAAGACACTCACCCACGCAGGCCTCCACAACACCGGACCACCATACCTCAACGAGAGAATCTCCTTCCATGTACCCAAGAGAAACCTCTGATCCGCCAACCTTGCCCTCGCCGAAATTCCACGCATCTGCAGAGCCAGAACGGGTGGAAGAGCCTTCTCCTACGACCAAGACCTGGAATGAGCTCCCGATAGACATCAGTTGCGCCCAATCTCTGGAAATCTTCAGGAAGACCCTCAAGACCTGGCTCTTCGACTGACCGGAGCTGCTTATTTCCCTCCCCCACCCTCCCCCTGCGCCTTAAGACCCTCACGGGTGAGTTGCGCGCTTGACAATTCCCTGATTGATTGACCAAGTGGGACAGTCAGCCAAAGGTCAAGCTAGTAGGTCGTGATTGCTATTCCCGCTACTTTCTGGTATCCAACAGGAAGGATGGAGGCCTTCATCCTATTCTAGACCTGTGCCTTCTCAATCTCTTCCTGAAAAAGGAGAAATACAAAATGCTCACATGTGCAAGTCTTGTCTGCCCTGGACCCAGGAGACGATGCTATCGCTGGACTTACAGGACACTTATTTTCACATTCCTGTCCTGCCTGCCCACAGGCGTTACCTGCGGTTTATAGTCTGCCAAGAGCACTTTCAGTTTGCCGTGCTCCCCTTCGGCCATACCAGTGGTACTCAGGTGTTCACGACAGTAATGGCAGTGGTCGCAGCTCATCTGCGGAGGTCAGGAATTCCAGTCTTTCCCTATCTTGACGATTTGCTTTTGGAGACTGCAAAAACTCTGCAGTGGTGGCACATGAACTGCAATTGGGTCCGTGTTAGATTCCTCTCCCCCACCCACCCAAAGCTTGCAGTGGTTACAGATGCATCACTTCTGGGTTGTAGGCAGGTATAGGTGGAGATCAGAGGACTCTGGTCATCGGTGGAATCTGGATTCCACATCAACCTTTTGGAGCTCTGAGTGATCCGGCTGGCATTGAAGGCCTTTCTTCCTTCAGTTAGGAGAAAGCTGGTACAGGTGTTCATGGAGAACACCATCGCCATGTGGTATTGCAACAACCAGGGCCGGGTGGGGCCATGGACCCTTTAAGTGGCACTATGCCTCTTGGCATGGCTGCAACATCGGGGGCATATCCCTGGTGGTTCAACAACTGGTGCACTCTATGAACACCAGTTTGGACGAACTCAGCTGTCGCTGCTTAGCAGATCATGAATGCCATCTCCATCCGGAGGTGGCACAAGGTATCTTCCAAGAATGAGGAGAACCTTGGTTGGATCTCTTTGCCTCCATTGAGAATGCTCACTGTCAACAGTTTTGCATGCTGGAGTTTGTAAAGCGGCTCTCATTCTGAGACCTTTTTTGTCTCTAGTGGAGCTTAGGGCTCTTGTATGCCTTTCTGCCAATACTACTCCTGCCCAGAGTTCTTAAGAAGATCAGGAATGACCAGGCCTAAGTCATTCTTGTAGCTCCAGATTGGGCACAGAGACTCTGGTATCCCGAGCTGTTGAGCATGAGCACGGGTCCTCATATTAGGCTGCCTCTTCAGGAGTATCTTCTGTCGCAGCAACAGTGCAGGGTTCTGTACTGGAATCTGAAAACGCTCTGCCTTCGTGGATGGAGTTTGAGCAGTGACAGTTGACAGCTTTTGACGTCTGCTCAAAGTCTGTAATGTTATCTTCGCAGCCAGGCGTCCATCCACCAAGATGGTTTAAGCCTGCCGTTGGAGCAAGTTTGTGGCATGGTGTTCAGATAAACACGTTGACCTGCTATCTGCACCCCTTTCCCAGGTTCTTCTGTTTATTCTTATCCTAGCCCAGCAGGGCTCTGCTTTGGGTACATTGAAAGGTTATTTGTCTGCCATGTCGGCATTTTTGCTGTTGCCAGATCAGCCATCCCTTTTCAAATCCTCTATTGTAAATATGTTTCTCAAAGTTCTTCAATACTTGTTTCCACCAGCTCCTTTCCTTATGCTGCAGTGGGGCCTCAACTTGGTCCTCACATTTTTGATTTGGGCTCCCTTCGAACCACTAAACAATGGCCTTCTTAGTGGTGATAACATCTGCTTGGAGGGTCCATGAGCTACAGCCACTGTCATCACAGCCTCCATACTTGAACATCTACTCAAACTGGTCCTTCCCACTAGAGCATTCCTCCTACCAAAGGTGATAACTCCCTTTCATGTAGGCCAGTCTGTCACTTTGCCTATCTTTTATCCTCCGCCTCACCCCTCTAAAGAAGAGGAGAGACTCCATCAGTTGCACCCAAAAAGTGTGGTGTCCTACCTTGACCGCATAAAAGAGTTCCGGATAGATGAGCAACTCTTTATGGGGTGCCTCAGAGACACAAAATTAAGGGTGGTGCAGAAACGTACCATCTCACGATGGATAGTTCTCTGCATCAAAATCTGCAATGCATTGGCCACAGTGATCGAAGTGGGCGGTATCTGAGGGGCACAACGTGCCTGTACTTTTTTAATTTAAGAAAGACTGTTACCCTAAGTTTTGTGAAAAGACAACTGTCATGGGACATTGCATTCAGATAGTTTAAATACTTCAGATGAAGTGTCAGGCAGGGAGTCTCCTATGCTGTGAAACCGAGGGAGGTGCAGACAGCTAAACAAGCTTTCTTGCCAGGGTTCCTGCTGCCTGAAACAAATGTAAATGTGCCCAACTGGTTAATTTGCAAATGTAAAGGCTGCTTGAAAGTGGTATTGGTTTCATTGATGGAATCACTTGAAGCTTCCTGATGACACAGATATATTCTTTTTGAGAGGTATTGCAAGGGATCTACCAGCTGAGCAGTGAAGTGTGTGCATTTTATGGACACAAAATAAATTGTAGTAGTTATAGTCTGAGTATTTCTAAAATCTATATTTTGTAAGCACTTTTATATCTTAAACCTTTTTGTGCATTTTGTAGCAGCCTATCTTACACTGTGTGTAATGTAAGTTTAAAATAACGACTTACATATTCACAGTGCTTTCTGTCACCGACTGGGACCTCATAGCTCTAAACATACACGTCACTATCGCCACTGCACCAACCAGGATTCAATTCTGTGGCTCTTTGGTTACAGACACAGAACTCAGCATTGTATTAACTATTAGACAGTTCTAATGTATGCTAGTGCATTTCCCACTGATTAACTTAAGATGCATTTCTTTTCATTAAGCTGTGTGTTATTTTATATGTAGTTACCTAAAGGTGAAAGACTGAAAATTTTACGGAATATTTAGTTTCTTTTAGCCACGCCTTAGACCCTGGCCCCACGCTCAGTCACCCGGCCCCCATTGCGCACAGCATCACAGTTCCTATAACTTTTTTTTAAAATACACTTCGACCACTGATTGGCCATAAAGCAAACTCTTGAAGGTTTAAGAGCTCATTTTACCAAAGCCAGGGGTGCAACCATTGCGTGAGCTCGCGAAGTACCTCTCCTGGATATATGTCGGGTAGCAACTTTGGCTTCCTTGTACATGTTTACGAAGCACTACTGCCTGGACAGTCATGTCTGGCGTGACGGTCACTTTGCCTGTTCAGTCCCACAGGACTTTTCTGTCTAATCCGTGTCGCAGGCCTACTTCTGGGGTGGTATTGCTTGAGTATCTATTTTAAGGTCAGGAATCTGCGGCTAGAAGTCTCTATCGGATGATCAAGTGTCTTAAAATTGGTAACACTTTATCTGGTGTAGAGACTTTATCTAGCTGCAGATCCCCTACTGACCCACCCATCCTCCCCACTCTGCAAACAGATTTCAGAGTAAAAGGTTGCTTCCCTTTAAGGGCCCTTGTTCTAAAGCACCAGTGGTTAGTGTTCTTCGTGGCTCTGAGTTTCTGGTGTGGAAAGCCTCAAAAAGGAACTGACATCAGCGTTTGTGAATGGCACCTATATAGGCACTACGCATGTCACTTTCGGAGTTCCCGATAACGACATGTGGAGCTGAACAACACCACCTACTGGCACCCAGAAATACTGCTCACAAAAAATTTCCAGTTCCAGTCTGACACCTTGGGAATATTCTAGGGTAAGGAATCTGCGGCTAGATAGTCTATAGGAAGTTAGCTCTGTATATGGTATGCGACTAGGTGATTATACCATGCATAGTGTCCAGAGATTCCCCCAGAAGTGTACAGGGCTCAATGCAAACCCAAAGTGCTATATTTGTGGTAGTGTGGGTGAGCAGCATAGGCCTAACACAGAAGAGTGCAAGACATTTGTTGTGCACACAATGACAAATGCGATACAACTCAAAAATGAGATCCACACCAATTTTATAAAAATAAGCTTTGCTCAAGATTTAATTTAAGACCAAGATCTTTGCAAAAAGGTAAGTACGTTTTAAATAGAAATTCTTTTCAAGTTCAAAAGTGGACTCTTAGTGCAATTTTCAGTCTTTGCAATGTAAACTAATGGAGGCAAACTACAATGTGATTTTACAGGTTAGTATACCACTTGCAGTTCCAGTCTTAGGTTTGCAGGGTCAGCAGAGGGCAAGGTTCAGGTAAGCATAAACACTGCACCACCAGCGGCACAGGGACAACCGGGTGCAGGGTGCAAACACAGAGTCGGGCACTCAATGCAAATCAATGGAGGAACTTGGATTTGAAAACAGGCTGCAGGCGATGAACTGGAGGCTGCACAAAGGAAACTAGCGACAGCAGAGGTAAGTTGTGATGTCGTAGGGACACAGTTGGTTGAGCTCCTCAAGGCCCATGGGCTTCGGGTACAGGTTTTAAAGATTAAAATCCTCTGGAAGCTCCAGGTATCCCTTTAATGGCGGAGTTTCATGGGATATTAAAACGTCATAGGACCATTAAATCCTCACGACCCCTTATACTTAAGGGTTAGAAGTGTAGGGATGAGAAGGGTGGTGAGGGGGTAGGGTTTCAGTACAGTCTGCAAGTTTAACACAGTTGCTAGTATTTACAACTGAAATGCATTTAGCACACTCACACCAATCAATATGATATGCATCAAAGACCTAGGACAATTCTGGATCGTACCATGGAATGTGAACAGCCTCAATAACAAGATTATGAGAGAAGTAGTCATGCCATATGCTAAACACTCCCTACTAGGTACGAATTGCAATTTGCTGGGCCACCATGGCTATACAACAGTTTATCATTCAGGTTTCATTCAGGGATGTAGAGGGGTATCTCCAGAAGAAGTCCTTACTACTAGTAGTGTCATCTATGTACGGATCACCAGGGGCAGTTTTTTATGGTGACTGTATTGTTAGAGGGAGCCCGTGGACCTTTGAAAGGTATAAATCCCACCAATCAAGTAGACTGCATCCGCTGTCTCATCAGTCTTCTAACTCTATCCCTCCCCGGCACAAAGATCATGGAGGAGACATTAATGCCATTATGGATCCAGCCCTAGATGTCAATCACTCCATTTCTTCCCACACGGCTTCAACTTTAGCTAAATGGGCTGCTTCGTTTGGTCTTAGTGACAATTTGCAGTGATGGCCCTTGAGAGAAAAGCTGTATACCCACGAGTAAGCCCCCCCCCCATTCATTCTCAAAAATATATTTCGTATCAGCGGCAGAAATGGCTTGTATAGTAGGAGTGCCAATCTTACCATGGGCATTATCAAATCATTCCCCTTTACAACTAGCGCTTCACCACCCAGACTTGGGCCACAGAGAAATCTGCCACCTGATCGCCCGGTGGCCAAAAAACAAGCTGTTCGACTTCTTCAGAGAGAAAATAGCTGCATTCTTTGAAATCAACTTTGACACAGTATATTCGCCAGCCGCTGTTTGGGAGGCATTTAAAACAGTAATTTGAGGATGAGCCATGTTCTTCCTGATAAGGGAAGGCAAGGGAAAGGGAATGTGAAGTAGTGGCACTTCTGAGCAGATTAATAAACTGGACAAACAACCAATGGTTGTGCGAGATGATAACACTTCGCTAAAGACAGATAGACTTTCAGTGGAGCAAAGTCTGCTTGAACTAGCAATGATGGCTGGATGATTTCCCAATACGGGATTAAGAATCTGGTGATAAGGCTTTGAAATTACTGTACTGGCTTGCCAATAGAGAAGCAGAAGCTAGGTTAGTTCCTGCAGGTTTCAACCTTAGGGGGAAGTTGGCCACTGAAGCAATCACAATATCCGAAACGTGCTAATTATTATAGGCTGTTATATGAGAAACCCAAAATTACTGTTCTGGCTGGCCAATAGGGAAGCGGAAGCTAGGCTAGTTCCTGCAGTTCTCAACCCCAAGGGGAAGTTGGTCACTGAAGCAATCACAATAGTGAAACATACTAATTATTATAGACAGTTATATAAGAAACCCGACTGCCGATAGAAATCAAAATACCCATGAGAGACTGTTATATTCCATATTGGTACCATAGTATAGGCCCGGGTAATCTCATTACCCTTCACTTATATTCTCTCCCTACATTACACTTGTCACGGTTTACAGGGACTGACCTTTTACCTAGATACTACACTGCATTCAGAATGCGGGTTTTCCCTAGTTCGAAATCTCATACATTATGCATGAGGATTCTTGGAAGCACAGCAGGACTACCATCTCCTGTATAAAATCTATGTACAAAGTTCATGCCCAACATCATCCTTAGGCAGACACATTAACACAGCAAGGTAGGACCCCTGGGGAGACCTATGGGTATATATACATCACATCTTGCTATGATAAGACAGAGGAGACCGAGACTTTCCAGTCGACACACTGACCAGAGACACTGAGGTTCCTGCATGCAGACAGTCCAGCTCGCAGTGGTCGACAACATCCCTCGCGGGGTGTCCAACTCGAGATCAGGACGGGGTCTCACAGTCTCACACTTCAGGTAATGGGGTTGACTAAATCCTAGATGGATTCTTGGCTTAACACCTACACACAGGCTAGGTACACTTGGGTACATCTAGTTAGGGAGGCATCGTAGGAGTACGCATATTTTATCATGTGTTTTATATATTCGTATGTATTCATGAATGCAGTAAGATGGTAGAGCTATACCATCCATTTACCTTTATCGTACTGCTAATCATTTATATCTTATACTGCTTAACGGTTGTTGCAGCTCATCTATTTTACACCAGAATAACAACTGTTCAATAAATTCTTATTGAAAACGCCCGGCCTGTTTATTCTGTGTATTTTCTCTGAGACAGACACGAGTGACTGAGCGAAAGGTAGTATATTGTTTCCACGGTCCTGAGGGATCAGAGTTGTCATGTTCGATGGTTGCCAAGAACTATTCTCTCCTTGGTAAAAAGAGATTCTAGTGGCACTGTGAGCTAGTCGGTACAGAAGAGCCAGCATACCCGGTGGGGGTGATCAGAGTTTGTCTGACACCAATTCTACAGTGTATGTTGTCTAAACACGCATATCCTGTATACTTTCTATAGGAACTACACGACATGCATTACCACCAGAAGATCGACTTGAGTTAAATCTCCCTAGATACCCAGAAGAGATTTGAGTAGCCATTTTTGAGATGACAACTTGTAAGGCATCTGTCCCCAAGAGACTCCGGCCAGAATATGCATCACTTACAATAGGGCCTCTATATGCAAAATTTGAAGAAGCCCTGTGACGGGCTCCCTGGTGCCACAATTTTCTGTGATCTTAAAACTGAACAAGCCGCCAAGCAAGCGTTCAGTCAATCTCACCATTTAAAAAACAAATTCACATTGATACTAAAATACTGATTAGGGAGATTCACTCTGTAGTCCATAGCAACCAAAATGGCTTTATGGCCACTGTGTAAGGCACCAACCTGTGTTCTTGCAAGGGTTGCAAGGAACACCAGGGCTCATGTGCATTGATGCTGGTGGATTTCCAATGGAATTTAACATGGTACACTGGCCCTTTCTCTATGAGGTCCTCCGAAGAACCAGCATTTGCCAAATGTTCCTCAAAACTATCAAAGTCTTTAACACAACCCCTTGGGCACAGATCAGAATTAACAGAGTACTTTCCCCGTTTTCTATACAGAAAGAGGTAACTACCGATGCCACCTCCCTTCTGTTTGCCCTAGTGAAAGAACTGCTGGCAGAGTAGATCAGACGAGACAAATCAAGTAAAGGGATTTCAGTGGAAAGGAGGACAGAGTATCACTTTATGTGGTTAATATGCTACTGTGCATCCAACAACTTGACAATACCATCCCAAGAGTAATTAACATTTTAGGAGTATATGGTGATGTTTCTGGCTTGGAGGTAAACGGGGCTTGGGCCCATTTGTGCCAAAGCAAGTGATTGCTTTAGGTATTTGAGTACATATGTCGCTGAGACCCACACCATTGTTTGGATCTAAACATCGCACCATTGTTCCAACGTAGTGATTTGAAGTTCCAAGTGGCATTTGGAGGAGTGGCGTACCCTTCAATCTCTATAATATGTAGAGGAGCACTGTTCAAAATCATCACATTACCTTGCTTCATATTTGTTTAGTAAAACTACCTGACCCCAGCTCCACCTGGTTTCCTTGCTGTCCTACAGTCATTAATCAGTAAATGTATACAGGCCAGTGGCTTCTCGAGAGTCTCTTTCCAAAATGTGTGCAGGTGCTACATGATAGCAGACATTCACCTGTACTACTGGGCTTCGCAGCTTATCTCCATTAATGGGTGGATGTTTGGCGACAGAAACGACCCAACAATCAGGTTGAACATAGACCTCATGGAGAGACCTGGCCTGCATTGAATGCTATATGGCGCAGCAATACAACATACATGACACCGGTTACCAGAATACCCCTTATTTGCTGCCATAATGCTCAGACTTATTCAAAGGCAGGGAGCACTAGCAAATGAAAATCCCTTGTAGTCCAGAATGTGCCTGGCCCAGAGAGCCAGGATGACTGAGTTTCAGTCTTGGGACCGGCTAGGCCTATCAAAACTGGGAGAAATATGGGCGTCAATCACATAAAATCACTTGAATAATTAACTGAATTTTTGCTGCACAAATGTAGTTGTACCATGACTTTGAATCCTACAAACTAGGGGCAAATTAGCTGTCCCAAGTTAAATCCCTTAGAAGGTAAATTAACAATGCAACAACTTGGTGGAAGGGAAATTTCTAGGATTTATAGATCACTGGTACTCAACATGCAAATCTCTTAAAAGAACCTATGGGCCAGATGGGAATGGGATCTGGGAAGACGGGAGGAAAAAGATTGGATGGAACCAAAAATGGCTTCACGATCTCTAGCATTCTCCTCACACCTCTGACTCATTCAATTTAAATACTGTCACAGGATTTACTATAACTCCCAAAGGTAATGGCACATGGGTAGGAGTAGAAGCCCCAGCTGCAAATGGTGCAAAAGCACCTACACTAGATACTAGACTGAGTGGTCGGCCAAGAAGTAGCATCGGATCTCAAAATAATAATCTTTGGCATAATGGAGGACTGGAAGGGACCCAGAGGGGCTCGAACTCTAACTGCATTAGGGTTTCTTGTAGCCAAAAGAAAGAGAGCGCACCATTTCAGAAATGAGATGTTCTTACCTCTGGAAGAGAGGTATGGACTACTGGGTAAAGGTAGAAGAAACTACAAGACAAGTAGCTGCATAAGAAAACATGAGAAGGTGCAGGTCTATGGTTTAAATATTTTCAGACTGTGTTGTCTACATTGTAGCAAGAAGTAATTTTGATAATGCAACCATGAAATTCAGCCACTATATGTGATGTGACTAATCTCATTAATGATGGTATTTGCTCTGTAACTGTTACTTAATAAAATGTTTATTAATAAACAAATTATAAACAACTCTCCCTCATCCCCAGTGGATGAATAGGATTTTTATGAACAGCATCCTAAGTTCCATTAAAAAAGAACTGGAAACATTGTTTCTGCCAGGGCCTGATAGGATGCAAGTGGAATGTATTTCTAATAGTAGTACTACAAGTTTTTCAGTCTATTTAGGCTCCAGCCTATCTCGCTACAATGTCCTTTTTCTCTCATGCTTCTTCTGTCAAGACACTGTGAAACATTTTCTTGGAACTAGTTCTTCTTTACTAACTTTTTTAAATTAATGTTGGCTACTTTTTGTAACATATAACCTTCAATAGGCTGTTAAATTTATTTTAATTTTGAGAAGACAAATTGGTGTTCTCAAGAAAATTGTATATTTTTGTTTAATAAAGTTGTCTGGGATCCTGCACACAGGCAGCACAATTCAATGTTTATTTTTGTGCAGTGGAGATTTTCCTGAAGGTGAACTAGGAGTACAGATAAGCAACTGATCCTTCAACTCCTCCAGGAGCATTGCCTCTCTTTGTAATGCTGTCTGCTATTATTCCGATATCTGTTGTGCCTAGCATTGTTCCAGCTCCTCATCCTACCTCTCCAAGGTGGCCTGATAAGGACGAAGAGAGAAAGTCACCATCATCATTTCACACAAGACAAACACTGCAAGAAAAAAGGAGTCTTGTCAATCTCATTCCACAATGGAGAGTCTTATAGGTCATGCAGATCCAGATGATGGTCTCCTCCTAAAAGAGATCATTTCTCCTTTTGAATTGTCTGTTTTTTCCATCAGATTCCCAGAATCTTAACTCCTAGAGTTTCTCTAGTGACTATGTTGGCATCAAGGAAGCTTGACACTGAGTTATCCCCTTTTGTCTATGAGACTTAACCCATTTTTGATACTCAGTCACCAAAAACACAGGTTACACCTTCAGCAGGTCTGGTTCCAGAGTGCCATGCACACCTTGCATACTTTCTTGACTCTGGTCTCCATTAAGCTTGTGGAGAGAACGGAAGAGAAAATGTACTGTCCTCTAGATTTTGATCCTTTCTTCTTAAGGGATACTCCACCTCCAATCTCTCCAGTAGTGTCTGCAGCCAAGACGCTTTATATTGTATCTGGCCATACCTCATCTGCTCCACCAGAGAAGGAGAGCAAATGTATGGAGGTACAACCTCTGCCACAGCTTTGGGAGCATCAGTTTCCAAGGCTTTACCAGGCTCTTACAATACAAAAACTTTGGAATTGTCTCAAGAATTTTACTGATTCAGTGCCCAGGGATGCTAGAGAGAAATTTGAAGACATTCTTATAGAAAGGATGGAGCTGGAATATTGCAGGCTTAAACAATAGTAGAGAAGATGGGAGGTGGCTCAGCATTCTTTCAGGCCAGCACATAGTGGGATTGCAGGAAACCTGGGATACTAATTCCTTTTAAATGGATGGGGTTTCTTCCTACTTTGAGGCTGCCCTACCCTCACATTCTGGAAGAGCAAGAGATGGTCTACTCATGTTAGTTTCCGTTTAAATCCCATGAACCCCCTACTTAATAGAGACCGGCTCTAGCAACAGCAACCTATTGGTGGTTCAGCTCGATTTTAAGAAAGCTCTGTGTCTGCTGATTATAAATCTTTATAACTCATGTGTGTCAGCCACCACCACTGAATATTTGTTAAGTTTTAAATCGTTTATTGATCTAAACGCTGAAAAACAGAATTTACCTTACTTATCTTTTTAAGTGATTTTAAAATGCATCTATAGCAAATGGATTGTTTTATTTATGATGATTTTTGCTCTGAAAGTTTTGACGTTGCTCATTTTGAGCATACCACTAAGGGGGATCAGCTCGAGGATATCATTGCAGATAGTAGCTTGCAGCGCATCAGCCATGATGCGGAGGGAGAAGCCATTCCAACATTTAGTGGGAGAGGTTGTAATTCCACAATCGATCATATCCTAATAATGGTTGTCCTGGCCAAGTATGTCAAATTCTTTGTAATTAAATGGAGCCAGTTCAGCGATTACAACACTCTATTTGTGGAGTTCAAATGTGACTTGAGGGACACTAATAGTATGATAGTTGGTCCCAGGAACATCGAAGTTATCCCTAAGGATCGGGCATGTAGACTAAAGTGGAGTAAGGTTGTACCCGATTCCTTTGTTAATAATCTCTACACCGACTGTGGGCAAGACATTTGTGTCTGTCTAGCTGATGCCACTAATGATGAGGATGGCCCGATTGCCTTTTATAGGATGTGCTGGCAGGTTGCAAATAATCTTAGGAGGCCCCTGAGGAAATATAAACCAGGAGGGGGGAGATGGTTTGATCGCAATGTTCAAAGACTCACCAGAATTTGCTAAAACCACTAAAGCAAAACCCCAAGGATAGGAATGAGATAAGCATGAGGAGTAAAACATATAAGCAAATCCTGGCAGCCCGGAAAAAAGAAATTAAAGAGAAGGCATGAGATGACCGCCTTTAGATAAATGTGTTAAATTATAGTGATAAATTCTGGAAGATGATTATTCAGACTTTTTTTTTTTTTTTGCAGGGTCTGGTAATAGTAATTGTACCATCACCCCAGATATATGGGTCCCTCATTGCCAAAGCATTTATGGCAGTGTTCCAGTAGATCTGCAGAATCCAGACTTAGTACCCCCTAGAGGTGATTTTGCTCTGAATCTTTCTTAGGGAAAGGTATTGGAGGCCATCGCAATCAAGCCTGATTGGGTTCCCACTGATTTATATAAAGTGGGCCCGTCAACTTGGGCCAAAACTTTAACCCGTTTGTTTACCGCTGCTTGCAGAAAAGGTCTTCCATCCTCTTGGTCCAGTTCTACAATCGTCCCCATTTGAAGAAGGGATTAAGATCAGATCCACAATGTTACCAACCTATTTCCCTTATAGACATGGTTGTTAAATTTATGGGAAGAGTGATCCTCTCTAGGGTAAATGAGTGGCTGGAGAAAAACAATGTTATCTCCAACCTACAATATGGGTTCAGACCAGGAAAAGGCACGTTAGACCAATGCCTAAATTTGCAGCTGATTATTGGAAAATATATTGTAGCCAAGAGTGGCACATTACACCTGGCCTTTATGGACCTAACATCCGTACTTGACCGAGTTAAGAGAGGCTGCATTTTAGCTTCACTTTTATTCACCCTATATATTAATAATTTGGGCCCAACTTTATGTGCAGCATGTAAGGACATCCCCCGGGCAGGATCCCATTTAATTCTTGCACTTTTATATATTGATGACGCTGTTCTGATACCTGGAACTGCTGTGGTATTACAACAGCTGCTTAACTCTTTTATAGATTTTATGAGCTCATTAGATCTGAGCACTAACTTTTCTAAATCTCACACCATGGTTTTGGGCCCCAGAAATAAATGTCTGAAGAAATTTTTGGAGTGGGACAGAAACATCTAGGGTGCTCAGTTTTCCTTCCGTGGGGGTCCTTTTTGATGAGCGGGGCTCGTGGGTTCCCCAAAGGAAGGCTAAAAGGAACTCGCTGTCAAGAGCCATAGTGGCGACCTTTGACTTTGCAAAAAGATTGGAAGCTAAACCGGTCAGGCACTTATTAAGGTCTATCAAGCAAAATGTATTTCCATTGCCAGCTATGGGAGTTATATTTGGGGCTACAAGGACACTATCGACCTGCAAATACATTTTTGATACAGCTGCTATCTGTCCCACAGTTAGTATCCTCATATATAGTGCCAGAGGAACTGGAAATTGGGTATAGTTCTGACCTATTAGCCCTCGCTCCTTTGCTGAGATGGGTTAAAATTTGGATTAACCCGGAACTGGACCTTAACCAGGTAGTGACAAATGATTGCTTGACCCTGATCAGGGTGACTCACATCCCATGGCTTAGATACATTAAGGATTTAGCTATCAAACTGGGCTCTTGAGAACACAAAGGGCGTCACAAAGAGAGATCTGATCTGTGTTTAACTGTATTAAACGAGAAATCAATAAACCACTCTTACTTAGTAGACATGTATTCACAACCATCCACCGAAGATAACTTATCAGTCATCCATCATGACATCTACTGTGAGACTGAAGTAGTGAAATTCAGTGATGAACCTCAAGTACTATCTGAAGAAAGTAGTGAAGGAAAAGCCAAGACTGACTGGGCAGTTAAAACAAACAAACAGTGCCAAGATGAGAAGCAGTATTTGGCACTAGATTACCAACAAAGTTCATGCAGTTTCCTAACACCTTTGGAGAGTGGAGGTCTGTAAAAAGAAGCTTGAAGACTTTAAGTGTTGAGTCAGATATTTAATCTCTAAACACCAACAAGAATGTTTGGCTATAGTAGAAGGGCCACCACCAGAACTGAAACTGAGCCCCTGGGAAAAGCAAATCAGGACAGCCATGAATAATACATGTATTGGAGGAATAGAAAGTGGTGCAGAAGCTGGTAAAGAACAGGTACCCGATAAGAGTTGCGCATATTTTCCTTATGCCTATACACATCTCGATGCACATAAGGCAATGCCTGTTAACACTACGTCAACAGGGTTATTCAACATTCCATTTGGCTAAACTCATTATTGCATATTATTGCCAGGCTTTAATAACTTGGAGCTGGTTTCTGATTACCCACACCACCATTACCATCCAATTAGTCAATGGGACCTATGAAATTTGACAAATAAGTATGAATCATTTTTTTCTAATTCATTCCTTAAGTGTAAAGGCTTGTTACATTTTCATTATATTACTTTAAATGGTAAGGTCATATATTTATATAAAACATAATCCTTCATTACAACATATGGGGAGACAGAGAAGCCCTCCACATGATGCACACCACCACCTTCTAGAAGAACCAAGGATAGATATCAGCAATGATGCAGCGGAAGCGGTGTTTTAAAAATCTTTTTTTACATCCCACACCAATCACTATAAAACTAACAGAAGCGTAACTCTAACGACGGACCCATAAGTCATTATTATTTAGTTAGCAGTATCAAAGGTCCTCCGATGGATCTTTGGTAGAGCTAAAAGGGACTAAGTAATGAAAGTCGGAGAGCTATTCCCTCATGTGGACCTATAATGAAGGAATAAGCTATTCATCAATAAACAACAGTAATATGTCAAAATAACTCATAACTCATTGAATAAAGACAAACACTATTCTTTTCTATGTATTTTCTTTTTGTAATTCAAAATATGAATGGTCAATAAGAAGTACAAAATAGTATATCATCGCTTCGTTCTCAATGTTACAGGTTATTTCCACAACAAGCATAACCGGTTGAGCACCCAAAAACATCAAAACATCAGGTATAGAGGAGAGAGAAAGAGAGAGAAAATATCAGCATAACACAGTTCACTTACGAACCTCTTGAAACGAAAATACTAATGCACAGCGTGCATTTAGTCAGAAAAGCTAACCCCACGGCCGTTAGGGTATAGCACGAGCAACAGCACCAGCCGATGATGTGCAAAGTCTTTAGGAAAGTCTCTTAGGATTTCGCAGGTTACACCAGCCAGAGTGATCAGGAATCAGCACAGCATACAGCATACCACGAACACAGGGACAGGTCACTAATCTTGTGAACAAGCCGAAGAACACTTTCCCACAGTCGATTTTTATAGTACAGTTTTTCTTTACCTCTGATAACATTTTTCTATTACAACTCTCTACAAGCCTCTCCATTGGACAATGACTATAGGAAGACGGTCTACTGACAATGACTTTACAAATATTCTCTAAGCATGCTTTGTCTAAAATTTGTATAACTTCCTAGAGAGGAAGAGGAAGAACTACAGCCACATTTGTATATAAATGTTGAAACAGTTTCATTTGAGTCTACTACATCCCTCGCTTAGACAGGAAAGAACCTAAAAATTTTATTCAGAAATAAACTAATATCTACATTCTAAGGAAGCGTTTGAAACATTACAAAGACAGGAGCACAGAAGCACATTCCCTATTATTCCTAAGGCCTAAATTATTTTATCAAAAGAGAGAATTATTTCTAAAGCTTAAATAAACTTTCACGAAGAGTGAAGCATTTCTTCGGTGAATAAAGCACGTTTATGCAGTTCAGGAGACATAATAACATTCAATTAGACAAACAAGATCATTTTCATTTATCGTTATTTTAGCAATCGTCCTCACTTTCTTAATTAATACTTCATGATCTAACACGATCTATTTCATGTTATTTATTTTTCAGCTAGAAAAAGTCATCTGTCGAGTCTAACTGCACATTTTGTGTTGTACATTTTAATAACGCATAATTAGTGTTTTGTTTTCAAACAGTATTTATTAAAAACATACACACAGGTGGATTTCATTGAGCAGATTTTATTTTTAAAAATCATGCTTCATCAGCAACAACCCCCGGTTACTTCTTGGTCCACAGTGAGAACCACTTCACTGATTCGTGCCACCTCCAGCACTCTAACCACAGTTTCTGTTGACACCTCTGCTACTGTCTTCACCACAGCTTCCGTTTCCAATCAAGTCCATCCAGAAAGTGGATCTTCAACCATGGTTACCATGGCCCTTTCATTGCAGATTGTTTCCTTTCCCCTTTCACAATGCTCTGGAGAAATACCTATGCTAGATTTGAAGGTGAAGAAGTAGAAGATTTAACAGTGCCTGACGTATGGCATTCCATTCCATTTCCTAGTCCTCTTGCACAGGAAGAAATAGTACCACCAACTATAGTACCACAAACAAGTAATGGCACCAGCAGCAACACTATGGTACAAACATTAGAACTTATGTTGCTCAGCATTTGTGCAAAGGAAGCTCAACAGGCACTGCTACTTACAAATTCAAGAGAAACAACAGATGCCATTGCCAGTTTCTAATACCAGCTGCAAAATCTCATTACAGTCCAACAGACCATAGATCAGCTAGGTGTCAATGCATCCAGATGTGATGTGATTTGCACCCTGCTCAAAGGTAATGCAAGGATGATTTATCTGAGCAAAAAGCAAACAGAAAGGCTATACGATGAATGACCCCTGTTTAATGGAGTTTACTAGAATGGTAGCGGATATTCATGTGGCAGTTTTACATTCTCTTGAAGCACATACATGTGCCCTACAAATGCATCTACTAATCATCATTAGCAGTAGCCATTCAGCACCCCACATCTACATGTTCTCCTTCACACTCATCACAACAAGTTTGCAACCCAACAGACCTCAAAAGAGATTTGGAAACCTCACTGCACCTAGACACATGAGAATCCCACCACGATGATCGACATGCAAGGAAAATCTGGTGAACCAACTTTTCTTCACTACACACTCGGGCAACCACCTACAACAAACAGTCATTCCATCTGTGTATCAAACATTCATGTAATATGCATGACTCAAACAAATGCCAGCCTACCCCATGTGGACCCAAGACTACAAGCACAACATACATCAGCACACAGATAAAGGTACACTATACTAGAATAAGGCATACTGACAGTTCACATGCCTGCAATGCAAATTGCATATATTAAACCTCTACCAGTATAACTGAACAGACAACTAAGAGAAACATGCTCTTTCAGCATAACAACATTGCTCATTATCCTGAGATCCTGTACTAACAATATTCAGCACTGATTTCTCGTGCTGCATAGTGTCTTGTTTCTTATAACTTGCTTCTTATTGTAAATATACTGGATCTTATGGGGCGTTATTGTATATCTGTAAAGCAAACCGGTTTGCTTGCCCATCTATGCAAGGCCTTCACTCTGGGTCCTGGGATCCAGGATGCTAATGTGTTCCAATTGGATCACTAAGGTATTTCCTTTGTACAGTTGATACTTGAAGGATAGTGAAGGAGAGCGACTATTGCGTACTCAAAGAGTCGATAGAGGGTACGGAACTCTGAAATTATAAGCAGTACAGCCGTGGAAAACAACCAGCCACTAAAGGAATACTAGGGTCCTGAACAGCTAAAGGAATTAAAAATTGAGTCTATGGGCCTCCTTAAGGCAGCATTTGACATGGTCCCCAGGGATATGTTATGGCACACACTTGGTGATCTAGGGACTCCTCATTCTATTTATTTGGCTCCACTATGACACCTTTGCACAAGTTAGATGGGGTATAAATGGGGAAAATACTGATCCTTTAAAGGTTGCAAAAGGAGTCAGACAAGGATGCGTCCTCGCCCCCCATGCTGTTCTTGCTGTTTATAAATGGCTGCACTGATTACTTATTGGGCTGTGACAATGACTCCCCGGTTCTAAGGGGATCTAAAATACCCGCCTCACTATTCACGGACGATACTTTATTTGTTTTAAGAAAAACAAAGGCCTAGAGACCCTTTTGAGTAAGTTTAACATATTCTGCCTAGATCATGACCTAGTAGTTAATGCGATTAAGACAGAATGTATGGCTATCTACCCTCACAGAGGTTTCAAAGGGTCACTATTGCTGGAAGGGGATGAGTTGGAGAAAGTGCTAGATTTTGATTATCTTGGCATTCGCCTCTCTAGTGCAAATAGTTGGGGTACCCAGGTTACCAAAAATTCCCTTATACTAAAGCACAGAGTGCCAGCCATCTTAAAATTTGCAAATAAGAACTTGTTCTACCCAATTTCCCCCCTCTTTGAGGTTTGGAGGGCCAAAGCTGCAGCAGCCGCAATACATGGGCAGAACTTTGGGGCTATGCCAATTTAAAAGCCCTGGAGATGGCTGAGAATACATTTCTAAGACTAGCCCTTGAAGCGCCTCAAAGCACTCCATTAATCTTCAAATATGACCTAGGCTTTCGGTTTATTGGCCCCCTAGCGCACCTAAAACCTATTTTGTACTGGCCACGGATTTGGTCTACCCCTGAGCTGGCAGAATATAGGGTGGGTCTAAGAGATGTTTTAGATGGATCACAGGGAGGAGTTTTGTCATGTGTCCCAGGTAGGACTAGTAGGAAACGTTGCCATTGTTACATGTACACAGATCTTTTCTAAAGTTGCCTTCACTTTGTCACATCGGCTTTTGACACACATTTGCATTTGTGACACTTGGGTTAGTTTCTTGGAAACACCAACCTTGCTAACACAAACTTCACAAGAACACTATCATGTTGCCTTGGCATTGCGTACAAGGCATTCACATGCGTTGTGCAAATGTGTGTGTTATTTATGTCCATATAGTGACACAGCTCTCTGTAAAATACAAACAATGGCAGGCTGATCACAATCTCGGCCCAAGGCAAGGATACCTTTTTCTTGTATAAACATCTGTCTCCTAGTATAGACAGAGGAGGCACTTCTGCTGGCTTCGAGAGGTCCCCGCATGCTGAAACATTGGCCCAGCAGCTAACTGACATCTCTGTGAGGGGTGTCCAGTTCATGACCAAGACGGGGTCCTACATTCTTACCCATCAGGTAATGGGGTTGGATCATCCAGTAGGGGGCTTCTTTGCAGAACATACACTTACACCCTAGACACGTTCGTTAGGGTTTGCATAGTAGGAGTACTTTAGATTGTTATATTATTACATATGCTTGCATATATATGTTGTCTCAGCAAGATGGTGGAACTTTTCGTTCTGTTCACTATCCTGACACGTATTATAACTTTCGTCTGCTTCTGTCTATTGATCATTGCAGCACATATTTTCTATACAAACATCACTTTGGTTCAATAAACATTGAAAACTTCCCTTTGTGGGGAGGCATGGCCAAGCGGTCCAACATGGCGGACGTGCCTTAGCCTGGCCTGCAGCCCCGTAAATATCCTTTATCATCCTGCCGGTAAGCGGCAACTTCAAACCCTGCCTGGTTAACTGCGAAGCTACCCAAGGCCCTGGGAAACTTATCGGATTTCTCTCACAGAGAAAGACGACGGGAACGCTGGATCGGGAAATTGGAGGCGGCGGTCCCTGGGCAACATGGTGGAACCGCACCCTGCTGCATGCGCGGCCCCGAAAGACGTAGCTGGGGCCGGGCGTCACAGAAGACAGACCGCAGGTGAGCCTCGTGTACCCTGGGGCAGGTTGAGGCTTCAAATCCTGTGGCCTCGCAGCAGGTGGGAGGCGGACACCTAGGCAAGCTACTACCTGGGACGGCGCTCGCCAGAGCAGGCTGGAGTGCTCAGCAGGAGTCCCGGAGGAACACGGCGCGAACCGAGAGTCGGGACCACGCCCGACCATCCGGCGGCCCTCCTATGCATTGTGTCCAATGTCTGCAGGGGATTAACATCCCAGGCCCGACGACGAATGGAAAGCAGGTGAGGCACAGGGAATCTTCGCGCGCCCGGGGCCGGCTTCCATGAGGCTGCAGATGAGGCCAGACTATGGGGTGCAGTGGCAAGAGGGCAGCGTACATAGGACAACCAACTAGATCCACTATATTTGTTGTCCAACATAGATACACTGAGGAATCGCTCCGTGGATTCAAGGGGCAGATGTCACAGGGCTAATCAGTAAACTAAGTCAGCCCTCGGGTGCACGGAGAAACTACTGGTCTATAATCATCAAGGGACAACAACTCCTCCGTGAGAACCCATGACACCTGAATAAGTCCTCCCCACGGCCTTGCAATAGATCAAGAAGACATTAAGGGGAGCGCCCGTTAGAGGTGGGGGGTTACCTCACCGGCAGAGGTGGCCGGGCTAGGTCACGGTGCGGGTTGTGGTTGGGGTGTGCCCCCCTTTGCGCCAGACCCCAATACGTCGCTATGTTTATAAAGTGGTGCTTGTAGTCGATGTTAAAGCTCATAGACTGTGTAGGTATAAAATTGTTCTTGTGAGGCAGCATGACGTTTATAAATACACTGAGTCTTTAAGTAAATCTCAATTGGTTCAGTTGCAAAGTAGAGGATCTCAGGGAAAAAGTGAGGTTATATACAATATACAGAAGGTAATAGTGTATTCCAAAGGTGAAACCCAATATTGATTCTGGAACGTTATCTAGAGCTTTATTAAGGTGAGGAACTATCCAAAGGTTTTCCGTGTATAAATATCTTGGGAAATGGGCTTGAATACTCAGTCCAAATAACTAGAAAATGTCCTTACTCTGACAGAAGTTTTGAAGGGTCTTAGGAACTTCCCAATAGGAATGCTGCATGGGAGGAAAGCATGCCCTCAAAATATTACAAAAATTCAGTGAAGATTTAGCCCCTATTTTTTTTTTTTTTTTGGATGCTGTATCCCCGATTGGATATCAATGTAGAATTCCAGACTCGTAGGCCATCGAACATTGTGGAAAAAATAGGATGGCTTTGAATGTGGCTCTTATCATCGATATCTTTACTTAATGATTGCATTAAATTGAATGCGAAGATTACTTTTCTGCACATTGGCTATGTGGTCATGAAGATTTGTAAGGGCAAATACGACACACAATCGGTCTTCTCTCTTATTCAAAGTGAGGTCTTTCCCTCCCCCTCCTTAGGCCCTTGCTTAGAACAAGTTGCTAAGTGGATGACCTGTTTGTGTCTTCAATTAAATGGAGACAAAACTGAGCTGATGGTTCTGGGCAATAATCAAACTTTTTCTTTAGATTCGGGTTGGCCGAACTGTTTAGGCCCCCCTCCTGTTCCTAAACCTGCCGTAAAGAGCTTGGGAATGTGGCTAGATGAAGCTTTTAAATTGGATCTTCAGGTACTGAAGCTTGCTGCCATCTGTTTTGGAATATTGAGGATGCTTCAGAAGATTCTCCCTCTCCTTCCCCCTACTTCAGAGGGTGGTTGTCTAGGCTCTTATACTTTCTCGCTTGGACTATGGTAATTCTCTCTATCTCGGAGCCCCCCAGGCCACAATAAAGAAACTTCAGGTTGTGCAGAATGCTGCTGCTCGAGTACTGCACAACATTCCCAGACACCAATCAGCCCAGCAGAATCTCTGCCTTCTGCATTGGCTCCCTGTTGTAAAGAGAATCAAATTCAAATCACTATGTATTTCTCATAAGGCCATCCCTGAGAAAGGGTCTTCAATCACTCGACCACTGTTGTCCTCCTATACTTCCGGGAGAGCCCTGCGCTCCTCCAATGCCCATCTGGCTAAGGTACCTGTCATTAAGAGGCTAAATATGGAGAAAGCTCTTTTGCATATAATGCAGCCAAACTGTGAAATAATCTCCCGCTCTCTCTTTGCTCAATTAAAAAGGAACTTCCTTTTCGAAAGGCATTAAAGACTTGGCTTTTCCAGGATGCGTCTTTCTGATTCCCATATCGGTTCTGTGCTTCACTTTCAGCGCTGGGATGCCTGCGGGTAGCTATGTGCTCTACAAGTGCTTCATAGAAAAGAATAGAAATATTAATTCCCCCTCGGTCAAAATATTTCTGTTAGATGACCAATAGAAGTATGATAGAGTGTTGTATCAGTTTCTCTTTTCATTTCTGCCAGGGGTGGGGTTTTGGCTGTGCTGCGCTGTGGAAATATTAGAATTACATTCCCAACAAATGGCTCAGATTAGTGTGATGGACACGCAGCCTGGTAATATTTTTGTAATATTCTAGTGCATGGCCCTTTATCTCTTTACATTTTTGCCCTACATATCCCAAAACTCTTTTCTTTGACACATTTTGGACTGTTCTCTTAGTCCTTGGGTATGCTTCATAGAATTTCAGCTAAGCTTTCGCAAGGATATAGCTATGGCCATAAAATATCTAAATAATGATATGGCCATAAAATATCTAAATAATGATATGGCCATAAAATATCTAAATAATGCTCTCCCTCCTTTATGGAGACTGACACAGCTGCTTGGGCCATGCTATTTGTCTCTTTTAAATATTCCAAGACACAAAGAAGGTTTCTACTCAGACCATGGGGATTGTTGTGCAGACTAAATATAAGGGATAAAGTACCCCTTGCCATGCATTATAAGGATGTTGCAAGTCACAAAGGAGTTCTATAACCATATAGAGCAACGAGGCCGAAGGCCGAGTTCCTTTATAAGGTTATGGAACTCCGAGGTGACTTGCAATGTCCTTATCATGTACAGCAAGGGGTTCTTTATCCTATATAATACATGGCCCCACCATCACTTTTCCCACAAACCACTTAAAACCTTGGTGTGTAACTCTTTCAGAAAGAGGGAGCATGCTTGCAAACATGAAGAATAAAAATAGAACCTCTAGTGCAACATGAAACACAAAAAAAACTATTGGAGATTGTTGGACTTGGCCCTTTTTGCAGGGTCATTCCTGAACTTTTTGCCTTCCTCCTAGTCTTTTTTCTGACCTGGTGTTGGTGGTTTTAGGACTCTGGGCACTTTAGCACTGCTGTCCAGTGTAAAGTGTGTGTGCTCTCTGTGGTAAACATGGTAAGATTGGTCAACACCTGTTTGGCGTATTTAATTTACCTATCAGTCCCCAGTAAAGTGGTATCTCATATACCCGGGGCCAGTAAATTAAATGCTACTGGTGGGCTTGCAGCGCTGCTTGCGCCACCCACCAAAGTAGCCTTTCAAACCTGTCCCAGGCCTCTGCCATTGCAGGGGCTGTGCGCGCAGTTTACTGCCGCTGTGACGTGGCACGCAAAGTGGTTGCCACATCTGTGACCCCCCTTTTACTACATGTCAGTCGCCCCTAAGGTTGGCCCTAGCTAGCCCTATGGGCAGGGTGCATTGTAGGTAAAAGATAGGACATGTACCTTAATTGTGTGCCATGTCCTGGTAGTGACAAACAGCCATTTTGGTTTCTCACTGCTGTGAGGCTGCCCTCTCATAGGAATGCATTGGGGATTCCCTGATAAGTGTTTCAGTGGTAATTTCTGATATGAGAGGAGCAGCGTGGTCAAATTTGGTATGTTTGGAATAGTAATAATAAATGCTGCGTAATGGTGTGCGCAGATTTATTATCACTATTTTAGAAATGCCACTTTTAGAAGTTGGCATTTCTGTGTGCTATGCGTCTTTGCCTGCCTGATGTGTATTGCATGTCTGGCTCTGGAGTGACAGGGGCTGGTGAGGTGTGTGGCTCCAGAGGGGCAGAGTGAGTCAGTGCTAGGCTGAATAGGCAGACCTGCATTTGGAGTAGTGGGAGGAGTAGCCCCTGATAGGTCTGTGCCTGCCTTAATCAATGCTGGCTCCGCCCCCCTGTGGTGTCTGAGGACAGAGCCCAGCCTGACAAAGGAGGGTGGAAGCCCTGTAAACAAAGTGCTTCAGTACCCCCCAGAACCAGTTGGGACTGGTTCCCCAAGCCCTGTGCCAGGGCAGAACAAAGACCTGGTTAATATAAATATTGGGGCTGTGACCTGTACTTGTACCTGCTTAGGGGCTGGAGGACTGCTGGGCGTCAGGAGGAACCGCCGTGGACCCAGCTGCTGTTTCCTGGGGGTCCCTACGTGCTGGCCTGCCTGTGCCCAGCTCTGCCCCTCTAAAGAACTTGTGTCCCAGCGCCTTGTGCGCGCTACACCTTTATTGCTACTGGCGCCAGAGGATGGGACGAGTGCCTCAGGGGTGCTGCGTTCGAAAGCGCTGTGAGGAAGGAATCCCGGCGTGGGGATTCCCCCGTGCTGCCTGATTGTGGGCGGGAGCCTACCCCGCCGTTTTGTGCCCCCGGGACGTGAGCCTCTAGCGTGGGCTCGTGCGGTGCACCGCCGCGACCCGAGCCAGAAGTCAGGCGGACCGCCTGGACGTGGGCGGAGCCTTGCTGAAGAAGCGGAAGAAGACGCCACAAGAGGAAGTCAGGCAGAATCTGCTGCCTGGAGGTGGGCGGGGCTCCCGTTCCGGTGGAAGCCCCGCGTATTGCCGGAGACTGCTGCGGGAGGCGTAGAGGCGGAGGGGACGACACCGACGGAGACTTCGCTCCGTGTTCCGCTACCGCTGTGTCCTGCAAGGTGAGCCGTGAGCCCTGACTGGCCATGGGTTGGTCAGGCCGCAGCAGGAGGGGTCGGAGCCTCGCGGGCTCCATTTCTACACTATTCCCGCCTCTCCCCGTCTGGTAAAGGGAGAGGCGAGCCCCGCAGACCACCGGACAGAGTCGGAGAACGCCCCGGTAAGTGGGGCCGGTGCCAGGCACTGTTGGTGCCGGAGTCCATTCTTTCAGCAGCACCGCCAGAGCGCGGGCCGCTGCAACGTGAGGGCAGTCTGGTTAGGATTTCCCGCGAGGGGGGGGCTCACGAGGCACTACTGGTGCCGATTTGTTTTGGGTCACGCAGCTGCACCGCCTGATTGCGGGCAGCTGCCACGACTGGCCATTCCTTTTAGGGCCCACCATAGAAGCCCCGGTGAGGGGGCTAAGGAGGCCCTGTTGGTGCCGGTTTGTGAAGAGCCCAGCTGCACTACCATATTGCGGCCAGCTGCAACATTGGGGGCATTGTTTTGGGTCTCTAGAGAGACCAGGGTGGATTACACCCTCGCCCTCATTTCTGGTGCCGGCCGGTTGGGCCTGCACCCCACTGCAGTGGCAGATTAGAGCCCTGACTTTGGATAGACGTAGGGCATTGCGGGGAAGACCCAGAAGGGCCTCCGAGGAAGGCCAGTTGGTCTGTGAGTACCTGAGGTATTGGTAGGGCGCAAGGCCCTAATGTGGTGCATAATATGTTTATGCCTAATGTTCTTCTGCATAGTGTGTTTATGCCTAATGTAATTTGCATGATGTATCTATGCTAGGTGCTACGGAGGTGCACTGCTAATGTAGGATATATGCCTAGGATGGTTTATACCTAATGTGGTTTATGCATAATGCGTTTATGCTACAGGTGGTGATGCTGAGTACAATATTTTACCAGTAGTTACTGGTTGTGTTATTACTTGCATTCTGATGGTTCTGACAGTGGCCCAATTGGCCCTGTCATGTATATAATCCCCTGTAAATTACTACCTAGTGCCAGTTGGCACAGTGTATATGTGTGATTATGATCTAATGTGTTTATGAGTAATACAAAGGCTATTTTTACATAACCTTGTGTGGAGTTTCTTTTGTAGTGTGCCTAGTGTGTCGCTGCTGTGTGTGTGTGTGTGTGTTGCGCAAACGCTTTACACATTGCCTCTGGGATAAGCCTGACTGCTCGTGCCAAGCTGCCAAGGGGGTGAGCAGGGGTTATCTTCAGCGTGTAACTCCCTTGCCCTGACTAGAGTGGCGGTTTCTGCCTGGCTTAGGTGCAAGCCCTAGCCAACCAGAAATCCCATTTCTAACATTGGTTGTCAGCGGTGAGGATAGAACTTGCGTTTGCGCAGTACCACAGCGACAACTGGTTGCACTACAAACTCTGCATTTAGATAATCACAGGTTTGGGGATTATTTCTCCTGATTATGTTTTCTCCTGAGAGTGTCATTTTTGAATTGTGTTTTTCTGCTCTTCTAAATTTTGGTGACACCCCTAAAAGTGTTGGTCATGTCTCACCTCGGTTATCCAGCATTTATTGTGACAGAAAGTGCATTTAATGTAAAGAAGTTGCGTAAATATGCTGTGAAGGACTTAAAGAGGTTCTGTCAGGATCTTGCGTGTCAGGTGCATAGGTCCGCCAGGAAGGAGGAACTGCAGGAGGCCGTGTTGGCCTGTTGGACATCCCAAAACCTGGTGAGGGAGGAGCCTGGGAGGGAGGACCTTGAGATCAGTGAGGTCTCTGAGTGGGAGGGTCCCCGACCAGCACCCCTAAAGGGCAGTGGCCCTAGAGAATTTGAGCAGGAGGGAGAAAATGACAGGGCTGGGACGCCAGTAGGTAGTGAGGACCCCATAGATAGGGAGTCCCTTGCTGGGTCCAGTGCCGGGGGTAGTGCCCCATCCCTTTCCCTGTCCCCAGAGGAGTGGGTGGAGGGAAGAAAGGGAGCATCAGCTGGCGATGGAAAAGCTCAGGTTGGAGCTAGCGCAGCTGGGTGTGGAGGAGAAAAAGCTAGAGACTGAGAGGGTCTTAGCGCAGGAGAGGATGGTGGAGGCAGAGAGGGCCTTCGCCAGGGAGAAACTAGCTCTTGAGGAAAGGTTGTCCCCTGAGTGTAGTTTTAGTGGACTGGATTCACCAGTGAGGGTGGGGTCCAGTGGTGGCAGCAGAAGTGAGTCCAGTGTAGGAAGTCCCACTCCCAGAACCCAGAGCGCAGTACCTAGTTCCCAGGAAGAGGGTATCAAACCTGAAGGGTATAGGTTGAGGTTCAGGGGCAGTAGGAAACTGCCTCACCAATCTTGGTGGGAGTTTGTGGATGAGTGTTGTGATGCACTGGAAGGTTGGGTGATGGGTAGCACGGTAAACAATTTTGAAGGCTGTTCAATCTGATTGTCAGAGAGCACATGTTTTGTTGTTGTTTTCCAGGGTTACACCAACACCTGTTGGAGTGTGAGTTCTCTGATCCCAGGGAGCTTGTACGGGAGGCAGACCTCTGGGTGAGTGCCAGAGGGTCTGAGGAGGCATTGGGGAGTGACCCTAAGGAGAGTGGCTCAGGTATTTCCCAGCCCACAGTGGTGGGAAAGGTTCGTAGTAGCCCAGATAGGTCCCGGTGTAGTGGGAGGGGTGTAGGGACTCACGTCCTGTCTCTGCGGAGAAGGAGTGAGAATGGGATGCGTCCCAAGGTGCCCGAAACTCAGTCTCAGGGCCTGGAGGGTTCCTTAAGGGAACACCAGGTGGGGAGCCTAGGCTGTACTGGTAGGCCATCCGTTGAGGGGGATCTCCTAGTGTCAGGAGAACTTGGAGTGTCTGTAAGCAAACCTCCAGCAGTTCTGGTGTCTGGAGGTGCCACTCCTAAGTGGAGGGTGCAGAAGTCCAGATGGAGGGGTGAGAGGGAGAGAGAGTCCCCAGTGGAAGAACGAGTGGGTCAGGGGCCAGCCATAAGGGCTGAGCCTCCTAGGATTGACCATGGTGACACCACTTCTGTTTTGGCGGACCTCCGCACACTGTCAGATGGACAGGGGTCGGGAGATCAGTGCCAGGCAGACTGTTACGCAACACATGAGATATGTGTTACCCTTGAGGGGGCATGCGTGCTCCCCAGGAAGTCCTGGTGCAGGGTTTAGTCCCTGGATTGGGAGGACAGGTTCAGGTTCTGCCTGACCTGGAGGGAAGGACATCTGTAAGCAGTGTCCTGACCGGTTTGTCTTCTAGGGGTACCACTCCAGGTGGGAGGGTGCAGAACTCTGGAAGGGGGTGCAGAGGGAGGGAGTCCTCGCCTCTGACCCCGGTGCAACCTGAGGGTTTAGATCCTAGGTTGGGAGACCAGTTGCAGGAGAGAGGTCCTGAACTGGTTGGAGAGTTGTGTTCTGGGGGTGCTTCTCCTGGGAGGAGAGTGAGAGACCCCAGAAGGAGAGGTAGGGGGAGGAGAGCCTCGCCCGTGACCTCTGGTCAGCCTGAGGGTGCGGACCCTGGGTTGGAGGATCAGTGGCAGTTTAGAACTGCACTGATGAGAGGTAGAGTGGAGAATGGGTACTATGTACCTGGGGCTACTGCCCCACACTCTCTGAGATGGCAAGGACCAGAGACATCTGGGTGACCTAGGGCCTGGTCCTGGCCGCGGACAACTAGGGTTTACCCGTGGGGTAGCTTAGTTGGTCCTGGGAGCTTTGACAGAGGGAACCACCTGGGTTCAGTTTGGCGTAGAACTGGAGTGTGCCCCTGCATTTGCGGGCCAGCGTCCGTGTTCTATCGCCCCAAGCAGGGAAGCCCATCAAGGTAATGATTGGTCTACCCTGGCTTTCGGCTGGAAGGGGGTTGTGTTGAACTTGGCCCTTTTTGCAGGGTCATCCCTGAACTTTTTGCCTTCCTCCTAGTCTTTTTTCTGATCTGGTGTTGGTAGTTTTAGGACTCTGGGCACTTTAGCACTGCTGTCCAGTGTAAAGTGTGTGTGCTCTCTGTGGTAAACATGGTAAGATTGGTCTACATCTGTTTGGCGTATTTAATATACCTATCAGTCCCCAGTAAAGTGGTATCTCATATACCCGGGGCCAGTAAATTAAATGCTACTGGTGGCCTTGCAGCGCTGCTTGCGCCACCCACCAAAGTAGCCTTTTAAACCTGTCCCAGGCCTCTGCCATTGCAGGGGCTGTGCGCGCAGTTTACTGCCGCTGTGACGTGGCACGCAAAGTGGTTGCCACGTCTGTGACCTCCCTTTTACTACATGTCAGTCACCCCTAAGGTAGGCCCTAGCTAGCCCTATGGGCAGGGTGCATTGTAGGTAAAAGGTAGGACATGTACCTTAATTGTGTGACATGTCCTGGTAGTGACAAACAGCCATTTTGGTTTCTCACTGCTGTGAGGCTGCCCTCTCATAGGAATGCATTGGGGATTCCCTGATAAGTGTTTCAGTGGTAATTTCTGATATGAGAGGAGCAGCGTGGTCAAATTTGGTATGTTTGGAATAGTAATAATAAATGCTGCGGAATGGTGTGCGCAGATTTATTATTACTATTTTAAAAATGCCACTTTTAGAAGTTGTCATTTCTGTGTGCTATTTGTCTTTTCCTGCCTGATGTGTATTGCATGTCTGGCTCTGGAGTGACAGGGGCTGGTGAGGTGTGTGGCTCCAGAGGGGCAGGGTGAGTCAGCGCTAGGCTGAATAGGTAGACCTGCATTTGGAGTAGTGGGAGGAGTAGCTCCTGACCCTGAATAGGTCTGTGCCTGCCTTGATCAATGCTGGCTCCGCCCCCCTGTGGTGTGTCTGAGGACAGAGCCCAACATGACAAAGGAGGGTGAAAGCCCTGTTAACAAAGTGCTTCAGTCCCCCCCCAGAACCAGTTGCGACTGGTTCCTCAAGCCCTGTGCCAGGGCAGAACAAAGACCTGGTTAATATAAATATTGGGGCTGTTACCCCATGTTTTTGTGCTTACTTGTACCTGCTTAGGGGCTGGAGGACTGCTGGGCATCAGGAGGAACCGCCGTGGGACCCAGCTGCTGTTTCCTGGGGGTCCCTACATGCTGGCCTGCCTGTGCCCAGCTCTGCCCCTCTAAAGAACTTGTGTCCCAGCACCTCGTGCGCGCTACACCTTTATTGCTGCTGGCGCCAGAGGACGGGACGAGTGCCTCAGGGTTGCTGCGCTCGAAAGCGCTGTGAGGAAGGAATCCCGGCGTGGGGATTTCCCCCGTGCTGCCTGATTGTGGGCAGGAGCCTACCCCGCCGTTCTGTGCCCCCGGGACGTGAGCCTCTAGCGTGGGCTCGTGTTGTGCACCGCCGCGACCCGAGCCGGAAGTCAGGTGGACCGCCTGGACGTGGGCAGAGCCTTGCCAAGGAAGCAGGAAGAAGACGCCACAAGAGGAAGTCAGACAGAACCTGCTGCCTGGAGGTGGGCGGGGCTCCCGTGCCAGTGGAAAGCCCCGCGTAATGCCGGAGACTACTGCGGGAGGCGTAGAGGCGGAGGGGACGACACCGATGGAGACTTCGCTCCGTATCCGGCTACCGTCGTGTCCTGCAAGGTGAGCTGTGAGCCCCGACTGGCCGTGGGTTGGTCAGGCCGCAGCAGGAGGGGTCGGAGCCCTGCGGGCTCCATTTCTGCACTATTCCCCCCTCCCCCCGTCTGGTAGAGGGAGAGGAGGGTCCCCGCAGAGCACCAGATAGAGTCAGAGAAGGCCCCGGTGAGTGGGGCCGGTGCCAGGCACTGTTGGTGCCGGAGTCCATTCTTTCAGCAGCACGTGGGCCGCTGCAACGTGAGGGCAGTCTGGTTAGGAGTTCCCACGAGGGGGGGGGGGGGGCTCACGAGGCACTACTGGTGCCGATTTGTTTTGGGTCACGCAGCTGCACCGCCTGATTGCGGGCAGCTGCCACGACGGGCCATTCCTTTTTAGGGCCCACCATAGAAGCCCCGGTGAGGGGGGCTAAGGAGGCCCTGTTGGTGCCGGTTTGTGAAGAGCCCAGCTGCACTACCATATTGCGGCCAGCTGCAACATTGGGGGCATTGTTTTGGGTCTCTAGAGAGACCAGGGTGGATTACACCCTCGCCCTCATTTCTGGTGCCGGCCGGTTGGGCCTGCACCCCACTGCAGTGGCAGATTAGAGCCCTGACTTTGGATAGACGTAGGGCATTGCGGGGAAGACCCAGAAGGGCCTCCGAGGAAGGCCAGTTGGTCTGTGAGTACCTGAGGTATTGGTAGGGCGCAAGGCCCTAATGTGGTGCATAATATGTTTATGCCTAATGTTCTTCTGCATAGTGTGTTTATGCCTAATGTAATTTGCATGATGTATCTATGCTAGGTGCTACGGAGGTGCACTGCTAATGTAGGATATATGCCTAGGATGGTTTATACCTAATGTGGTTTATGCATAATGCGTTTATGCTACATGTGGTGATGCTTAGTACAATATTTTACCAGTAGTTACTGGTTGTGTTATTACTTGCATTCTGATGGTTCTGACAGTGGCCCAATTGGCCCTGTCATGTATATAATCCCTGTAAATTACTACCTAGTGCCAGTTGGCACAGTGTATATGTGTGATTATGATCTAATGTGTTTATGAGTAATACAAAGGCTATTTTTACATAACCTTGTGTGGAGTTTCTTTTGTAGTGTGCCTAGTGTGTCGCTGCTGTGTGTGTGTGTGTGTTGCGCAAACGCTTTACACATTGCCTCTGGGATAAGCCTGACTGCTCGTGCCAAGCTGCCAAGGGGTGAGCAGGGGTTATCTTCAGCGTGTAACTCCCTTGCCCTGACTAGAGTGGCGGTTTCTGCCTGGCTTAGGTGCAAGCCCTAGCCAACCAGAAATCCCATTTCTAACATTGGTTGTCAGCGGTGAGGATAGGAACTTGCGTTTGCGCAGTACCACAGCGACAACTGGTTGCACTACAAACTCTGCATTTAGATAATCACAGGTTTGGGGATTATTTCTCCTGATTATGTTTTCTCCTGAGAGTGTCATTTTTGAATTGTGTTTTTCTGCTCTTCTAAATTTTGGTGACACCCCTAAAAGTGTTGGTCATGTCTCACCTCGGTTATCCAGCAGTTATTGTGACAGAAAGTGCATTTAATGTAAAGAAGTTGCGTAAATATGCTGTGAAGGACTTAAAGAGGTTCTGTCAGGATCTTGCGTGTCAGGTGCATAGGTCCGCCAGGAAGGAGGAACTGCAGGAGGCCGTGTTGGCCTGTTGGACATCCCAAAACCTGGTGAGGGAGGAGCCTGGGAGGGAGGACCTTGAGATCAGTGAGGTCTCTGAGTGGGAGGGTCCCCGACCAGCACCCCTAAAGGGCAGTGGCCCTAGAGAATTTGAGCAGGAGGGAGAAAATGACAGGGCTGGGACGCCAGTAGGTAGTGAGGACCCCATAGATAGGGAGTCCCTTGCTGGGTCCAGTGCCGGGGGTAGTGCCCCATCCCTTTCCCTGTCCCCAGAGGAGTGGGTGGAGGGAAGAAAGGGAGCATCAGCTGGCGATGGAAAAGCTCAGGTTGGAGCTAGCGCAGCTGGGTGTGGAGGAGAAAAGCTAGAGACTGAGAGGGTCTTAGCGCAGGAGAGGATGGTGGAGGCAGAGAGGGCCTTCGCCAGGGAGAAACTAGCTCTTGAGGAAAGGTTGTCCCCTGAGTGTAGTTTTAGTGGACTGGATTCACCAGTGAGGGTGGGGTCCAGTGGTGGCAGCAGAAGTGAGTCCAGTGTAGGAAGTCCCACTCCCAGAACCCAGAGCGCAGTACCTAGTTCCCAGGAAGAGGGTATCAAACTGAAGGGTATAGGTTGAGGTTCAGGGGCAGTAGGAAACTGCCTCACCAATCTTGGTGGGAGTTTGTGGATGAGTGTTGTGATGCACTGGAAGGTTGGGTGATGGGTAGCACGGCAAACAATTTTGAAGGCTGTTCAATCTGATTGTCAGAGAGCACATGTTTCGTTGTTGTTTTCCAGGGTTACACCAACACCTGTTGGAGTGTGAGTTCTCTGATCCCAGGGAGCTTGCACGGGAGGCAGACCTCTGGGTGAGTGCCAGAGGGTCTGAGGAGGCATTGGGGAGTGACCCTAAGGAGAGTGGCTCAGGTATTTCCTAGCCCAGAGTGGTGGGAAAGGTTCGTAGTAGCCCAGATAGGTCCCGGTGTAGTGGGAGGGGTGTAGGGACTCACGTCCTGTCTCTGCGGAGAAGGAGTGAGAATGGGATGCGTCCCAAGGTGCCCGAAACTCAGTCTCAGGGCCTGGAGGGTTCCTTAAGGGAACACCAGGTGGGGAGCCTAGGCTGTACTGGTAGGCCATCCGTTGAGGGGGATCTCCTAGTGTCAGGAGAACTTGGAGTGTCTGTAAGCAAACCTCCATCAGTTCTGGTGTCTGGAGGTGCCACTCCTAAGTGGAGGGTGCAGAAGTCCAGATGGAGGGGTGAGAGGGAGAGAGAGACCCCAGTGGAAGAACGAGTGGGTCAGGGGCCAGCCATAAGGGCTGAGCCTCCTAGGATTGACCATGGTGACACCACTTCTGTTTTGGCGGACCTCCGCACACTGTCAGATGGACAGGGGTCGGGAGATCAGTGCCAGGCAGACTGTTACGCAACACATGAGATATGTGTTACCCTTGAGGGGGCATGCGTGCTCCCCAGGAAGTCCTGGTGCAGGGTTTAGTCCCTGGATTGGGAGGACAGGTTCAGGTTCTGCCTGACCTGGAGGGAAGGACATCTGTAAGCAGTGTCCTGACCGGTTTGTCTTCTAGGGGTACCACTCCAGGTGGGAGGGTGCAGAACTCTGGAAGGGGGTGCAGAGGGAGGGAGTCCTCGCCTCTGACCCCGGTGCAACCTGAGGGTTTAGATCCTAGGTTGGGGAGACCAGTTGCAGGAGAGAGGTCCTGAACTGGTTGGAGAGTTGTGTTCTGGGGGTGCTTCTCCTGGGAGGAGAGTGAGAGACCCCAGAAGGAGAGGTAGGGGAGGAGAGCCTCGCCCGTGACCTCTGGTCAGCCTGAGGGTGCGGACCCTGGGTTGGAGGATCAGTGGCAGTTTAGAACTGCACTGATGAGAGGTAGAGTGGAGAATGGGTACTATGTACCTGGGGCTACTGCCCCACACTCTCTGAGATGGCAAGGACCAGAGACATCTGGGTGACCTAGGGCCTGGTCCTGGCCGCGGACAACTAGGGTTTACCCGTGGGGTAGCTTAGTTGGTCCTGGGAGCTTTGACAGAGGGAACCACCTGGGTTCAGTTTGGCGTAGAACTGGAGTGTGCCCCTGCATTTGCGGGCCAGCGTCCGTGTTCTATCGCCCCAAGCAGGAAGCCCATCAAGGTAATGATTGGTCTACCCTGGCTTTCGGCTGGAAGGGGTTGTGTTGAACTTGGCCCTTTTTGCAGGGTCATCCCTGAACTTTTTGCCTTCCTCCTAGTCTTTTTTCTGATCTGGTGTTGGTAGTTTTAGGACTCTGGGCACTTTAGCACTGCTGTCCAGTGTAAAGTGTGTGTGCTCTCTGTGGTAAACATGGTAAGATTGGTCTACATCTGTTTGGCGTATTTAATATACCTATCAGTCCCCAGTAAAGTGGTATCTCATATACCCGGGGCCAGTAAATTAAATGCTACTGGTGGCCTTGCAGCGCTGCTTGCGCCACCCACCAAAGTAGCCTTTTAAACCTGTCCCAGGCCTCTGCCATTGCAGGGGCTGTGCGCGCAGTTTACTGCCGCTGTGACGTGGCACGCAAAGTGGTTGCCACGTCTGTGACCTCCCTTTTACTACATGTCAGTCACCCCTAAGGTAGGCCCTAGCTAGCCCTATGGGCAGGGTGCATTGTAGGTAAAGGTAGGACATGTACCTTAATTGTGTGACATGTCCTGGTAGTGACAAACAGCCATTTTGGTTTCTCACTGCTGTGAGGCTGCCCTCTCATAGGAATGCATTGGGGATTCCCTGATAAGTGTTTCAGTGGTAATTTCTGATATGAGAGGAGCAGCGTGGTCAAATTTGGTATGTTTGGAATAGTAATAATAAATGCTGCGGAATGGTGTGCGCAGATTTATTATTACTATTTTAAAAATGCCACTTTTAGAAGTTGTCATTTCTGTGTGCTATTTGTCTTTTCCTGCCTGATGTGTATTGCATGTCTGGCTCTGGAGTGACAGGGGCTGGTGAGGTGTGTGGCTCCAGAGGGGCAGGGTGAGTCAGCGCTAGGCTGAATAGGTAGACCTGCATTTGGAGTAGTGGGAGGAGTAGCTCCTGACCCTGAATAGGTCTGTGCCTGCCTTGATCAATGCTGGCTCCGCCCCCCTGTGGTGTGTCTGAGGACAGAGCCCAACATGACAAAGGAGGGTGAAAGCCCTGTTAACAAAGTGCTTCAGTCCCCCCCCAGAACCAGTTGCGACTGGTTCCTCAAGCCCTGTGCCAGGGCAGAACAAAGACCTGGTTAATATAAATATTGGGGCTGTTACCCCATGTTTTTGTGCTTACTTGTACCTGCTTAGGGGCTGGAGGACTGCTGGGCATCAGGAGGAACCGCCGTGGGACCCAGCTGCTGTTTCCTGGGGGTCCCTACATGCTGGCCTGCCTGTGCCCAGCTCTGCCCCTCTAAAGAACTTGTGTCCCAGCGCCTCGTGCGCGCTACACCTTTATTGCTGCTGGCGCCAGAGGACGGGACGAGTGCCTCAGGGTTGCTGCGCTCGAAAGCGCTGTGAGGAAGGAATCCCGGCGTGGGGATTTCCCCGTGCTGCCTGATTGTGGGCAGGAGCCTACCCCGCCGTTCTGTGCCCCGGGACGTGAGCCTCTAGCGTGGGCTCGTGTTGTGCACCGCCGCGACCCGAGCCGGAAGTCAGGCGGACCGCCTGGACGTGGGCAGAGCCTTGCCAAGGAAGCAGGAAGAAGACGCCACAAGAGGAAGTCAGACAGAACCTGCTGCCTGGAGGTGGGCGGGGCTCCCGTGCCAGTGGAAAGCCCCGCGTAATGCCGGAGACTACTGCGGGAGGCGTAGAGGCGGAGGGGACGACACCGATGGAGACTTCGCTCCGTATCCGGCTACCGTCGTGTCCTGCAAGGTGAGCTGTGAGCCCCGACTGGCCGTGGGTTGGTCAGGCCGCAGCAGGAGGGGTCGGAGCCCTGCGGGCTCCATTTCTGCACTATTCCCCCCTCCCCCCGTCTGGTAGAGGGAGAGGAGGGTCCCCGCAGAGCACCAGATAGAGTCAGAGAAGGCCCCGGTGAGTGGGGCCGGTGCCAGGCACTGTTGGTGCCGGAGTCCATTCTTTCAGCGGCACCGCCAGAGCGCTGGCCGCTGCAACGTGAGGGCAGTGTGGTTATGAGTCCCCACGAGGGGGGGGCTCACGAGGCACTACTGGTGCCGATTTGTTTTGGGTCACACAGCTGCCACGACGGGGCCATTCCTTTTTAGGGCCCACCATAGAAGCCCTGGTGAGGGGGGCTAAGGACGCACTGTTGGTGCCGGTTTGTGAAGAGCCCAGCTGCACCGCCAGATTGCGGGCAGCTGCAACGTTGGGGGCATTATTTTGGGTCTCTAGAGAGACCAGGGTGGATTACACCCTCGCCCTCATTTCTGGTGCCAGCCGGTTGGGCCTGCACCCCGCTGCAGTGGCAGCTTAGAGTCCTGACTTTGGATGGACGTAGGGCATTGCGGGGAAGTCCCAGATGGGCCCCCGAGGAAGGCCAGTTGGCCTGTGAGTACCTGAGGTATTGGTAGGGCGCAAGGCCCTAATGTGGTGCATAATGTGTTTATGCCTAATGTTCTTCTGCATATTGTGTTTATGTCTAATGTTATTTTGCATGATGTATCTATGCTAGATGCTACGGAGGTGCACTGCTAATGTAGGATATATGCCTAGGATGTTTTATACCTAATGTGGTTTATGCATAATGCGTTTATGCTACCTGTGGTGATGCTGAGTACAATATTTTACCAGTAGTTACTGGTTGTGTTATTACTTGCATTCTGATGGTTCTGATGAGCTCTTTAGAAGTATGAAGAGATACCAGCTATTTTCAATATCTAGATATAACTTCCCTCGTGGACCACAGTGTTTTTGCTAGGCAAGAGCGATAGAATGTTGCCTAAGCTACGTGCTTGCTACACGTTCCTCCTATTCCAAGAACCTTTTGTTTCCCTTCGAATTTGTATTGAAGGACATTGGGAATATAGAGAAGTATTTCAGAAATTCGTGTTATTGGCGGATACAGACAGACTTTGATCTATTATTCAACATTTATATGAACTCTTCTAAAACTGTGGGTTTTTGCATTTTACTAAGGGTTATCCTGTGATATAACAGGAAGAATTGCCACTTGCACGATGTTGCTCATGCTATATGTAAATGTCTAAGTAAAAGGTATTAGCATTCTACTACTTTTATACAAATTGTTAAATTAGGGAAATCTGCAGAATATTAACAATGTTTATTTATCTTAAAGTGCTACAAGAGTCAAGTAGGACCTATAGCTATACAAGTTACAACCAAGCGCAACCAGACATATACAAAGTAAGCTATTGAGTCCCACTCATGCCGCAGTTGAGATACAATCCGTCAAAGGTGCAACCATTTCCCCCACACGTCCATACTTTTGGGGACAGCCCGCACCTAAAACACCACCCTCTCCTGCTGGACACACCAATCAACCCCACGAAGCCACATTGCAATGGTTGGAGGGGCGGGGTTCAACCACTTTGCCGCAATGTCACGCTTTGCCACCAGAAGGGCCGTACCCAGGAAGGCCTTCTCTGCCCTGGTACCTTTGACCCCCTCTGTTATTCCTAGAAGGACCAGGTTGAGGGAGGGGGGAACCACCCATCCCAGCACATCTGTCAGGTCTTTTATTACTGCAACCCAGTATGTTTGTATGGCCACACAGGACCAAACCATGTGGAAGAAGTCCGCAAGCACGGTTGCGCTTCTGGGACAAGCAGCATCAGATCGTAAACCAGCCCTGTGCGAACGTGAATGGGAGAGGTACGCCACGTGCAGGTAGTAAGTTTGTATTAGTTGTAGTTTGGAGGGGATGTTGACCTCAGGGGGAGCAATCAGGGCATTGCGCCAATCTTCCTCTTTTAACAGCCTCATCCAATCCTCCCACCAAGTTCGGAGGTGGTGGAGTGAGCCAGGGGAGTTGATTATAAGGGTGCAGTAAATTTGTGAGACCACACCTCGTCCCAAGTTACCCATCAGAATTTTGGCTTCTAGTGGGTTAAATTCTGAAAGGGGTTCTGTGTCGTGTATGTGGGTGTGGAGGGCATGTCTGACCTGGAGATATTTGTAGAATTGAGCGCGTGTAAGGGTAAAAGTCTCCTGAAGATTGGTGAAAGAGCGCATGTGTGTTCCTGACCGTACGTCCCCTGACATCGGGAAATCCCAATGTCATCCCACAGTTTGAATCCCCTAAGAGCTGCCACCTCTCTCAGCCAGGTGCCATTCCATAGAGGAGTTTGTTGTGTGAGTTTATTATCCCACGTGGCGTAGGGCGGCGAGCCATGCCAGGAGGACTACCCCAGGGACCGTGGGCATTTGGGAGGGGATCAGGGCTTTGTATAGCAGTGGCCGCAGGGTAGGAAATCCAAGCCGTGAGAGTTCTAATTTATAGGCTGGGTCCGACCACCCTCGTTGAAACAGTCGTGGGCAACGAGGATGTGAGAGGCGAGATGATAAAGATATAGGTTGGACAAGCCCAGTCCGCCGTTGTAGGGACCACACTGGCAGTGGAGGAGTGCCAGCCGTGGCCGTGAGCCTCGCCATAGGAAGGTTCAGGTGTCTCCCTCTAGTTTTCGGAACCAGGACCTTGGAATCTGGAGAGGAAAATTGAGAAGGATATAGAGGAAATAGGTCAGTATCATCATTTTGTACAGGGCTATACGACCCATCACATTAAGGGGGAGATTTTGCCACTTGGTCAGGTCAGCTTTAGCTTTCTGGAGCAACGGTTGTAAGTTCAGGGCCCAGGTGAGCTCTGGGTGCAGTGCCACCCATACTCCTAGGTATTTGAAACTTAGTTTGCAGAGAAGGATGGTCGACTGCCAATCAAAACAGTCTTGCGAAGGGGCCAGGGGAACCAGCACTGATTTGCCTGGATTCACTCTCAGTCCTGAGGCTGACTCGAAGGCCTCCAAGAGGTGAAGGCATCGGGCTGCTTTTTGTTGGGTCTGCCAGGTATAGGAGGACGTTGTCCCCATACAAGGCGATGCGGTCCTCATGATTGACATCCCAGCTCCACCCCCTGTATAATGGGTCACATCGGATGAGCTGGGCTAAGGGCTCCATCAACAAGGTGAAGAGAAGGGGGGACAGGGGACAACCTTGCCTCGTGCCACGCCTGATGGGGAACAGGTCGGAAAGGATTCCGTTTACTCGGACCTGGGCCGAGGGGTGGGAGTAAAGCACGTCAACCATACCTCTGCAACGTGGGCCAAGGCCAGCATGGGCAAACACTTTACGGAGGTAGTCCCAGTCCATCGTATCGAACACCTTTTCGAAATCAACAAGGAGCAGGGCTAGGTCGAGCGGTAAGGAATGTTGGTGGGCTAGGGCAATGTGGAGCCTTCGAATACAGTGTTGTGTGCTCCTTTGCAGCATGAAGCCGCATTGGCCGGGGTGGATAGGTGTCGGCAGCACTCTTTTCAGTCTGTTAGCTAGGATTGTTCCAAAGATTTTAATTTCAGAGTTGAGTAGGGAGATGGGACGGTATTGGGCACAGGAGGTGTAGGGGGGCTGCGTTTTAGGGATCACAACTATTGTGGCAGAGTCCAGGTCTTCTGGGAAGGAACCTAGGTGACATGCCTCTTCGAAAAGGGTGAGAAGATGGGGGAGAAGTAAGTCTGGATTTTTCATCTTGCATGGACCTGCAGGCATCTTTAACCAGAAAAATGTATGAGTAAAACTTGTGGAGTCCTCTGCCTCTGTTTCCTCTCTTATCCAATTCTTCTATCCCATTTTCTAATGCTGGCCCTCCTATTGGTGTAGGCAGTGAAAGATGGAAGTATGCAGCCCCCCACCCCCCTCCAGATTCTGAGTACAATGCGTGTTCATCCTGATTCTTCCTAGTTTCAAAAAGTGTTTTGGGCGGTATTGAAGGAACATTTGTTTAAGTTCATGAATAAGGGTATTTAGATTCCTCCTCTTTTGTTCTAATGCTGACTCCTGGTAGAACTCAATAGCTTTTCGCATGTTAGTGGATTATGAATATTTTAAATGGATACGGATGTGGCTAAGAATGTAAAATGTTTAAACGCATGTAATACTCAGGCGTTCTTTTCCTAAAATCACATCCTGTACTGCACTTTAGGGTTGCCAGGAATCTTTAGGGTTCTGAGATGTGTCTTAAGATGTAACCCTGCTCTGATACAGGGGGTTAAGTAATGGAACATAAAACAGCTTTTTGAGTTATAACATGAGTTTGAGTTGACAAAAATTATTTTCCTATACACATTTGCAAATTTGGGATTCTTTTATTTATTTGTCTGAAGAAGATTTACATTTCTAGGGTTTATTCTTGTTTAAAATCTGTTTAATTCCTATATGACTCGTTACCTTGAGTTTGTTTATGAATGTGTGCATAGTGGTGTGGAACTGAACTCAAGGAAGCAAGAGCAGTGATTACTGGGACATGATCACAGTAGATACTCATGGGGTCAGTGGGTTAGGGGTGCCTGCTCTTTAATACTGCCAAGTTTAAAGTACAGAACTGGCACACTGTTCACGGTCAGTATTTTATGTTATTTCATGTTGTGCAGTTTTTATACAGCAGTCAGTTTGCAAGTTTTAAAGAAAATAAAGTAAATCGGGATGCAGGGTTAATTTACTTTGTCTCCAGTGCAAAAAAGATTCATCTGATTATACACAGGTGTTTCCTTGCACAATTTTCGGATTAGAGTTTTAATGGCTAAACAATAGCAAGCATTTGTTAATGGCTAAAGAAGACAACACCTTCACAATATTGTTGCGTCTCATAGTTATTGTGCTGGGTGTAAAAAAGCTTATGTCACAAAAAATGCATTGCTTTGTTTTTATGGGTATGGTTTTTGGAAGGCTGTGTACCACTAGATACTGGACTGATGCTGTGTTCTATGATACCCTAAAGTTATAATGCCAACTGGTGGACTAATATAGTTTGAAGTCTGATCGTCAGCAGAAATGTCTGAATGTGCGCGGCTGCTCAGTTCCAATTTTAATGATCAAATATATAATTCATGGGGGGGCGTGGCTTGGAGCCCATGGAAGATGGCGGCATCCGGGTAGACCTCCGGGAGCCGGCATGGGATATGAGAACGGTGAGACCCGACATAATTTTGCCCGCTGGGCGGCTTTTTGTTCGGCTGCGAAGTCTTTGTTCTTGCTGACGGCTCGGATCACCTCACGGTGACGGCCACCATTTTGTGCCTGTAGCCGCTCTGCAAGGAGAAAGTTCTTTCCTTATGAGGAAATGATCTTCTTTGGGTACCATTAATTTTTCAATTATCCATGCTGCATGATACTGGTGAAGGTTCTTTGTCCTGTTATGCCCCTGCTTTTTGGGCTTTTGTCTTCATGGTGTCTCCTCGCATTTTCGGCAGAATGATGGCTCTCTCCTCACAAATTTCGTCTGTTTGAATGAGGTATTTTTTTATCAAGTACAATACTGGAGTGTCTACTTTCACGCTGAAAGGATGGATGCTAGTTTTTGGCGACTTTTTGCCGTTTTCTTCACGGCATCTCCTCGCATTTCTGTCAGGATGGTGGTTTTCTCCTCATAATTCTCGTCTATTTGAGTAGCTCTGAGATATTTCTGCTCAAGTGCAATACAGAAGTGTCTACTTTTACGCTGAGGTGCTGGATTTTGGCGATTTTTGTGTCTTTTGATAATTGCCTCCCCCATATTCCTGCACATATATGCACATATATGGGACGTCTGAAAAAGGTGAACTCCTCCCTTCCACCCTCGGCTCATAAGTTCATTAAGAATTCCACCATCTTCTCCAAATTCTCAAAAATGGAGGATTCCTTGGTTTCTTCACACAAAAGTTGTTCTTCATCTGGTCTTGGCGGAACCCCTGCCGGGAAGACTACTACCAAGCGTCTGAAGAAGGACCCTCCTTCCCCCACAAAGTCTCCTCCACCTGTTTCTATGGAGCTCTTGTTGGAAGAGATACGTGCCTTAAGGCCATTTATGGAGGAAACCAATTCTAAGCTACAGATTCTTACTGATTAATTGTCCCAAGTGGAGGAAAGGCTTATTACGGCAGAGCATTGCATCCTTTGGTTCCGCTACCATCAAAATACAATCTCTTCAAACTCAGGTCTCTTCTCTTCAACAGCAAGTCAAAAACTTGGAGATCAGGAGCAGAAGGAATAACCTCCGTCTTTTTAGCTTACCAGAGGGATCAGAAGGCTCTGATCCTATCGCTTTTCTAAAGACCTTTCTTCCCAAGATTTTGAATATGTCTGAGGACACTCATCTCAACATTCAACGGGCCCAGAGGTTCGGTCGTCAGTCATCTTCTGGTTCCCATGCACGTAATCCAAGTGGAATCATTATATACTTTCTTGAATATACTGACCTCCTTAAAGTCCTCGCTGCCGTCAAATTGCTGAAGCGTATTTCTTGGTCAGGTAATCCTCTATTTTTCTCCCCGGACTACTCTAAGACTACTGCTGACAGGTGTAAAGAATTCCTTAATCTGATATCTGATATTCGTTCACTTGGAGCTCGTTTTGGACTGTTTCATCCCTGTCAGTTTAAAGTTAGGTACAGAAACAAGACTACTACATATGAAGAGCCTGTTAGGCTGAAAAGCTTCATCAATGCTTGCATGATAGAAACTATGGATACTTCAGGACAATCTACTTCTTAAATGATGTTGATTTAGATAACCTTGTTTTTCTTGAGAATCTTTGATTCAAAGTTATGTTGGTTATATAATATGTCTGTTATGTTATGATCATCTCTTCGTTGCTCCCTGGGAGTGCTCAGGAGTTTTCTTCTCCATTAACACTGTTATTATTAATATTGATTATTAATACTTACCTATTTTTCTTGCAGGTACCTCATTCGTGTTTGTGGTCTTCCCTGTCTTTTGTAATATGTGCTGTGTTCTTCCCGTGCTCTCCTCATGGACTCCCGACGTACCATCTACCCCATGTGGCCTCACCCCCCCACCTTTCCTTGGATTACTATTCTTCGTAAGTATGTTTTGCTTGTCATTTTTCATGTTATTATTGTGTTCCTTTTTACTTTGTGGATTTCTTTTTCTTCTTCATGTTTCTTTTTTCTTATTGCTTTATTATCTCTTCTATTTTTCTTTTCTCTCTTTTCTTCTGCTTTTTTATCACCTGTGCTCTATGGTCCTTTGGTATATACATGCCTTTTTATGGTTTACTCTTCTTCTTTTTCTTGTTTGGTATGAATTATTGCATTTTCTACTTTTTAAAATTTGCTTACGTCCTTAAAAGTCATTTCTTGGAATGTCAGAGGTTTAAATTCTCCCATCAAACGAAAACGTGTTTTATCCCACTTATCTCATCTAGGTGCCAATATAGCTTTAATTCAGGAAACCCACCTTACAGAACAGGAATCCTTAAAATTGAAGAAGGGATGGGTGGGTGATGTATTTTTTCTCCTGGAGATGGTAAAAGGAATGGGGTTATAACTTTATGTCATAAATCGTTGCCTGTTAAGCTGATTTCCCAGGAATCCGATGATGTGGGTAGGTGGCTATATACTAATCTATTAATTGGGAAGGTTTCAGTCTCTTTGTTAAAAATGTATGCTCCCACTATCAATAATTCCCTTTTTTGGTCTGACCTGAATCAAATACCTGAATCAAATGCTTGTTAATCACTGTGAAGAAAAGTTTATTTTAGCTGGTGATTGTAACCAAATAGTAGATCCCTTTATCGATCGTAATTCTACAGTTACTTTTATTCCAAATAAAACTCACATACTTTTTGTCTACACTATTAAGCAACGGATATTAATTGATGCCTGGCGTCTCTGCAATCCCACTTTGAGAGAATACACTTACTTTTTCCCTGTTCATCAAACTCAATCCCGTATTGACTACTTTTTTGTATCGCATAATTTCTCACAATCCCTATGTTCAGCGGATATTGGATTGATTCTAATATCTGATCATGCCCCTGTTTCCCTTCAATTGGATTTACCTTTTTGCTCTCGTACCTCTTGCAGATGGCGTTTTAATAACTCACTCCTTTTAGATCCCAATTTCACCACCTCCTTTGAGCAGTTCTTTCAGGATTATTTTCACGTTGATCAAACAGACAGCCTCCCTTTTCATATTATCTGGGATGCCTTTAAAGCAACTGCACGTGACTTTATTATCACCTATGTTTCTAAAAAACGGAAAGCATCCCGCATTCATACAAGTGACCTTTTGGCACAGATAAAGAGACTGGAACATGCCTTTTATACATCCAAATCAAAAGAGTGTCTATCAGAACTTATTCGCACTAAACTCCAGTTTAAAAGGAATCCACAGAAAATGCTTCTTTGTTTTTGCTAAAGTCTAGTGCAAAGTTCTACGGTGGTCAGAATAGGTCAGGCATATTATTAGCGAATTACCTAAAGGTTAAGAATAATAAATTTAACATTGAATCAAATATTGATACTATTCATACAGCAAGGTATAAGGACTCTGAAATCTTAGATGAATTTGTTTGGTATTATGAATCTTTACATACACCTGATAATGTAACTTCTGACCTCAACATTTCTCAGTATCTTTCGTCTATTCTTAAACCTGCAGATAAATGTATTGATCTTTCATTGATGGAAGCTGACATATCATAATCTGAACTACATACTGCCTTGAACACACTCAAAAAAGATAAAGCCCCTGGTCCCGATGGATTTACTGCTGAATTTTATTCACATTTTGCCAAGTTACTTCTCAAATTGCAAAATCTCATAACCACTTTCTCGCTCTCTGGTTCTTCTTCAGGCTCCTTTTTGGATGCTTTAATTTGCCTTATCCCTAAAGAGGGTAAAGATCCTCACTTTTGCAAAAACTACAGGCCTATTTTGTTAGTCAATGTTGATTATAAAATCTTTTCTAAAGCCTTAGCTTTGAGACCTGATTCCTATCTTTCTGATTTGTTGGGTAGAGAGCAATCTGGATTTGTCAAAGGACGCTATCTTTCTGACAATACCCGCCTATTTTTTTATATTCTTTCTAAATCTCGTCTTAAATCTGAGTCTATTGCGGTGATTGCTTTGGACGCAGAGAAGGCATTTGATCGTGTGTTTTGGCCCTTTCTCTTTCATACTCTTCGTTGGTTTGGATTTGGCCCCAAAAGCATCTCCCTTATTTCTCTCCTATATTCTGCCCCAAGAGCGGCTATTTGTGCTAATGGACTTACCTCTTCTTATTTTTCTTTAGGAAGAGGGGTTTGTCAAGGTTGCCCGCTTTCCCCTTTTCTTTTTAATTTAGCATTAGAGCCTTTTTTTTCCCGGTTGCGACAGAACTGTGATATTCATGGTTTTCCCTTTAATCGCTTGCAGGTCAAGTTTCCAGCATTTGCTGATGATGTCTTAATGTTCCTTTCTCAGCCCCTTTCGTCATCGCTGGCTTTTTTGCAAGAAGTTGCTTCGTATCGTAATGTTTCTGGATATAAACTGAATAATGAGCAATGCAAAATGCTACCCTTGACCAAATTGACATTTAAAGAGGATTTAATTGTTTCTAAATTTATGTGGAATCCTCAGCACATCAAATATATTGGTTTATGGTTTGTTCCCTCTATTTCTTCCTCAGTTTCTCTGAATTTAGAAAAATGCATACATAAATTAACTACTTTGACTGCTAGATGGCATCCTCTGCACCTTTCCTGGTGGGGCCGATTGGATACCATTAAAATGATGCTAAGCTCCATTGTATTATTTACCATATCTAATCTTCTGCTATCCATTCCCCTTAAGCATTTCCGGAAGGTGAATTCTATTCTTGTTTTGTTCCTTTGGAACCATAAAAAACCTTGCATGTCTCTTCTTAAATTATCTTGTCCAAAGTCAGAAGAGAGGGGTAAATTCCCAGACTGTCCTAAGTATCATAAGGCATTCTTATTGCGCCAATCCTCTAGGTGTGTGGAAACGTGTAATATTTTACATTAGCATAAGCAACAGCCATTTTGGCTGTGGTGTCCATTTTGTTTGCTTTGTAATTCTTTCGTCCTCTGCTGTTTGCCTTTTCACCCTGCTTGTGTCATCAACTTTAGTTGACCTCTTTTGACATGGCTAAGCAATGTATGTGCTGGGGGGTTTGTAGCTGCCGGTGCACCTGGTCTTAGAGGCTATCTATTGACCGTTTACTGCTGCCATAAACATTCCTGCTCCCCCTCCCTATTTGCTGACCAAGTGGTCATCCATCTGCCCTTGTTTGCCGATAGCTATTTCTGTGTTTAAACTTGTTCTTTCCATTTCTGTCCATATGCTTACATTGCAACAAAACAGTATATAAGGACGATGGTTTGTGAGTTCAGGGTACCTCCTCCTACAACACTTGAGAGTGTTGTGTGGACGTGGTCCCGCTCATGAGTGATTAATAAACTTGTTGTTTTACTTCAGCTCCAGTGCCGATCTCCTTTTGTTAGTCTTTGGACCCATGGACGAGAGGGTGACCCTGCACCAGTGTGCTCACTTTTGGGTACATTTCCACAGTTGGCACCCAGCACGTGGGGCCCCATCGGAGACATGGCCGTCCGAAGGAGTGGTCTCGACGGAGGATCAAATTATTACTGAGGATGCGCACTGCATGAGGAGACCCTTGTCTTTGCAGGCCGACGTGACTTTTCCAGTTTTCCCGATTTGACCCTCCCGGTGGTGGCCGGTCTCGACTGGGGCTTTCTTTGGCGTATTCTACAGTGACCATTAGGTCGGCCGGAGATCGGCAGGTGGGATTTGGAGACTTCTGTTTGGTAAGGTCGCTGAAGCGGCACTCTTTATTTGCTTGGTTTGGTTTTTCGGTTTGGTTTTGGTATTCATTCTTTGCAAAGACTGAAGGCAGGTAATGTGGAGATTTTTCTCCTTTTGGAATATTTGTTTGGAGTAGTAATATTTTACATATACTTGTGAAAACATGCCTGTTCTCAGCACACACCGTAAGTGGTGTTGCTGCTCTTGTGGTACCAAGAATGCTTTAGAACAAAGTCAGCCGGCTCCTCCAGAAGGGACGCCAAATAGAGAGATGTATATTAAATATGGTATTTGTCCCATAATGTACTGTTCATTGTGGAACAAATACACAAAGAAAGAGTCCGATTTACAATGGCCAGTGAATGGGTCATTCGATTCTAAAAAAAGTTCAGTATGTAGAACAGTGTTTATTTAAAAGAAAGAGTAGACAGGATATGTTTGATTGTGTACGTATGTGGGATAAAGAAGTGAGAGAAAGAGCAAAGAGAGCGGAAGCTGTAGCAGAGAAAGAGCAGCGAAAGACGATATATCAAAAAGGGGTGGAATTAAAAGACAAAGAAATGAAGGAAAGAATAGAAAAGGAAGATAGAGAACGTCGATTAGCGATAAATGGCCAGTATCCTATTAGGCGCCTATCTATCCACTACTTAATATGCCTCAGGATGATTGCATCCTATTAGAATGACCCCCAACCCCGTATAAATTTCCCGCTCCAAGTGCCCCTGAGGATGAGGCTTCTGGTGAGGAGCTCTCTTCCTCAGAGGATAAAGATAAAGACAAGCAAGTTGGGCGACAGACTCGCTCTACTTTGACTAAAGCAGAAAAAGATACATTAAAAAGCACTGCTAAAGAGGAAGCTCGTCGGACTACTACAGCGACGATCCTCATAAATATGGTTCAACCTTGGAAAGATATAGACCAGTTATATTTCGTAGAAAAATTCTGTTGGGAGGTAATATATGGTTGGAGGGCATATTTCTGACGAAACAGAACCAGCTGATCTGAACGTTGATTATAAGCGGTTAGTAGATGGGACTTACCTTTTTTCAGATATACCTGATACGATTAGACGAATAGTTAAATTATGAAATGAAACATTACATTTACGTAAGGAGCAAGAATTAGCTGGAAAGAGTAAAGTAGTAGAAGCAGTTCAATCCCAGGCAGAGAAAACAGATGTTCCGGTGAAAGAAGGCAATTCCGGCAGTAATAAAGTTACTATGAAACCAATGCGTGAAGCCGCACCCCTGTATGTTCCCCCGAAGGGTGCAGGAACAAATGATGATAAAACTCCGGATGATGCAAAGGGATATTTTATATATAATTGGGTCTATACTCCCTGGAGTAGAGCAGATGTTATGGCCCTTAAGGCTGCTTTGCCCGACCCCCGGAAAAATCCCGCCGCCTTCTATGAGGAGGTGGAAGGAGCCATCAGCTCCTGCACTATGACCTTGCCAGATATCGATATGTTCTTCGGGCTTATTTTGCCTCCCGATATGTGGAGAACAATACGTAAAATAGATGATAGTGTGGCATTTGGTGATACCTGGGAACATTTAGAAGAAATAGATGCGGAAAGGGAGCCTGCGCAGAAACCTCAGAAGAAGATATTAGATCTTCCTAAAGCTATTGTGACTAAGTTGAAGACTCTCATACCCCTAAGAAAATAGATTGGACTACGTTAGCATCCTGTAAACAGAAAAAGGATGAATCAGTTTCTGATTTCTTTTCAAGATTTGAGGAGACATTCCATGATTTTAGCGGCCAGTCATTGGCCGATGATACGGGTAAGCATTTGTTTGTCGACAAATTTGTCGCTAATATGTTACCGGAAATAGCTAGTCGCCTTAAGGCCAGTGAGAGTTCTTGGACCACATCTTCCCGAGTTTCCCTTTTGACCATGGCCCAATATTATGCAAAACACACAAGATGATGGACGGAATGCTGCACATTGGCAAACATTCACCCCCAGTCACAGATCTGGGTTTAATCCATCGTTATTTTGCTTCACCACGCCACCCCAGTTCAGACATAGCCATATGCAAATCAGTCTTGACCCTGTGCCTCATGGGAACAGTCCAGACCGAACTGCCAAGCCATGTCTTCCCTGGACCGGAATCAAGCATCCTAGGACCGGTTTCAGGCTATCAGCCTTCATCAGCCAGGATAGCTTGACTCCAGTGGCGTAGTGAGCACGGGACCCACGTCTGGGCATACCCTTCCCACTTGGGGCGAAATGCAAAACACACAAGATGATGGACGGAATGCTGCACATTGGCAAACATTCACCCCCAGTCACAGATCTGGGTTTAATCCATCGTTATTTTGCTTCACCACGCCACCCCAGTTCAGACATAGCCATATGCAAATCAGTCTTGACCCTGTGCCTCATGGGAACAGTCCAGACCGAACTGCCAAGCCATGTCTTCCTGGACCGGAATCAAGCATCCTAGGACCGGTTTCAGGCTATCAGCCTTCATCAGCCAGGATAGCTTGACTCCAGTGGCGTAGTGAGCACGGGACCACGTCTGGGCATACCCTTCCCACTTAAGGCGAAATGCAAAACACACAAGATGATGGACGGAATGCTGCACATTGGCAAACATTCACCCCCAGTCACAGATCTGGGTTTAATCCATTGTTATTTTTGCTTCACTACGCCACCCCAGTTCAGACATAGCCATATGCAAATCAGTCTTGACCCTGTGCCTCATGGGAACAGTCCAGACCGAACTGCCAAGCCATGTCTTCCCTGGACCGGAATCAAGCATCCTAGGACCGGTTTCAGGCTATCAGCCTTCATCAGCCAGGATAGCTTGACTCCAGTGGCGTAGTGAGCACAGGACCACGTCTGGGCATACCCTTCCCACTTAGGGGCGAAATGAAAATCACACAAGATGATGGACGGAATGCTGCACATTGGCAAACATTCACCCCCAGTCACAGATCTGGGTTTAATCCATCGTTATTTTGCTTCACCACGCCACCCCAGTTCAGACATAGCCATATGCAAATCAGTCTTGACCCTGTGCCTCATGGGCTGATAGCCTGAAACCGGTCCTAGGATGCTTGATTCCGGTCCAGGGAAGACCTGGCTTGGCAGTTCGGTCTGGACTGTTCCCATGAGGCACAGGGTCAAGACTGATTTGCATATGGCTATGTCTGAACTGGGGTGGCGTGGTGAAGCAAAATAACGATGGATTAAACCCAGATCTGTGACTGGGAGTGAATGTTTGCCAATGTGCAGCATTCCGTCCATCATCTTTGTGTGTTTTGCATTTCGCCCTAAGTGGGAAGGGTATGCCCAGACGTGGGTCCCGTGCTCACTCACGCCACTGGAGTCAAGCTATCCTGGCTGATGAAGGCTGATAGCCTGAAACCGGTCCTAGGATGCTTGATTCCGGTCCAGGAAGACATGGCTTGGCAGTTCGGTCTGGACTGTTCCCATGAGGCACAGGTCAAGACTGATTTGCATATGGCTATGTCTGAACTGAGGTGGCGTGGTGAAGCAAAATAACGATGGATTAAACCCAGATCTGTGACTGAGAGTGAATGTTTGCCAATGTGCAGCATTCCGTCCATCATCTTGTGTGTTTGCATTTCAGCCCAAGTGGGAAGGATATGCCCAGACGTGGGTCCCGTGCTCACTACGCCACTGGAGTCAAGCTATCCTGGCTGATGAAGCTGATAGCCTGAGACTGGTCCTAGGATGCCTGATTCCGGTCCAGGGAAGACATGGCTTGGCAGCTCGGTCTGGACTGTTCCCATGAGGCACAGGGTCAGACTGATTTGCATATGGCTATGTCTGAACTGGGGTGGCGTGGTGAAGCAAAATAACGATGGATTAAACCCAGATCTGTGACTGAGGGTGAATGTTTGCCAATGTGCAGCATTCGTCCATCATCTTGTGTGTTTTGCATTTCGCCCTAAGTGGGAAGGGTATGCCCAGACGTGGGTCCCGTGCTCACTACGCCACTGGAGTCAAGCTATCCTGGCTGATGAAGGCTGATAGCCTGAAGCTGGTCCTAGGATGCTTGATTCCGGTCTAGGGAAGACATGGCTGGCAGTTCGGTCTGACTGTTCCCATGAGGCACAGGGTCAAGACTGATTTGCATATGGCTATGTCTGAACTGGGGTGGCGTGGTAGCAAAATAACGATGGATTAAACCCAGATCTGTGACTGGGGGTGAATGTTTGCCAATGTGCAGCATTCCGTCCATCATCTTGTGTGTGTTGCATTTCAGCCCTAAGTGGGAAGGGTATGCCCAGGCGTGGGTCCCGTGCTCACTACGCCACTGGAGTCAAGCTATCCTGGCTGATGAAGGCTGATAGCCTGAAACTGGTCCTAGGATGCTTGATTCCGGTCCAGGGAAGACATGGCTTGGCAGTTCGGTCTGGACTGTTCCCATGAGGCACAGGGTCAAGACTGATTTGCATATGGCTATGTCTGAACTGTGGTGGCGTGGTGAAGCAAAATAACGATGGATTAAACCCAGATCTGTGACTGGGGGTGAATGTTTGCCAATGTGCAGCATTCCGTCCATCATCTTGTGTGTTTTCCAATATTATGAGCGACAGGAACAGGAAGTGAAAGGCAGGGAGGATAAGAAGGTTAAAGAATGAAAGACAAAAGTTATGATGGCTCAAGTATATGGTCCACCATATAGGGGAGGTGGAAGAGGCGAACGTGCAATGTATACACCCGGAGCGCTCCCTCTTCCTCAAGCAAATTTGTCTCCTGATCAGTGTGCCTATTGTAAAGAGACTGGGCATTGGCGTTCTGAGTGTCCTCTTTTGCGAGGTCAGCAGTACCAGCGGAGAAGGGGAAGTATGAGAGGACGCCCAGGGAATTCAGGAAACAGGGGAGGTGTAGGAGCTCGTCTCAGGTTTGAGGCAGTTGAACAAGGACCAAATTACTCTAATACTTTTGATAGACGAAATCAATACCAAATGTCTGATTATTCTGCTGATGCACTTGCAGATTCCGATTACGCATAGGGATGCCTAGGATGGGGTAAGGGTCTGGTTGAGGTGCCAGTAGATCAAATGGGTCCTTATGTTGACGTAAATGTCTTGGGATCTACTGATCGGTTTCTGGTTGATACAGGGGCTACCCGTAGTGCTCTGTCTAAAAGATTGGTTCCTAGGGCTCCCCTGTCCGGCACAATGATAACATCAATAGGGTTCGATGGAACACCTACACCTAGCCCGCTTTCACAGCCACTTGAATTCGGACTTGACAAATTCACTGCAGCATGTCCATTTTTGCTTTTTCCTAACACGCCGGACAACATTGTGGGTATCGATATGCTTAAATATTTTCGTGCTACAATACGTTGTTCTCCGGAAGGTGTGCATGTTATTTTGAATGACAATTATCCAATGGTTGAGAGATCCTGTCTTATCAATAAGGATGCCGCTCTGGCGTCCCTACCTTGTACCTTGTGGGCCACATCAGATACTGACGTGGGTCAAATGGTTATTCCACCTGTGCACATTCAAGTAAGGGAAGGTGTCACACTGCCTCGTTTGCCGCAATATAAAATATCCAAAGAAGGTGAAGAAGCATTAGCAAACATTGTTCAGGATTTGATCAAAGTGGGGGTAGTGGAAGAAGTCCCCTATAGTACTTGCAATAGCCCTATCCTTCCTATTTTGAAAAAAGACACTGACACTAGAATCTACAGATTCATTATTGATTTGCGGGAGGTTAATAAAATTGTAGTTCACCAATATCCGGTAGTTTCTGATATCACAACCCTTCTCACTATGGTCCCTCCCACTGCCACTACATTTTCGGTGATCGATTTAAAAAACGCATTCTTCTCAATACCCATTCACCCTGAAAGCCGTTATCTGTTTCGATTCACATTGAAAAATAGATCGTTCCGGTTCTGCAGAGCTCCACAGGGCTATACAGAGAGTCCTAGCATTTACAGTCAGGCATTAAAAAGACAGCTTGATTCCTTTCCTGTACCAAAAGAGATGGCCCTTATCCAGTACGTCGACGACATCTTGTTAGCTTCAGATACCCCTGAGCAGTGTGAAGAAGGAACACTGTTATTGTTATCATTTCTTGCCTCTCATAATCACAAAGTCTCGCGAAAGAAATTGCAATATTGTAGACAGCAGGTTACCTATTTAGGTCACCTCCTGTCTAAGGAGGGTCGTGCACTCACACCAGATCGCATTCAGACCATTTTAGATACTCAGTGGATCCCCAGTTTTTCGCACATTATTAAACCTTTGTAGGCCCTTTTGACTAAAAACACTCCGATGCCCCTCCCTTGGGCTGCTGAATGTCAGAATGCCTTTCAACAGTTACGCCAAGCTCTTTGCTCTGCACCAGTATTAGGAACTCCAGACTAAGTGTAGTGCACACAAGAAAGTGACTGATAAAATAGGAGCAGGTAATGCCTTTGCGGATCACACAGCCCGTGAGACCGCAATGCAGCGAAGCACCACATCTATGTATGTGGTTAAGTCACAAGCTGAACGTTGGCATGATGCCAGGCAGGAAGTGCTGGACATGCAACAATCTGCCTCTGCTGACCGAACTAGACCAATGGTCTAAGGAGGGAACACTGGATGATGAGGGCTGCTGGAGGAATAAAGATATGACCAAATGGAGGTTACCCACAGCATACTTATACCCCTTGATTCACATGGCACATGGGCCGGCACATGTTGGTGCATCCTCAATGGCAAAACAACTCATGCAAGTTTGGGATCATCCTGATATTGCTGGCACTGCTAAAAAGATAGTCCAGTCTTGTCTGGTCTGTCTCCAGTATAATCCTGGAAAGGGAACGCGAACTCCAACAGGAGGGTTTGCAACACCATCTGCACCTTTTGAGGTCCTGCAAATGGACTACATTCAGTTTCAGCGCTGTAATAATTATTGGGCAAGTTGTAGAATATGTCATGAAAGGGTTGGGGATTAAGCAGAAATTTCATGCTGCTTTCCACCCACAGTCAGCAGGCCTCGTGGAGCGTTACAACTCCACCCTGAAACTGAAATTGGCTAAAATACAGGCTTCCACGTCTTTGAAATGGCCCGATGCACTGCCCCTAGCCTTGCTTTCTATCAGATCGATACCACATACACGATCTGGCCTTACGCCACATGAGATCGTCTTTGGGAGGCCCTTGAATATTTGGGGGGTCCCTAAGCCTCGCCCTATACATGATGTTCCCCACATGTTGATGAGTGACTATTTGTCCCAGTTAACTGACAGCTTGTTTTCCATTCATCAGCAGGGGAAGCTCTTCCAGACAGGTCGCAAGGTGACGGACACGATTTGCTCCCTGGCGACTATGTGCTGACAAAAGTCTTTCAACGGGCGAATTGTTTGGAACCTCACTGGCGTGGCCCAGAACTAGTCCTCCTCGCTACCCGAACTGCAGTCTGAGTGACCAACAGGAAGAACTGGGTCCACACCAGCCATTGAAAGAAGATTCCACACACCTTCGTGAGATCCGCTGCATTGACAGACCACCGCAACATTCTGGTTACCGAGACAGGACGAGCTGCGTCACCTGAAGGACCTGAGGAAGTCTTCCCGGACCACACGATCCCTGGTACATCCAGATATCTACTTCAATCCAGGAATAAAGACACTTCATCACAAAAAGAGACTGTTTGAGCCACTGTCCTGGGTGGTTAAAGACTGACTACAAAGGGGGTAGCCTTTTAATGACTACTCGTCTCAACGTTAGTGAAGAAATCAACGCCTGCCCAGGACCTTAGGGCATCATCTATTTTGTTGTTTGTCGACGAGATGAACATGCCTGAGGAGAAGAAATCAAATGCTGCAAAGATCTGTAGCGGCTGCACAATGTTTATTACTGGATTGACTTTGACTGCTGTCATCATTGCTGTGGTAATGTGGGTTGTGGAGGAAGTAACTCCGGCTCGAAACTTATTGCCTGCTACTACTTCTGTCCCCACGGAACATTATTACTTCACTCTTCCCTTTCATGAAAAGAAGCATCGAATGTCATATCTCAATAACACTTTCATTCAAATGTTGCATCATACTCATAATGCTACGAATACTACCAACTGCTGGGTATGTGGAATGATGCCATCCCATTAGAAGAAGGGAGGAACGCCTCTCATTCCCCTGCCATTTTCACATAATAGCTCTTGTAGAGCCTGGTTCGCACTTATGTGGGCCTCTGAAATTAGTAACATTGTTCTAGGAGGACTTAATGCACAACTAAATAAAGTTTGTTACCCCGATGAGGAAGGGGACCCACAAGCAAAAGGAACTGTATGGGAAATGGAGGAGTATCGCAAAGGAAATTCCTCCATAAGCTACGTTTTCCCCAACACTCGAACGGCCAAGGGTAACGGGCCTCCTGTTATCGCTGTTACTAGAGTCCGAGCAAATCTTTGTGTGAGCAGTTTTGGCAGTATCCCTGTGGGAAAAAGTGACTGTACTACAGTATTGAATATCACTGGAACGAACAATAGCAGTTTTCTATCCTCACATAACACTTATTTCATTTGTGGAAGTAAAGGTTACTATTATCTACCAATTGGATGGTCTGGAATATGCTATGTGTCCTTCTTGCTTCCCCCTGTGTTCTTAGCACCTGCATCCTATCATAAAGATCAAAAATAGTTTAATGACATTTCCTTGAACCGATTCAAAAGAACTATAAATAATGATGAAGTGGATCAAACTGACACTGCATTACAGCAATATGTTGACTTTAATTTGGGACTCTTTTTCTTTGTTGGTGCGGCCTTGAATAGTAGAAAAATAAAACGCTTGACCCGAGTGGTAGAGGCAGTGACTAATCAAACAGCGATGGCTCTTGGAAATATTACAGAAGAACTCCAAATCACGAGAATTGTGACTTTGCAAAATAGAATGCTTTTAGATGTAATATTAGCTGATCGTGGTGGAGCATGTCGCATTATCGGGAGTAGCTGTTGTGTGTTTATCCCTGACCACGCCCCTTCTGTTTATGATGCCATTTCCAAACTGCATAAAATAGCCACTGAGATACATCAAGACCCAGGAACATGGACTTGGACTGGATGGTTCTGGAACTTATTTTCTGTATGGGGTCTGAAAGTATTGTCGGCCCGATTCATAATTATTGCAATTATCTTCTCTTGTTGTTTATGTATACAATGTGGACCAATGCTCTGTTCCCTCTGTATTTCCACTTGTACTACTTGTGTACCATCTAAAACGAATGTCCAAAATGCAAATGCCCATTTAGCAATGGAACGATAAATTTGTGAAATGATGTTAATTGATATTCACAATGTATATCATACCCCTTAGAAGGGACAAGAAAATGTCTTAGCTTATGCTAAAAGGGTCGTCTGTGGAAACGTGTAATATTTTACATAAGCATAAGCAACAGCCATTTTGGCTATAGTGTCCATTTCGTTTGCTTCGTAATTCTTTCGTCCTCTGCTGTTTGCCTTTTCACCCTGCTTGTGCCATCAAATTTAGTTGACCTCTTTTGACATGGCTAAGCAATGTACGTGCTGGGGGGTTTGAAGCTGCCTGTGCACCTGGTCTTAGAGGCTATCTATTGACCGTTTACTGCTGCCATAAACATTCCTGCTCCCCCTCCCTATTTGCTGACCAAGTGGTCATCCATCTGCCCTTGTTTGCCGATAGCTATTTCTGTGTTTAAACTTGTTCTTTCCATTTCTGTCCATATGCTTACATTGCAACAAAACTGTATATAAGGACGATGGTTTGTGAGTTCAGGGCACCTCCTCCTACAACACTTGAGAGTGTTGTGTGGACGTGGTCCCGCTCATGAGTGATTAATAAACTTGTTTTATTTCAACTCCAGTGCCGATCTCTTTTTGTTAGTCTTTGGACCCGTGGACGAGAGGGTGACCCTGCACCAGTGTGCTCACTTTTGGGTACATTTCCACAGGTGGCTCTCCAGTTCCACATTGGTATGCCCATTATGGGTTGAAGTGGAAAAGACTTTCCTCTCCCCTTTCTCTTTTAAGGAATATTTCCTTTACTCACAGGCCACAATCTCATTCTACACCCATTATTAAGTTTTCGTGTAAATTACTAGACTCTATTCTTCATATTCCTTCCATGGACATTGACACTTTCCTCAAATCTACCATTTGGCATAATAAGGCTATATTAATTAATAATAAACCTGATTACTGGAAATTCTGGAGAAATAGAGGTTTAAATTGGGTGCACCAACTTTTTGAGCATAATACTTTTTATCCTTTTCCCAAGTTTGCTGTCAATTTATTTTTCCCTTGGCGTTTGAGAGCAAGTATAAAGTTATGCAAGGTGTCCTTTGTACTGCTTATGAACAATGTCAACTCTCTTTATCTTTGTCATCTTCTCCCTTTAATTACTGGTCCAGCTTGCTGCATTCCTCTCCCAAAGCGTCTACTATCTATTCCTACTTACTCTCATCTGATTCTAATAGAACCAAAACGAAGGTGGAATTATCTTGTGAGTCTGATTTGGAGGTCAATTGGTCAATTCCTCTCTGGACGAAAATTTGGACTAAGATTAGGAAATCTTCTAGAGCGGCAAATACCATGCAGTCCCTTTTCTTCATATATAATAGACTTTTACTGACTCCTGCTCTTTTACATACAATGAACTCAACTACGCCTGACACATGTTGCACATGTTCTTTGGCACGGGCGGATTTAAAACATCTACTTTTTACTTGCCCTTCTGTCCTATGCTTCTGGAAACAGGTTTGGGCTCAGATCAACTTAATTTTTCACACTACAGTCCCCTTTTCTTACTCTGCCATCTTCCTAGGCAGTCTGTCTGAAGCTTGGCGCTCACTCTCCCACGACACACGTATTATGGACCTATTGTTGGCGGCTGCATTTCAGCAGATCACCAAGAATTGCAAAGATTGTACTAAACTGTCTTTTCAGGCTTGGTGATATGCGGTCTGCTATAACCATAGACTGGACACAAACTATGTTTCTCCTATGTCTTTAAATCTGAAGCATCAGATCTTGTGGTCTCCAGTCACACAGTTCCTAGTGCGCAGCGTTCTTTTGCACGTGCACCTATTCAACAAGAAGTCCCTCAACCTCCCTGACCTTCCTCTTATTTCTGCTTAATATAATTAAGTATGTTATTTTGCTATCATAAATATGTATGTAACTCATTTGTAATCCACATGTTTTATCTTCTATTTGTATGACTAAACTCTTCTTTTAGACCGTGTATAATCTCTGTATTCCGAAGATGAACTGAGCTATTTTGTTGTCTCTTTCATTGCAGAATTATTTGTATTATGTTGTTCCATTATCTTACGCTTTATTATGTTCTCAATAAACTCACTTTAAAACTTTAAAAAATAGCTAATTCATTCCTTTTGAGGTGGATGGTTTATATTTTATTTGGATGGATTGTTATGGGAACTGATGCCTTGTGTGAAAAAAGCCTGTGCTGTAACACTGCGTCCGATGTGACAATGAGCCACTCGGTAAGAATGGCTTCATTCAGAAACCTCTTCAGCTCCACTGCCCCGGGGTTGTACTGTCCTTTCACCCTTGTCTGCCGTGTGAGGTATGTGACTGCCAGAGCCAAGTATAGCTCAGCCTGTGTAGGCAGCCCGAATCCCCTCACCGCACACTGACCGCTCAGACAGGCAGACTCTCTCTCTCTCGCTCTCTCTCTCTCTACATCCCTCCCTCTACCTCTGTCTGTCTGTCTGTCTCTCTCTCTACGTCTACCTCTCTCTCTCTCTTTCTTTCTTTCTTTCTTTCTCTCTACCTCTACCTGTCTGTCTCTCTCTCTCTCTCACTCTTTACCTCTGTCTGTCTCTCTCTCTACCTCTCATTCTCCCTCCCCCTCTCCCTCTCTCTCTCTCTCTCTCTCTCTATACCTCTACCTCTGTCTGTCTGTCTTCCTCTCTCCCTCTCTCCCTCCCTCCCTCCCTCTCGACCTCTACCTCTGTCTGTCTGTCTCTCTCTCTCTCTCTCTCCCTCCCTCCCTCTACCTCTGTCTGTCTCTCTCTAGCTTTCTCTCTACCTCTACCTCTGTCTGTCTCGCTCTCTCTCTCTCTCTCTACCCCTCCCTCTCCCTCCTGCTCTCCCTCTCTCTCTCTCTACCTCTACCTCTACCTGCCTGTCTCTCTCTACCTCTCTCTCTCTCTTTCTCTCTCTCTCTCTTTCTCCCCCTCTATCTCTTTCTCTCTCTTTACCTCTCTCTGTCTACTCTACCCCTCTCTCTTTCTCTCTCTCTCTTTCTCTCTACCTCTCTCTCTGCCTCTCGTTCTCTCAACCTCTCTCTCTACCCCTCTCTCTGTCTCTCTCTCACTCTCTCTACCTCTACCTCTCTATCTACCTCGGCCTCTCTCTGTCTCTCTCTCTCTCTACCTCTCTCTGTGTCTCTCTTTCTTTCTTTCTCTCTCTCTTTGTCTGTCTCTTTATCTCTTTCTACCTCTACCTCTGTCCCTCTCTCTCTCTCCCTCTACCTCTGTCCCTCTATATTTCTCTCTCTCTCTTTATCTCTGTCTCTCTCTACCTCTGTCTCTCTATCTTTCGCTCTCTCTCTCTCTACCACTACCTCTGTCTCTCTCTCTACCTCTACCTTTTCTCTCTTTCTCGCTCTCTATCTCTCTCTCTCTCTTTCTCTCTACCTCTACATCTGTCTGTCTCTCTCTCTACCTATGTCTTTCTGTCTCTCTCCCTCCGCCTCTCCCTCTCTCCCTCTCCCTCTCTCTCTCTCTCTCTCTCTCCCTCTCTCCCTCTACCTATGTCTGTCTCTCTCTACCTCTACCTCTCTCTCTCTCTTTCTCTCTCTCTCTCTACCTCTTTCTGTCTCTCTCTCCCCCTCTCTTTCTCCCTCTCTCTTTACCTCTCTCTGTCTCTCTCTCTCTACCTCTCTCTCTCCCCCTCTCTCTCTTTCTCTCAACCTCTCTCTCTGTCCCTCTTTCTCTCTACCCCTCTCTCAGTCTCTCTCTCACTCTCTCTCGCTCTCTCTACCTCTACCTCTGTCTCTCTCTCTCTCCCTCTCTCACTGTCTCTCTCTCTCTACCTATGTCTCTCTCTCTCTCTGTCTCTTTATCTCTTTCTATGTCCACCTCTGTCCCTCACTCTCTCTACCTCTGTCCCTCTATCTTTCTCTCTCTTGCTCTACCTCTACCTCTGTCTTTCTATCTTTCGCTCTCTCTCTACCACTACCTTTGTCTCTCTATCTCTCTCTCTCTACCTCAACCTTTGTCTCTCTTTCTCTCTCGCTACCTCTACCTCTGTCTCTCTCTCTCTGTCTCTCTCTCTCTCTCTGTCTGCGTCTCTCTACCTCTCTCCCTCTGTCTCTCTACCTCCACCTCTCTGTCTGTCTCTCTCTCTCCTCTCCCTCTCTCTAACTCTACCTCTACCTCTCTATCCCTTTCCCTCTCTCTCTCCTCTCTCTCTCTCTCTCTCTCTCTACCTCTACCTCTCTCTCTGTCTCTCTTTGTTTCTCTCTCTTGTTCTCTCTCTCTCTGTCTCTTTATCTCTTTCTACCTCTACCTCTGTCCCTCTCTCTCTCTACCTCTGTCCCTCTATCTTTCTCTCTCTTTACCTCTGTCTCTCTCTCTCTCTCGCTCTCTCTACCTCTGTCTCTCTATCTTTCGCTCTCTCTCTCTACCACTACCTCTGTCTCTCTCTCTCTCTCTCTCTCTCCCTCTCCCTCTCTCTCTCTCTCTCTCTGTCTCTCTCTCTACCTCTACCTTTTCTCTCTTTCTCGCTCTCTACCTCTGTCTCTCTCTCTCTTTTTCTCTACCTCTTTCTGTCTGTCTCTCTCTCTCTGTTTCCCTTTACCTCTGTCTGTCTCTCTCTCTCTACCTCTGTCTTTCTGTCTCTCTCTCTACCTCTCCCTCTCTCTCCCTCTCTCTCTACCTCTACCTCTGTCTGTCTCTCTACCTCTACCTCTCTCTCTCTCTCTACCTCTACCTCTGTCTCTCTCTCCCTCTCTCTCTCTTTCTCCCTCTCTCTCTTTACCTCTCTGTTTCTCTCTTTCTACCCCTCTCTCTCTCTCCCCCTGTCTCTCTTTCTCCCTCTCTCTCTACCTCTCTCTCCCCCCTCTCTCTCTTTCTTTCTAACTCTCTGTCCCTCTTTCTCTCTACCCCTCTCTCTGTCTCTCTCTCTCCCTACCTCTACCTCTGTCTCTCTATCTTTCTCTCTCTCTCTCTCTCTACCTCAGCCTCTCTCTGTCTCTCTCTCTACCTCTCTCTCTGTCTCTCTTTGTTTCTCTCTCTCTCTACCTCTGTCTCTCTCGCTCTCTCTACCTCTGTCTCTTTATCTCTTTCTATGTCCACCTCTGTCCCACTCTCTCTCTCTCTACCTCTGTCCCTCTATCTTTATCTTGCTCGCTCTCTCTACCTCTGTCTTTCTATCTTTCGCTCTCTCTCTACCACTACCTTTGTCTCACTATCTCTCTCTCTACCTCTACCTTTGTCTCTCTTTCTCTCTCGCTACCTCTACCTCTGTCTCTCTCTCTCTGTCTGTCTGCCTCTCTCTACCTCTCTCTCTCTCTGTCTCTCTACCTCCACCTCTCTGTCTGTCTGTCTCTCTCTCTTCTCTCCCTCTCTCTAACTCTACCTCTTCCTCTCTATCCCTTTCCCTCTCTCTATCCTCTCACTCTCTCTCTCTCTACCTCTCTCTCTGTCTCTCTTTGTTTCTCTCTCTTGTTCTCTCTCTCTCTGTCCATTTCTCTCTCTACCTCTGTCCCTCTATCTTTCTCTCTCTTTACCTCTGTCTCTCTCTCTCTACCTCTACCTCTGTCTCTCTATCTTTCGCTCTCTCTCTCTCTACCACTACCTCTCTCTCTCTCTCTCTCTCTCCCTCTCTCTCTCTCTCTCTCTCTCTCTCTCTCTACCTCTACCGTTTCTCTCTTTCTCGCTCTCGCTCTCTACCTCTGTCTCTCTCTCTCTCTTTTTCTCTACCTCTACCTTTTTCTGTCTGTCTCTCTCTCTCTGTTTCCCTTTACCTGTCTGTCTCTCTCTCTCTACCTCTGTCTTTCTGTCTCTCTCTCTCTCTACCTCTCCCTCTCTCTCTCTCTCTCCCTCTCTCTCTCCCTCTCTCTCTACCTCTGTCTGTCTGTCTCTCTCTACCTCTACCTCTCTCTCTCTCTCTCTACCTCTACCTCTGTCTGTCTCTCTCTCTCTCTCTCTCTCTCTCTACCTCTACCTCTGTCTGTCTCTCTCTCCCTCTCTCTCTCTTTCTCCCTCTCTCTTTACCTCTCTCTGTCTCTCTCTCTCTACCCCTCTCTCTCTCTCCCCCTGTCTCTCTTTCTCCCTCTCTCTTTACCTCTCTCTGTCTCTCTCTCTCTACCTCTCTCTCTCTCCCCCTCTCTCTCTCTCTTTCTTTCTAACTCTCTGTCCCTCTTTCTCTCTACCCCTCTCTCTGTCTCTCTCCCTACCTCTACCTCTGTCTCTCTATCTTTCTCTCTCTCTCTACCTCAGCCTCTCTCTCTCTACCTCTCTCTCTGTCTCTCTTTGTTTCTCTCTCTCTCTACCTCTGTCTCTCTCTCTCTCTCTCTCTCTACCTCTGTCTCTTTATCTCTTTCTATGTCCACCTCTGTCCCACTCTCTCTCTCTCTACCTCTGTCCCTCTATCTTTCTCTTGCTCGCTCTCTCTACTTCTACCTCTGTCTCTCTATCTATCTTTCTCTCTCTCTCTCTCTCTACCTCAGCCTCTCTCTGTCTCTCTCTCTACCTCTCTCTCTGTCTCTCTTTGTTTCTCTCTCTCTCTACCTCTGTCTCTCTCGCTCTCTCTACCTCTGTCTCTTTATCTCTTTCTATGTCCACCTCTGTCCCACTCTCTCTCTCTCTACTTCTGTCCCTCTATCTTTATCTTGCTCGCTCTCTCTACCTCTGTCTTTCTATCTTTCGCTCTCTCTCTGCCACTACCTTTGTCTCACTATCTCTCTCTCTACCTCTACCTTTGTCTCTCTTTCTCTCTCGCTACCTCTACCTCTGTCTCTCTCTCTCTGTCTGCCTCTCTCTACCTCTCTCTCTCTCTGTCTCTCTACCTCCACCTCTCTGTCTGTCTGTCTCTCTCCTCTCCCTCTCTCTAACTCTACCTCTCCCTCTCTCTCTCTTTCCCTCTCTCTCTCTCTACCTCTCTCTCTCCCCCTCTCTCTCTCTCTCCCCCTCGCTCTCTCTCTCTCTCGCTACCTCTGTCTCTCTCTCGCTCTCTCTACCTCTCTGTCTCTGTCTCTCTCTTACTCTACCTCTGTCTCTCTCACTCTCTTTACCTCTGTCTCTCTCTGCTCATCCTTTCCCTGGCTCTCTGTGTCTCCACCCAAGGCCAATACTAATCATAAATGAGCAAGAATGATTGAGAGAGCGAGTCACGAAGCGAGTGAATGTAGAAGGGGGTAGATCAGTAAGAGTGAGAGGGGAAGGGAGTGGGAGTGCGCGAGTGAGTGACAAGTGAGTTGGTAGAATAAAAACATACACTGAAAATTAATTTACAACTAGTACATGTTAAATGCAACTAGCACTGTCAAAAGATAAAATCAGAAGGTGAAAAGACCAGCAAATCCTTTAAAATGTAAACCTGTACAACTGAGGGAACATAGCAAATTTATCATAATATGCAAACAAAATATTGTTATAAATTACCCAATTAAATGATGATTTTAATATTAATAGTATTGAAGTATACACAAAGGGCACTAAAACTTTGGTACAAATTACTAGGGAAGATTAATATGGGAATTTCCCCTTGCATCTTTCACTAGCCTTGTTTAAAATGGCCACCAGTTAAATAATAAAAGGAACGTGTGTTTCATTTGAGAAAAACACTGAGAATATATTGAATTACTTTCTAGTGTATGTAAAGCAACACCAAAACATGTTGCAAGGTCTTACATCTACTCTTTAATTCCTTGCATTGTGGTTTGTGCCATTCTTCTCAGCAAGAAGAAGTTGGCTGTTTTTAGGTCTTGCTTTCAACAATTTCAGCTGTCTCCCAAAGACCTGTTTTCACCCCTAGACACCGCACATATACGTGGACACACACGTTTACACATGTGAAAAGGAGCTATTCGATAGCTCCACTCAGCCGTTCCTTGTTTGTTTCAGCTGGCTTCAGGAAATGGATCACAGGGTTCAAAAGCATTTCCTTGTTGGCATGCATTTTTTTCAGATGGCCGCCATGTCATATGATGTCATAGCCTATCAGTATTCTCTTCAGCCACTCTTGCAATGTTTAGAGAGCCTTGAAGAGAGTCACATTTTTATGGCAACACAAAGCGGCTGTGTGAGAGGGCTGCTACAGTGTTCAGCCGCGTCCCCATCTCCGTGCGGCGTCCCCAACTCCGTCCCACTTCTCCCGCTGACTTCAGAAACATAGATTTGATGACCATTCCAACATGTCAGCTAGATATGCACGTTGTGTGACCTTGCATGCAATGCACACGTCTATTGGCCATATTGGGATGGTGTTTCTTCTTTTCCTTTCATCGGCCCTGTGCTTTTTCGTTCATCTTACTGACCATTTTACCATTCCACCCATGAACTACTTTGCCATCTCACCTTGGTGATTTACCACCCTCTGCCCCAGGTGCTTCACATGTGCCCCCCGCCCCAGCTTTTTTCCTCCATAATGCCAGCTTCTTTCACCAGTCTCCCCATGCTCCTTTTTGCCCATCTTCCACATGTACTTTAGTTCATCTTCTCTTCCTTTTCTCCTGGCTGCGTGTTTAAAGACATTTTTACTGTTGTTGCCCATACTCTATTTGTTCTGTATGAGGTGGAAGCTTGCACTGCATTTCCACCGTTGATGTAGATGACCTGTAAGTAAGAGAAACTTGCACTGCTGCTTTCTAACTGGATTATTCCATCACTCGAGTACATCCATCAACCCATCCACACCAAGCATTCATCTATCCACCTGTCAACCTAACCAAGCGTTTATCCACCCACTCCCGCTTCCATCCAACTATGCAACCACACCATCCAACCACCCCCGAAGGCCTGCATCCAGTGGCACCCAACCATCTATTCACTCTTACATACAACCACACAGCCATGAATCCATACATGCATTCAACCAGCCGCGGTCCGTGCAGGTAACAGAGGTGGGGCAGTGGGGGCGGGTAAGGGGGTATTTCGAGGGACGATGCTAAGGGAAAATTAAATAAATAAATAATTTTCCCTCTGCATCGTCCCTCAAAATCCCCCTTACCTGGCCCGACCGCCCCACCGCTGTTACCTGCACGGACCGCGGCTGCATTCAACCAATATCCCATAAGTGTAGTGTTTGACTGCATGTGTGTGTGTTATGTAAGTGTTGTATGTAAATATGTGTGTGTGTGTGAGCATATAAGAATTTTCTGTACGCACATGAGCGCCTATATGTGTTTTTTATTTTTGCGTATCTAAATATATCACACAACCTACAGCCATTATAACAAGCAGCGATAAAGCTAATTGGCCTGGCTTATTTATTCAGAATTAATTTTTTACTTATAGAGCACCTTCACAGGCATGTTGGTGCTAAAGATCAACCAGTTAATTGAAAGTTAATCACTGTGAAAGGCTACCGTGTGTGGAATCAGGAGAAATTTACAAAATATGAATGTTTTTAAGGATGTTCTAAAAGCAGAGTGAGTGGGAATGCTTTTGAGAGACAGTGGCAGATTGTTTCACAGCAAAGGTTTAAAATTTGATAGCAGGTTTCTTACATGAGTGCGGCATCTGAAACATTCGTGCAGATAAGATTGTTTAGTGTCATTAAACCCATATACAAGAGACATCAAACTTCAAAACTAACTCTTTTGAGTGGAAGACAATGATGTTGAATTCTAGCTTATGAGACATGTTCATATATTTTCAGCTGAGTCACTGTAGGGACTGCAAACTCCTGAATTCATCCCAATGTAGCTAGGCTCGTTTCGGGCAGCCCCAGATATCATAGGGTGTAATAGTCAATCTTTGACAATACTGAACCAGTCTACTTGAGCATGGTACTGTGGCTTTAAGGAAGGGACGATCTTCCTAAACATCTGAGGCTTTGGCTACCTCACTAGTCTATGGATTCAGTGAAACATCCTTGGTGAGTTTACTTTTTTAAGAGGTGGAGGGCGCCTACTGGAGTGAATGGTCAGATGCAGTCTTTCAAACAATTTGGGTAGCTTCCAACTAGCAGAATTTCCGTATTGCTGAGTTTGATCTAAGAAGATTTTGCAACACCAAGCCTGAGCATCCCAAAGGCTATCTATGCCATTGGAGGTTGAAGTGGGGTGTAAATGGTCTAGCGCTACGATTAATTGTGTATAATTGGCGTAAGAGACTGCAAGAAAGCCATATGATCTGATCAACAGGATTAATGGGTTCACCTATGCGTTGAACAGCATTAGTAAACAAGCATTGGCACGGCCAATAGATCTCGCCTTTGGGACCGTATAGGTGGTTAGCCATGCAGCACATTATCAGACTGCCTAATGCATCACAAACATAATACTGTGTGTGCCGTGTAGATTGTAATTGTAATTGCATTTATATAGCGTTTACTACCCCTGACAAGGCATTAAAGCACTTTATGCCGGGCAGCACGCTGCTCTGGAACTCAAGGTTAATGGTTAGTTTAGTGTTATTAGTTACTGTTAGTTATTGGGATTAGTCGTGTGCGCTCAAGTCAACACATTCCATGCACTAATTTCAGTTTTTTATGGTGGACTAAAGAAATAGTGATTGGTTCTGATCGTTAGATAAGCATAAGTTGTTGGATCACTTACAGCCCCCTGCTGGCACAGTTAGGTCTCATGCTTTTACAGACAGACAACCCCTGGACAGGTGGATGGACAGATGAAGAGTTGTCAGAGTAAGGGGATGATGGATGGATGAATGGGTAAAAAGATGAGAACTTATGGTAAAGTGGGTGGACAAATGGATGGATGGATGGTTGGGTGGGTGGATGGCACAGTGGATTAATGTATGATTGATGGATGGCAGAATGGAAGAATGGATGGATGGATGGCAGGGTGGATGGATGGCAGAATGGATGGATGACAGAGTGGATGGATGGAATTGATACACTGCATGCCTCTGGATATCCTGTGAGGAGGTGCAGGTTGCACCTGCAATCTGTGTAAGCCAGAAACGTTGGTTTTAAATGATACAAGCACTAATGTAATCTGGCCCTTAAGTCACAAGTACTATATCACAAAAACCTTGCACTAGTGCAAAAAATGTGAGAAAACGAATAAACACAATTTTCCTAATTTTGTAATGGAGAGCAGGACAAACGCATTTTTCCGAAGTCTGTAATACAGAAAGGTTTTTGTACCAGGATTGCTATGCATATGACAAACGTTATTGCATATAAATCACTTCAGTTGTGTAATTGAGAATTTAACAAAGAAATCTTAGTCAACAATTATTATTTTAAAAAAATGAATGAACTGATTCTACACTATCGTTTCAATTAGTGTGATAAAAACAAGAAATAACTGATTTTGCCATTAAAATTAGGGCACTCTTTACATTTGAAGAGTGCGGGACGTGTAAAAAAGCAATACAATTCTAAACATTGTTTGTTTCCTGTTTAGTAAATACTGGTGCTCGATTAACCTGTTAGACAAGCAGCAACATGGAGCAAATGCATTTGCCCTTGGTCTTTTCGCATTTATGTTAAATTTGTGTAACATTGCTCCAGACAAGCAGTCTCACAGACAATAGATGGTGTTTCAGTGAATAAATGAGGTTTTATTGCAGAACGGTGAGCACATATGGAGTTTGTTAGGTAATAAGTGAACACTGAAAAATATATCACTCTGTCACGCTGCTGGGTGAGTGCAGGACATTCTAAATGTACTGCTGAAAAACACAGAATAAACAATGTGGAAGAATTCAATTATATGGGCCCCTCCTCACGCCCTGGTTATAGCCATAAAAAAAACTGGCTTAAGCATTTATTAAATGTGACAGCATGAGTTGAAAGGTTAACAAGGCCTTCTGGGGCCTGGGGCTCGCAGCACAACTAGGCTATCTTATGTGCAAAAGCATATTTCCTGCCAGATATTGAAAAGCCTCGATTTTGTCCAGATCTTTTCCTGGTCTTATGTTGTGAGTGATGTGGTGTGTGTCCCCTCCTCTTCCTGCCTTATCTGCCCGAGGGGGTGCATTGAAAGGCAGCGCACGGATTCAAGCTATTGGAGGAGCTCGCCAGTAATAAACGTATCTTGTAAAACACCCCCATGCCCTTTTGTAAACTCTAACTCAGTACTAGGACCTCCAAGGGGGCCTAGGGTGGGGGAGGCACCACACAAAAACCTATAATTTCAATGCTAATAATTATTTGGCCTATTTATGGGACTAACAGCATACTAGATACAAAAAATTTACAAACAAAAATGCGAATTAAACGGAAAGAAGTTTGAATGACAAACAAAATACTTAATACCGTAAAGATGCGGTCAGCATTACAGACAGTTGTTCACTTGCACAAACAAGGGAATACCCAAGAAATGAGAACTCGAATACCAAAGGCACCAGCACCACGTATATACAACATTGTCATCCACTTGCACTTACCTGAATCCGGTCCCGCATCCGCTGCTTTGTTCCACCCGGAGCTGGCAATTGATAGAAACAAACAAAGGACTACAGAAGGACACACACACACACACGGATGCGGCGCTGATAACATTTTCCATTTACCAAAGACTTCAAACATCTTATCCTCAGATGTTTTAATGCTTTAAAACGTGAAAGCACAACGGGCTAAGTAAGTGCAGTGGTCAGAAAAGCTGCTAGTTTGCATTTGATGCAGAGTCAATTAAGAAAAATTAAACGAGCCCCACGGCCATGCCCTGAACAAAAACAAGCATTGGCATAGCCAATAGGTCTCGCCTTTGGGACCTTATAAGTATTTAGTTATGCAGCAGGTCCCAAAGGCGAGACCTATTGGCTATGCCAATGCTTGTTTAAGACTTGAGTCTAAATGAGACATGCTGCTGGAGGCAATATACCGTCAGAAGAAGCCTATAACAGGAAACTCTTTGAATTGATGGATGGTACAGGAAAGCGAGGGCACAAAGGGCTGCAGGAGTGGCAATGACCAAGGGAAAACCTGTCACACTGGTCCAAAGCGAAGAAGACCATGTAAGTGACATAGGTCTCCACCATCCAAAGACCACCAATGCTCGTGGAAAATCTGACAACGTGGACATTCATTTACCCAGCAGAATAGCACACTTGAGCTTCATGGTGTTTCTGATCTACTTTGGATGTACCTGAATTCTCATTTGGGAGCAGCCTGCAGTGAATATAATATTGTGGGAGAGAAGTTATTTTTCAGATGGTAGTTCAGCTCATTGTATGTGTGTTCTCTGTGGATCCACCCACCCTGCCACTTTCTCTTGAGTACAAGCTTGACTATTTCAAACATGAGTGGAAAATTTGACCCAGAGAGGGTGCATGAAACCTGTTTTTATTTAACATTTACATGGGGGTTCATGTCTGTGCGGTCCCCTTGTATATCAGGGACTTGGGACAGAGAGTTATTGGGGGCAGAGGGCTTGGAGCAGGGAGGGCTTGGAGCTGGGAGGGCTTGGGGGCAGAGAGGCGCTTGGGGCAGAGAGTGCTTGTGGCAGAGAGGGCTTGGGGCAGAGAATGCTTGGGGCAGAGAGTGCTTGGGGCAGTGAAGGTTTGGGGCAGAGAGGCGCTTAGGGGCAGAGAGGGCTTGGGGCAGAGAGGGCTTGGGGGCAGAGAGGGCTTGGGGCAGGTAGGTCTTGGGGGCAGGGAGGTCTTGAGGGTTGAGAGGGCTTGGGGCAGAGAGGGCTTGTGGGCAGAGAGTGCCTGGGGCAGGGAAGGCTTGGAGGAAGAGAGGGCTTGGGGCAGAGAAGGCTTGGGGGCAGCGAGGGTTTGGGGCAGAGAGGCGCTTGGGGCAGAGAGGGCTTGGGGCAGAGAGGGCTTGGGGGCAGATAGTGCTTGGGGGCAGAGACTGCTTGGGACAGAGAGGGCTTGGGGCAGAGAGGGCTTGGGGGCAGAGAGGGCTTGGGGCAGAGAGGGCTTGGGGCAGGGAGGGCTTGGGGCAGGGAGGGTTTGGGGGGCAGAGAGGTCTTGAGGCAGAGGTCTTGAGGCAGAAAGGGCTTGGGGGCAGGGAGGGCTTGGGGCAGGGAAGGCTTGAGGTCAGAGAGGTCTTGAGGCAGAGAGGGCTTGGGCCACCCAAGGCTTGGGGCAGAGAGGGCTTGGGGGCAGAGAGGGCTTGGGGGCAGAGAGGGCTCTCTGAGAAGCTCTCCGAAGGGGGGTGCGTTGGGCAGTTTGCAGACAAGCAGCAGGCGCGAGGGGCGTAAAGCCTACGCTGTTGTTCATCGTACACGTGCGGTTAACGTGTGACCTTGGCCAGATGTGTACACAGATGAGTATTATCTGCGTGTTCCAATTACATGCCACACTTTGGAGTTGCGTGCGTGCGTGGCTCTGCAGTGCGAGTAATCTAACATTGTTAGATGTTTCACATTACGAAGGTGTGACAGCTTTGCATCTGTTTGCACAAAGCTCTTCATCACCTAGTGTAATGAATCAATGTAAAGTTTTTTTGTTCAGAGAGTTTTTTTTTTTTTTACAATTTTAAATCCGTTCTAAAGTATGTGGCGTGAAGACTTGTGATATTTTGTGTGTTGTTTTTTTTTTTTTTTTACCTGCTTTGATGAATAGACCAGCAACTAGCGCTGAAGAAGGACCTCCGGGCACAAGTTGGGACATTTGTGAACCAGTGTTTTGTGCCAGTGATCTAGGCTAGTGATGCAGCGCGTACAATAAAACTATTCTCCTCCTAGGTCACTTATAGGTCATCCAGGGGCAAACTATATTTTCTCACATCCACATGACGATGGGGCCCATAAACATCGCCTAACACACACGCACACACCTGGATTTCCTTTACACCTTTACGAAATTCTGTATTCCTAGGAGAAGCATGAGAACAAAATGGAAAACACCATTTGTGTACCGCTGGAAGGAGCCGGGATATCTTATTACCTTAACTTATCACTTTCTTTTAGTTATTTTCTTTAAGATATTCCTGCTCATTGGTTTGTCGATGAATCATTCATGTAAAAAATTAGTTCATAGTGATTAAGACCAGCTAAATCACAATAACCAATTACTGGTGTCACAATCATTTAGAAAAATAACCACTGAGTCGTTTGATTTAAAGAATCTTAAATTTTATATAATTTTAAAAGCATGAGAAAGAATTTTAAACTTTTATTCAATTATTCATTCATTATTAATTCAAATATTTATTAAGCATAATCAATTTATTGCAGAAAGGACATTTTCGTCATGAAGCAAAACCCTAATTACCTGCCTACCTTCCTAATTTAGCCTACTGATTTCTAACCTAAATTTAAGAATTAGAAATAACCTGATTCTCATACTCAACTGGAAAATTAAGACAGCAACAGAAACTTCAGCTCGTCAGCATCAGCTACCTGCAACCCGTCTCATCTAACAGTCTTTCAGCATCTCCCGCTCAGTAATGGATCGATCAGGACCACCCAGCACTGGAAGTCACCAGCACCAACACAACTCTCCAACTCCGCTCCTGACTGTGACTGCGACCCCCTCCCACTAAGAGTAGGCCCTCTTATACCCTAATTCTAACTTTGCTAACTAATTTTTGCAACATTAATAACACGCTTTTCTTTCATTGGTCCATGCATGTCATCTTATTCATTCTTTTAATCAAGTTCTCTTGGATCCAATGGTCCTTGGATCATTTCCTTTCTCACAGTTCAAGACATGTTTCCATCCGCTTCGATCAGTACATTTGTAACTTCTTTCGATACATTCGAGAACTCTGCAGGCATTGTCCTTTCTCTTAAACTGGTTTCCCACGGGTCTTTGCTGATCACCACGGCACACTATCAGTTCAATTAGGTCACATCAGCCTTGACCATTTCTCGCATCCTAGCCTCTCAGCAACATCACGAGGTTAGCTTTTCTCCGACTTCTCTCCCTTGTCACGTGTTTCCCTGCGCTTGCGCACATCATCAACTGGCAGCCATTTTATATCGCCACTCGGTTATACTTTAGAAGCACTATTTTGAAATAAACAAAACATAATTAAAATAGAGAAAAATAGCCTTTTTGTTTCCCTCCCGTCATCTACGTACCCCAATTAGTTATTACCTAGCAGAAAGCAACATTTAAGCTGTTTCTTACTTACCATCACTATTGTTTTTGCAACGACACGTTTATTTCTATGAAGCACAAAATCATGCATTTATTTTAAATTAGTACGCATTTATTTTTATGTTATAATTAGACACACGGACATCCATTAATAGATTATTCAGCACATACACTTGCGTATTACCCTTCCCACACGTACAGTGTTGATTAATACATTTAAACGAACATTTTATTAATTATTTATAAAATTTGTTAGGGGTTAAACATTTTTATTTTCTCTGCTCCATCAACTCCCCCTTTGGTGATTTTTAAATCACCACATAAAACCCAAGTTATACTTCTTTTCAGGCAGTATATGTCTTTCATCCTTTGCTTTTGTTAGTTACACATCTGTTTCTCCTTCATCTTGTCTTCTTGTCTCCTTATACATGTTTTCTTCCATTTTCTCTAACTCGATTTCACCCATTTCTCTCTCTCTCTTTCATTATTCTGTTATTTCTTTTTATCTTATTTTGTCTTACTTTTCTTTTTATACACGTTATTACTATTTTCAACACCATGGCTAACAGTATTACTACAGTTGCTATTATTATAACTTTCCCTATCATTAGTCTACTCATTCTGGTCAACCAATTTGCTACTGAAGAAAACCCTCTACCAAGTTTTCCCAAGACCCTTTCAACCTCCAGTGGAACTAGTTCTTTGTGCAAATTTGTAATATTTGTAATATACTTCTGTATATTTTCACTTTTATCAGGAATGTAAGTGCAACAATGTTGGACTTTCAACATTCCACAGACTCCACCCTCCTTTGCCAAAAGAATATCAAGGGCAAGCCGATTTTGCATCACCATAGCTCTCATGGCAACCATTTTGGTATTTACCATTAAGAACCCTCCCGCAGTATCTGTAGACAACCGATCTACTACTGTGGATAATTTCCGAATTTTAAATGCATTCAAAGATATTCCCACTGCTGGTATTAATGCTCCAAAAATATCACCTACAATTTCTGAAAAACTTTCCCTCTTTCTACGTGTAAAGCTATTAATCATCTTGTATGTTCCTTTTTCTTCTCTGTCCATATGAAAGATTTTTGGAAAGACCAGGCCTACATAGCAAGTTCCATACCAATGGTCCGGTAACCTGTAATAAGCTCTATTCCCACAAATATAATAGATACCTGGAAATATTGGATCTTTTCCACCTTTGAATCCCCAACCTCCCAGAATTTGATAATTGTCATGGCAGATACTGGAACCTACAAAGTAATTGTCATAGACTGTCTTATTTCTTCTAATACACAACTTTCCTGTTTGCGGCCAATCTAATGTCATTGCTGCATTTATCTTTTCCCTTCATGATTTCCTTCCTCAAACGTCCATAGATGTGTTCCTTCCTCTTTTATTGCTTCTTTTTGAAATTTCATTCTTCTTTCTTCAACCATTTCTAAAAATACCTTTTCTTCTTTCTTTAACTCACAGGTAAGGTTGTTACTAACTATTTCTTCTAACGTTAATTTTCTATGTTCTAAAAAGAATTCTCCTAAAACTTTTGCTGGTTTTACTTTGTTAAGTTCTGGTACTACTGGAATGTTTGCAAAAATCTTATCTATATTAGTATAATAAGATTCTAATCTACCTGTTTTATAAAATAAACTTGCTATTACACTACATGTTATTCCATAAGTTAGAGGTAGGTGATGATAAGTCACACCTTCTGACACTGATGCAGGCAACTGCATACAAACATAACAATCTCTCACATCCATTGTCTCTACATATTCGTACAACAATTTTGTAAAAACATTTTTAGAAAAGTCTGTTACTGACTTATCCTTATGTAACTCTGCACTACTTCTTAAAATAACTGGTTCTTTAATATTAGTTTCTTTTTCTGGTTTAGTATCATTCTTTGCTTCTATTACAGCTAAACTAATAGGAATTGTGATTGCTAAAACTATCCATATTGTCATTAATAACCCTGTACAAAAGCAGCACATTTTACACCATCTTTTTATAAACTCACATTTATCTCTTCTATCCCTAGTATTTTCCATTTTTCTTTTATTTATTTGTTAAGTTTCAGAAAATTGTGTCACTACACCTCAGAAATGACTTAGATGCCACTCTGCTTTCAAAAAGTTCTTTGCTTGGTACTTTCTTTTAATTCTTTCCAGAATTCTTTCGTTGTCACATCCGGTGATTTGTCACATCCAGTAAAATTGTCATGTCCGGTAGAAGCACTATAAGTCTTCACTTCAGGTTTGTTGCATCTCACCTTTTCCCATTCGACTTCTCAGTCTCTGGTTCTCGTGAGTGTTTTCTTCTTCTTTGTAATCCGTCAGTGCGATATACAGCCACTCAGGTGACTTATACTTTGCATTCACTTTCTTTGTTCTTTTGGACTTTTGCAATCGTTTTCGACTTGGTTTTTCTTGTCCCTTTTGACTTGTTATTTCATTCACTTGTTCAGCACTTTCGTCTCCAGTTCTTATTATTCTATATCTCAATTTTCTTATATAGCTGTTGGGCCAATTATCTCCTTTTCTTGGCCTTTTGGCTTCACCTTCTTTTTCTACTCTTTCTGATTTCCAATTTCTTTTTCTTGATTCAGTTTTTGCTTTCTCCTCTTCTCCACTCTCTTCAGTTTCTGTTTCAACTGTTTCACTATTGTCTCTTATTTTGAAGCTTATGATCTCGTCATCTCCTACTGGTGGATCTGTCTTCTCCTTCTTGTGTTCCCTTATTACTGTCCCTCCTCGGTGTTCTTCCGATTTGGTGTTTTTCCTCCCTTTCTACTTCTAAATTTCCCTGTTCTTCTGTTTCTCTATCTGTCCCTATTGCTCCTCGGGGTTCTTCTCGATTCTCTAACTTCTTGTGTACTTCTTTCCCTACTTCATCTATTAATATTATTTCTGAAGGATTTCCACCATAACTTGTACTTGGTTGTTCATCTAGATCATTTTCTTGCTCATTTTCTTCTCTAATTGGTTTATAACCCCAAGTTCTCCTTCAGAATTCTTCACAGTTTGCAACTGAATCATCAGATCCTGAACTTGTGTCAGATGTTTCCAGATGTCGACTTACAGGTCGATCTTCAGGTTCTGGAACTTCTGAATTTCTTTCTTCTTCTTCTTCCTCTTCTTCTCTAGAGGTGTTTGCAGTTGGGGTTTCCAGATGTCGACTTTCAAGTCGATCTTCAAGTTCTGGCACCCTTTCTCTTATCCTTGTTGTCCCAGCCGTTAAACTTTTATCCCACACTTCCAGACGTCGACTCACATGTCGATCAGTAGGTTCTTGAACTCTGATTGTGTGGCTGGCATGGACCCAGTTCTTCACTCCTGCACACTTGACTGCAGTCGTTGTCACTAGGATTACCTGTCGTGGTTCGTCCCAGCGAGGAACTAGACAGTTTCTTCTCCTGTGGATTTTTATACGGACCCAGTCTCCTGGATTCAAGTCGTGGGCTGGTTTTCTTTCAAGAGTGGTCGCATCCGGTCCAACCTGATGAAACACAGAACGCACCACATCAGCCAGTCCCTTGCAATAATCCAGTACTAGATCATCAGTTATAGTCAATAACTTGTTGACAGGTACTTGTGCTTGTCTCATTGCTCGTCCCATGATCATCTCATGAGGACTAAGTCCAGTTTTCTTTTCAGGGATGCTTCTGATGGTCATCAGAACAAGAGGCAGTGCATCTGGCCATTTGAGTCCTGTAGCTTGACACATTTTTCCTAATCTGTTCTTAATTGTTCCATTAATTTGCTCCACTACCCCAGAAGCCTCTGGTCTGTAAGCACAATGTAGTTTTTGTTTAATACTCAATGCTTCGCAAATCAATTGGATCAACTCATTTTGAAAATGTGTTCCTCTATCTGTCTCAACCGTGACTGGAAAACCATACCTTGGAATGAACTCTCGCAGCATAAGTTTTGCCACTGTTGTTCCATCATTCCTTCTAGTGGGGTATGCCTCCACCCAACGAGAAAACAAACAGACGACCACTAGAACATATTTTAGTCTGTTACTAGGGGCATTTCTATAAAGTCTAACTGCATTCTAGTGAATGGACCTCCTTCTCGTCCTATTGTTCCTAGACTCACTACCGTCTTTCTTCCTGGGTTAAACTGCTGACAAATAAGACATCTTTGACAAAGACTTTCAGCTATGGCTCTGAATTTTGGGTTATACCAGGTTCGTCTAAAAGTCTGATCATTGCATCTCTCCCAATATGAGCTTGTCCATGGTACATCCGTGCCATGTCTGCAATCATGCTATCAGGCATAACTGGTCTTTCGTCTCTGTACACCCACACACCATTATTTTCCTGTCTTCTACATCCTGCTTTTATCCAGTAATCTTTTTCCTCATCACTTGCAGTTTCTTGTAACTGTCTTACTTCATCCCATGTCTCGACAGTATTAGTAAAAAGCAAAGGAGAAGAGATATGCTCCTTTCTCTATTTTTGTTCATGGCACCATGTTCTCTGCACAATATTTGGCGATCTCGTCAGCATAATTATTGCCAACGGCTATGTAATCTTCGTTTTTCTTATGCGCCTTGCACTTCACTACAGCTATTTGTTTAGGCAACTGTATCGCCTCAAGCAGCTTTTTAACAAAATCTCCATTTCTGATAGGTGTTCCTGCAGACGTCAAGAAACCTCTTTGTGACCAAATTTGACCAAAATCATGTACGATGCCGAAACCATATTGGCTATCGGTCTCAATCGTGACTCGTACATTTCTTCCTAATTTACATGCTTGAATCAAAGCAATCAGTTCCGCAACTTGTGCAGACCTTATTCCTTTCAGACAAGACGCTTCCATCACAGTTGCCACTGTGCACACTGCGTAAGCTGCGCTTAAAACTCCTTCTTTTGTTCTCAAACATGAACCATCTACAAACATGACATAATCAGATTCCTTTAACGGTTCATCTTTTATGTCAGCTCTTGGTTTCGGGCAATATTCCAGCACGTTCAGACAATCATGATCTACTTCGTCTTGTTCAATTATACTCTCCTCATCTGGCAATGATGTTGAAGGATTCACATTCATGCATCTATCTATGGTCACATTTTCAGCACTCAAGATGACTTTTTCGTACTTAGTCAGCCGACTATGTGTCATGTACTGTGTTTTTGTTCTTGTCAAAAGAATTTCTACTGAATGGGGAACATATACTCTCAGTGGATACCCCATCACTATACCTTCACTTTGTTCCAGACTTACACAAGTAGCAGCAACTGCTTTCAGACATCCGGGCAATGCTTTTGCTATAGGATCTAAAACAGCTGAAAAATAAGCAATTGGTCTTTTCATTGTTCCATGTTTTTGTACCAGTACTGAAAACGCACATCCATCTCTTTCACTGCAGTACAACTCAAAATCCTTCTCATAATCAGGCATGCCTAATGCAGGTGCCTCACACAATTTCTTTTTCAATTCTTTGAAAGATTTCATTTCTTCATTGTTTAACTCAAAAGGGTCTTTTACATCTTTCTTGGTCAACTTTTGTAATGGTTTTGCAATCAAAGAGAAACCACTTATCCATTGTCGGCAATATCCAACCATTCCCAGAAACATTCTTACCTCTCTTTGCGTCATTGGTGCTCTCATTCCTTGAATCATTCTTACTCTTTCTGTCGCTATCTTTCGCACTCCTTTCTCAATTTTATGCCCTAAATATTGAACTTCTTTTTGGCAAAATTGCAATTTTGAAGGAGACACTTTATGTCCTCTTTTCTCTAGATGGTTCAGTAAAGCTATTGTATCATTTACACATGCTTCTTTTGTTTTCGATGCCACCAACAGGTCATCAATATACTGCACCATCACTGACTTTTCTGGCATTTTCAAATCTTCCAGAGATTTCTTTAAAATCTGATTAAAGATTGAGGGGCTTTCTGTATACCCCTGAGGAATTCGGCACCATGCCAAAATACGCTCTCCGAACCGGAACGCAAATAATGGCTGGCTATCTGGATGCAAAGGAATAGAGAAAAATGCGTGACACAAATCTATCACAGTGTACCACTCAGCTTCGTGTGGAATTTGATATAGAATTACTGCAGGGTTTGGCACTATTGGACAACAGGGCACAACTATTTTGTTGATTTTTCTCAAATCCTGTACTATTCTATATGTTCCGTTTGGCTTTTTCAGTCCCATAATAGGTGAATTACATGGACTGCTCATTATTTCTTTTAGAATTCCCTGTTCAATCATTTTATTTATTACAGGAGTTATTCCTTCAATTATTTCTGGAGTTAATTTGTACTGTGGCGTATTCGGGTAAGTTGTTCCTTCTTTTACTGTTACTTTTACGTGATCAACTTCTTTCATTAATCCAATGTCTTCTCCTGTAAAATCCCACACACTTTCTTTCACTGCAATTTTTAGTTCTTCTGGAAGTTTTTCTGCATCAAATGCAGGAAACAAACCATTCATTTCAGGTTCCTGATTCATCAAAGTTACTTTATACAAGACATCTTCATCTGAGGTCTGAAATCCAATTCCATCTGGCGTACAATAAATTGTGCAATTCATGTTGCACAAGAGGTCACGACCTAAAAGATTTACAGGACTACAATCGCACACTACAAATTTATGCATTTTGCTAAAGGAACCAATTTTTACTTCCACCAATTCAGTAAGTGGTGTTTTAATCTGCTGATTGGCTACTCCTACTACTTGGATGTATTCACCTGAGAGAGGAAGGTTTGGAATTTCCACTGATCTAACAGTAGAACGGGTAGCTCCAGTATCGACAAGGAATGTTACATTTGCACCATTCACTTCTCCATCCACAAAGGGACCAGACTGATCTACCTCTAGAGTTGCGCCAAGTACGCACTCTTTCCCCTCTCCTGGGCACCGTCAGAATCTTTCATCCGGGTCATCCTCACTCTGACGCAACCAATACTGAGAAATGTTAGCTGCTCGCGGCAACTGTGTTACCTGCTCTCCTCCGTAGAATCCTGTTTCTGTACTGTATCTTTGCTGGTTAACAGTGTTGGGAAGTGGTGGTTGCGGCACCTGACTTTGTTGAACAACTACCTCATTCTGCACCTGTGGAGTTAATGATTGATTTTCCGGATTAGGTTTAGGTGGGAACTTACACTCGTTTCTCCAATGCCCTAATTTTCCGTAATTATGACATGGCCATTTCTTCTTTGCTTCTTCTAGACTCACTTGACCTTTCCCTTTACCTATGTTAGGTCGCATTTTATTCTGTCCTGTTTCATTCCCATTATTATTGTCCAATTGAGCTTCTTGTTTTTCTGCCACCTTCACCTGTGCCCACATTGCCTTCTCTTTCAATTTACGCTGTCTACTTTCAATATCATCACTGCAATACTTAGCATACCTCAGCACATCATCGACTGTGCCATTCTGCCAATTAATCATATGCTGTTTAATCATTTCACTAATCTCTGGTTTCAATCCAAACACAAATCTGTACACAAAATGACTCATATCTTTTTCACTTAATTCCTCATATCCACTATACTGCTTGAAAACCAACAACAACCTCTCATAATAGGCATGTACAGACTCCTTACTTTCTTGTGTAGTTCGATCGATTTTTACCCAATCTGTCTCTTTAGGAGGAATCTTATTCTTCAAAAAGGTAATCACCTTATCATACTTCTTCATCACATCAGGACCTGGAGCTCCTGTCTTAGGATCTCTTGGATATTCTGTAGTTGGCCAGTCAACTGTAATCTTACATTCTGACCACAAATCAGTTGGTACCACTATGTCAAATAATCCATCTAAATCTATCCACAACACTTTTGAAACCTTTACAAATCTCTCTACTTGTCGGTACCATTCAACTGGTTTCTCTCTCAACTTCGGAAAGTCATTGGTAAATGACAGTATGTCCTGCCTAGTCCAGGGAACATGCACGTAACTACCACCTGGAGTTTCTCTCATAGGGTATTCTCTGGCAACAGGTTCAATCAATCAATCAATCATGTCACTTATAAAGCGCACTCACATACCCGCGAGGGTCTCAAGGCGCTGGGGGAGAGGGGGTGGTGCTGCTACTGATCGAAGAGCCAGGTCTTGAGGAGTCTTCTGAAGGCCAGTAGGTCTTGGGTCTGTCGGAGGTTGGTGGGGAGGGTGTTCCAGGTCTTGGCGGCGAGGTTGGAGAAGGATCTGCCGCCGGCGGTCGTTTTCCGGATGCGGGGGACTGTGGCGAGGCGAGGCTGGTCGAGCGGAGCTGGCGGGTGGGGGTGTAGAAGCTGAGTCGTCTGTTGAGGTAGGCTGGTCCGGAGTTGTGGAGTGCTTTGTGTGCGTGGGTGAGGAGCTTGAAGGTTATCCTCTTGTTGACAGGGAGCCAGTGCAGGTCTCTCAGGTGGGGTGTGATGTGGCTGCGTCGGGGGATGTCGAGGATAAGATGTGCAGAGGCGTTCTGGATGCGTTGCAGCCGTCTCAGGAGCTTAGCCGTCGTTCCTGCGTAGAGGGCATTTCCGTAGTCCAGCCTGCTGGTGACGAGGGCCTGGGTGACTGTTTTTCTTGTTTCGGTGGGGATCCACTTGAAGATCCTGCGGAGCATTCGGAGGATGTTGAAGCAGGATGAGGAAACGGCGTTGACCTGCTTAGTCATGGAGAGGGTGGGGTCGAGGATGACCCCTAGGTTGCGTACGTGGTCGGTGGGTGGCGGGGCTGTTCCCAGTGATGTTGGCCACCAGGAGTCGTCCCAGGCTGAAGGGTTGGAACCAAGGATGAGGACCTCCGTCTTGTCCGAGTTCAGCTTCAGGCGGCTGGTCCTCATCCATTCGGCGACGGCCTTCATTCCTTCGTGGAGGTGGGCTTTGGCGGTGTGAGGGTCTTTGGTGAGGGAGAGGATCAGCTGGGTGTCGTCGGCGTAGGAGATGATGTTGAGGTTGTGGTGTCGGGCGACGTGGGCGAGGGGTGCCATGTAGATGTTGAACAGCGTTGGGCTGAGGGAGGAGCCTTGGGGTACGCCGCAGATGATCTTGGTGGCCTTGGATCGGAAGGGGGCGAGGCGGACGCTTTGTGTTCTGCCGGAAAGGAAGGATGTGGTCCAGTCCAGGGCCTTCTCTTGGATCCCGGCGTCGTGAAGGCGTGTTCGTAGTGTGTGGTGGCAGACCGTGTCGAAGGCGGCTGATAGGTCCAGGAGGATGAGGGCTGCTGTTTCTCCGTTGTCTAGCAGGGTCCTGATGTCATCGGTGGCGGCGATGAGGGCGGTTTCGGTGCTGTGGTTGCTGCGGAAGCAGGACTGGGAAGGGTCCAGGATGTTGTTCTCCTCGAGGTAGCGGGTCAGTTGTTTGTTGACGATTTTCTTGGTGACCTTCGCGGGGAACGGGAGCAGAGAGATGGGTCGGAAGTTTTTGAGGTCCTTGGGGTCTGCCTTGGGTTTCTTGACTAATGCGGTGATCTCGGCGTGCTTCCAGCTTTCCGGGAAGGTTGCTGTCTCGAAGGAGATGTTGATTATTTTCCGGAGATGGGGCGCGATGGCTGTACTGGCTTTGTTGAAGATGTGGTGAGGGCACGGGTCTAGCGGTGAACCGGAGTGGATGGTGTTCATGATCTCGCTGGTGTCCTCGTCGTTGATGTTGGTCCAGGAGAGCAGGCGGTTGGTGGTTGTGGGGGCAGTGGTCTCGGTGGTTGCCGGGGCGGTCGTGGTGTTGAAGCTGTCGTGGATGTCGGCGATTTTGCGGTGGAAGAAGGTGGCCAGTGAGTCGCACAGGTCTCGCGACGGCTGGATGTCGTTGGTGTTGGAGCTGGGGTTGGAGAGTTCCTTCACGATGTTGAAGAGCTCTTTGCTGTTGTGTGCGTTGTTGTCTAGGCGGTCTTTGAGTGAGGCCCTTTTGGCGGATCTGATGAGGTGATGGTGACTGCGGGTGGCGCTCTTGTGGGCGGCGTAGCTGTCCGCTGTCCGTTCGTGGAGCCAGATCTTCTCCAGTTTTCGGCATGTTCGTTTGGAGGCCTGGAGGTCTTCGGTGAACCAGGTGGCTTTCTTGCTGGTGTGGCTGTTGGGCGGATTCTTGAGCGGGGCGAGGGTGTTGGCGCAGTCATTTTCATTTTCAGTTATCATAAAAGCCAAAGAAGCTTTGTCTGTAGTTTTCTCATTCTTCTTTGTCCATCTAACCTTCCATCTGTCCACATCACCCCATTTTCTCAACAACACAATTAACTCTTTTATCTGTGTCAGCCTTCCTGCCGTGTTCAAATTTTCAATATCTTTTCACAAAAATCTACTCTATATGGTTTCTGCAATGTTTTCACTTTCGCAGTCTATTCCAATTTCACTGGCTACTTCTTCTAGTTTGTCATGTAAATTCTTTGCTCTCCATGTAATACTTTTGCACAGAAACATTATTTCATCATCCTGATAATTTTTTATCTTTTCTGTACCAATCGTTCCTAGAATTAATTCTTCCATGTCAATTTTTAATCTAATTATATCTAATGGTTTTTCTTCTGGTTCTTTTATTTTAAATGCCTTCATCCACTCATTTAACTCATCAGGAGTCGGACCTATGGGTGTATTATTTAGTTCTACCCAATTACCACTCTTTTCAGGGGTTTCTGTTGCAGATTCTGTTACCATATGCATTTTCCTACCATTGCACTCATTCACCGTCAAATTTGTAGGTGGACTTGGTCTGTAAGTACTAGCCAAATTACTTGTACTTGCACTTTGTTCCATTCTTTCTTTTTCTCTCTGCAATTGTGAACTCATGGGAATCACCAAAGATCTTTCATCAATTTTCTGATTCTCAAAAACTGGTATTACTGGACCTATTGTTACAGGCACAGTAACTGCTTCCATATTTTTCGTTAATTCTCTAATCTTCTCAGTTAGTTCTTTGGTTGTCCTTGCTAATTCGCTTGCATTGTCGCTTTCTATTCCTTCATTTTGTGAAGTTCTCATTTGTTCTTGTGACCTATTTATTTCAATTCTTTTTCCGGACTTTTATTTCGCATAGTCTCTATTAGCGGCGCATTTGGTGTCACCACTGTAGAACTCTGCTGATACGGAGGTGGGTTTCTATTTAGAATATCTTCCAGCAATTCATCATCCGTTTCGCTCTCATGCATATATTTCTCCCTCTCCATATGTTTCTTTTTCTCAGTCCGTTTTTTCTTAGTCCCTTCCTCAACTGTAAAAGCTGGAAACAAACCTCCTGTCATGTTAGCACATCTCCATCGTTTTATTCTATCTTCATGATTTATTCCCCACATCCTTCCAGGCATAAACTCATGATCCCTTAAACCTCTGAATCTCTCTCGCTCATACATCTCATCCTCCCATTCCGTCAACGCTTCAAACTGTGTCGGTCTAGGTCTAGGTTCTAGATTTGTCATCTTTTCTCGCAAATTTCGCAAAACCGCTACACTAAATGAACCATTCTCAGGGAAAGCTAAAGCACCATCATTCTTCGTATACTTTGCCCAATTTTCCAACCATATGCATGTATGATATCCATATTTCAGCATCATATGTGAAGCTGCTGATTTCGGCGGAGGAATTACTTGTCCCTCTCTAGTCACGACCTTTTTGTCTTTCTTAAAGAAATTCTTTAATTTTGTCGTCCATGACGTTCTCTCCCTTTCATACTCGTAATACGGCATGTTTTCTATTTGTTTTTCTCTTTACGCTAACGCTGTTCTGTGTACGGAACTTCAACCAATTACAGCGCGACTCACACTAACGTACCAATCAGAACAATTCCCTTCGTCCGCGAACCAACCAATCCTAGCGCGGCACTTTTCTACGTCACTCCTGCTCCGTGTTCACGTGACTAGTGCACTATCCAATCCTAGCGCGGCACTGTTTTACGTCACTCCTGCTCTTTTACCCCTCCTTTACAACATTTATCGGCAATTCTCTTTTCACTGTTTTCTCCGTTAGTTACAACAATTAAAACAATTCCATAGTCTGATTCGCTAAACAAAAGTGACAGCTTTGTCCTTTTACACAAGAATCCTGTATTTCCAGTAGGCAGCGCTTACCTCTACCCTACCACAGAATTATTTACTCTCGCCGATAAAGTAGCACTTCCCTCTACCTTACCCTTCTTTCAAGCAAACAATTTACTCGTTTCTTTGGGGATAAGACACATGTGGAGACTAGGCTCCTGAGAATTAAGGCCAAAGTTTCACAAGAAAACGTGATTTGCTATTTCAGTTACACACTTTTCGTACAGAAAATCCCTAACATAACACAACCTGTGTTATTACCAAAATGAATTCAGACCATGTACCAAATTCCATGTGACTTCTCTTGCCACACGTGTTCCACTTCCTACATCCCAGAAGCGTGAAAACTCACATATAACATAACGCGACTCAACATATAGTGTTAGCCATAAAAAAATAATAATCAATAAGCAATAATCACTAAACTAATCTATAGAAAACCATAACTCTGCTACCAAGAAATCTGATGCAGCGCGTACAATAAAAACTATTCTCCTCCTAGGTCACTTATAGGTCATCCAGGGGCAAACTATATTTTCTCACATCCACATGACGATGGGGCCCATAAACATCGCCTAACACACACGCACACACCTGGATTTCCTTTACACCTTTACGAAATTCTGTATTCCTAGGAGAAGCATGAGAACAAAATGGAAAACACCATTTGTGTACCGCTGGAAGGAGCCGGGATATCTTATTACCTTAACTTATCACTTTCTTTTAGTTATTTTCTTTAAGATATTCCTGCTCATTGGTTTGTCGATGAATCATTCATGTAAAAATTAGTTCATAGTGATTAAGACCAGCTAAATCACAATAACCAATTACTGGTGTCACAATCATTTAGAAAAATAACCACTGAGTCGTTTGATTTAAAGAATCTTAAAATTTATATAATTTTAAAAGCATGAGAAAGAATTTTAAACTTTTATTCAATTATTCATTCATTATTAATTCAAATATTTATTAAGCATAATCAATTTATTGCAGAAAGGAAATTTTCGTCATGAAGCAAAACCCTAATTACCTGCCTACCTTCCTAATTTAGCCTACTGATTTCTAACCTAAGTTTAAGAATTAGAAATAACCTGATTCTCATACTCAACTGGAAAATTAAGACAGCAACAGAAACTTCAGCTCGTCAGCATCAGCTACCTGCAACCCGTCTCATCTAACAGTCTTTCAGCATCTCCCGCTCAGTAATGGATCGATCTGGACCACCCAGCACTGGAAGTCACCAACACCAACACGACTCTCCAACTCCGCTCCTGACTGTGACTGCGACCCCCTCCCACTAAGAGTAGGCCCTCTTATACCCTAATTCTAACTTTGCTAACTAAGTTTTGCAACATTAATAACACGCTTTTCTTTCATTGGTCCATGCATGTCATCTTATTCATTCTTTTAATCAAGTTCTCTTGGATCCAATGGTCCTTGGATCATTTCCTTTCTCACAGTTCAAGACATGTTTCCATCCGCTTCGATCAGTACATTTGTAACTTCTTTTGATACATTCGAGAACTCTGCAGGCATTGTCCTTTCTCTTAAACTGGTTTCCCACGGGTCTTTGCTGATCACCACGGCACACTATCAGTTCAATTAGGTCACATCAGCCTTGACCATTTCTCGCATCCTAGCCTCTCAGCAACATCACGAGGTTAGCTTTTCTCCGACTTCTCTCCCTTGTCACGTGTTTCCCTGCGCTTGCGCACATCATCAACTGGCAGCCATTTTATATCGCCACTCGGTTATACTTTAGAAGCACTATTTTGAAATAAACAAAACATAATTAAAATAGAGAAAAATAGCCTTTTTGTTTCCCTCCCGTCATCTACGTACCCCAATTAGTTATTACCTAGCAGAAAGCAACATTTAAGCTGTTTCTTACTTACCATCACTATTGTTTTTGCAACGACACGTTTATTTCTATGAAGCACAAAATCATGCATTTATTTTAAATTAGTACGCATTTATTTTTATGTTATAATTAGACACACGGACATCCATTAATAGATTATTCAGCACATACACTTGCGTATTACCCTTCCCACACGTACAGTGTTGATTAATACATTTAAACGAACATTTTATTAATTATTTATAAAATTTGTTAGGGGTTAAAATTTGTTATTTTCTCTGCTCCATCACTAGGCACAAGAAAGGGCAGTGCTTGTGAGCAGAGGGGCTAAAAGTGCCTTGTGCTTGGAAGTGCAAGCTGTGCGAGTAGGGTGCGGTGTCAGGGTTTGATGTATGCACTGGGGTGTCAGGGTTTGATGTATGCACTGGGACAATGTGTAGTACATTGTGCGAGAACCACTGTGCCGGGCGTCACAGACAGCGCGTGCCTTAGGAAAAGAGGAGGAAGGGCAAAGTTCAAGCAGCAGCTGTTTTCAAGCACTTGTGCTGGCTGCGGGAGTGAGCAGAGGCGCGCGGGCCATTTGTTTTCAATTAGCACGCGCGCCGCTGCTCGCTCCCGCAAGGTGGATGCCAGCACAAGCACAAGTGCTTGAAAAGAGCTGACCGATTCCTAAAGGTCACTCCTAGAGCAGCGCTGCGCGCTACGCTCTAGGCGAGACCTAAAAAGGCATTGAAGCACGGCGCCAGTCACACTTAGTAATTAAAATGTATAATGTGGGCACGCGGAAGCAGGCACCGCGATAATGAAGAGGAACGTAAGTGAAGAGCTGTTCAATATTACAAACACATTTGGACAGCGTGAATGAGTGAAATACTACGGACAAGGGAGGGAGGGCGGGCGGGGGGGATTTTGAAGGCACGGACAACGGGAGGGAGGGCGGGGGGATTATGAAGGCATGGACAACGGGAGGAAGGGTGGGCGGGGGGGAAAAATGCACGGACAACAGGAGGGAGGGGGGGCGGGTTAAAGAAGGCACCAAAGCATGTCGTGCCTGAGGAGAACCTCATTAAACAAAATAGTGCTCACAGTCTATAATATCACGTACCGTGCAACAACCGAAGTTAAGGGGCCAGTCGCCATGGGAGGTGACAAATGAAGAGGAGGCGGTATTAAGGAGGGACTAACAAGCCTATTTGCGAATCAGAAGCCAGCATTTGGGACAGACAATGACACAAGCCAATGGCAAATATGAGCGGAGAGTGGGCGGGGCTTCTATTCGCTACTCCACCACAAGTCTCACAGAGCTGCACATGCGCGCTGGCTCTAGGCTCGACCTAAAAAGAAGAGTCCTGTGGGAAGCTGCATTTAATAACTGAAACGAAAAACTTGACATGGGTAAGGCTACTGAATGGGTAGTACCTTCAAGGAGAAGAACCTTGTCTCCCAATAACCCAAGTATGGCTAGTCAATTCAATAGAATGGAATGGTCTACTGTGAGATCCAGATGGATCAGAGCAGCAGAATCACCCTGAGTCAGAATCACTCTCAGTTCATCCAGGGAAAACACTAACGCAGTCTCCGTATCTCAATCTGGTTGAAAACCACATTGTTAACAATTGAGGATGTTTTAACCTTTTAAGTAGTTGGCTAGATGTTCAGCTACAATGTGCCCAGTTAACTTGCCAAGCTCTGGTGCAATGTAATGGGCTGATAGTTCTCTGCCAAAGCTCTGCCTAGGGTTTATTTTCTAGTAAAGGATTAAGAAATCCAACCTTTCATACCAAAGGGACTGAGCCCTAAGACAGTGAATGATTTATAGTATTATAGAGAGAGGGAGCAAGCTCTGATGGGATCATCAGGACAGCAAGATTTTACAATGCTAAGAACAGAGGTTACTTCCTGTCATGATCCATGGCTGTGCTCACCTGTGTATGCTGGTTCAGAATAGAGCTCGCTCCCCCAAACTTAAGAGGTGCTTGAGTCTTCTGCTGCAGAGGTGGTCAGTGGTACATGCAGAATGTGGACACAGCTTGGTGGGAGCCTTTGTAGCTGCGACACTTGCAATACCGGAAACAGGAATGTGGAGTCAAGACAAACTACATTTCCAAGAACACGATGGGACTATCATGAGACTCGAAATGGTGGCAGCGATCTCAGATCTGTAAAGTATAATTTCCTTGTGTTTCAGAGCAGGAGATTGGAAGTCGTTGTGCTTTCAATGGAAGTTATCCAGAACTTGTTGATTTCAGCGAAGTATTGTGGATAACACTTGAGATAAACGGTTTTAACTTTCATTTTCACGTTTGTGCTGAAAACATCCTTTCTAGGATAACAAACATGGACTGGAGTCATCCTTTCAAGGATTATGAACTCTATTGCACATTGCTTATGAGGGAACTAGTACATTTTCAACTAGTACAGACTTTGTTTATATTATTTAAATCACATATGGTATTAAGGTATTGCCAGGGGTGGGTAAGTGAATGTAATTGTCAGGAGTGAAATCACACTACCAATGCGTATTCATTATGTTACAGCTGATGTAGTATGTACATTGAGAATCATTTAGATAATAAACTTGATTTGCAGTTCACTGAAGGTAGTTATTTATAATAGGACATGTATTACAGTTCAAGTCATTTTGATCATCTATTACAAAGATTTATTCTTTTTTTCAGGTCTAGGAAGTCATAGAGTTTCACAAACCACCAAGAGTGAGCTCTACAGAAATTGTCTCAAAGTATATCACATGTCATAGTAGAAACAGTGAGCTTTAATGTAATTAGCAAAATACTAAAATATTTACTTCTTCTATATGTCAATGCTTCTGCAGAGCAAGTTAAGCCCAGCAGTAACAACTGGTAGAATTAAGCTATTCAATGTCTCTGTCTCTTTTGCCCCAGTCCCCTTTCCCCGGGTCTACTGCTGACCAGCATACATATCCTTTGCATGATTGCCAGTGGATTCCAGGAAGTATGGATACTGGCTTTGCAACTGTTGGATGTGAACTACTAGGCTAGTGCAACTTTGACACTTCCTCATTTTTGGTTGGAGGGAAAGAGGTCCAGGTTCTAGCCAGATGCTGCAGGGAGGGGAGAGTGTGGATGAGGCTGACAGAACTATGGGAGTTTTTTGTCCATATATATTTTTTGAATTTCACAGATAAAGCACTGAGCTGGTTCTTCAAAGAATTGCTGTCAAAGCGGGGAATCTGCATGCAGTTTTAAGAAAGGATTTTAAATTCTGAAATGGATCCCTAGAAGTGTTAGTAGAGAATTGCATGCAGTCACAAAGGTATTTTGATTTGGTCTGAAAGACATGTTTCTTGTACAATTTTAATTGTAATTTGTAGCACATAGAGCCATCCTTTAAGTATGAACTGTTCCATACACACTCTAGTTGTCGAAGGACCAGACATTTGTGTTTAAGAGTGCCTGAAAACCATTTATTTTGCCGTCAATAGTGTATACCTGAAAATGTAAGCAAGACAAATTGCTTTTGCCAATACTTATTTCAGTTTATAAGAGGTGTTGGATTAGGATACATTAAACATTAGACAGGGAGGCAGTACCCTGAGGTTTACAACGATAAAGCAAAACCTCTACCTCTCTCCACACACAGATGTGGATGTTGTTTAAAGGTTAGATTAGAATAGTACTTTTTTTGGCAAACCCCTTTTAGATGTGCATGAGAACCTCCCTGGCATATAAGATATTATTTGTGCAGAGATACCTGGGTGAATTGCCAAGAACTAAAATACATATACTATGCAGGATTCCAAAGCATTTTCTTTTAACTGGACCGACTCGTAATCATCTGATTTACTTACTAAAAAATCCATAGTCATAAGTGTAGTCTAAAAGTCTAAAGCTGTACTATTTTTCGTAAAATAATCTGTGATTGTGAAAACAATGGGGTGTTGGAATTCACACTGAGCTTCTATTACAGTGTCCTATATTTTCAAGAAAACAATTGTCTAAGTGCATCGTTAGGAAATATAAGATAAACATTCTAAACTGTCCTTTACTTATAGTATGTACACACTATAGAGTAGGTTTAACAAGACGCACATAAAGAAAGAACATAAAGTGTAATGTGGGACAGTGTCACCTTTTGCTGACAGGTTTTTGCGTTAACAAAATTTGTTTTTACACACTGCAGATGATTCATTGGTAGATGCTTGCATCAAGGATGGGCCTGAAAGTGTGAGCTTGTCAGGTGCTTAACTGATTAATGTCTAAGAGCAGCAGTGTCATTGTGAAAATGTTGCATTTTTTTCCAGCACTGAAAGAAAGGTAAAATGCTGTATTTAACTTTTTTATTTGTTTAAGGAAACAAAATATTTCAGCACTCCCTAAAGTGCGAGAATTAATTCACAATAATGCCTCTTTTCTGTGCAATACGAGCTTTGAAACCACCCACAGAGAAAGAGGGATACACTTGACTGCAAGCATCCAATATATTTTATTTTTACCAGAACATACCACAAAGAGTGCCTCCCCGACGCGTTTAGGTCTCCTGACCTTACTCATGGGTGTGGCAGGCAAATCAACTTGTCATGTGACTGCTGTCCTTTATACCAACAGCACTTCTGATACGCCAACCAATCAGAGTTATAGATGATGTATTATGGTCTAAATAGGCAATAAACAAAAATCATATATATAGATTAAAATAGCAACACGTCTGACTTTTAGAAGGACGTGCAGCCCTAATGGGTCGAGGGCACTGTTGATGGTCAAGTCACTATCTTAATATAAGTCCTCTTGCGAAGTTACAGAAACTACACAAACCATAACTCGCACCCCTTTCAGAAAGAATTCTGGGAATGATCAATATGAAATGCAGTTTGTATTTCTAGCAACGCATACATTCTAGATTTTCATATACAGATTGCATTTCTAGTAAAACTGTCTGTATATGAAAATTTGATGCAAGAGTGTAGTAAGGGTCCCTCCATAAAACCATAACTGCCCTGCCTAATGCACTGTTCATGACCTCACACATTATGTAACAGATGACATCACAAATGAGATGGTTGGCAACGCTGCTGACATTAAATGTCACCTTGCTATTTACATCATCATTTCTTTGTTTAAATGTGTTGTTATCTAATGATATCAGGTTGTTAATTTGTGTTACTGGGATAAATGCTGTGAGGTCATAAGCAATGGATTTGGTTGGTTAGTTATGGTTTTTATGATTGAGCCCTTGCTAAACCCATGCACCATAGTTTCATTGTTTATGGCCAGAACCTTTTCTACAAATACAGACTGTGTTTCATATTGAGAGTTCTCTGATTTTTTTCTACTGACGGCCCATAGATATCTTCCTCACACAGATCGGAATACTAACATCTTGAGATACACACGTTTTGCCCCAGTTCCATCCATCGGGGACTCTTCTACGAATAAGTGTCCTGAGCGATACAGACTGTGGTGCCCTTTTAGGATGCTTAGCCCTTATTTAACAAAGGTGCCTGACTTGTGGATCGCAGTTGATATACTTTTAGAATTACTATCACAGACACCTATGACAGTTGTATCAGATGTACTTCTGGTGTTTAAACAGTATTTCACACTAGGGTTACACAGTTATGATGAAGAGGTCTAGTGTCCTTTCAGTTATTTCATATTTAGTTCCTCTTATCAAAGAGCACTGATCTTGTACTCGAGATCCAATGGGAGAGATGATCTGTTCCGTCTCTCACTGCCTCCACCAATAACCAAATACACAAGAATATGGGGCCCAGTTGTAAAAGAAGGGGAATGGGGAACTGGATAAGAAAGTAATCAGAGATACTAGATTCCACTGCTCTGATTGATTGATTGATTGACTCAGCAAATCTGCTGGGCACTGAGGTCTGTGACGCATAGTGGGCTGCCTAAAAGCAATAAGAGATATCTTTCATAGCTCTCCATCACAGTGTTCTCCTTTTAACAGTAATAGTGAATGGATGTCCCTTATTGATATTTCCGTGCACCCAACTCTCTGTTCTTTGATGTACAACTTGTTATTTCTGAAAATTAAACACAGAAGAGTTCTTAATCACTTCTCTCAATGAGTAGGATATCTACCTCAAGATTTGTTCTTATGCACTCTTTGTGGAAGATGAGTTACAGATTCTGCTTGGCTAATTAGCATACATTAATATCCTGTGATTCCTAATCGGGCAACTCTTATTAGCATTATTGAATACCTTACACATTATCATGAATACATGACTTCATTTTGACTGAAGAACCCTTCCTGTTCCATCACAGATTAATGTAAGGGTAATGCCAATCCTGCAGTATTTTGCAAAGATCAAGCTAAATGTTAAAAAATAGTTCAAAGTTCAGCTTTCTGAATACTTCTCTGTACTAGCAAAGACCTTTAACACAACTCCAAAAGAAAACAATAGTTCTTGCATAGGAAATCCTAGGCCTGCACACTGAGGTCCTAAATGCACTAAGAGAGTATCAGGACTGCCTAGCAAAGTTGTTGTGGTCCACCAGGGAAGTTGCATCCAGAAATCAAAGATGGCCACTGCGTCTCCAAACAGCGTGTGATTCATGACATGCTGAGAAATGTAGTTCATCACTGGAGCACTGTTGCGTAGTGCATGCTCCATTCACTTGAAGCCTCTCTCCAAATGGGACAGATACTCAGCAAGGGCCATCAGCCTTTTCTTTCCTGGGATGGACTCTGCCCAAGTGGGTTTGAAGTATCACTCCCCTGCACTCACCAAATCTTCAGAAAAGACCAAGGTATTAGTAGTTTGGCCAAAAGTACAAAAAGAAGAGGTATGTATACTTTTGAACCTGTGCCATTAGGTAGTATTAGAGGGACCATATATAAAGAAAAGAGAAAAAGAATACATGAACATTTTTATGCTTGTATTGTGCAAGGTCAAATCATTTATAAAAAATTGCCAAAGTAAATCTAGGGCTTTCAAAAGTGAGGCGTCAGTGACAGGTCACTGAAAGACTAACTAGAGGCAAACTAAATTCCTCTGCAGTCAAAGGAGTTGCCTCATCAAGTGAAATTTAGTCAGTTCCTAGATGGATAGTGAATACTATGCAGTCATATTTGACTCCTTTCATGAAGTTGATTTTGTCATACAGTCAGGAGAAGGTGGTTTCAAGGCTTTCAGATGCTGGAGCCTCAGGCAATATTATGGACATTAACGTGTTGTCGGGGTACTTGGCAAAGAACATCGCTCCTCGCAAAGCAGGCCAGTTGCCCCGGCCCTCACGGTTTATGATGCCAAGGCAGTCAGCTCAGCCCTTTATGGAGCTGAGCTATGGGGGTTTGACAATGTAGATGACATCTGCAGATCTGAGCATAAGTTTTTGAGGGACCTGGTGATGCTTCCCCGCAATGTCCCATTAACACCCTTAATGTACGACATGGCCAGGCGGTCGTTCAGAGATATTGCTAAGCTGCGCCCATTGCTCTTCTGGGCCCGCTTAAGGAAGACTCCTGAACTTACTAAATATGCCACAGCACTAACTGAGGTGACAAGCCTAGATGTTGACCATAGAGTCAACTGGATATCCAACGTCAGGAAAACACTGACAGCTCCGGGCCTCAAGGAATCTTGGGACAGCCAAAACCCCCCTAACAAGGCAGAACTCAAACGCGTATATTGGGATTGGATAGATAGCCAGGAACTCAGCAAGCCAAATGTGGGGAGACTAACGGAAGAATTTTACCACCATAAGCAGAGCAGAAGCCTTGAGCCATACCTGGACATAATCCAGGTACCACGAGATAGGGCGCTGTATATCCATTTTAGGCTTGGTATGCTTCCCGTTCGTGCATTAACAACAAAATCGCATCTCCCCAAACAGACAACAGAAGACTGTCCTTGCTGCAGAGCCCCGCTGTAGTGTGCTGCCCATGTCATGTTTGCTTGCCCAGCGTATAAAACTGCAAGGTCTAAATGGCTAAAACCAATCTGCAGACAAATGGGCACCCTCGACCACCGGGTTGCTCTGCGCATTCTGAAGTCTGATGCAAGAGCTCTCTTTGCTTGTGGTGTGGCTAAGTTCCTAAGCCATGCTTGGATAGTCAGGCAAAAAGCCTTGTGTGGGGCGGTTTAACTTTATATTTTAGGTCTCATGGAGAAAACACTCCAACCCAAGACTGCCTTTCCATTGTAAAAACCATATTTTATGCATTGGCACTTTATACAACCCCATTGGGTTGGACTGTTATGATTGTACTTTTTAACTGTTTTTATCCAAATTATTCAAGATCTCATTAATGAACTTTTAGAAATGTTATTGTACAGTCTTGTTGATAACAATTTTATCTTTGCGGTGCAATAACATGCTCATATGTCCCGGCCGAGCACATTCCTCTAATTATCTATGTATCATACGACAATCTGTATCTTCTTAACTTTTTTTTTTTTTTTATAAATGTTGTTCAATGCTTTTATGATACTAGGTATCGAAATAAAGCAATTGATTGATTGGTTAGTGACATTATGTTTGCTTAACCCTTGTAAATGAATGTAATTAAAAGATTCCTGAAGAGGCTCTTTGCCGGAGATCTTCTCAATTTGCCAAAGTAATACTGGGGATATATAGTATATCCCAGTATAATGATGGGAAGATTGGAGAAAAGTGTGATCTAAAATTGACTATGGATATTTCTAAGAAGATTTTTTAATGCAAGTGATAATGTCTATGTGAAGGTTAAAAGGTGAGGGAAGCCTGGGGGTATAATGATCATGTCTACTCCTGAATGGAAACAGTGTAATCCAATGAATAATTATGAGTGTGAGGTCGACATGTTTCATGCCTATATCGTCAGGATAGATCGAGTGGCATTTCTTCAGGACCAAAAACGATATAATTGTACCTAACCTTCACTCTGGGAGAGTAAGGATACTCTGCAATGAGTGTTACCCCTTCTCAGGGTTTGGTGTGTAGTTTAACTTACACAGAGATGTTTATGCTCTTGCAATTGGTGACCCTTCTTTAGTAAGGTCTAGGATCCTTGGTGAACACAGTAGTTGTGGCTTCAGCAATTTTGCTGAGGCAGAAGCGGCGGTTAATTCACCTACTCTACGTCCATGATCCCAGAACTTTTGAGAGTTTATTTTGGAAACTATCATGGAAAATTGACTTGATTTGATAGATGCCTCTCCGTTCAACCTAATCCTTGGAATATATGGGTTGACCTTACATAACCCTTGTATTTTTTGGGCTGCTAGGACAATATAATTGAATTTAGATTTTGTCAAGCTATTTGTATGATTGCATGATAATCCAGAGAGATTCGTCCTTCTAAAGAGCCTGAAGGATAAGATATTTTGCCAGCTATTGCCCGTACAGCTTCTCTATGATCATTGTTGGGATTCTATCATCCAAACACTAGATGTCACTCACAAGGACTAATTGGGGACCAGCCTTTACATCAATGTCGGACAATATTCACATCTACATCCAGCATGCTTAGTTTTCGCTTCATCTTCCAGTCCAGGTTCCTGTCCCACTTCCCTGATGCATTATGAAATGAAATGAAATGAAAATAATATTTATAAAGCGCATAGTTACCCACAGGCATCCCAGCGCTGAGGGCAAGTCGAAACAGCTGTGACACGATCAATTGGGGAAAAGCCAGGTTTTAAGCATCTTACGGAATGACATGTAGTTGGGTTCCTTTCGGAGCTGCAGAGGAAGTGAGTTCCACAGTTTAGCAGCGTTGTAAGAGAAAAGACGTCCGCCGCTACGGGCCTTCTTAATTCTGGGCACAGACGCCAAGTGAAGATTATTTGAGCGAAGGTCCCTAGTGGCTAAATAGGGCTGGATCAAGGAGGAGATAATAGGAGGTCCATTCCCTCCTATCAGCCTGTGAGTAATACACAGAGCTTTGAAATGGACTCTTTCCAAAACTGGAAGCCAATGGAGAGCCTTTAGGGCAGGCCTTGCAGTTTGGCGACTATGAATTCCCATAAGAATCCTAGCGGCACAATTCTGCACAGTTTGAAATTTGGCCAGCACCAGGCTAGGGGCAGCAAGGTACAGTGCATTTCCGTAGTCCAAACGAGATAGAATAAGCGATTGGACTACAAGCTTTCTGACCTGACGGGGTAGCAAAGGAAGCACTTTGCGCAGCATTCTTAGAATGCCAAAACAAGAGGCAACAACCTTTCTGGCTTGGATTTTAAAACCGAGCTCAGAGTCAAGCCAGACACCAAGGCTCTTTATCTCTGATTTAGGGGCCGGCATGGGGCCCATACAAATAGGCCAAGTAGAGGCTATTTCAGAGAGGGAGGGTTTGCCAAGGAGCATAAGCTCAGTCTTGTCTCCATTAAGTTTAAGATGGGAATGTTTCATCCATCTCATCACTTCCTCGAGACATGGGCCAAGACAAGTAGATGCTTTATTGGTGTGGTTCAAAGCGACGACCAATTGAGTGTCGTCGGCATAAGTGACAATTTGCACCCCAAATGGAAGAACAATGTCAGCAAGAGGAGCCATGTAAACATTAAAAAGAGTGGGGCTCAAGGACGACCCCTGAGGAACCCCACAATGAAGAGGTCGAGGAGTGGATGTGGCCTCACCATCGACTACTTGGAAGTATCTGTTCTCCAGAAAGGAACGCAGCCAATCCAAAGCAGTTCCAGTAAGAGCCAAATCCTGAAGCCGTTGGATTAAAATACGGTGATTAACCGTATCAAAGGCCGCGCTAAGATCTAAAAGAAGCACGGCCAGGGAACCTCCTGCATCGAGGATCCTTCTGGAATCCTCGACGACTGCTAGTAAAGCAGTTTCTGTCCCATGTCCTGGGCGAAACCCAGTTTGGGACGCATGGAGAAGGTTCTCCCTTTCTAGGTATCTGGAAAGTGATCGATTTACATACTTTTCTGCGATTTTGCTCACCCCAGGAAGGAGCGAGATGGGACGATAGTTACCAAGACAGTCGGGGTCCAAGTTAGGTTTTTTCAATAAAGCCTTTACCAAGGCTTTTTTCCAAAGGAGAGGGACCACCCCTGAGGAAAGCGAGGCGTTGATCAGTTCCATAATAGTGGGGCCTACTAAAACAGATACAGATTTCAGGATGTCAAGAGGAGCCGGATCACTAGGTGATCCACTCTTAACCGATGGTCCTTGTAGTTCCCTCTGTCCTCAGACTGTTCCTATATCACATCCTGGTGGTGGTTCTCAATTCACTAGCTTGGATCCTGAATCCTACCGTTATCCTGACCATTTTATATCTGCATTCTAGAACATTCTCTCTCTTGACTCTGATCCACACTCCATTCCAAGTTTTCCTATTCCCTGTCTTGTGTTTCCTGGTTTTCCTTGTCTTCCCTTTTACAAGCCCCAGTTCAGACTTCCCTCCGTTGGTGGTTCACTGATTCCTTGCTTCCGGTTTTTTCCTTGCTCACACATTGCACCTGTGATCCTCCGCTGATCTTCTAGCTATTTCAGCCCTGTGAGTCCAGAGCGCAGCAGTGTGCAGCTGACTTGCTGGTTGAGTCTTCTCATACCTAGTCGACTCCCTGCTGCTATATTTCCAGGCTGGCATTTTGAAGCTATGTCTTTCCTGCCTCTCTGTTTCTGTGATAGTCATTGTTCCTTGCTTTGTCTGAACTCTTTTCGATCTGCTCTAAAACATGTCCGATAACACATAATTCCCTTGCCTTATCTTCTGTGTATTCCAGTCCTGAACCTGATCTTGAATCAAGTCCTGCTTTTCTGTGAGCACAGTACCTGTTTCTCTTTATCTTCATCAGTGGCGGCTGCTGAAGTTTAAGAGTGGTGAGACGGGGCTGCGCACGGGGCCGCGCACGGGGCCGCTTTGGGTTTCACTTTAGGGTGCCACAGCATTTTTCGAGAGGCTGGTCGCCATTTCTTGTGCAAATCTTTTTTTAAAAAGAAGGGTCAAGGGTCTCAAACAAAATCACGGCTAATGAAAAAAAAATGGAAAGGAAGCTATGGAGACAAGCACAGTTTCAAGTATGACATCTTCTGACACAAATGAGAAAATAAGACTGCAAAAACCATGTCATGTTTGTATCCATGTTCATTTACTTAAGTATAAAGCGCATTGCCCTGAAGCGCTTTGCATAGATTTGGTGAAAGCGATGGCGCTTTGGGTATGTTTGGTGTGAGTGACATGCGCTTCGTGTGGGTTTGTGCAAGTGAACTTTATTCTGGGGTATGTTGATTAAGGGGCTTGGGGTGGGTTTTTGTTTGACTTGAAATTCGCCAGAGTACCAACACTGGTGCCTCAAACCCACTCCTGTGTAAACCAATAACACACAATCCTGGCTAACATGGTTCACAAATTGCTGCCTGCTGCACCCCTGACCCTCCGACCTGGCAGATTTCACAGGTTCTATAGTGTGTGCCTGGCTGATTCACTCATGAGTGCTTCACCAGTCATACTTCAAACATCATCAAGCAATCTCTCTGTATGTCTTTCACCCACCCAGTACCCGATCAGTTCCGCTTGAACTGAAAGACGTGCAATGCTCCAATTAGAAAAGATAACTCTCAGCGAGCAAATAAATACAAAAAACACAAGATAAAGCGTTAACACACAGTCCATTTATCTCGGGAGAAGAGGATTTCAGAAACACTTGAGTTTATGGTGTAAACATACTGGGACTGGTTTAAAGCGTCCAGACTTCGCATCTCTGATTTCACCACATCTCACAAAAAACACAATCTAGCCCAAATATACATCTTTTCCCAATTTGTTTCATTTCTTTCACCTTGCTATGTGAATAAACTCACAGGAAGCATGCGTGTGTAAATACAGACTGTTTAGGCATGCTTTCATTTCCTTTGCCGAAAAAAGCAAATCTTCCTTTTTAGGTCGAGCCTAGCGCAGCGCGCATGCGCTGCTCTAGGAGAAGGCCTCTTGGAATCACTTCAGACTTTCTGCAAACTCGTGCGCGTGGTGTTCGATTCTCCACACATGCTATTGGCCTTTGCGCGTGGCTTTCAAAAATGAAAGCACGCAATTGGCCAAAGGCGGGTGCATGTCCCACCTTTTCTGAAAATGTTACTCCCACAGCGTTTAGCTGTCGGGAGCGAGCAGCGGCGCACAGCGTGCCATCTGTTGTGGATCATGTTTCATTTCAAGACCTTGCAGCTTTCCTTGCAAGGCGCGTCCCCTCCACCTCGGCCAAGGGACAGACCCCACCACCACAAGAGTGCGCGCTTCTTTTCCAGCACTCGCATTCATGACAATAAGATACTAACAAGGCGCGTCCCCTCCGCCCCGGCCAAGGGACAGACTCCACCGCCACAAGAGTGCGCGCTTCTTTTTCCAGCACTCGCATTTCATCTATGTCAGCACTCTCTTCCTGCACCGTTATATTTGTATTAGTATGTTATTGTTAAGACATTTGCTGTACTCTGTAGTTGGCCTCTATAGTCGCCTCTTTTTCGGTACCATCTTAAAAATTGACTGCACCTTTTAACATTAGCGTTTTTTCATCACAGTGGTGCACGCTTCCTTCCACACCTCTGCGCAGCTGTGGTGCGTGCTACCTTTGACATCTCTGCATAGTGCACAGCTGTGGTGCGTGTTTCCTTTCCCCACATTGCTTTTGGTGCTCGCTCGATCCAGGGGCTCTCTACAGTGCACAGCTGTGGTGCGTGCTTCCTTTCCCCCCATTGCACAGTACACACCTTAAAAATTGACCGCACCTTTTAACATTTGTATTTTTTCAGCACCGTGGTGCGCGCTTCCTTTCACACCTCTGTGCAGCTGTGGTGCGTGCTACCTTTGACATCTCTGCCCAGTACACAGCTGTGGTGCGTGCTTCCTTTCCCCCCATTGCACAGTACACAGCTTCAAAATGGACCGCACCTTTTAACATTCGCCTTTTTTCATCACCGTGGTGCGTGCTTCCTTTCACATCTCTGCGCAGCTGTGGTGCATGCTACCTTTGACATCTCTGCACAATGCACAGCTGTGGTGCGTGCTTCCTTTCCCCCCATTGCACAGTACACAGCTGGTGCGAGTGCTTCCTTTCACCCCACTGCACAGTAGTGGTGCGTGCTTCCTTTCACAACACTGCACAGTGCAGATATGTGGTGTGTGCCTCCTTTCACCCCAATGCACAGCTGTGGTGTGTTCTTCCTTTCACCTTATTGCACATTGCACAGCTGTGGTGTGTGCTTCCTTTCACCCCACTGCACAGTGCACAGCTGTGGTGCATGTTTCCTTCACCCCACTGCACGTGCCCCCTCCATCACACCCACGTGGTTCTCTCGTTTTCTGTTTAATAAACAAATTTCACACACAGATGCCCAGGTTTCCGATGTTCGCATTTGTGAACTCACTGGGCCTCGCAGCTTTTCTTACAAGGCGCGTCCCCTCCACCCCGGCCGAGGGACAGACCCCACCGCCATAAGCTGGATTATAAACCGCCCTGACAGAAGCACCAAGGCGCTGGACCTTGCAGCTTTCCTTACAAGGCGCGTCCTGTCCACCCCGGCCGAGGGACAAACTCCTCCGCCACAAGCTGCTGTGATAGTATAATAATGTTATTAATTATTATTATTCCTACCAACTTTGGCATTGACATTATTGCCCGTTATTATACTATTTGTTAGTTTTTAAATCATCTCTGCCACTACTCACAACCACCTCAGCATCACTCCACACCACTTCAGTTTGGCATAAAAATTTGACATCTATTAATTCTCCACAAATAACTCTCCACTACTTCTATCTAATTAAAATACTATTTCACAACATCCACCCTCCCGTTGTTTATATCCCACACCTAACAATAAAAACTATAACAAAAATTAATTACAACAAGCAAGGAAAAATTGACAGCATTGCATAAACAAATAAACTAGAACACATTTTTTGTATTAATTTTGGTTTTTAGTACAATACTTCAGTTGTATATAATGTTTTTTCGGTTAGATATAAGGTGACAGAAATAGGTATAACACTTTTTTTATTATAACTTATACATTTTTAACATGCTGCACAACATTCACAATGCTCTACAAAACATATTAAAAACGTTAACAAAGCCAATAGCTCTGTCTAAACACTTATAACGCCCCAAAGGCGAGACCTATTGGCTATGCCAATGCTTGTTAAACTTTCCTGTTCAGCTCCGACAAACCCTGTCACACTAAATTAGGAGGGCGTGTCCCAGTAACATGCCATTCTCTTAAAAAATTCCACCACAGGTGTTTTAAAAAACAAACACGACGTGCACTGAAATGACAAAACAAAAAAAGACTTCTATGGAAAATGCTAATCAACGTGCGCACTGCCAAGCTTCCCCATGGCGCTTACCCTCCTTAGGGCTTGTTCTATGCTGCCAGTGCCAGTGAAGCCTGCCGGGCTAAGAAGGGTCTTTTGCTCCTTCATCAGGGCTTCTGATTCCGCTCTATCTACAGGCCTGAAATACCACTTAGATCTGTCCCCGAAGTTGAAGCAGTGGAGCTGGAGATCAAACGGTGGTGTCCACATGGTCCTGCAGTTAACAGCAGCGCCGGAAGCAGACACCTCGAGTCTGCGCAGTGTGTCTTCAGAAGTCCTAATGGAAAACTACACAGAATCAACTTCTCTGCTTCCCGCCTGCCTGCAGCCTCCACCCCACTCTTTCACAATTTCACAGGGCAGGACTGACCCTCCTGTGACAAGTTGGGAAAAGGTGGGGTGACCATCCTCTCCACTCCCTGACTGACATGAAGCCCCAGTGCTATAGGGCTTCAGCCTGAAGCGCCCGGGGCAAACTTTACCCGCACGTCATCAGGGGTGGAGACTGGTACTCGAGGCTATGTCTTTGCTGAGCTGATGACCTCAAAGGCCTCAGGGCTGTGAGCTCATCACCCCGGCAAATACTGTAGACTCAGGGCCTGCCCAGACGCACCAGGTTTAGGGAATGTATCGGCATTATTGACTCACTTGCTGTGGTTCATCACAACAACAACAACCCCGGCCCCAAGAAACTTGTGTGTACAATTTTATTTTGTTGCAGAGTGTTAACTTTAGCAACGCCGACCCTTGGGGGGTAAAAGTAAAGGGAGCGGAGCCCCGACGCCCTTGCTCAGAAACTGCTGCTGATCTTCTTGTGTGTTTATATTATAATCTTGGATTGTCATTGCAACTAAGGGTCCCAGTTAGATTCCGAAGCTTGTGCCTCTGACACAGAAAATTATCCAGCGCTCTTCTTCCATTGGAGCTGCTGGGTGTTTACCCGAACTCTTTGAGACTAATCTGTTTCTTGCTTTTCTGTAAGATCTTTGCACTACACATAGAGATCACTTTCCAAGGAGCATACACACTATCATTTATGGTAGTTTGTCTATTGTTTCCCTTGTACCGCTCTGTTGTAGTATTTTTGTAATATTATAGTTTCTCTTCTCTGACTTTCAGTTTACCAAACACTCCCTGTTCCAACCTTCTACAGTCCTCAGCTTCTGTTCTTCCTTTCTTTACGGTTCTAGGTATTTACTTGTTTATGTTTACCCCTTCTCTTGAAATAATGTTTCCTGCAGAGAGCATACTCCCCCACACCACCACTGTTATCCAGCCTTGTACTGAACGTATGTAGCTACTCACCTGAAATTCATATTATGAAACATTTTGTTATGTATTTGATAAGAAACAGGTTAATGTGTTACCTCCATACAGGAGCTATGAATAGAAAATTAATTTGGAACCCAATGTTTAAATATGCTATAGTCAAATGTATGCTCCCACTGAATCTAAAACAGAATATCTTAAACAATACTTACATGAAAAATTTGCTAATAAAGTCATTGGCCCCTTGCAGTCCTCAACTTCATCTCTGCTATCATTTGTTGCCCAGAAAAGCGATGAATTGAGAATGTATATCAACAGAGGCAAAGTAAAAAATCCTTATCCTTTGCCATTAATATTTGCCTTGTTAGATCAGATTAAACATGCAAGGATTTCCAAAAAGTTGGATTTCAGAGCTTACTCGATCCTGCAGCATTCCAGTATTTTTTGATGAGGTTGTGATAGGATTTTTGGATGTATTTTGTATTGTCTATTTAAATTATATTTGACCTATTAAGTCTCTTTGAAAACTCAACTGTAACATATAGAGGCCGTTTTAAAATGATTGAGAGATCATCTTCTTGTTAAGAAGGATGAATTATATTATTGCACTAGCACTATAGATTTTTTGAGGGACATAATTGCACTTGAGAGCATTAGATGGATGAAACAAAAGTATCATCAATTGTTCAATGGCCCACACCAACTTCAGTCAAGTCTATTTGAAGTTTTTTTTAGATTTGACCAATTGTATAGGAGGTTCATTCATCGATTTTCTGAAATCTTGACCTATTACCAAGTTACTATGAAAAGGAGCAATTTTTGTGAGCTCAGAAGTGGTAGATATCCTTTTAATTTTTCAAAGAGCCTTTTTCTAGTACTCTATTTTGAACCATCTTAATGTAGAATATCCATTTATTATGGAAGTGCATGCCTTCCATGATGCCATTGCATGTATTTTATCTGAGAGGGTGGACAGGTTCACCCAGTATCTAACTTTTCTAAAACAATTTCACCAGGAGAAGTAAATTACACAGTCACTGATAAAGAACTCTTGGCCATTAAGAACTTTGTTGAGCAATGTAGACATTATTTGTTGGGGGCTAAACACATGGTTGAATTATACATTAATAATACACGTTTTACAGTTCCTGGTGTTCTCTAGAACTCTAACTCCTAGGCAACCCATAGGGACTCTATGTCTTTGTGTTGTGATAAATTATACACCAGGACTTAAAAACAGTAAGGCTGGTGCTCTAGCAAGATAAGATCAACTTGAAGGTGAAAATTAGTGACACAGGATCCGTCATTCATTCTGTCATCTACAACTTTGCAAGATCATTCTGTTCCTTTAATTACTATGGGTTAACTTTTTGACAAAAGTGTATACAGAAAGTCCATCCATAGATAAAGAGACTTGTTTAAAAGTGCAAGATAGACATGAAAAATATGGATTGCTGTATCATGGAAAATGTATATACTTAACCTTCAATTCAGTTAAAACAACAGGCTATTGCTTGGCCTCATCATTCAACAGCAGCTTGACATCCTGAATTGGCTTCTTGATGTCCAGGTCTATTCGGTGACATTAAGTGTTTGTGCTTAGAGTAAGAGTTCACTTAATAAACCCATGGGGTTGTTGACACCCTTACTTATCCTTCCGGGACCTTGGCACACCATGTCAATTGGGTATTAGTATAGAAGGGCCCAACAGTCAATGTTGCATGGTAACTCCAATGATTGTGGTTATTTGACTAAGATGGGCAATTTTATATCCTTGCCTGAGACACCTACTTCTAAAGAGTTAGCACAGATTAGTGAACATCACAATTTTTGATTGCATGGTGTTCCACAGGTTCTGATTACAGACAGAGGGTCTAACTTCATCTAAAATTTCTGACCTGCCTTGCGTAAAGAGCTAGATATGAAAGTTTGTCTGTCTACCAGTTACTATCCTCAGATGGAAGGACACATAGAAAGGTTGAATCAATGTGTTGAACAGTGTTTAAGATCTGAAGACATGCAGAAGAGGATTGGAGTATGCTGTGGTTATGCAATAACATTGAACAGTCATCTATTGGAATGTTATCTTTCTTTTGTATGTATGGCCATCATCCCTCTACATTTCCTTTGGGTCAGTCCCAGATTATTTTCTGTTAATCCTATGGAGCTTCGGGCACACCACTTTCCACAATCAAAAGGCACTTGTAAACTATATCAATACTTAATACATTATGCAAGTATCTCTTTGGGAGGTGGTTCAAGATTCAAGTCAGCAGACCTTAAAAAGACATACATAATATTTTGGATTCTTCTAAATTCTGAGTATCTGGGAGATCACTCTGGTGTAAGAATGACTTGTCATCAGTTCCTTCCATGCAAGAACACTTAATTGGATTGATAGATTTGTTTCATTAAAAGGAATACATCATTCTTTTTGCACTGTTTAAAACTATTTTTCAACATTGTAGGAGTTTTATTTTCTTGTGCAGGCAAAAATATTTCCCCATACATCTTTTAGGTCTATAACACCATATAGATGATATTGTCATCTCTTAGTGCTTGAAGACAATAATCAACAGGTCCTAAAAGGTCATATGTTAACTTTTGCTAAGTATCAGGCGTTGTTGTGAAATCCATATGCACAGTTCTTCATGGCTTTTGCTCTATGTGAGTCAAATGCATAAAGATGAAACTACTCAAATTCACTCTACCATGCATTATTACAGAAAATCATGCAGTGGTAGTATGAGCTCCTCTCCTGTTCCGACTTCAGGAACACCTCATATGCTGGTCTCCCAACATACCAATTAAAGAGATTTCAAAAACACAAGAACGGGGATGCTGCTACCTCTTTGAGCTAAAAATAGGCTAATCAGTGGTAGTCCAACTAAAAACCCTCTACTGCATGAAAAAAGTGTCTTCAGGATACTCTGCCTGACCTACAAATGCCTGGAATGCTCCGGCCCAAAATACCTCTCCGATAAGATAAAATAAATACCAACAAACCTACTCATTTCATACCACAGGACAAAACTACTAAGAACCTACCCTCAGACATCAACAAAACTTCATCCCTCATACTCTTCAGGTGCAAACTAAAACAGAACTATTCCAAATCTAGCACACCCTGCAACACTACCATAACCAACCATGCAAAGTGATCCCTGTAGTGCGCTTAATACAAGGAAATAAACATGAATGTTTTAGAATCTCTAGGTGTAAGTTTAAAATACGCATGATTGTGTGCTTTGATGAGATTGTGCCCCAACCTTGTGAGAAGTCTTGCTGAACAGAGTAGCAGAGACTCCGAGTTGATTTAAATTAAGCTTTAATGTAGAAACGCCACAGCAAGGTAAGCAGATTCTTCTTTTTTTAAATCTAAACCATTCTAGGACTCATATGAACAAAGGGTTACGAGGGGACCAATTCAGCCATGCCTAAGAAAAAGCATAATTCTTCCTTACCATTAGGTGAAGTCAACTTACTTATAGTGTCAATCGGCTCTTTTTTTAGGTACAATCCCCTCACCTGTCACACAATGGTCTAAATAATCAATTTCTTTACATCTGAATATGCATTTTTGTGCCTTCACCGTTAAACCATGCTCCCTGAACTTCTTTAACCATTCTCAAACTTTCCTCATGCTCATTAATATCACCTCAGCAGACAAGTACATCATCCTTATAAAAGAATACCCCTGTCATGGAGCCCAACATGGAAGAAATGAACCTTTGAAAAAACGAGCCTGCGGACACTAACCCAAAGGGCATATGTTTGAACCTGTAGACACCAATGGGTATAAAACAGGCCATGAGAGCCTGGGGATCTAGATGTAGCCATACCTGGTGTTAGGCTGATGCCAAATCCAGAGTGGAGAAGATCTTGGCCCCAGCCAAACTGGCCATCATCTCTGACATATTGGGTAATGGGAATCTGCCCACCACCACCGCCTTATTTAAAGTTCTGAGGTCTACACCTAGACGTATCCTCCCATCGGCCATGCGAGCCACAACAATAGGAACAAGCCATTCAGTTGCCTCCACTGGCTCTGTCACTTCCATAGGCACACAATTTTACCAGCTCCTGTTGAACATCATCCAGTACTCTCAGAGGCAATTTTGTCACTTTTGAAACCACAGGTATTGCTCCTTACTTCGACCAGATCTTGTGTACGTAGGTTGTAAAGCATCCTAGTTCATTCCCAAAAACCTAGGGAACTCTTTCTCAAATGAGATATGTTCCTCCACTGATTGCACGTGTACCTGGGGCAAGCATTGGGATCCAAATATAATCCAAAATCTTTTTTGTATAGGCCAATTAAGTAGGTTGTCCACTTTGTTCGGAACATAAATCGTTCCCACTATATATCTGCCTTTATACTCAATGTCACCTTTGAAGTAATTCTTCGTCTTTACAAGTTGACCCCCATAATCTCCTCGTCAATTGTCCATTTTATTCAGACAATCTCTCCTACCATAAATTCTCTTGAATGTTTCTTGAGATAAAATGGTCAATCATGAACATGAGTCAAACATTACTTCTATCTCAGTGCCTCTAATGTTGACCATACTTTTTTGATTACCAGAGTACTGTCTCCCTATCTGAAGTATAATCGCATCACATACTTCAGCAACAAATTTGGTATCCTTCTTTTAAGTTTTTCCACTTACAGAGCAAACCATGTAGTGTCCTTTCCTCCCACATTTATTGGATGCCGCTCTTATGGCTGGACAACTTTGCATTGGCCATGTGACCGACCTGCCCACACCTATAATACTAGCCTTTGAACTTGCTCTCAGCACACGTTGCAACTTATTTTCCCTTCTCTTTTATAGAATTAACCCTTTCCTTACTTTCCAAGTCTTTTTGTTGTCCTTCTTGATTTGCTTCACACATGACAACATGTGCTTAATCTGCTTTGCTACCACTAAAACTTTGTTCAAAGGAGGGTCCTCCTTTAACCATATCTTGCCCTTTCAATATTTTACGCGAGAAAGAACTGCTCTTCCTATAAAATGAAGAAGATATCCAAATGTGCTCAGGAACAGATTTATTGATGCAGCACAGCATGAGGTCTAACTGCAATTCACTGCTTAGTACAGACCAATGCCGCATCAGAGCTCCGAGTTCCAGAACTCTTAATGAGAGCACCACATATACACAATTCAAAAGATAACACACAAACATTTAAGTACTAACAATATTACCCAAATACAACACATGTCCCCCCTTAAATAAACAAAAGGAAACATATATAGAGACACAATAATTATACAAAGTACTTATATCTAACAAGTGGATGTCTGATACAATTAGCTTCCTTAACTCTAACAGCTATAGATTCATTGTGTCCATTCACTTCCTTAACTCCAGAGGCTATGGCGTTATTGTGTTCATCATTTCTCCTCTCCTAGTCTTCAAATTCCTGTGTACCACTTGGTTCACTGACTTCATTCACATCACTTGACAAAGCTAAAAGACAATGATGACAACCATCATTCCAGGAGATTCTCCAACCTTGACTAGAAAACTCATCTCATCCTGGTTGTTATCCTCCAACACATTATTCTTACACTTCACCAATCTCCTCACATTCCACACCTTACCATCCTGTGTGACAACACTTTCTTGTAAACTTTGATCACCCTCATGGCTTTACCAAATTCGGGTGTACTTTTGGCCACCATGCCAGCCTTACGCACTCTCACCCAGTCACCACCCTCAAACAAAGTTATTTTAACCTTCCACTTAGTATCATATGCTTCCTTGACCTTCTCCTGCTTCCTTTTTATTCTCAGGCCAACATCTCTTAATTCCAAACTCTTTTCATCTTTCACTACCTTCCTCGTGAACCACCACAGACACTATTTGGATACATGATCTCTCCCTTTCAACAACCTAAACGGGCTTATCTCAGTGGTGGTTTGAGAAGTATTGCGATACAACCATAATTTCACTCTCAACTTATCCTCTCAACCGCCTCCAAAACCATGTGCTCATGTGACACTCTCCTCTATCACCTTGTTGATTCTTTCAACTTGACCGTTCCCTTGGTGTTCATAGCAGGCCGTGGTGACATGACGGATATTGCTAAACTTAAGGAAACTCTCCATCTCATGAGATTTGAGCTACACACTATTATAGGTGACCAACACCTCTGAATAACCCTCCATTGCAAAAATCTCCTTGAATAATTCAACTCTGGCACTAGTAGAGGCAAGTGCCACAAATTTCACTTCCGGCCATTTTGAATGGTAATCCACCAATGAAAAATGAGCCTCATGTGGTAATGAATAGTATGGTCATGAAATATCAAACCCTACCTTTTCCCATGGAGATTCTGGCCAGGCTACAGGTTGTAGGGGAGCAGGTACAGTTTTCAACACCTTCTCACTATTAGCACACACTTCACATTCCCTTACCATCCTGTCTGCCATTCTATCAAGACTCAGCCAACAAAAATGTGTACAAAAAAGTCTCTTCAAAGAAGACATACATGGATGTTCTTCATGTGCCAATAATAAAATAATGTCTTGCATACCTTTTGGGTGGAACAAACTTCTCACCCTTGAGAAGCAAATTACCTTTTACTTTCAACTCCTCTGCCACTTTCAAATTATGGTTCAACTTCTGCTGGCATGATCTTCCTTCCAGGCCATCCCTCTACCACAAACCTTTTCACCATCCGCAGTAGACCATCATCATAGTCTCTCCATTCCTCTACATCAATACCCTTGAATTTGTCCACTACAAATTACGTTAGCCACCATTTCCACCTCATCATTAACCATATTCCTCTTTTCACAATCGCATGGCTGTCTTGACAAACAATCCGCCATAACATTACTTTTCCCAGATACAAATTCCAGCGTAAAACAATACTCTTACAATCTTGACATGAGTCTGGGAATGCGTGCAGTAGCATTCCAACCTCCACCAGGAGAAATACTCTCTACAAGACCAAATATAATTACAGAAATGTGCAAAGGCCCATACATACACCAACAATTATTTTTCTATAACTGCACACCTCGTCTCTGCATCATTGAGAGAGCAAGAGGCAAACATCACATTCCATACATCTTTACGACACTTTTGAGATAAAACTCCCCCTCTGCTGTATATACTGGCATCCACAATGATAACTGATTCTTTGTTCATGCAAAAGGGTTTTAAAGTGGGTGCTTCTGCAATCTCACTCTTGATCAAATCAAAGGCAATTTGTTGAGCATCAGTTCAAACATATTCTACATTTTTACGGGTAAGTTCTCTGAGAGGTTCCATCTTCGTAGCAGAGTTCTTTATAAACGTACTACAGTACTCACACAATCCTGCAAATGAGAGGAGTTTTTCCCTTTTGTCAGGAGCTAAGGCTTTTACAATGGCATCAACAAAATACTTTTTTGGAATCACTTCTTCACCTGACAACACATGTCCCAACTACTTTACAGACTCATAAAAGAATTAGAATTTGTTTTCTTTTAAAAGTAAAGCCATTCTTTTCCAGCACTCCACAAACTCTTTTTATATGCTCCTTTTGCCCATTTTCATTTCTCGAAAAAATTTGGATTTCATCTTGAAAACATTTCACAAATCCTTCCCTCTCCTTAAATGAATAGAACATCGCTCTTTGAAAAACAGATGCCCAAGAGGCTAACCCAAAAGGCATTCTCCTGAATTGGAATAACCTCAGGTGCATAAGGAATGCAGTGGGATAATGTAAATCCTCTCTCAACTCAATCTGATAGTACACTGACCTAACATCTGAAGTGGAGAACATTTTTTTCTCCTTCCAGCATGAACACCACCTCATTTATATTGGGTAGTGGATGACAATCCACTACTATGTTGGCATTCAATGCTCTAAGGTCAATGCATAGTCATCTGCTTTGTGCGCCACAACTATGGGTGACACCCATTCGGATGACTCCACTTCTTCAATGATACCCTTGTTCACCACTCCATACAACATACGTTTTGACTCTTCTCTAACACTGATGGGAAAATTCCTGAGTTTTTGTGCGACAGGTTTAGCATTGTTCTTCACCTTAGTTCTGTTCAGATACTCTTCCAGTTTTTCCAGTTTCTCAGTGAAGACTTTGGGGAAAATGCAAAAGTATTCAATTCCTTTCACACACATTCTCAATAAGTGAGACCAGCTCTCTGCTTCTTGTCAACATTATACCTAACTTCCATTGGTCCTTCCATTCTAGGACATTCACACATTTGGGAGCCACATACAGCTTGATCTGAGAATTCCTATTCTTGAACGCGATATTCACTTCAACATACCCTAGGATATCTATCGTTGAACCATCGAAACTTTCTGCTATAATATATCAGACTCATTTAATTCATCCACTCTCCACACATCCTTAAATTTCCCCAGAAACTACTGCTGGGTGTTAATAGTCCATAGTGATCCTGAGTCTGCCACCAGTTCTAGATCCTTCCCTGGTATTCTCACATTACCTTTGGTAGGACTGCTTGCTTCACAATTCTCAATATCATCACCATCCCCCTTCTTAGACAACAGCAATCCTTTCCCAGTCTCATTCTTCATTCTATGCTCACAATCACAATCACATTCACACCTTCAACCCTCAACACTATTTCCATCATTCACAAAAGAAATGTTTGTCCTCTGGTTAGAAAACCCTTTCTTTAAATCTTTGTATACACGTGTGAAATGTCCTATTCACCCACATTTATCACACTCCTTACCTAGAGCAGGACATTGGGAAAAGAAAGGTAAATGATTAGTACTACCAGACCTAAAACCCACTGATTTGTCATATTTCTTACCTTGCTGCATACTATGTGTATTACTATTGCTTAACGCACACACACTTTCACCTTCACTACTGCACATCTTATTATGCAAATGTATAGACATCATCCATCTCTCATATTGTTTCAGTGCTTTAGCTGTAGGTTAGGATCCCCATCACCCAAAGCTGCTCTTGGATTTTTTGCTTTTCACATGTACAATAATTTGATCTCTAATCATTTCATTCGATGTTTCCCGAAAATTACAATTCATTCTCCGTAAGAAATTCATCAAAAGTTTCTTATTTTTTTGGGACTCCGATTTAAAGCTCAAAATCGATTCACAGCTATACTTGAAGTTGGTTTAAATCTATTTTCAATTCTGAACAATGCTTCTTGAAAAACATCAATATCTCCTTGGCCTTGTAGTGGTACGTCTTGTGGAAACATCCTAAAAACTAATTGTCCTTCCGACCCTAGAAAGTGCAATAAAATGTACTATTTCCTTTCTGGAGGCATAGTGTCTCCTTCAATCGCTTTCATATAAGTCATAAATCCTTCCTCCCACCGTGTCCAAAGAATTGGTGGATCACCTTTATGCTGTAGAAATTTGACTAGTGGTTCAAACTGCATGTTGCTCGCTAGTAAGGAAAAATTGTATAAAATATAAAATGTATGGCAATAAATAATGAAAGTAGAGTCTAACTTCACTCAAAATCCATATAGACGTGTGCTTTACTACTCCAGTGCTGAAACAGCACTTCACCAACTGCGATCATACACCCTTCCGTAGTTCATTGCCTATTTGAGGGATAACACCAGGCACTTACAAGATGGCGCTGCCGCACGTCACATTATGTGATGATGTGGACCTTGGACATATAGTGATGAGGTTGCCACATCACCACAGCGCAAGATGAAAGACAAAGCAGAAAGAGGGTGTGGTTCCGATGAGGCACAGAAGAATATGGGAAGTAGTACGTGAATTATCAAAGGATGCATATCAGTCAACGACCTCACAGTTGCACCATAAGGTCAAAATAGAAATGTCTCACTCAAGTATAGTTATTCTCAATGCAATCCAACAATATCTTTAAAATTGGTAGCTTTACGGGTGAAATTATTTTCCACTGAATCCACAACACAAGAAACAGCTTCCTGTAGAAATGTTGTGGGTTTTCCTGTGGGTTACTAAGGAGAGCACTGCATCTGTGCTGCAGAACGTATCAAGTGTCTCTCCAAATTGTCACCACTTGTTATAAAAAAGAAAATATCCAAATGTGCTCAGGAAGGGAAGATGATGAGCATTTAATCTCTTAATGCAAATCTCGTATGCGTTTAAACCTCAAGCTTCTTTCTCCCCTAACTCAGGGAGATGTTCTAGTCATTCCTGGCCTTCCACACCCAAACAATGTAGGAGCATTGCCAATTTCCTTTTCAGTCCCAAGTTTGAACACACACGACTGCATAATTTTGGAACACCTTTTGCCATTTTCCTCACAACACAATGGGGCATCACCAGGCTCAGAAAGGAAAAACAGAGGTGGAATAAAGTTTTGCATGATTAATAACACTTACAAAATGGTAGAGACTAAGCATGAACAGTAATGTGGAAATCCCTGTTTGAATTGAGCGTCTTTCACTTAAAACAAGCATTGGCATAGCCAATAGATCTCGCCTTTGGGAACTTATAAGTGCTTAGCCATGCAATAGTTGATGTTGTTGCACCAAGGATATTGTGCTGCATAACTAAACACTTATAAGGTCCCAAAGGCGAGACGTATTGGCTATGCCAATGCTTGTTTGTAATGTGATGTGACAGCTCAAACTAGTTTGCTGTAGAAGTGGGTACTGCAATGTAAGATAGCATACAGTTGTATCGTCAGCTGTGGATCCAGTCATACTCATTTATTTTATTTTAGTATTTATATAGCGCAATCTGGACCTCAATGGTGTGTGGGGGTCTTTGTCTTTGCCAATGCTTTTTGGTGATGTTCCTTGAGAAAACAGCAATAATCATGCATGTGCACACGTACAGAATGACATGGGCTGCACTTTTTCCATTTATCGAACTAAAGAGGGGTTGGGAATGGAAATGGGGGCATAGGCAGTGGCGGAAGTGCTGGTGGAAACCTTGGAGGTGGTAGTAGTGAGGAAGAGAAGGAGGAATTGTTCACATGTATGCATGTCTGCTTATTTACTTCAGGAACACTCATACATGATCGTGCCAGAAGCAGATTTGGACATCCGGGCCAGTGCACCGTAATAAGACCTAAATAATTTGCTTTGAATTGTGACTGGCAATGCTCATTTACAGTAAACACATCTGCTGTTCGTGTTCACTTGAACGACAAGATATTCAACTGTAAACTTATGTAACTTTTGAGAGAAGGGCAAAAGAGGGGAAGACTTTTGGTCTGGCGTGACAGTTGAAACTGAATGCCATCATCTTGTAATAAAAATTGATACATAAGTAACACATCTAAGCTCCCCTCAGGCATTGCTTTGATTAATTGCCAATTACACTTTGGATCAGCCTACAGCACACTATACATTGAATTGGGGCAATTGGTCATCCCCATTGTATAACTTGTTACACGTCATGAAGCACCTAAATGCCTCGTCAGGTGTAGAAAGCTCTATATGAATGGAATTACAATTCAATTAAGGTATTTGCTTTTAACTCAACGCATTCACATTTGTCCTCTGCCCACAAAACAACTGTTTGGTGTATGTTTGTTATAATTGTGAATGACGTCATTTTGCGTACTTTACTGTCAGCTTTCACATAATCATTCCATGTTGAAGCGGCAGGTGAAGGGGATGACTGTTGTCCTTGCAACAGTAGCGCATCTCCAGCTGCAGCTGCACCTAGGCACTGGATGCTGCATTCTCGCATGTTTATGGCGAACATGTCACAGAATGAGGACGACTAACACCGTATTTCATCTGCTGTGGCTGCCGTAAGTTGCTGCAGAGTGGTCCTTGACAATAGATGAGCCATCGCTGAACTTACAGTGCACCCATCTTCGATATCCCCACTAGCCCATCCATGGCTGTCCATAACTGAGGAGTTTTTCTACATTTTATGTGAACATTAATTAACATTTCACTTCTGAGCATGGCTTTGTAACCTCAGCATGAAGGAGCACTGCACGCATATATTGTGAACAAGCATTTTAGACTTAAATGTATTGTTGGCATGTGATAAAACATGCTCCCTGTTAAATTTGATGCAATTTTTATTATTGGTACGATTGATTTGGTGCTAAAGATTGGCACTCCAGCAAGCAGTACATGGAGCAGATGTGCGAGGACATGTGCACCTAAACTACGGCCCCCTTTGTATGCCCACTGTGTTTCATTGAGGCCTTTTGTTTACATTGCTCACGCTTGTAAGTGTGCGCATGTGCAGTAAGTATCTCTTGCCAGCCATGGATGATTATTTATGTATGTTCAAGTCAGAGTATGTGTCAGTCACTTGGCGCTGTCACCTAGAAGTATAGATTGGCATACCTTCTTCTTCTTCGAGAGAGAGAAAAACAAGCACCATCGATGGTGCTGTAAATAACACCACGTCAGTGTCGAAATAAAACCAGCATTGGCAAAGCCAGTAAGTCACATCTAAGACCCATTGGCAAAGCCAATAGCACTATTGCGCTTTAAAAAAATTAAAAAAAATGAAAACATGAGCAGGTTGTAATTTGGGAGTTGCGAGGAGAGGTGTGGGATGACAGAAGAAATGGAGATCTGGAGGGTAGCAGGGGAAGATCAAGAAAGGGAGAGCAGGCAGGGAAAAACATGGAGGGAGGGTCTTAGGAGAAGCACAGTTAGCAAACAAAACAAGCGCGCGCGAAAAGCATTGGCCGCGCGGGCGCCGAAAGTGAAAGTGATCGCGATCGTGATGCACTTAATTACCCGTGACAGAAAAGACAGATGGCGGCTGCGCGCGTTCACGCGCACATGCACGCAAGCTTGAGGCCAGCAAAAGCCTCTGGTAGCACTTTGAAAACCCCCTTACTAAAAGTCGAGCAAGCAACGCATGCGCTGCTCTAGGCTCGACCTAAAAATGACCAAAAAGACAAGGTGTGCCGATTACCGAAGAGTAAAAAAAACTAAACTAGCTATAACTGCAACAACTTACCTAGATCTACAACCCTAACCCAGAACACAGCAGAACACAGACAAGATCTGCTGAAAATGACATGGCTGCCATTTATGTTTGGTAAACACAGCCTTTAGCCAGTCACAGACTGCCTTATCATGTGCATGTACTGCAGTATACCGTGAACTTACAGTGGTATACCACGAGACAATATATAACTAAGGGCCTGATTTAGATTTTGGCGGACGGGTTACTCCGTCACAACGGTGACGGACATTCCTTCCACCGAAATATAAATCCCGTAGGATATTATGGGATTTATATTTTGGCATACAGGATATCTGTCACTGTTGTGACGGAGTAACCTGTCCGCCGAAATCTAAATCAGGCCCTAAGTAAAACGCTACTTACACTATTCAGACATACTAGCAAAAATTAACATTTACACCAAATAATCAATTTTCCTGTCACATCACTTCTATACCTGTTAACACACTTTCATGCTACGCCTGTTTCAATTACCACACGCCACTGTATGCCTCTACACTCTATGTCACCCCACTCAGCGTCACTACACTGTACACCACTTCACTCTATGCTAATCCACTGTATGCTACTCTACTCCACTCCACTCTACACCACTCCACTCTCCATTACCACGCTCTACGCTATAACACTCTATGCCACTCCATTTTATGGCACTCTAGTGTATGCCAATACACTGCATGTCCTTCCACTCTACGCTTCTCAACTATATGCTATTCCACTGTACGCAACTCCTCTACAACACTATGCTCTATACTATTCCACTCTATGCCACCTCACTGTATGCCACTGCAGTGTACGCCACTCCACTGCATGCTATTACACTGTACATCACTCCATTCTATGGCACTACTCTCTACGCCAATCCACTTTACCGTACTACACTCTACGCTATTCCACTGCATGACACTCCTCGTCATGCCACTCTATTCTACGCTATTCCACTATATGCCACTCCACTCTGCGTCACTACATTGTACGCCACTACATTGTACGCCACTACACTGTACGCCACTACACAATACAGCACTACACTCTACTCTAATCCACTGTACGCCACCCAGCCGCGGCCCGTGCAGGTAGGAGCGGTGGGGCGGTAGGTCCGGGTGAGGGGGATTTCGACAGACGACGAGTGAAAATTAATAATTTAATTTTCCCTCGAAGTCGTCGAAATCCCCCCCACCTGACCCTACTGCCCCACCGCTCTTACCTGCACGGGCCGTGGCTGACGCCACCCCAGTCTACAACACTCCACTCTACGCCACTGCACAGTACACTATTACACTGTACGCCACTACATTCTACCTCACTACACTCTAACTTGCTCCACTTTACAGCACTCCACTCTACGGTATTCCACTAGACAACACTCCACTCAACATCTCTACATTGTATGCCACTCCACTCTTTGCCACTCCAGTCTATGTTACTCTCCTGTACCCCACTCCACTATACGCTATTACACTCTATGCTACTCCACTCTACCCCACTCCAGTGTTCAATATTCCAATGTATGCCACTCCAGTGTACACCACTCCACTCTATGCCACTCCACATTATGCTATTACACTGTATGCCACTACAGTCTACCCCACTACACTCTAACCCACTACACTCTATAAGACTCCACTCTACAACACTCCATGCCACTACACTCTACGCCACTCCACTCTACCCCACTCCAGTGCACGCTGTTCCACTGTATGCCACTCCAGTATATGCCACTCCACTCTATGCAATTCCAGTGTATGCCACTACACTGTACCTCACTCCAGTGTATGCCAGTCCACTCTACAACATTCCATTGTACACCACTCCACTCTATGCCACTCCCCTGTATGCCACTCTACGCTATTCCACTGTATGCCACTCCACTCTAACACACTGCACTTTACGCCACAACACTGTACACCACTCCACTCTATGCTGCTTAGCTGTTCGACACTCCAGTTTATGCCACTTCACTATATGCTACTGCACTCTACACCAACACACTCTACACTATTCCACTGTATGCATCTCCACTGTACGATACTCCACTCTTTGCCACTCCACTGTACACCACCCTAATATATGTATTCCACTCCACACCAATCTGCTATGCAACACTTCACTCTAAGCCACTCCACTCTATGCCACTCCACTGTACGTCACTCCACTTTATGCCAATCCAGTCTACACCACTGCACTGTACACCACTCCACTATATGCCACTCTACTCTACGACAATCCACTGTACACTATTATACTGTACATAACTCCATTCTACGCCTCTCACCTGTACGCCAATCCACTCTACCCTACACCAGTCTGCCCTATTCCACTGTATGACACCCCATTCTATGCCACTCTACTGTACACTATTCCACTATATGCCACTTCACTCCACGTCACTACAAGTACACCAGTAACACTCAACTGTATTGCACTATACACCACTCCACCCCACTCCACAGTATGCTATTACACTGTACGCCACTCTTGTATATGCCAATCCACTCTATGTCACTCCACTCTACGCTATTCTAATGTATGCCACTACACTGCACCACGCTGCAGTCTATTCCAGTTCACTCTACATCACTCCACTGTACACCACTCCACTCTATGCAACTCCCATGTACGACACTCTACGCTGTTTCATTATATGCCACTCCACAATACCATACATCACTCCACTGTATGATATTCCACTGTATGCTGCTCAGCTATATGACACTCCAGTTTATGCCACTCCACTGTTTGCTACTACACTGTGCGGCAACACACTCTACACTATTCCACTGTATGCAACTCCACTGCACAAAACTCCACTCTACGCCACCGAAATATTTGCTATTCCACTCCACTCCACTCTACTCTACAACACTCCACTCTAAGCCACTCCACTCTATGCCACTCCTCTCCATGCCAATCCAGTCTACACCACTGCACTGTGTGCCACTCCACTATACGCCACTGTACTCTACGGCAATCCACTGTACATTATTACACTATACATCACTCCATTCTATGCCTCTCACCTGTACGCCAATCCACTCTACCCTACTACAGTCGGCCCTATTCCACTGTACGACGCTCCGTTCTATGCCACTCTTCAGTACACTATTCCATTATATGCCACTCCACTCTACATCACTACAAATACACCAGTAACATTCAACCTTATTGCACGATACACCACACTGTATGCCACTCCACTCTACGCCATTCCACAGTATGCTGTTACACTGTACACTACTACTCTCTAACCCACTACACTCTACCCCACTTCACTCTATAACACTCCACTCTACAACACTCCACTCTACGCCACTACACTTCATGACACTCCACTGTATGCCACTCCAGTCTATGCTATTCCACTGTAGACCACTACACTGTACTTCCCTCCACTCTATGCCACTCTACTGTATACTACTCCACTCTATGCTAATCCACTCTACACCATTCCACTCTACACCACTCCACTCTATCCCACTCCACTCATCCCCACTGTACACCACGCAACTATACGCCAGTCCACTGTACCACAGTAAACTGCACAACACTCCACTCTACGCCACTCCACTCTACACCACTCCACTCTACACCACTCCACTCTACGCTATTCTACTGTATGCCACTCCACTGTGCCACATTCCACTCTACTCCACTCCACTCTGACACAATACTCTACGACAGTATACTTTACAACACTCTCCTCTACTCTTTTGTCCCACGCTCCATTTAATGACACTCCACTCAATGACAGTACACTCTATGATTTCAAAAAAATGTTTATTAAAAATAAATGAAATTCAATGAAAAAACAAAAGTTGCACCTTGTTATAGTTAGGAAAAAGTTATTTATTCTTTTTATACAAGCCAAACTTAAAATACACAAACATTAAAAAAATTCAGTTATAATTACAATTATACCTTAAATCTAGAATTTACACACCACCTTTAAATTAATATAACTTTATTTATTCTTTAGCTACAAACAAAAGTTGAAGCACAGAAAATGTTAATGTTCTAACCTTATATTTATTCCTTTAATTTATAGTTTATGCAACACCTTCAAATTATAATATCCCGTGCACCTCTATACACAGTGTATTCAACTCGGTAGCCACACTGCATTAACTATAACTTGCTAGTCTACCATGCACTGCATTCTCACAAAGGATTTGATTTGTGATGTAATAACTGTTCTTCTAAATACTATTATTTTACATGGTATAAGTGAGATAATATAAAACAGTATAGGCAGTGCTTGGAGAAGACGGGAGGTATAGTTAATGTAGTGTGGTACATCAGATTATATCACTGCATTGAAAAGCATTTGTTAAAAACGATAGTGGTATTTTGAAATATGAGGTTAGAAACATGTCTGCTCCCACCGTGATGACAAGGCCACTATTAAACTAAGAGGCAAGTCAGTTGTCATGTGTACCTTATATATGGGTATATGTTTTCATGCATAAAGCAATGTTATAATCTATTAAATCAAACACAAGGGATGTTTGTACAGCACACTGTGAACTCATGGATTTAAATCCACTCATATGTGATAATGATGAAAAACAATGCTCAGTCAGAAGAAATATTTGCCTAGGATTATCCAATTTGGTTGAGAGGGGAAGCCGGGATTGATCCCTGATTTTCTTTTTTCACATTGTGCAATTCAGCCTCTAGAGGGATATCTCTTTCTCTCTTCCCTGTGTTACATCAAATGTCTTTGTTTTGTCTTTAATTCTTTGCACATGAAGTTAGAGCATGGGTGGCAGGTAGATGCCATGTAAAAAGCTTGGCTTGTTTTGGGCTCAAGTGTCCAAGAGGACCTCAAGCTGGGCCAGAGCTAGGCATCTGGCTCAAGCTTGCCTTGAGCTTTCAGTATTTCACCTACCTACAGGAAGAGAGGATCTGACTTTACTGCAGGTAAGGAGCTCTGAGGCAAAGCTGTGTCAGCTAGGGATGGCTAGTAGACAGTAGCAATGAGACAAGAGGAGCTATGAGACAAGAGGACCCACCATCGTTTAACGTTTCCAAAAATGGTAAGGAAAATGGTGTGTGCAAGTCATATGAGATACAAACATTGTACCATGGGATGCCTACTTCTATGGTGCTGTGCAGCTGAAGGAAAGAAAAATATTCAGAAAATCCAAATTAGGAACCATGTTAAGAGCCTCCGGTGCCTGGGGACTTGTGGACGCCTTTGTCATCAGGTCATTCTAGCTTTTTCCTAAAAGGTGACTGAGCTTCTTTACATTTGTGGAGCTCATTTTCACACCCAGCAATCAACTTTCTGTATTTATTTGTCCTCAATAGCAAAATGATGACATACAGTCAAGAAACATGTCCAATATTCCTTGATGCTCAGCTTTAAAAGCTCGGTTGTGATTACATACATACAATGTCCTGAGAAGGTAGATCTTTGAAGGATACAAGTTGGCCCCATGGAGCTGACACCTGCAGCAGTGAAGCTCGGGCTTAGTTTCAATCACACGTGTGGTTTTCAATCTGTAATCTTTTTCAATAGAAGTTTCCAGCAGGCATCTGTTTAAAAGTGTCCATTTTATTGTTGAAGGTTCCACCAGTACCTTGGCTAAAACCAGAGTCTGTTTGATGGAATCTACAACTTCTATGAAAACACTACTATCAGCATACCTTTTCATGGGTGTGATGCTGGCGGTTTTCTAAGAATGCATTTACGTTTCATGTTAATGCCAAAAAAGGACCAGGTCATTCTTGGTGGTGCAGGCGATCGACTGGAAAGAGCCTTGTTTATTTTTAGGGGCAAGGCCACCGCCAATGCTGTGTTTGGCATGGGGTGGAGTACCTTGCCTAAAGAGGACTAATCCTGGACAGAATTTTGATTACACCGGAGTATTCTGAGTAATTTTGGTAAATCCATGATAGTCTTTGATGCAGAATTACCGATAAATATGCGATGACCCCTGCTTGCATAATCAAGAGTAATTTTGGGGGGAAAAATCCAACTGCGAGAACACATTTAGCAAGCGAAAGAGGCCGCCTGCACTCGCTATTCAGTTTCTACTGCACTTAGCACTGTGTCTTAGTGCAAAATGCATCCTCATGTCCATTTTGGATGCAAGGGTGCACTTTGTGCTTAGAAAATAGTGCTAAATGCCGATAGTTAGTTGGGGGAAAATCCTACCCCAAAAGCACATTTAGCAAGTGCGAGCAGCTGCTCACACTTGTATTCCTGTTTTGTTGCAGATGCAGCAAAAAGAACAATTGATGGACGGAAATGCTGAACATGGCCAAACAATCCACCCACTACAGAAATTTGGACCTGAATCCATCATGGTATCACCCCTCATCAGTCAGGATAGCTTGACTCCAGTTGAATGGAGAGCATGGGACCCATGTCTGGGCATACCTTTCCTACTTAGGGCGACAAATGCAAAAAGAACAATTGATGGACGGAATGCTGAACACTGTCAAACATTCACCCCCATTATAGAGATCTGGGCCTGAATCCATTGTTTCTTTGCTCACCATACCATTCCAGTTTGGACCCATCCATATAAAAATCAGTCTTGACCCTGCTCCCCTTGGGAAAAGTGCAGGCCGAACTGCCAGGCCAGGTCCTCCCTGGACCGTAAACAAGCATACTAGGACCGGTTTCGGGGTATCATCTCTCATCAGCCAGGATAGCTTGATTCCTTGTTGTTATTGCAGACGCAGGGCATTTTGCGCTAAGAAATACTCTTCTTGCATAATTCTAAGTAATCTTGCAGAATTCTTAAGTAATTCTGTGTGAATATGCTACCCAGTATAACATGAGTTACACCACCCCTAAGGTCGACGTGGTTGGTGTAGGTGGTTTGAAGTTTTTGCCCACTGGCTACCACAGTCATATTATACTGATGCTAATCAGATGAGGCCTGTTACAGAATGAGATCATGGTGTTTAATTTTCAAGGTTTCTTGCTTAAAGTACCCATGCTTTCGGTTACTGTGCATAGTGCAGAAATGCAAACTATCTTTCATGTGCCATGCACAGAGGTTTTTTTTTAAATATCTTTTTATTAGTATTTTTCCAATGTTACATCCAAAAATGTGTGACAAGGCAAAGCATAGTGAGAAGTTGGTACTAATGCAGTGAGGGAGAAACAAAGAAAGTTTCAAGCATTTTACAGTACAGTCATAATTCGTTTTTGTACAAAATTATACTCGACAACTCTTATTTACAATGCTTTGCCTCATGTAGAAACATCTCGTCTGGGGAGTCCTCCAGGTTTGCTAATGACAAATCATTCCTTATTTTATAATAAGCAAAACTTATTCTGTAAACATACTAAACCCATAACAACTAATTCCTCCTTGAGTCATGTTCTGTATCGATCTTCCTTTAGCAATAATACCTATTGGATAGAATTCTACAGTGCGTTGGGGGGTCATGCAGATAAGGATTTCTCAAGGCATTTTGTCTTATTATGTGGCTCATTTTTTATGCTTCTATGTTACTGTCTCTCAGGGGTGGTAGCAGGGTTGGCTTACCCCGCTCTAGTATTCCTTGGGGGGGGGGGGTTCTCCCGTAAAACTCTCTCCATCGCCTCTTCTCCTCTGGCATCCCACGCTCGCACAATTTCGGCCCAGGTCTCCGCCAGTTGTCTGCGTCTTTTACTAATTTTGTATTCCCATGCCAAAGCTCTTTCTTTGGCCCTGGCCAAAGCCGATATCTCCCTATCCCAGTGGGGGATCTTAGGACGTATTATTCCCCGCCATCTGAGGGCAATGCGCCTCTTGGCCAAGATTAGTGCAAGATCCACAACTTTATGTCCCACTTTTTTAGGTCTCGCCTACGCAGCGCGCATGCGCTGCATAGGAGAGACCTTTAGAAATCGGCACAGCTTTCCCTGCAAAAACGTGCACGCGTTGCATTGCTTCCAATGGCAACGCGTGCACGTCTGGCGATTCACTTGCGGGAGCGAGCAGCTGGCGCCATATGTTAATTATCGCGCCTTGCCGCTCGCTCCCGCAAGGGAATCGCGCTGGCCCCCTCCTTTCGCCCCTCCCTCTGCTGACGCGCGATGCGCGCGCTTGTGCTTGTTTTGTCCTTCTGTCTCTCCCACTCTCGCAGCTCCCACTGCCTTGCTGACTTTGATTGAGGTCTGATACCAGCCTGGGAGGAGAGGATGCCGTTAAGAAAAGTGCAAAAGCGTTCACAGGCATGTTTTGTCAACTTTTATTGCGTTTTTAGAAAAGTGAATCCTACAGAGATGGCCGCCCTGTTTAACTCTGTCCTATGCGCCAGGGCTAAGTATAGGTACTCGCTTGTAAGTCCGCTTTTGATTTCTAGTCACTCATTAGCCCAGCCCTCTTTCCCAGCTGTGGGCGCTGACCTTCTCTAACTCGTATTTCAGCCCATTCTCAGCAACGCGTCATCCATTAATCCTAGGGGGCCACCGGCATAGGACAACGCCGTGTGAAAAGTACATGCCTCCGGTGACCCTAAGAAAACTTCGGAATTCACCAATTAATTCCAGGGTAGCCTTCAGCCGAGCTACGCAACAGGGCTCTACCTTTACTGCAGGGAAAACTGCGGCCGCCTTCAGAGCTGAGCTGGTTTCGTATCTGAATTATTATGCTTAGAAGGAACAAGACCGGCCAGATTCGCATTATTTTGCAGTGCTGTATAAGATTTAGACTGGAGAATACATTTCTCAGTGAGAGATAAGTTTTACCATTTTTCTTTCTCGAAACATAACCACCCTCCCCTCCGTTTTACATTCGTGAACATGCATTCACGGTGTACGTCTTGAGGACATCAAGTCCCCAGCCCACTCGGCCCCATGGTGAAGTTTCCAGTGATTGTGTACCGGGTTTCAAATTATGGAATTAAATATTGCACAAAACGCAACAGATCTGAACCTCAGCGTAATAAAGTGCTTTAAACTTGCAAGGCGCTTTATTGTTTGTATATTAAGAGATGACTGTACCTAGCAGACTACCCAGTGCATCGTCAATGGCAAAGCCGTTGGACATAAACGTGCTTAAATGTGGCACTTACCATCCCTGAACAGAGGCTGATGACGGCCGTGTGCTCAGCCCTGGCATTGACGTGCCCAGTGTAGAAGCAGTGCCTCATGTCCCCGTCCTCGTCGCCGTATAAGTCGGTACCGTTATCCCTGGCGTCGCCCAAGAGCGTGACACTGAAAAGTGGGGCAATAAATCCAGAATTGGCCGTCAAGTTGAGGAGGAACTGCTGCCCGAAGGCCGAGAGCCGGTAGTGGGTTTTAGGGGAGAGGGCCCAGGGGTCAGAAGGGACACTTCTCTTCTTCCTTTTGAAGTGCAGATTGGTGGGGAACGCTTGTCCAAACTCATCCACCCGTGTGGGTGTCACTATCTCGTACTCACCAAGTTTATCCAACAGTTTCGCTGCAAAAAGAAACAAGCATTGGCATAGCCAATAGGTCTCGCTTTTGGGACCTTATAAGTATTTAGTTATGCAGCACAATATCCTTGGTGCAACAACATCAACTGATGCATGGGTAAGACATTTTAGCTGTTTTTTGGATATGAGTTGTAGTTTTTTTTAACTATTTATTGTATTATAATGTGATTGTAACTCTGTGATAAAGAATGTTTGTATGTATATCATATTGTATTGTTTTTAGGTCTCGGCCTGCACCAGCGCTTGCGCTTGTCTGGCCGAGAGTTTTAGTAAGCGGGTTTTGGAAGTGCAAACACTGGCTTTCGGCTGGCGACCAGCTTGAGTTCACGATGGCGTGCACGCGCAGCTGCCATCTGTTGTTTCCTATCTCTTCCTCATTTTCTCGTCATGGCTCATTAACTCTCTGGACTCTGATGTTTCAATCGCAGCAGCAGCTCACATTACCAACTGAGGGCCCTGGACTACAGTCACATGAAAAACAACAGCGATTAGCATTGAAATGCAAGCTTTTTTTTTTGTCTAGTTAGAAATATTGCTTCGGTGGGTTGATTTCACCTTATATCGCTATTTGTTTTATATTGGGAGTCACAGCCTAATTACCAGTATTTTTGTCTCACTGTTTTTTTTAAAATATTTATTCGCGCAAAGCACAAAGCTATATTTAAGGTTACTTTTTCCGCGTCACTTCTTCACTCTATTTAAACTCCACACCCCCACTCTTATTGTCTCTCTCTCTCTCTCTCCCTCTCTAATTCTCTCTCTACTTAATTAACTCTCCCCTCTCTATCTTTTTAGCCTTTCATTCTCTCTCACCCCTTTATCTGTTTCTCTTTCAAACTCCTTCATTCACTCTCTCTCCCCTTCTTTCTTTCTCTCTCTCTCTAGCCCTCTCCACTCTTTATTCTATGTACACCCTTTCTCTCTCTCTCTCTCTCTCTCACCACCCTCTCTAATTGGGCATTATATCTTCACTCTATCTCTCACTCGGCAACACCACAGCATCACTCAGCGCAACCACAGCATCAATCAGAGCCAGCACAGCATCACTCAGCACCAACACAACACCACTCAGCACCACCACAGCATCACTCAGCACCACCACAGCATCACTCAGCACCACCACTTAGCACCACCACAGCATCACTCAGCACCACCACAGCATCACTCAGCACCACCACAGCATCACTCAGCAGCACCACCACAGCATCTCTCAGCACCACCACAGCACCACTCAGCACCACCACTCAGCACCACCACAGCATCACCACTCAGCACCACCACAGCATCACTCAGCACCACCACAGCACCAATGCTCTTAAAACATTGGCAAAACCAATAGCTCTGCCTAAACACTTATAAGGCCCCAAAGGCGAGACCTATTGGCTAATAGGTCTCGCCTTTGGGACCGTATATGTGTTTAACCAGGTGTCAGTTATGCAGCACAATTGTTGCATGGCTAAACACTTATAAGGTCCCAAAGGCGAGACCTATTGGCTATGCCAATGCTTGTTTGCTTTGGGCCTCGGGTATAAGCCTAACAGGCAAATCTCCGCGCTTCACGGCAAAGTTCATGCCAAGACCTCATTGAGAATCTCTATGATCTTAAGCTAGTACTTTTGTATAATTGGGCACTCCCATATCATGTGTGCGAATCTCGCATCCAGCGCTCTACATCTCGGGCATTGTTGGCTATCTTCCCCATACATAATATTAAGTCTATGCGGGGTAAGGTAGGTCATATGTAGGATGTTGAATTGTGTAAATTTGAAGTTGGAGTTCCTGGAGATTTTCTTCAGGCTCTCTAGTGCCTTCCTCCATTCTTCATCAGACAGATTCTTACCCACCAAGGTTCCCCATTTCTCCTGTAGGTGGACCAAGGGCTGTTCCGTCAAGGTAATTATCACAGCATGTAACCATTTTACTAGATGTCTCGCTGACCCAAGTGTCATTACTGCCTGTAGAACTGCGTGCATGTTAGGTTCGTGGGTGTCCCCTCCCCGCAGGGTAGTAAAGGTACCCATCATATTGTGGTAATTTAAGAACTGCCCTGGGGATAAGTAATAGTGCGCAAGGAAGTCAGTCAGGGGGAACCGCTCTCCGTCTTGGTAGCAGTCATGAATTATGGTCACTCCTGCTGCCGTCCATTCTCTCAATTGACCCTGTGTGAAAGGGGAGCAAACTCCTCTCCATGGCAAGCCAATCAGGGTGTCAGACTCTAGTTAATACCCGATAGTGTAGTAAAAGTAGTGGAGACCAAAATCTTATTTCTTATTAATTTTCTTTTATTTTTCCTTATATAATCACAGTACTTTTATTGAATAACGTTTCTTTTCTCTTCTTCCAGGGTCTTCAGAGCAGCTTCTTAAGGGGCCTGTCACCACCGATGCCCCTCGGAGAAGAAAACATGGCTCAAGTAAGTTATTTGTCCTTTCCTTCCTATATCTATTTAATTAGTTTGGGGTTGGGAGTGAAGGGAAAAATAATTCTTTCTTTTTCACCCAAACCGCCACTAGTGAATTCCTTTAATTCGCTTTTTCTTAAGGCTTCTTGGTAATTTATCTGTCCCTCATCATCTCTCACTTTTCCCCACGCCCCAGACCTCCCCCGTGTCTGACTTCTCTCTTTTATCTGAAGATGCCTCGTAAACGGCTACACACCTGCGAGAGCCACGTCCCTCCTGGAACGTGGCGGGACGCCTCTCTATCCTTTTCGACTCTCTCTTCCGCCGTTCTTGATCACGTAGACACTCGTCGGTTCTCGTCCCAATCCGTGTTCCGCTTCGGCTCCCCTCGTCTCCCGGCGTTCTGGGCTTAAGTCCCTTCCGGCGTTTGTTGGGGACGCGCACCGTCACATCCGCCTCCGAGAGTTTTCTTAAAGGGACCTCGTCCCTTTCAGTATCTTCCTGTGATGGTCTCATGCCCACCGGATCGTCTTTCTTAAAGAGGCTGTTATTGTTTCCATTTGTTTTGATGTCAGGGTCATCAGAGAATGTCGCGGGCTGTAAGGAGGGGAAGGGAGAGATATAAGGAGGTAACGCGTCTGCTTCTTCTTCTGTAGTCTTGCTATCTATGGGCCTCTCATGACACAGGGGTGGGTCAGGTGCATAAAGGGCAGTCTCGGCTGCATGTCTAACGCATCTGTCCCAACATTTTAAGGCCACCTGTAACAGAAACCCCATGCCTTGTATTTGGTGCTTGGGATTCAAGAGTTTGGTGAAAAGTCTCCTGTGAGGGTGTGGTCCCGGTACTCTGTGTCCCCAGTCCTCTCACATCCAACCATTGGGACAGCCAGTGGAGCTGTGCTGCCAAATAAAAGGCCTCAAAGTCTGGTGCTCCCAGGCCTCCCACTGCCATAGGTCGCCGCCGGACTGTCAGGGATACTGTATTCCGCCCCCGTCCCAGATTAGTTCACCACTGGGAGGTAGACAAATTAATAAATTAGCCTCGGGAGGATAACCATTTAGGAAAGTGCTACCCTAGCCATAACCGATAATTTTAAGTGAGCGCCAGAATGTCACATTTGACTTCAGGGAGTGAAGCGCTCGATTATGGTTTCCTTCCATAAGATCTGCCTATTTGTGAAACACCTGTATGTCTAGGTATCGAAAGGAGCTCGGGCCCAGTTGAGGCCCAACGGAAGGTCCCTAGATCTGGGTAGAGAAGGCGCCAGCTGGAATATCTGGGATTTTAGAGTGTTGACTCGAAGTCCGGACAGCCCAGCGAATTCCTCTAAAATGTTCATGGCATGAGATATGCCCCGGGAGCCATCTCTGATATATAACAATAGGTCATCCGCATATAATGAAATTATATGTGTCCTCCCATCCAGGAGTAGCCCATGTTTAACCCCCTCTCGTCTGAAGCGTTCTGCAAGTGGTTCAATCGCCAGAGAAAAAATCAGAGGCGACAGTGGACAGCCCTGCCTAGTCTCTCTGTGTATGGTATAGGGAGTGGAGACCACTCCACCTGTATGAACTCTAGAAGTGGGGTCCGAGTAAAGCAGTCGCACCCATCTCAGCCATCCTTCCCCCAATCCCATGCTCTTCATGACCTGCAAAAGGAAGTCCCATCTTAGGGAATCAAATGCCTTTTCTAGGTCAACTGCCATCACCACCGCTTCAGGGTATGCAGAAAGGCCCCGGTGGAATAGAACATAATACAGCCTTCTCAGGTTCCCAGAGGTCGACCTAGCTCGGATGAACCCATTTTGATCCGTATGGACCAAATCTGGCATGTGTGGGAGTGGCCTTGTGGCTAAAACTTTACTTACCAATTTGAAGTCTAAATTCAACATAGATAGTGGGCGAAAATCTACCGTACCAGCTGGGTTCAACTTAGTTTTGGGTAGTGGGACCACCAGGGCGTCTCTCGTGGAAGTCGGTAGGTGGCCCAACCATAGCAAAGTGGCATACATTTTTCAAGGTGGGGGATCACTAACGTAGCGAAGGTGGAGTAAAACTCTGCAGCTAGACCATCCGGTCCTGGAGTCTTCCCTCTGGCCATCTCTTTAACCGCCAGGCTTATTTCCTGTGCAGAGATCGCCTCCTCTAAGCATTTCCATAGAGCCGGGTCTACCCCTTTAAGACGTAAGTCCTCTAAGTATTCCACCATCAATTCTTCAGGGACTTCCCCAGGCTTCCCATACAGTGTTGCATAGTATTCCCTGAATGTGTTGTTAATGATTTTGGGTGAGAAGACTGTTAGTCCGAATGCTGGGGATGGGGAGCCTCTTCCTTCCGGTTCGATCAGCCATGCCAGTAATCTCCCCCCCTTCCACCTGATAAGCTCGGAGATCTAATAGCCGTAAGCGCTCTAAGGCTTCATTATATTTGCTCTTGGTGTCCGATAGTTGTCTCTTGGCCTCGCTGTCCGTTCTTAGCTTGCTATCTAGTGTGTGAATTTGTGTCTCCAGCGTCTGGAGTTCTCTATTGATCTCTCGACGTGCGCCCACAGCCTGTCCCATACTTTGGCCTCTCACTACCACCTTAAAAGCATCGCACTCTATGAGGCAGGTGCTTGCAGTGTGTTGATTCAATTGGAAATAATTTAAGATGAAGGTGGCCAACTGCTGTCTAAAGCAGTCATCCTCTAGCAGGCTGGGGTCTAGTCTCCATACTGGGACTGCTGCATTATCGGGCGTTGGGGAAAATCTCAGTAGTATTGGGCTGTGATCCGAGAGGGTACGCCCCAGATACTCCACCCCCCTTATTGTTGATAAGAGTTGCATTGAGCATACAAACATGTCAAGTCTATGCAGACCATATAGCGGGGAGTAAAAGGAGTATTCCCGCTGCTGTCCATTGTGTAGTCGCCAGATATCTAATAGTTCCCACCCATTCATCCATTCTCGGAAACCTTTAGACGTCGCAGCTGCTACTGTACCACGTAATGGGGGAGTAGACCTATCCATATCTACATCTGCAACCCAGTTGTAATCTCCCCTCAGGACCAAGTCACCTGCTGCCACTTCTGATATGGGTTTGGAAAGTTGTTGTAGGAACTGTGTCTGGTCTTGGTTCGGGCGTGAATACTTCTGAATGTCACCTCCCTGCCCATCAATCTAGCCTTCACTATGACATAGCGCCCCTCTGGGTCAATGATTTTGTGTGTTGAGTGAAAGGGGGTACCTGGCTTTATCCACAATAGGGCCCCTCTTGAATATGCTGAGTATGTGGTAGCAAACAGTAGTCCCCGCCATCTAAGACGGAGGCTGAAGGCTTCCTCGGCCGTTAGATGTGTTTCCTGTAGCATTACTATCTGCGCACCTCTACGGCATATTTATTTAAAAATATTATAGCGGTTGGCGGGGGAGCCCATACCTCGAATATTCCAGGATAATAGTTTGACCTCTTCTATTGTGGTCTTCTTATTAACCATAGCTGTGAGAGACATACCCTGCCACCCTGCCTCCCCACCCTCCCGTCTCCATCTTCTGACATGACCCCAACCACACAACAGGGTTATATGTAGTGGACCCCAGGGTATTAAACATCAAACCCAACTTAACAACTCCCCACCACAGGAGCAGCCAAGCAACGGCCAGCCACCCAAACCTGTGAGCAAACAACCGCATTACAGTGAGAACACCGCCCTCAGCTTCTCCGGCGGACCACTCTAGGTGGGCAGGGGGACTCGAGGTAGTTCTGGGTTGCCTGATCCGTCCCAGCCCAAGTTGTAGATTGAAGGGATGACCAGTGCACTCCCAGGGATGTGATCCTGTTCTCCCCTCTAGAGATCAGACTCGTCTCTGTATCCACCAAGTCTCAAGCCTTCATATAATGTAATCCACTGAGCGGGGGTTACTTTTGACATGCCTGATTCATTTCCTGTGATGACATCTGAGTCCGTTGTTAGGTCTCTCGGCTCCGAAGGCGCATCTTCCAGTTTGTCAGATTTTTGTGGTGACACGATCTGTGCTACAGCTTGCAGGGCTGCTTTCCTGTCTTCTTGTGTTTGGGATACTGCAGGTTTCTGCAGTTGAGTTGTTTTCTTCATTCTACGTTGTCTTTTCCTGGCAGTTAATTTCATCCTGCTAGGACCAGATTGAGGTTTTGGCAACAGCGCCCCTTTTTTATATGCCTCTAGCCAGGTCCAAGTGTCCTCCGGGGAGTCGCAGAAGTGGTGGCTCCATCCAGGATGATTCGGAGTTTTGCTGGAAAGATAAGGGAGTATTGCAGGCCTGCCTTCCGGAGGCCTCTCTTGGTCTCTATGAAGGATGCACGCTGCGTCTGCACCTTAGCCGTGAAATCCGGGAACACCAACATTTTGCTATTGTCCAAGGCGCAGGGGTCATGTGCCCTGGCCTGTTGTAAGATAGTATCCCGATCCCAGTAGTGAAGAGCCTGGCCACCACTGGACGGGGAGGCCTCCCGGTGCTGGGGGGGGGAAGCAGGGACTCGATGCGCCCTCTCAAGCTTGAAGAATTTGGAAAGGCATTCTGGGGCCATTGGTTGTGAGTTCTTCCAGTCGTGTGGCTTCTTGTTTGTGCTCCGGGTGGAGCTCTGCCACTGCTTCCTCTACCTCTTTTACTCTGTCTGAAAGTTTATAGTGTTCAGCCTGTAGGAGCCCCAGGCCCACTGAAACTGCTCCGATATCCTGCTGCGGGCCGCTTTAGTGTCAGCTATTGCCACTAATACTTTGTCCAGATGTAAATGGAGCGAGGCCTCCGTGTCTGCAGACTCGCCCCCCCTTTCTCTGCGGGCAGTGGGGAGGGGTCTCTTCTGTTGGGCTGTCACCCCCCGTTTTAAGTTTCTGCCTGCGTATTTTGGCGCTCAAGAGGGCAGGGCTGTGTTGCAGAGTGGACTTGTCCCCTGGTTACTTCTCTATGGCCCTATTTGTGCCTTTTGCTCCGAGAGTCTCCAGGGGAGGCTGCGTGCGGAACTCAGTGTTCGTTTTATTTCTGGTGCTGCTAGAGCTACCGGCTTTAATCGGGTTGGTTTGACGTGGGCTCCCACCCAAATGTGCCAGCATCCACAATCACGGGGGACCGGGACCCAACCTCCTCTTAAGACTGCAGCAGTCTCTTGAGCGTACCCCAATTTCTGAGCACTCTCAGGATGCCGCCGACCCCGGGTTCGGTGAATTTTCCTGTGCGGATGATCTCCTGCCTTTCGAACCGCCCCAGTGTGGAGAAGGAGGTTCTAGCACCCTCCGCATTGTCTCTTCGCCAGCCCTGCTTTTGTTTGTGCAGGTGGGTCCTGTAGTGAGCCAGCCGGCCACTACTCGACAATGTAGCACCTTCCCCATCCCGGCCGGGCGCGGACGGGAGGTGATAAATAAAGGGGCAACTTCCGCTCGAGTTAGTTAGCCCGTACATTCCGACCAAGCGTGTGTTGTGTGTTCCTTAGCAGTAATTCTCATTTAAGATTGTGCCTCAATCATAGTGAAACCTGGAGATAAGGGAGGTAGTATAGTGGTTCTAGACATAGTAGATTACAACAGACGTATGCAAAAATTACTTGATGTGCCATTGCACTATAGAAAATCGAGTATGGAGGAATGGAATAATTTAAAAATAAGAGTACAAAACATGATGCAGTTAGCAAAGGAGGATGGCATAATATGTGATGAGGAATATAGATTCCTTCGTAATGACCATGCGATGATACCAGCGTTATATGGACTTCCAAAGGTACATAAAAGCCTTGTGGATCCACCCATGCGGCCCATAGTGTCTGGGATTGATTCAATAACAGAGCCCTTGAGTAAATATGTTGATTGCTTCATTAGACCTCTAGTCAAACAACTTCCCTCATTTATAAAGGACACGACAGACATGATTTTAAGAGTGGAAGGTCTGAAATTTAATAAAGAACGAGAATGGTTAGTATGTTTGGATATTGAATCCTTGTGCACTAACATACCCCAACAGGATACAGTCGAGATGATTAGGGAACTTTTAAATCCGGAAGAAGGTGATTTGTCCCCTCTCAATGAATTTATTGTGGAATGTATAGGAATAATTTTACTGAACAATATTTTTTTATTTGATAATGATTTTTATTGCCGGATTAAAGGGACCAGCATGGGGGCCACATGTGCCCCAAGTCTGGCTTGCCTCTATGTGGGTAGGTTTGAAAAAATACATATTCACAATGAAATCTGTCCTTATTATGAAAACATTAAACAATGGTCTAGATTTATAGACGACGTTTTTTTCATTTGGGACGGAGAATACAATGACCTATTGTCTTTTTTAGAATGGTTAAATTGTGGTGATGCTAATTTAAAATTCACGTCAAGTATGAGTCAAAGTTCAGTGGACTTTTTAGATATAAGAATAAAAGAACAGAATGCTTGTCTATCTGTAGAACTATACACAAAACCTACAGATAGAAATACCATCCTACACCACACGAGTAACCATCCTAAATGCCAAAAGGACAGTATCCCTTTTAGCCAATTTTTACGAATTAAACGTAACTGCAGTAATAGGCAAGATTTTGAGGTACATGCAGATAACCTACAACATAAATTACTTTCCAGAGGGTATCCAAAAAGATTGGTGAGGGAGTCCTATAAGAGAGCAAAATATTATAACCGTGAGAGACTTTTTGAAGGAAGGAACAACATGAATAATTTGGAACAAGGGTTAGTAATGGTTACGAATTACAATAGTGTGAGCAATAAATTGAAAAATTTGCTAAACAAGAATTGGTACCTTTTAAATAAGACTGGGACAACTCCTCTTCGGAAACCTATTTATGCGTATAGGAGAAATAAAACTATTCGTAATCATTTGGTAAGGACATATAGAGAGCCCAATAACAAAAATCAGAGGAGCATAATAGATGGCTCAATATTAAAGGGCAATTTTCCTTGCAGTACATGTACACACTGTAAATCAATAGTAAAAGAACAGAAGGTGATGCTCAATGGTATCACACATTGGATGAATGATATGGTAAATTGTAGAACAAGAAATGTTATATATTTAATCATTTGTCCCTGTCAGAAAGGATATGTAGGTGAAACAAGCCGTGAAATGAGAATAAGGTTAACCGAACATAGATCTGCGTTGAAAAACAGAAAGAAAATGCACCACTCGTAGACCATTGGGTAGAAAATAACCACAGTGAAGGTGATATGAGATGGTTCATTTTAGAAAAAGTCAAGATATCTACACGTGGAGGTGACATAGAAAAAAGGAGGAAACAAAGAGAACAGTTTTTCATGTCTAAATTTAAGACCTACTACCAGGGTTTGAACAGTAGAGAGGAGTGGGAAAGATTAATTAGATGATCAAAGTGTTCTGTTTGAACATAATGAGTGATTCCATTTCGAGGATACGGTTATGTTAAATGTTCTCTTTTAAGAACACAGACAAGATTTGTAATTTGAAAAGGATTTTAAAGCTATCAGTTTTTTGTAACTGTGAGTATTTAGTCTTTACACGTGTGTAGTTTTAATAAGACTACCAAAATGGTTGCCGTTTACGTTTTCATAGCGGTGACAATGAAAGGATATACTAATAAAGCTATGATAAATTTGTATCTCACTAGAGAGCCGGGTGAGATGACAAGTTGCTCCGGTTAATATAGTAGTTTAGCAACTGTAGGATCCATATTCATCAATATGTAACGAATCTGGTGATATGGATATATATACATATATATTGCGGTGTACAATTGATTTTAACACTGCGTAAGATTTTGCAACGTGGCTTGTAAAATACTGTAGAACGCGCGTTATATATTTTCATGGACACAGAGATTGCCATGGTTGGGGTTTGTTTAGTCTCTACAGTTGAAACTTTATCAATAGTATGAATGTTATCAAGACCAGTGGGACAAAACGATGGGGGTATACCGGCTAAAGTAAAAACTACTAAAATGGCGGCCAAATACGTAACTCTTACTCGACGTGATAATTACGTATAAATAGAGAGAACACTGCTCGTGGTGGTTTAATAATTACACCAGAAATCCCACGTTGACGAAATGCTGTTCCAAGAATTTAGGTGAGTGTTTGACCGAATGGTGGTTGTCCTTTGAAACATGAGGGCTATATATTTAAAAACGTAGGAGTCTTTCGGTTTCTAATTTAGGAATATCGAGGCACTTGGAGGTTAGGTCTGTAAGCCGGTTTGTGTGAATAGCGAGGGAACTCGAGTTAGATGTAAACGAGTATCAAATCGTTATACTAAGATGTTCGCTGTCATACTTTGCTAACCAGCCACTATTGAATTGGCTTACGAGTTAGTGATATGAAATATGTTAAATCGTAGACGCCCTATTTTATGGTAATAAACAATATCTATGGGCGTGTGTACTGCTTAGAGAGTGGTAGATATGCCTCTCCTCACCGTTACCATTGTTCATGTGATAAATGTGAGGTAACTCACTAGTTCTATGCAAGGGCTACACAAAGAACATAGGACATATAGAGTATGTGAAACCAGCGTAGCAACAAGCATGATGTATTACGTTTCATTTACGACCGTTTTTAATCAGAGTACGGTCCAGTGAATGCAGTAGCTCGATAATTGGCTATAGTATAGAACAGTTTTCGTGTGTTAAGCTAGCGAAGTAGTGATTATTCTAGGCATGATTCCCAGCCCACTTTAGTAAGAGTGAAGGTCGGGTAGAGGCATCTAATCTGGGAATTTTGTATCCCACACAGTAGTACTATTTTGATAGTCCAGCTTGTCTAATTGAATGGTGAGCGGGTTTATAAAGGACATTTATATCTAGCAACCCGATAAAATAGCGAATAAAATATAGAAAATAACGGCTAGGGCCCCTTACTGTGTAGTAGTTGAGTCATATCATAAGTATTTATTTTTTAAGAAAATGTCATGGAATATTTAGTATTCCGTATATATACAAAACATGTCTTTTTTTGATTTTATTAGGAATACGATATCTGCCTAATTGATGAAAGGTGTTCGTACTTTTTAAAGGAGCTTTTTGAATACACAACGGTTGATCCGAAATATAATACCTTGAAAATTAATACAAGGGAGTGGTCAAAGAAACTTTAATAGTGGTAAGTGTTTAATAACATCAAATTAGCCTACTAATCTTGAATTATAAGGACTATAATATTAATAAGATGGAATAATTCTATACACAGGAATAAGAAACTCCATAGAACTTGCTGATCCTACATGGGATGTGCAGTCAATTGAGTGCTCGTGGAGTAAGTATAAGGTTATAGTTTTAACCTATTGGATATGGTCCAAAAGAGCATTTACTGTAAATAATATAATAGAATTTATGTAGGTGTTGGTCTCCATTAACGAAGGACACTGAAAGGAAAGAGGATTGAGGAGTGATACATGTTCATCTTAGGTATTGATGACGCTTGATAGAATATATTAAGGGCAAGAGTTTCTATCAACCTCAATTATAAATTATAGTTAAATTCCGTGTAATATTGGATATATGAATTATTTTAACTCCTATAGAGTGTAACATGCCTAAGAGGAGGCTGCATGTTTAAAAGATTGATGAGGTACAGAACCAATATAACAAAAGTATCAGTTTCACACACGTATATCTTTGAAGGTCATTTTAATTATTTTTGTTTTTTAGATACATGGTCTGGCTTTGAGAAAATAAAATCTGTGTTTTTAAATTTGAGTCCTGAGGAAGGTGTTTAGAATTCCTACATACACCGAAACGCGTCGACTATTGGACAACAATAAAGTTTTGTTTTTACTGAATAGTTGTATTTTTGCACATGTCAGTGGTTTACACTATAGATTGGATTGTATTTTTGTATGGAGTGAAGTACCGGATAAGGTTTTGAAGCTGTATAGTATGATATTAGTCTCTAAGTAGAATGGATATAGGCAGGAATTTATTTAAAAAGTAAAGCCTTGATGTAATCTAAAACAGTATCTAATGATCTTTCACTTTGATATTAATTGTTTTTAACTATAGGATTATGTGTTTTAATGATTTTATTTAATGTGTATAAAAATACGGTTTTTACTACATGGTTTTTTATATATAAAAGTTCAGTCTGGACTTACTAAGTGATAAATAAATACATGAGTGACAAAATTAGTTATGGTGTGTGATATTAAATGAGAATTACTACTCTATTTCTGCTGGTTCATGTACAACTTATAAAGATCTCTATAATAGAATCATATTACGACACAGAAGGGAATATTGTTTTTTACTTGTGAATCGACCCGGTCCCTTTCTGGTTTTATCTGGGTAACTCTCTTTATTTTGAATGAGTGTGTTCCTTAGCTGCATTCCCCTAGGCCCCCAATTCCCCTAGCGCAGCGGTATCCTGCCCCGCTAACCCCATCACCACATTGGTGACGAGGGGGTGCCCGTACATGTGCGTGTCCGGCATCCCGTGTGGTGCAGGTTGCTGGCTGGAGCAGAGGTCGCATTCCCGTTCCCGTGCGGCTGAGCGCGTGTGGAGGCCTGCTGTGAAGGCCGGTAATCGATCCGCGCATCGGCGGAGAAAGGTGAGGAGGCTCTGGAGCTTGGGAGCGGGCGGCGTGTGGGTGCTATCGTGCACCAGCAGGCGGGGGAGACGCTGCTGCGCCGGCCTGAGCAGGAGCACAAGGAGCGCGTACATGCGCCTGAAGGGGCCAGAGAAAGCACGTGCGCGCTGGGAGGCCCAGTGAGGCTGCAAGCCCCCGCGCGGTGCGAGAGCGTGCCAGTGGAGCGTAGAGGCGGGGAGACTGCGCGTGTGCCTCCCAGTGAATCAGTGAAAGTGGCGAGTGGCCCAGCCCCAACAAGCACTGGCACATGCAAAGGCCAGTATGCAGAAATAGCAGAGGGGAGTGCAGGATATAAAAGATCACAGGAGCGGAGGTGGAAGGGCACGGAGAAGGTGCCTGAAAAAGAGTCCCTGGTGGGGGAAGAGAGAAATAACTGCCAAACAAGCACTGACACAACCAACAGCCAGGCAGTGGGAATTGTACAAGACAGTTGGTGGGTTAGAGGAGCAGAATGTCGGTGTAAACAGGAGGAGATGCAGCTGGTGGTAGTGGTAGAGGAGCGCCACAGGGATCACGCCCAAATTTGTCCTCATTGTTACCGTTCAGCCAGCTAGCGGATCCCGCCACCGCTGCGCCACAATGGAGAAAGTGGATCGGGCAGTTGGAAAACTGTTTCCAGGCAATTAAAGAAACGGACTGAGCGGTCAAGCGCTCTACCATGCTACACATGGACGGAGAAGAACTATACGAGTTATTCCAGGACTTACCGAACACGGGGAATGCGGATGATTATGCAGCAGCGGTTGCTGCACTAAACCGCCATTTCGATCCTCAGCTGAACCCGGATTTCGAACATTTTAAAATGCGACAGGCAAGACAGCAAGATGAGGAATCGATGGACACGTTCTATGCCAGATTGAGAAGGCTTGCAAGTTCGTGTACAGGTATCGATAAACAGCTGGAGATAAGGGCGCAGTTAATCCAGGGTTGCAGGTCCTCGGAACTGAGGAAACTCATCCTACGTCAACCGGGCATCTCCTTGGACGAAATACTCATATTAGGAAGGTCACACGAGCTGGCGGATGCCAGGGCCGGAGAAATGGAAGTAGCGCTAGCGTGCAAGTCGGCTGCCACGGCCTCAGCGAGTTCGCCAGCGGTCAAGGAGGAACACGTGGAGGCGATACAAAGAAGTTACGGTCGAGGAAAAGGAGTACCGGGTGGTCAACAACACAAAAGAGGATGCAACAACTGCAGATTGGAGAAGCACTCGCAGAGAGGATGCCCGGCAAGTGGGAAGACGTGCTTGAAGTGCGGAAAGCTGGGGCACTTTGCCAAATTCTGTATGAGCCTCAAATCGCCGGCGTCAGGGAGCGGTCGTGGATAGCGACCGGACAGGGTCAAGCAAGTGACAGAGGCGGGTGGACCGACCGGACAGTTGGATGCTATCTGCCAAAGGTTCCAAGTGCTGGATGATGAAGACGATGACGAGATATGGGTCGTATCATTCACGGGGAGGAGCAACAAGAAGAAACGACAGCCTCCGATCTGCCAGATCCGGGTGGGTGATACCCCTATGATGGCGCTCAATGACACCGGGGCGTCGGTGAACATCCTAGACGCAGCTCATTACAAACAGCTTGATCCAGCCCCTCCATTGATGCCCACGAGAGCATGGATATACACGTATGGAGGTGACACACCGATTCCTCTGCAGGGAGTGATAGAAGTGGAGGTCACACATGGGGAGACAACGGTCCTGACGAAGTTCCACGTCACAGAGGACATCGCGGGGACCCTACTGGGCTGCCACTCGGCGGAAGACCTGGGACTCGTGATGTTTGCACGCCAAGTTCATCAGTCGCATGCCGAGAACATCATGGAGGAGTTCCCGGAGTTGTTTGAGGGCCTAGGCTGCCTGAAGGGAGTAGAAGTAAAGCTGCACATTGACAAAACGGTCCGGCCAGTGGCGCTTCGGCACAGGAGGGTGCCGTTCCATTTGCGGCCTTTGGTGGAGGCGGAGTTAGACAAACTGGAAAAAGCAGGCGTCATAGAGAAGGTGGAAGGGCCTACCCCGTGGGTGTCGCCATTGGTGATTGCGCCCAAACCCAAGCAGCCTGGGGCGATCCGTCTGTGTGTGGACATGAGGTTACCTAACAAGGCGATCAGAAGGGAAAGGCACATCACGCCTACAATAGATGAGATCGTAGCAGACATCAATGGAGCAAGGTGGTTCTCAAAGGTAGATTTGAACTCTGGCTATCATCAGCTGATGTTGAACGACGCCAGTCGCTACATCACCACTTTCTCCACCCATGTAGGGTTGCGGAGATTCAAAAGACTGAGTTTTGGAGTATCCTCGGCAGCCGAAGTGTTTCAGGATGCCAATCGAGGAAGCTCTGTCGGGGCTGGCCGGGGTAATGAATGTGAGTGATGATGTGCTTATTTACTCACAGACGTTAGAGGAGCACCATGAAAGACTAAGGGCAACACTCACGAGGCTAAGAGAAAGAGGCCTCACTCTGCACAAGAAGAAGTGTCAGTTCTACGCGACTGAAGTTTTTTGGATACCGATTCTGGAAAGAGGGGCTACAGGTGGACCCAGCGAAGGTGGAAGTGATACGTACGGTGGCAGTTCCTCAGAATTCCACAGAGATGAGGAGTTTTCTGGGAATGGCAAATTATTGTGGTCTGTTCATTCCACGGCTGGCAACCCTCGCAGAACCCCTCAGGGCTCTAACGAAGAAAGATATCAAGTGGGAGTGGACCTGCAAGACCACCCAGGCGTTTCAAGATGTGAAGGATGCTCTTCTACAAGGGGCCACAGTGGCCTATTTCAAACCCGGGAGTCCCACTGAACTGATTGTCGACGCCAGCCCGGTGGGGTTGGGAGCAGTGTTGCTTCAGGAGACGGACCGACATGAGTGGGTGCCTATCGCATATGCGAGCAGAGCGTTGACGGCTGTCGAAACGCGCTTTGCACAAATAGAAAGAGAGGCGCTGGCAATCCGGTGGGCCTGCCAGCATTTTGACTTGTACCTCTGTGGACACCAATTCAAAGTGATAACGGACCACAAACCACTTGTACCGTTTTTTGGGGGCTCAGCGAGAAATGGGCCACCGCGCATCGAAAGGTGGGCAGTGCAGCTGCAACAGTACGACTTTGAGGTGCAGTACCGCCCAGGTGCCAACAACCCGGCGGACTACCTATCGAGACATCCGGTGGCTGTTGGTCCGGGAGAACAGAAGGAAGTGGATGAAGGGGCGGAACGCTATGTACGGCTCATCACGGAGCTAGCATGCCCGAGGGCGTTGTCGATAGAAGAGTTGGTGGAAGCAACCCGAGAGGATGGATGTCTGACGGAGGTGAAAGAAGCCCTTAGGGGGCACAACTGGAAAAAATTTCTGGATGGAGTCCGGAGGCTGACGGACGAAGAAAGGGAGAACAGAACAGGGCTGTGGCACTGCAGGGACGAGCTAAATGAGAGTGAAGAAGGCCTGGTGCTCCGGGGATCGCTCATAGTCGTGCCAAGGAGTCTGTGGAGGAGAACGGCTGAGTTGGCACACCAAGGACACCAAGGGATCGCCAAAACCAAGTCACGGATCAGATCCAAGGTGTAGTTCCCGGGGGTGGACCGGATGGTGGAAGAGATCGTGAGGGGCTGCCATTCATGTCTAATAACGGGAAGTGAACCCCCTGTTCATCCGGTCATTACGGAAGAAGCGAGTGCTGGACCGTGGATGAATGTGAGCATGGACTTTGGATCGTTCCCAGATGGGCGGGCCACGCTGGTACTGATGGATCAGTTTTCTAAGTTCCTGGTGGTGGAAGTGGTGCGCTCAACGGCATTCGAGCAGGTCAGGCCAGTGCTAGAGAAAACATTCGCAATGCTGGTATTTCCTCACGAAATCAAAACAGACAACGGACCGCCATTTCAAGGGGAGGAGTTTAAAGAGTTCATGCACAAGCGCAACATCCGACACCGGAAGGTGACACCCCAGTGGCCCCGGCAAATGGAGAGGTGGAACGCTTCATGCGCACCCTTAACAAAGCACTGAGAATTGGGGTCGACCAGCAAGCAGACATGGAAGGGTGTTTGCATCAATTCTTGAGGGCTTATCGCCAAACTCCTCACAGCACCACAAATTGCTCCCCAAGTGATCTCATGATGCGCAGGGCAGTGCGGGACGTGGTCCCAGTCAGCAGCAAATGGGTACCTGGAGTGCTCGATGTGGCAGCGGCACAAGACAAATGAAGAAGAAACAATGAGAGAGCCGACCGTGACAGGAGGGCAAAGCAGGTGGAGCTACAGATTGGTGATCGAGTGGTGATGAAGAGTCGCCAGCAAGGTTCAAAGTTCAAGACACCGTTTGAGAGAGACGTATGGACAGTGGTTGGGGTAAGAGGGACCCTGATCACCGTCAGAAGGGGAAGGAGAAGTGTGGCCAGGAATGTGTCGTGGTTCAAAAAAGTCTGGCCGACAGACGGAGTCCACGAGCGAGAGTCCCCAATGTCGACACAAGAAGGGTTCGGAGGTGCCGGTGGCAGCGGAGCCATGGAGGGGAATGCTGAAACGGAAATCGAACCAGAGAATGCCGAAGAAGGAGGAGAAAGGATGGTGGAAGAAGACACGAGCAATACCGGAGGAGAAGTGTTGGAAGAATTGCCGAGGGGGTATCCATACCGGCTACGAGACAACCCCAGGCCGAGTCAGAGACTGAAAGACTTTGTATGCTCCCACTGGGAAATGTAACACAACAAACCGTGTGGAGAACTATACATGTTCAGTGTTAATGTTGGTTGATTGAAAATTAAAGGTTAGGAGGGATGTAGTGAGCCAGCCGGCCACCACTCGACAATGTAGCACCTTCACCCTCCCGGCCGGGCGCGGACGGGAGGTGATAAATAAAGGGGAAACTTCCGCTCGAGTTAGTTAGCCCGTACATTCCCACCAAGCGTGTGTTGTGCGTTCCTTAGCTGAATTCCCCTAGGCCCCCAATCCCCCTAGCGCAGCGGTATCCTGCCCCGCTAACCCCATCACCACAGGTCCCACTAACTCTCGCACCCAGGCTAGGCACTGAATTCCCAGGTTCTATATACACCCCGGGGTTAAGGGGAGCTTATTTGCTTGTCCCGGGCCCCCAGCCCGATTCTCTCAGACCCAGAGGGTGCTCCTTCTTCTATTTCCTCTTGCCTCGGCAGTGCTTTAAATGGGCCGGTACTCACCGGTACTGAGTACCGGCACTTCTTAGAATTATCACTCTGAGTACCGGCACTTCTCTACAGGGGCTCTGCTGGTGAGCAGGAGTGGAACGTGTCTCTGGCAGCCAAGGCGCCGCTTCTGCAGCCCCGATCTGAGCCCCAGCTGAGCTATTCAGCAGGGCTCATTTGAATAATGTCCGGGTGCTCACCATCACGCTGTGTTTGACAGAGCAGGGTCCATTCAGGCCCTGTGCTGTCAATCACATTCACACTGTGGTCTGCATTTGTGCAAACACAGGAATTATGGCAGTGGCAATCAGGCTACGGCCAGTCCAGCCCTGATGGCAATTAAGAAAGCCATGGTAGGTGAAGAGAAAACATGTTTTTTTTCATACCTGAGTCTTTCGTGTGTCTTCTATGTTTGTGTGTTTGCCTGCATTTGTATGCCTGTTTTTGTAAGAAAAAAGTGAGAGAAAGAGAGAGAGAGAGAGAATCAAGACACTCTAAGGAGGTATTTTAAAGAAAATGGGTGGCACTTTGTTTGTACATGTCTGCTCGGCGACAAAGATTCATAAATAATGTAAAAGGGAGGGTTGGTGGGTGGGTGAGTGAGTGGATGGATGAGTGAGCAAGGGTGGATGTATAGATGGATAAATAGATGGATGGATGAGTGAAAGCATGCATGGGTGAAAGAGGGTGGATGATTGGATAAAAGGGCGGATGATGGGTGGATAAGTGAAAGAATGGATGAATGAAAGGTAGGGATGATGGATGAGTGAAAGGAGGGATTGAGTGAAAGGGTGGATGGAATGAAAGGGTGGATGGAATAAGAGTGAAAGGGTTGATGGATGGATGAGCGAAAGGATTGATGGATGAGGGAAAGGGTGGATAAAGAGATGGATGAGTGAAAGGATGAATGGATAGGTTTGGAGATGGATGGATAGGTTTGGATATGAAGGGTGGATAGACGGAATGGTGAAAAACTGAATGATGGATGAAAGACTGAATAGACGATAGAATGTAAAGGTTAAATGGTGGACATCAGCAGGTAAATGGTAGGATAAAAGGATAGATCGATGGAAGAGACAAGAGATTTCTTCTGGGGAGGGTCATGATTGTTTGCTTCATTTGCTTGGTGCAATAAGAGCTTTGGTTCGAAGTGGGGGTATTTTCAGTTTCTTCCTACTCTCATGCTCAAAAATATATAGTATTGTGCCAAACAGCAATTAACAGTATGACATTAAGAAGGTGCAACTATTGCCAAAAAAAGGAAATGTTAACCTATTATCGCATTTCTCTTTCATTTTGTGTAATGAGTTAAGCTGCTTTGTTTATATAAACACATTTCTCATGTGTTGTGGTATGTGCCTCAACTAATATAGAAGTCGTTAAGTATCATCATGTCTTGCCCTTAGCCCCGCCCCCTCACTACACCTATAGCTAATTTTAATGAGTACCTGCACTTATTTTTTCCCATTTAAAGCACTGACTTGGTCTCTCCTCGCCTTCCAGGCGCTTACGGATTTATTCTGAGCTCCTCCTTGGCCCGGGGCCTCAAGCTTCACCCCTTTCGCGGTTCTGCAGTCGCTCCGGCGGTATTTCTCTCCCTTGGAACTGCAAGGCCAGCCAACTCCTGGGGAAATACAGGATTTTATTTGGCCGGGACGGAGCCTCCACTTTATTCATCCGCCATGTTTGTGCTCTCGGCCACGCTGCCATGCGCAGAGCTAATCTGTGCACATATAAAATTTGAAAGATAACTTTAAAAGTACCCTTTTTGTACATATAAGTACAAAAGGAATACTCCAGAGATACCAGAAATGATTCTGCATCATCATGCACCTCTGCGCAGGAAGAAAATCTCCATTCAATCAAATGTGCACCGCCCAAAACCCCATCTCTAGTCTCTGTCTCAATTTGCACTTTCCCCCCCATTTAAAGTAGTGATGATGCTAGTGAATTACAATGCATGCTGAAACCAAACATCATGTAATTTCGCTTTGTGTTACCCTGACAAATATTTAGTTCACCACTTACGAATTCTTCCTACTTGATCCAGTTGCTGGAATGTAGATTGTTTATTATCCTCTAACAAAGAAGCTAAATTGAAAATCCCACAGCAACATTTCATCCAAGTGTAACTCATGCAGCGGCTGGCAGTCCCATTTGTCATGCCGGCATTCGCTCCCTCTCACCATCCTCAGCACTCCTGTCCTTTAACCCGCCCCCGTACTATCTAACCTATCTATCTATCTATCTATCTATACATACATAGTATTCACTTTGACTCCAGCTGCATCTTGCAAATGGCTGCTGCTGGTGTCATCTAGTTGCGATTTGTAATTTTACTTACGCAGGACAAATTGCCTTGTTTATGGTGCTGAGCTTGTCTTTTTCCAAAAAAACCACTGGCCGCAAGTGAATCAAAAAAAAAAGCAAACCATTTTTAACAGGCCTCCTCTGATTTCCTCCTGGCATGCATTATCGAACATATCTGTAATACCTGATGGTTACTTGACCAAATAAGCACTAGGTGGCGCCTGGAGATAACAAGAGAAACTTAGATCAAAAATTAAAACTCCGGTCACGCTTCTGTGGTGTTAGAGGTGCCCAATTCGAAGTTGAACACTGTAGTATAAATAGGGGCTTATTTACAAGCCCCTTGCGCCACTTTGGGTCACTTTTAAGATGGGAAAAGTGACGCAAAAGTGGCGCAAGGGGCTTGTAATTCTGCCCCATAGTGTTTTGCTGACCTCAGCCTACCACATTATATAATACGTTTACTGTGGATCCCAGGCAACGTACGCTTCTCGTGTTCCAATCAGGGACATCTTAAGGATTTTGGGGGCCCTGGGCCAAAGATATTTTGGGGCCCCTGTTCAGAACAGCTTTGAATTTATGATCCAATTTGAGCCCCTGTTTCCCATGCCGTTTCCGCTTCCTCAGCTGCGTTAGCGATCCAGTTTGCATCATAGGCATTAGCCTATATATTCCCGATGAAACCGGACGCGCGCAGCTGACAGCGGTAGGATTTAGTGTTTCCTGCCCTGCTACTAGGTTTTTAATACTTTTTAAATTGTATATGTGTGGCTGAATTACTCTGTGCTTTTTAACAGTTTCTCCTACCTATGCGCACTTGCACTTTACTTTATTCTGCTTGCCTACACCTCAGCTGCTCCTATTCGCATCTCGCTTTTCCTCCAGTCCTGGTCCGCTGCGGCTGATACACTGATTGTGCGGAGGGCTGGGGCTACTATCAGGCTCCTCACCTCCGCCCACGCAATTTCCGCTTCCTCAGCTGCGTTAGCGATCCAGTTTGCATCATAGGCATTAGCCTATATATTCCCGATGCAAACGGACGTGTGCAGCAGGCGCGCCAAACGCAAGCCCGTCTGCGCCCATCAGCGTCCCGAAGGCGTCCGGCGCCGGCCATGCTGCCCAGTTCCCTCCGGTGAGTTTCTTCCACTATATTACAATAGGGAAAAACTGCTTAGCCTTAGGCGGCTACCATTATGTCAGTGTACAGCGGCTGATCCGAGCTTGGAGGTAGACTTTCGATGCAATAAGTGCAACTGGTCTCTCCTCCAGCCCAGGAAACTCGCACCCAAGTTCTTCCCACGCAACAATAAGTGTAATAAACAATAAGAAAACAGAGGACTTAAAGGCCACTCTTTTAAATTGTCGCTCTATGCAAAAGCATGAACCACACATTTATGACCTACTGTTAGACGAACAGCCTGATCTTTTATTTCTCACTGAGACCTGGCTGTCTGAAGCCTCCAACCCTACTATCACCTCGGCCATCCCTACGGGTTATAAAATCCTGAGGAGGGACCGTCCGAGTGGGAAGGGGGGCAGTGTCACCATAATTTACAATCAAAAACTAGACTGCTCTCCCATCCCGATGGAAAACATCGAGGGCGCAGAGTCCTTAGGCTTCCGCTGTACCTTATCCCCCATCATAGCATAGCTGGTTTTCCGATTTACAGACCTCCCGGTGCAATTGGAAATTTTATTACTACGCTTAATACAGCCACCACGTCCCTGGACTTAAAATACAACAACTGCCTTATTCTGGGAGATTTCAATATACACATGGACAATGGAAAAGCCTCTCAAACAATTTCCTTGTTGGAGACGCTGTAGGCCTGCAACATGCTTCCATCTATTTCTTTGGCCACCCATGGGAAGGGCCATACCCTAGACCAAATCTTTCACAACTTTGACATATCAGTAAGCCTACCTCTTCCCATTACCTGGTCTGACCACCTCCTATTAAAATTCGTCATTCCCAACTCTGCCACAACCCCTCGGGCTAACGCAGGGCAGAGGGTCCCTAATTACAGAACGTTCCATAAAATATCCATCCCGATGTTAGCAGACGCCATCGGTCGTTCCTCACCGGAGCTGTCTGGCTGCCCCGACTCGGATGCCCTCTCAATAGATTCATGGCTCCGAACCAACATTGGTGCAGCGGTACCGATTGTTTCCCGCTCCTCAAAGAGGTCGGCCCCACCAGCTCCATGGTTTAACGATTCCCTCAGATCTAGCAAAAGAAATTGTAGAAAAATGGAACGAAAATGGCGTAAATCCTATCTACCTGAGGACAGGAAGGTGTATAAAGACACCTTAAAAGCTCATTACATTCTCGTGAAGGCAGCCAAGAAAAACTTCTTTCAAACCAAGATAGAAAATGCCCAAAATAAGAGTAAGGAAATCTTTAGCATAGTTAAATCCTTTAGCGCCCCAAAAGCCAGCACAAAGGAAGGGCCATGCACAGAAGAATGGTCTAAGCAAATAGCTCAATTCTTCCACAAAAGATCTTCGTGATCCAACAAGCCTTCACTAACATCTCAGAGGAAGAACTGACATTCTACCTTAGTTCTAATAGCAAATTTCACCTCTTGGATCCTCCATCTTTACTAACTTTCCCTGAGTTTCAGCTTGAAGAGTCACTGACCCTTCTCCAAAGCATTAAGTCTGGCTCTCCTACCGACCCATGTCCAGCGAATATCCTGAACCTATTAGCTCCCACCATAAACCCCACGGTAAACCAGCTCTTTAATGCTTCCCTCTCCTCAGGCAACATGCCGAAATTATGGAAGAATGCTAAGATTCTTCCACTAATAAAAAGGCTAACACCAAACCGATGGAGCCTGCCAACTACAGGCCAATCTCCTTTCTTCCGGCCCTCTCCAAAGTATTAGAGAAGCATGTAAACAAGGCCCTCCAAAAACACATTGAAGATGGGAAGCTCCTTCATGAGTCCCAATCCGGTTTTAGGGCTAACTACAGTACGGAGTCCGCTCTGCTGGAAGTGACTGAATTTCTCAAGGGTAAGCTGGACCAGGGAGGCAAGGCTGTTCTGATACTGCTCGATCTGTCGGCGGCCTTCGATACGGTCCCACATTAGAGGCTCCTGGAGAGACTTGCTAACATCGGCCGGGGGGACCGCCTTAACATGGATGTCATCCTTCTTGGCAAATGGATCTCAGGACATCTGGCTCCCCCTTTCTCATCCCCGGTTCCGGCCATGAATGTAGGTGTCCCTCAGGGCTCCATTCTCAGTCCTACCCTTTTTAATATATATCTATCCCCCTTGCATTTCTGGTAGAGGAAGAGGGCGCCAAAATTGTTTCCTATGCGGATGACACTCAGCTGTTTTTTACATGTGAAAAAGGAACCGACATTGACGGGGCAATGATTAGGTCTTGCCTCACAAAGGTTTTTAACTGGCTTAAGATCAATCAGCTGAAGTGCAATCCTGACAAAACTGAAGTTGTTTTCTTTGGTAATCCAGAAACACCTGACTGGAGCGCTTAGTGGCCAAAAGATCTGCCGCCCCCGCCCGCGGAAAAGGAGAAAGTCAAAAACTTAGGAATTGTCATAGACAAGACACTCTCCATGCGCATTCAAATCCAAAATCTAACTGGCGCTTGCTTTGGCATACTCCGGATGCAAAAACAATTCCTGCCACTGTTACCGCTTGGGAGCAGAAAGATCGTGGTGCAGGCTCTGGTGACATCAAAGCTTGACTATGTCAACAGCTTGTACCTCAGTCTTCCCAAATCTCTTATCCAGCGCTTACAAGTGGTACAAAACGCGGCGGCCAGAGCCATCCTGAGACCTAAACACAGATCTAGTATGACCCCTATTCTTAAGTCTTCTACACTGGCCCCGCATAAAAGAACAGATCGACTTCAAAGCGATGACCATCTTCTTTAAAGCTTTCCACGGCTTAGGAGCCGGCTACCTAAATAAGCGCGTTAATCGCTACACAACATCTAGACCCCTAAGATCTTCCAATGCCAACCTGGCCATCGTGCCTAAAATATGCTGTGCCCGCACTGGAGGCAGATCCCTCGGCTTTCTAGGTGCAAAATTGTGGAATAGACTCCGAGTCTCTGAGACTAACCACAGACCTACTCTCTTTCAGGAAGAACTTAAAAACCTGGCTTTTTAATAACTGATGGGTCTTTTACGCACGTTTTCCTCCCGCTGTCACGCGCCAGGACACTCTAGTCTGAGGAGCTGCGCGATTTATTAATTACACTATTTCATTTCATTAGGTCCCTGGCAGTGCAAAGGAACACTCGTCCAAATTCTAAGGGCCTTATGTATGAGGCCTTGCTTCACTTTTATGCCGCCAGTGCGTCACTTTTTGTGACGCACCGGCAGCGTAAAAATGTGCCATGTTGCGCCCTATTTACAAAGTGACGCATCTAGGCAGATGCGTCACTTTGCAAACCCCAGCTCCACATTATACCAGCGTCAGGTATAATGTATGCAGGGTGGGTGTTCCCCCGCAAAAAGCCTCGTAGAAGTGGCACATTGAAATCTATGAGAACTCAGTGCGCCACTTCTAGGACGCCATTGCATCAATATCTTACACCAGCCTCACAGCAGGCGTAAGACTGATGCAGGCCCTTTCACATGGGGCTTGCCCCATGTGAAAGGACACATTGCTGGAGTTAAGTCTATTTTCAGACACATCCCAGCAATGCATCACTTTTGCGCCTACAGATACGTCAGAAATACTGACGTATCTGTAACTCCTGTGACATGATGCGTCATACAGTAAATATAACGCATCCATCATGTCGCAAGGAGGACGCACTAAGAAGTGACGCATCCATGTTTTCACACAGCGATGCATCACTTCTCATAAATAAGGCCCTAAATGTGTTTACATCTAATATTCAGGGATGGTTATGTGTGTTTTCAATATTGTAACACAGCAGCAGCTCACCAATATTACTGCAAATAATCTCTGTGACGCCCTCCCATTTCTTATATGTTAGGCCTTGTTTTGATCTGAAAGAAACTTTTTTTATGTATATTGCATGAAACATAAACACAACATTTCTCTGCAAAATGGCTGTACTGAACTCTCACACATCAGGTACATAAAAAATAAATTGAAGGAAAACAGTATTTAAAACAATCTGTTTTAGAAATAGTCAAGGTCATTAGGGCAAAACTCTGGAGAACGGAGCTGACTCTGTCAGGGGGCCCCCTGAAAGGCTGGGGCCCTGGGCCAGAGCCCACTTTGCCCATGCATTAAAACGTCTCTGGTTCCAATGACCTACACCTCTATGCACCTGGACAGGATTCTCAGTCCGGGTGTACGTATTTCACACTCGCCAACCACCCAGCTATGCACATTCATGCTTGAAAACCCTACCATCACTCTCCCAAATTTTGTGGTTTTATAAAATTGCCCGACTGCCTTTAAAATAAATAGTTAGAAGTATGTAGCCTCGCTTTATTCTTTTCTGTCCTGATCTGTCTCGCTGTGTCTGCATTGGTTTATCTTTTTAGCTGTAGTTCTTTCTGTCAGATTGCCCCTTGTTGTGTCCTGCTGGACACAGTCTAAGCCCCGCCGCCGGTGCCTCACTTTTTATATGGGAAAAAGTGACGCACCCGGAAGCGCAAGGGGCTTGTAAATAAGCCCCCAGTGTTTTACCAGCCACTCCCACGAGGACCGGTCCTTACACCCACCCCACACCCATCCAAAACAGGCGTCACCGGTCAGGTGACCCTGCCAGGCCAGTTCTAAGTGCTATATCTAAGTGTCTGAGTCACTTTATTTACAAAGTATGTGAGCCTAGAGTCCAGGACTGAAGACCCCTGTTCACTCTCCGCCCCCAGTCTGCCTCTCCACCTGTCTGACAGTCTTTGTGTGAATGTCTACACTCTTGTCTCTCTTTACCTGTCGTCTGTAGTTTACAATCTGCATTGTGTCTCAGTTTCTCTCTCTCTCGCATTCGTTCCCTGCGTCTCTCTCGCTCTGTGGTTGCCTTCAATCCCTCTGTGTACCTCACAGACTAGTTTGACTGCATTTCCTGTGCTTATGTCTCTCACGATGACACGATCATCTGCTTCAGCCTCAATGCCCCCCCCCCCCCCACCTCCCCCCTCTCCTTGGCCCTGTGCCTGTAACTCGCAGTCTGTCCTGTCTCTGTATTTCAGTTTTCTCTGGCTTGGCGTCACTATTAATCACTGTGCCTTTGCCTGAGGGCTCCTATCTCACTTTGTTGCCTTGGTGTCTGCACACGCGTCTATCTCCCTCTCGCCCTCTACGGACTCTCTCTACCCCTGTGGGCTTCTCTCTCTCTCACTGCCTGGTTGCTTGCAACCACTGGTTTGCAAAGCCCCCTGAGCATGCGACTCTTTGCATCTCTTTCCTTTATGCTTTCTTTTTTTCTTAATTTATTTATTGCACCATTTTCCAAATATTACCACACTTCTACTAGTTAAGTTGTGCTATAAATAACAGATGATACTATTTCGCAACTGAGTAAAGATACTCAATTTACCCACCTTGAAAAAAGAAAGGCTGAGTTGGCTGACCTGCGGTGCACAGCATTGTTCAGCTTGAACCCTTCAGCTTGCCAAACCATCCTGCCAGCTGCACTCACAGGTACTGGTAAAAAGCCACTGGTCCCACTGTGCACTGAGCAGAATCTCATGATGGATTCTATTCAAGGGACAGTATTCAGACAAATTGGAAAATGGTGGGTTGGAGTAGGAAGAAGCAACACGGGCAACAGGAGGGTGAGCCACAGGAAGGAAGAATGAATACGGACAACAGGGAGGTGGGGGTGGGAGGTAAGAAGCAACACGGGCAACGGAAGGGTGAGCCATTGGAAGGAAGAATGAATACGGACAACAGGGAGGTGAGGGTGGGAGGTAAGAAGCAACACAGGCAACGGAAGGGTGAGCCATTGGAAGGAAGAATGAATACGGACAACAGGTAGGTGGGGGTGGGAGGGAAGAAGCAACACGGGCAACGGAAGGGTGAGCCATTGGAAGGAAGAATGAATACGGACAACAGGGAGGTGAGGGTGGGAGGTAAGAAGCAACACGGGCAACGGAAGGGTGAGCCATTGGAAGGAAGAATGAATACGGACAACAGGGAGGTGAGGGTGGGAGGTAAGAAGCAACACGGGCAACGGAAGGGTGAGCCATTGGAAGGAAGAATGAATACGGACAACAGGGAGGTGAGGGTGGGAGGTAAGAAGCAACACGGGCAACGGAAGGGTGAGCCATTGGAAGGAAGAATGAATACGGACAACAGGGAGGTGGGGGTGGGAGGGAAGAAGCAACACGGGCAACGGAAAGGTGAGCCATTGGAAGGAAGAATGAATACGGACAACATGGAGGTGAGGGTGGGAGGTAAGAAGCAACACGGGCAACGGAAGGGTGAGCCATTGGAAGGAAGAATGAATACGGACAACAGGGAGGTGGGGGTGGGAGGTAAGAAGCAACACGGGCAACAGGAGGGTGAGCCACAGGAAGGAAGAATGAATACGGACAACAGGGAGGTGAGGGTGGGAGGTAAGAAGCAACACAGGCAACGGAAGGGTGAGCCATTGGAAGGAAGAATGAATACGGACAACAGGTAGGTGGGGGTGGGAGGGAAGAAGCAACACGGGCAACGGAATGGTGAGCCATTGGAAGGAAGAATGAATACGGACAACAGGGAGGTGAGGGTGGGAGGTAAGAAGCAACACAGGCAACAGAAGGGTGAGCCATTGGAAGGAAGAATGAATACGGACAACAGGGAGGTGAGGGTGGGAGGTAAGAAGCAACACGGGCAACGGAAGGGTGAGCCATTGGAAGGAAGAATGAATACGGACAACAGGGAGGTGGGGGTGGGAGGGAAGAAGCAACACGGGCAACGGAAGGGTGAGCCATTGGCAGGGACATCTTAAGGATTTTGGGGGCCCTGGGCCAAAGATATTTTGGGGCCCCTGTTCAGAACAGCTTTGAATTTATGATCCAATTTGAGCCCCTGTTTCCCATGCCGTTTCCGCTTCCTCAGCTGCGTTAGCGATCCAGTTTGCATCATAGGCATTAGCCTATATATTCCCGATGAAACCGGACGCGCGCAGCTGACAGCGGTAGGATTTAGTGTTTCCTGCCCTGCTACTAGGTTTTTAATACTTTTTAAATTGTATATGTGTGGCTGAATTACTCTGTGCTTTTTAACAGTTTCTCCTACCTATGCGCACTTGCACTTTACTTTATTCTGCTTGCCTACACCTCAGCTGCTCCTATTCGCATCTCGCTTTTCCTCCAGTCCTGGTCCGCTGCGGCTGATACACTGATTGTGCGGAGGGCTGGGGCTACTATCAGGCTCCTCACCTCCGCCCACGCAATTTCCGCTTCCTCAGCTGCGTTAGCGATCCAGTTTGCATCATAGGCATTAGCCTATATATTCCCGATGCAAACGGACGTGTGCAGCAGGCGCGCCAAACGCAAGCCCGTCTGCGCCCATCAGCGTCCCGAAGGCGTCCGGCGCCGGCCATGCTGCCCAGTTCCCCTCCGGTGAGTTTCTTCCACTATATTACAATAGGGAAAACTGCTTAGCCTTAGGCGGCTACCATTATGTCAGTGTACAGCGGCTGATCCGAGCTTGGAGGTAGACTTTCGATGCAATAAGTGCAACTGGTCTCTCCTCCAGCCCAGGAAACTCGCACCCAAGTTCTTCCCACGCAACAATAAGTGTAATAAACAATAAGAAAACAGAGGACTTAAAGGCCACTCTTTTAAATTGTCGCTCTATGCAAAAGCATGAACCACACATTTATGACCTACTGTTAGACGAACAGCCTGATCTTTTATTTCTCACTGAGACCTGGCTGTCTGAAGCCTCCAACCCTACTATCACCTCGGCCATCCCTACGGGTTATAAAATCCTGAGGAGGGACCGTCCGAGTGGGAAGGGGGGCAGTGTCACCATAATTTACAATCAAAAACTAGACTGCTCTCCCATCCCGATGGAAAACATCGAGGGCGCAGAGTCCTTAGGCTTCCGCTGTACCTTATCCCCCATCATAGCATAGCTGGTTTTCCGATTTACAGACCTCCCGGTGCAATTGGAAATTTTATTACTACGCTTAATACAGCCACCACGTCCCTGGACTTAAAATACAACAACTGCCTTATTCTGGGAGATTTCAATATACACATGGACAATGGAAAAGCCTCTCAAACAATTTCCTTGTTGGAGACGCTGTAGGCCTGCAACATGCTTCCATCTATTTCTTTGGCCACCCATGGGAAGGGCCATACCCTAGACCAAATCTTTCACAACTTTGACATATCAGTAAGCCTACCTCTTCCCATTACCTGGTCTGACCACCTCCTATTAAAATTCGTCATTCCCAACTCTGCCACAACCCCTCGGGCTAACGCAGGGCAGAGGGTCCCTAATTACAGAACGTTCCATAAAATATCCATCCCGATGTTAGCAGACGCCATCGGTCGTTCCTCACCGGAGCTGTCTGGCTGCCCCGACTCGGATGCCCTCTCAATAGATTCATGGCTCCGAACCAACATTGGTGCAGCGGTACCGATTGTTTCCCGCTCCTCAAAGAGGTCGGCCCCACCAGCTCCATGGTTTAACGATTCCCTCAGATCTAGCAAAAGAAATTGTAGAAAAATGGAACGAAAATGGCGTAAATCCTATCTACCTGAGGACAGGAAGGTGTATAAAGACACCTTAAAAGCTCATTACATTCTCGTGAAGGCAGCCAAGAAAAACTTCTTTCAAACCAAGATAGAAAATGCCCAAAATAAGAGTAAGGAAATCTTTAGCATAGTTAAATCCTTTAGCGCCCCAAAAGCCAGCACAAAGGAAGGGCCATGCACAGAAGAATGGTCTAAGCAAATAGCTCAATTCTTCCACAAAAAGATCTTCGTGATCCAACAAGCCTTCACTAACATCTCAGAGGAAGAACTGACATTCTACCTTAGTTCTAATAGCAAATTTCACCTCTTGGATCCTCCATCTTTACTAACTTTCCCTGAGTTTCAGCTTGAAGAGTCACTGACCCTTCTCCAAAGCATTAAGTCTGGCTCTCCTACCGACCCATGTCCAGCGAATATCCTGAACCTATTAGCTCCCACCATAAACCCCACGGTAAACCAGCTCTTTAATGCTTCCCTCTCCTCAGGCAACATGCCGAAATTATGGAAGAATGCTAAGATTCTTCCACTAATAAAAAGGCTAACACCAAACCGATGGAGCCTGCCAACTACAGGCCAATCTCCTTTCTTCCGGCCCTCTCCAAAGTATTAGAGAAGCATGTAAACAAGGCCCTCCAAAAACACATTGAAGATGGGAAGCTCCTTCATGAGTCCCAATCCGGTTTTAGGGCTAACTACAGTACGGAGTCCGCTCTGCTGGAAGTGACTGAATTTCTCAAGGGTAAGCTGGACCAGGGAGGCAAGGCTGTTCTGATACTGCTCGATCTGTCGGCGGCCTTCGATACGGTCCCACATTAGAGGCTCCTGGAGAGACTTGCTAACATCGGCCGGGGGGACCGCCTTAACATGGATGTCATCCTTCTTGGCAAATGGATCTCAGGACATCTGGCTCCCCTTTTCTCATCCCCGGTTCCGGCCATGAATGTAGGTGTCCCTCAGGGCTCCATTCTCAGTCCTACCCTTTTTAATATATATCTATCCCCCTTGCATTTCTGGTAGAGGAAGAGGGCGCCAAAATTGTTTCCTATGCGGATGACACTCAGCTGTTTTTTACATGTGAAAAAGGAACCGACATTGACGGGGCAATGATTAGGTCTTGCCTCACAAAGGTTTTTAACTGGCTTAAGATCAATCAGCTGAAGTGCAATCCTGACAAAACTGAAGTTGTTTTCTTTGGTAATCCAGAAACACCTGACTGGAGCGCTTAGTGGCCAAAAGATCTGCCGCCCCCGCCCGCGGAAAAGGAGAAAGTCAAAAACTTAGGAATTGTCATAGACAAGACACTCTCCATGCGCATTCAAATCCAAAATCTAACTGGCGCTTGCTTTGGCATACTCCGGATGCAAAAACAATTCCTGCCACTGTTACCGCTTGGGAGCAGAAAGATCGTGGTGCAGGCTCTGGTGACATCAAAGCTTGACTATGTCAACAGCTTGTACCTCAGTCTTCCCAAATCTCTTATCCAGCGCTTACAAGTGGTACAAACGCGGCGGCCAGAGCCATCCTGAGACCTAAACACAGATCTAGTATGACCCCTATTCTTAAGTCTTCTACACTGGCCCCGCATAAAAGAACAGATCGACTTCAAAGCGATGACCATCTTCTTTAAAGCTTTCCACGGCTTAGGAGCCGGCTACCTAAATAAGCGCGTTAATCGCTACACAACATCTAGACCCCTAAGATCTTCCAATGCCAACCTGGCCATCGTGCCTAAAATATGCTGTGCCCGCACTGGAGGCAGATCCCTCGGCTTTCTAGGTGCAAAATTGTGGAATAGACTCCGAGTCTCTGAGACTAACCACAGACCTACTCTCTTTCAGGAAGAACTTAAAAACCTGGCTTTTTAATAACTGATGGGTCTTTTACGCACGTTTTCCTCCCGCTGTCACGCGCCAGGACACTCTAGTCTGAGGAGCTGCGCGATTTATTAATTACACTATTTCATTTCATTAGGTCCCTGGCAGTGCAAAGGAACACTCGTCCAAATTCTAAGGGCCTTATGTATGAGGCCTTGCTTCACTTTTATGCCGCCAGTGCGTCACTTTTTGTGACGCACCGGCAGCGTAAAATGTGCCATGTTGCGCCCTATTTACAAAGTGACGCATCTAGGCAGATGCGTCACTTTGCAAACCCCAGCTCCACATTATACCAGCGTCAGGTATAATGTATGCAGGGTGGGTGTTCCCCCGCAAAAAGCCTCGTAGAAGTGGCACATTGAAATCTATGAGAACTCAGTGCGCCACTTCTAGGACGCCATTGCATCAATATCTTACACCAGCCTCACAGCAGGCGTAAGACTGATGCAGGCCCTTTCACATGGGGCTTGCCCCATGTGAAAGGACACATTGCTGGAGTTAAGTCTATTTTCAGACACATCCCAGCAATGCATCACTTTTGCGCCTACAGATACGTCAGAAATACTGACGTATCTGTAACTCCTGTGACATGATGCGTCATACAGTAAATATAACGCATCCATCATGTCGCAAGGAGGACGCACTAAGAAGTGACGCATCCATGTTTTCACACAGCGATGCATCACTTCTCATAAATAAGGCCCTAAATGTGTTTACATCTAATATTCAGGGATGGTTATGTGTGTTTTCAATATTGTAACACAGCAGCAGCTCACCAATATTACTGCAAATAATCTCTGTGACGCCCTCCCATTTCTTATATGTTAGGCCTTGTTTTGATCTGAAAGAAACTTTTTTATGTATATTGCATGAAACATAAACACAACATTTCTCTGCAAAATGGCTGTACTGAACTCTCACACATCAGGTACATAAAAAATAAATTGAAGGAAAACAGTATTTAAAACAATCTGTTTTAGAAATAGTCAAGGTCATTAGGGCAAAACTCTGGAGAACGGAGCTGACTCTGTCAGGGGGCCCCCTGAAAGGCTGGGGCCCTGGGCCAGAGCCCACTTTGCCCATGCATTAAAACGTCTCTGGCCATTGGAAGGAAGAATGAATACGGACAACAGGGAGGTGAGGGTGGGAGGTAAGAAGCAACACGGGCAACGGAAGGGTGAGCCATTGGAAGGAAGAATGAATACGGACAACAGGGAGGTGAGGGTGGGAGGTAAGAAGCAACACGGGCAACGGAAGGGTGAGCCATTGGAAGGAAGAATGAATACGGACAACAGGGAGGTGAGGGTGGGAGGTAAGAAGCAACACGGGCAACGGAAGGGTGAGCCATTGGAAGGAAGAATGAATACGGACAACAGGGAGGTGAGGGTGGGAGGTAAGAAGCAACACGGGCAACGGAAGGGTGAGCCATTGGAAGGAAGAATGAATACGGACAACAGGGAGGTGGGGGTGGGAGGGAAGAAGCAACACGGGCAACGGAAGGGTGAGCCATTGGAAGGAAAAATGAATATGGACAACAGGGAGGTGAGGGTGGGAGGTAAGAAGCAACACGGGCAACGGAAGGGTGAGCCATTGGAAGAAAGAATGAATACGGACAACAGGGAGGTGAGGGTGGGAGGTAAGAAGCAACACGGGCAACGGAAGGGTGAGCCATTGGAAGGAAGAATGAATACGGACAACAGGGAGGTGAGGGTGGGAGGTAAGAAGCAACACGGGCAACGGAAGGGTGAGCCATTGGAAGGAACAATGAATACGGACAACAGGGAGGTGGGGGTGGGAGGTAAGAAGCAACACGGGCAAGGGGAGGATAAGAAAGAAAAAGCAACACGGACAAGGGGAGGTTGAGCCGTTGGAAGGAAGAAGCAACACAGACAATAGGTAGGTGGGAGGGAAGAAGCAACAAGCACAACATGGGGTGGTAGTGAAGAAGCAAAACGGGCAAGAGGGTGGTGGGGATGAGAGGGAAGAAGCAGCATGAGCTGTGCTAGCTATAAAGTAACAAGCATTTGCAATGCAATCGGTCTCGCCTTTGGGACCTTCTAAGTATTTAGCCATGCAGCATAGGCCGGCAGAGCCGTGGAAGAGTCAGTCATATGTGAGGCTTAGGTATGTAAGGCTGACTGAGCTGGAGGAAGTGTCAGTTATACATTAGGCCACGCACTGACACTGTGCAGTAATACGTCGTTACTCCCACATGGTACTTACGATACCCCAGACTGAAGTCTGCAGTTACAATGTGCTTTGCAAGGAACCTGACAATGGAATCCTGGAAAAGGGCCCACTGGGTGTGTGTGGTGGCTGCCGGGGTGTGTCTGCTTGTCAGTTTAGTCCACAGAATAATAACGGACAGGCCCACAACAAGCAAACTCAGCAAATCCCAGACTTAAACATAAACCTATTATATCGCACACCTGAGCATAGCCTCATCAATATTTGCATCATCATGGCTACTCAGAAAAGATCTATGGGTTGATTGCCTCCTGGAAAGTTGTGTCTGATATTTGAAGGTCAGATGATTGCATGCTCTCTTTGACATTAATATAGTACCAATACTAGGGTAACAAAAACATCCAATCTGTAGGCAGGGCGCTGCTCATGTGTACTATGTAAAAGGCCAAGAATAATGATGATAACAAATACCCACTAGAGCTACGTTTTTTTCTAGGAAAACGTATACATATGATGGTTGCTTTACATGTGAAGGTGGTGGGTTCCGGTTTTTTGTTTTATTTTATTTATTTTAATTAATAGTGAAATTTAAAAAGTCTTAGTTTTCCTGGTCCGAACCTAAAACATATGTTCATAAACATCCGGTGGCATGAATATTGTGACTTTGTGTAATATCGAAGAAATCTGTTCAGCTTTCTTTTTGAGGCTTGACAAAATACATTATTAAACAAGGCTATCAAGAACTGCTGGATAATTGTAGCTGTAAAAAAAATGGCTCTCTACAATGAAGTGTTTACGTTCTCTACATTGTCTTTATAAGAAACAGCTGAAGCAGGAGCAATGTTTTGTTCATTGGAGGTTGGTCTGCTCCTTGCGTTGACTATCCTTCCAGTCTCTTATTTATATATTTATTTATTTATAAAGTTTTATATAGCGCGAACAAGATCCCGAGGGATATCAGAGCGCTTTACAAAGGACGGAAAGTAAGTCAACATTCAAATAATGACAACAAATATGGAAGCACACCCGGAGGTTATCGCCTTCATTCTAACCACCTAACCGAGTATTTCACAGACAAAAGAGACATGGATATTAGTACAATAACCAGGTATGAAGCAGGGTTAGAGAGGAGATATAACCTGCGGTGAGGAAGGGCCTAATTCCAGTATCGGTCATAGGTAGGGATAAACAGACATAATATTCGCAAACATCGGACCAATGAATCACGGGGAGTAATACGCTATGCAAAGATAAGACAGGCTTCTAAATGCGGTGAGGAAGCATAACAACAAAAGAGTGAGCAATGGTTGCAGTCAAAATGTGGACGAGCACGTGATCATTGTCTACATTTAAGGTAAAAATTTGTTCATTAGGAATCTTTTGGCTTCCAGTTTGAAAGTAATCGTTGAAGAGATTGTGCGTACTTCCGGTGGAAGAGAGTTCCAAATCCTAGGGGCTGCTCCAGAGAAGGCTCGGACACCAGTTCTCTTTTTTCGAAAAATGGGAGGTTTCAGGAGGAGGGTGATAGCACTTCTTGAGGCTCTACCACCGCAAGATAGTTCCAGATTTTGAGTTAGGTACTTTGGAGTTTTGAGATGCAGGGCTTTGTGCGCCAAAACGGCAATCTTTAGCTGAATTCGAGCTTCAAAGGGCAACCAATTGAGAGATTTTAAAATAGGAGATATGTGCTCTCTACGTTTGGTATCTGTAACCAGTCTGGCCGCTGTGTTCAGTGAAGCCCTTAGGGGAGCCAGCGTGTATTTGGGAAGGCCACAGAGCCATAGTCCAGTCTCGGTAGGACCAGAGCCTGTACCACATGTTTAAAGTCTTTTTGTGGGAGAAAAAGGTTGATTTGGAGCATAAAGGCTGCCCTGGTAGACATGCGACAGAGAAGCGACAGAAAACGGGTTGGATTGGGCCAGTGACTGGAAAAAGTGGTACTTCGAGAAATGGCACTGGAACCCAATTTGACTAAGTGAGCTCTGCCAAAGGGAATCACGATCTCTGCGTACTAGTGAAAGCTAAATATGTCAGTAAGAATTAGTTCCACAAACCCTCCCCATCTAGAAAGAGAATCTAATTTTCCAAGCACAGAATAACACCAGAAACGATGGAAGATGAAAACCAGAGCTGAGGACGGCAACATCATCTCACTCACTTCAGGTTAAAGCCTGTTATTAAAGAGCTGTAAACGGGAGCCGCCTCTCTTAGGGATAGACGATTCTGGGAAAATTATTACTGCCAGCTGGTGAGTCGTCCCTTACCTCCAATTTAAGAATATAACGTTACCGCGCTGACGTGCTCCATCTCTAACCACCTGTGAAGTGAATTAAGCATTTACTCCCTAACATGCGAGTGCCGCTTGACGAGGAGATTTTAAAGAAGTCAGTGACAGGTTGTAATCGCCACAGAAGTGTACACACGGATATTACATATAAGACTACAGGGATTAAACCAACGTTTTATTTGCAAAGGTAAATCAATTAGTATTGTCGGTCACAAACTTGGTCTTTTCTATTATTTAGAAACTTTGCAAGTCTGATGGAATTCCCAAATTGAAGGCCTGCAATAGTTCCCACACAGTGTAATCGGAACGAAAAGTGGGTCCACTCCATTTACGAACTTAATTCCAGGAAAGGAAGAATGCACAAGCAGGAAGGATGGACAACAGATTCCAGCTGCCTCGGAGGATAAGCCCAGCGGTACAGAGTGGACACCACACATACAAGTATGTCAATAGTGCAAGGCCTTACCAGAGCCCCGGCTCTGCTGAGATGGACCAGAACCGCGAAAGCCACGTGGACTTCGGTGCCGTCGAACATGCCGCAGCCGGCCAGGATAACAGCCACCTTCTTACCCATGGCGTGAGTGCGCGCACGGCAGGCACAGAGACACACAGACAGACGGAAGAGTGGTGTGTGCGAGCACTTCAAACCAAACACCAACCTATACACATCACTTCCTGTTTTGGCGCATGCGTAGGATGTAAGTCAGCACGCGGATGTTAATGCGCACTCCTTTAAAAAACAAGCATTTGCAATGAAATAGAACTTGCATTTACGCGAGTCCTATTGCATTTGAAATGGAAGTGTGGGTGGGTAAAAGGCACAAACGGGAGTGCGGGGAGGGGTGGTGGTGGTCCGAGCAGTCACGGACTGCGAAAGGGGAGTGGGTGAGCCACAGACAAAATTGTTTTCAAAGTAAAGGGGCCGATAGCCTCGGAGGTGTACAAATTACGCCAAGGCCGTCAGGAGGAGGGACTAACAAGTGGAAAACCAATCAGAAGGCAGCATTAAGGCTGTAAGCCAAACAAAAAGATGGGCGGAGAGTGGGCGGAGCTTACGCAAAGCTTCCCCACTATAGTATATACTCCATGCCTCGCAAAGCGAGCAGCGCATGCGCTGCAACACTAGGCGAGACCTAAAAAAGAATAACTAAATCGCGGAAGTACCCTAATGAAGATGACACAATCAGTACTTGGTCCATGCTCCAGGCGAAAGAAGAGGGAGTGAAGCCTGTATGCGCTGCCCAGTTAGGAGGCAGCAAATATGAGTGGCAATGAAGCCCTCAAATGGTAAGCAATGAGAGGGCTCCAAGCACCTTGTTGAAAGCAATATCTCTTGCAATAGGCGCTATTGCAGGTCAGACATAATAAAAAGGTGAATGTAAAACTTTTGCCTAAACAGTATAATGTGTTTAAAATGCCAAAGTAACAAATGATTACTGCCAGGCTATGTGCTGCACTTTGCCGCATAATGTGCCTTCCATAATTGAGTTCATCGAGCTGCATAATTTAGTCACCCCCACAAGCATTGCATTCACCCCTCCAATGTGCTACAAAAGGTGCTTTATAAAAGCAGTATACAATCAATGCTTACTCTGCAAGCCCAGTTATTATCAGCTAACAATGTGAAAGGGGAAGCCTGTGCTCAATAATCGCAGTAACTTCTGCAAGTGTTATAAGATTAAAATGTTTGTTTGGACGACTGCATGGGAACAGCACCCGTGGACACAACTGCAGTGCTCTGTGACCACTGGTGATAATATGCAAGTGAACAGGGGGCGTGAGAAAACGTGAGACAACAATACACATTTTGAGAGTCAGCAAAACAAAATCCTGGGAAGAAACAGCAGCATTGGGAAAGTGTGTGGGTGACAAAACAATGTCCCACAACCATAATGAAAAAGACCAAAGTGCCTGCCATCTCCCACGTGCAATAAAGAACAGATTGCATGACAGGAGCGTAGGTGCTCTTGCACTCCCCTCTGACCATCACAGACTCATGTGCTTCTCTGACATATCTTTTTGTGTTTTTTAAGTTAATGAGGAGGCAAACACAGATAGAGATCAGTTGTTCAGCCCTCTCTCAAAAGGTTTTCTCTGGTCGCAGCATGCTGCTTGTTGCCTAGGGAAAGGCCTTCAGTGAAGGAGGGTAGAAGTCAGGGGCGGCTCCTCCATTAGGGCGGAGGAGCGTCACCCCACTGCTTTCTCGCAGTGAGGGAAGCAGAAACATAAAATGGTAAAACTACCATTTTATGTTTCTGCTTCTCACACTGCGAGAAAGCAGAAGGGTTTAGTTGGAGGCGGGCTGGTGGGAGGGTCTGCTCTAGGGCAGGGGAGGAGTGGCTTGCCCACTGCTGAGAGCGCTGACTCCTTGGTCGGCCCATTAGGGCCGACCAAACCAGTCATGCGCACTCTGCCTTTTCTCCATGTAGGCCGCATGCAGCCTACATGGAGAAAATGGCCTCCCCATAGGCGCCTGGCTGGTCGGCATCCTGACCACTCACAACGCTGCCATTGTGATTGGCTTCGGGGAGGGTAGGGAGGCTGCCTGCTTCCTGTTCCTGCCGGAGGCAGGAGAGCAGGAAAACGCGGGACCCACGGACAGGTACGTTTTTAAAATGTATTAACCACCCCCCCTCGTGCATGTGACCCTCCCACGTGACCCCTCCCACCCCCCAACCTGCGATTAATGCCGGCCGCGACTGGTGGAAGTGCCCAGCTGTCTTTCCATAGCCCGAGGCACTGTTAGGTGTTTAGAGCCAGGCACTTGCAGTTTAGCGTTTTTTGTTGTTGATATATCGCATACTTGACCGGAAGGTTTTGAAGCGCTTTACATGAGTGTTAGACCTGGCACTGTTGGCGTGGGTCTCCCTTCCATTTTTTGCTGTTGTCTCATGTGTTTTTGCTGGTTATAGATGCTTTGGGCACTGTGCCACTGCTATTCAGTGCCACAGTGCAAGTGCTCCCTATGGTAAATTGATGTATGGATTAGTGATTCCATGATTGGTTGGTTTGGTTTACTTGTCAGACCCTAGTACAGTGCACTGAGTGTGCCCAGGGCTTGTAAACCAAATGCTGCTGGTGGGCTTGCAGCACTGGTTGTGCCACCCACAGAAGCAGCCTGTAAAGTGTGTCTCAGGTCTGCCATTGCAGAGCCTGTGTGCAGTCTGGTACTGCCATGTTGACTGGGCAAGTACACCCCCTTGCCAGTCCCTAAACCTTCCCTTTTCTGCATATTAGTCACCCCTATGGTAGGCCCAAGGGCAGGGTGCATTGTAAGTATAAGGTAGGACATGCCCTGGTGTGTGTGGCATGTCCTGATAGTGAATTACAGCCATTTTCGTTTTTCACTATTGCGAGGCTACCTGCTCCCCATAGGCCAGAATGGGCAGTTTGATTATTACAGCTTATAATCCTAACTGACCCAGGGAACATGGTAGAAAAACGAATTTAGTATGCCTGAACTCAGAATGATAAAATACATCTTTTAGTGAAGTTGGTTTTAACATTCTGTGTTTGAAAATACCACTTTTAGAAAGTAGGTATTTTCTTGCCTAACTATCCAAGCTTGCCTCTGCTTGGTTGTGTAATCCTTGTCTGGGTTTGTGAGTGACAGGGGCTGGGGGACTCCAGGAGACAGGGTGAGTCAGCACAGGGCTGAATAGAGAGATCTGCATGAAGATAGGTGGGAGGAGTTGCACCTGGGACCTGAATAGGGCTGTGCCTTCCCTCCACAATGCTGGCTCCACCTCCTGTGGTGTGTCTGATGTCCCTGGCCTACTCTGTGAAAGGAAAGAAGGAGTCTTGTCAACAAAGTGCTCCAGGACTGACCAGAACTGGTTTGAACTAGGCAAAGGCCTCTCTGCCTTCAGAGAACAAAGAGAATATGTGTATAAAAGAGGGGACCCAAACCCCAGAACTTTAGATCACTTTGGGAAACAAGAAGAAACCTTTGCTGAGGAGAGGAACCAGAGAAACTGAGGAGGAGACTATCCCTAAGCTGAGTGCTGTTTGGGGATTGGCCTGCAGTGGTTGCCTGACTGCCAAAGAAAGGAGAAAGGAACTTTGTGTGTACTTTCATCAACTTGTAACAGATCTCCAAGGGCTTGAGAGAAGAGCTTGCCTCCTGCTGAAGTCTCAGGGACAACAGACTTCACCAACCAGCTCCCCAAGAGTCTTTCTGTAAAGTGCCTGCTGCTGAGCTGGACTTTCTGAGGGACTGCGTGTCGCAAGTAGCTGGAAGCGCGACTCACGAAGGAGAAGCGTCGCCGCCACAGCCGCAGCACCTCGCATCGCCGAAGAAGAGGATCAACGTCGCATCAGACGCCGCTGCATCAACGGAGAAGAGTGTCGCCACCGCTGTCGCATCGTTGCCGAAGCGCCTCGCCGGAGAAGAGGACCGACGTCGCATCAGACGCCGCTGCATCACCGGGAAGCATGTCGCAGGGCCTGTCGCGGCTCAGAAGAATCGTTGAGTCGCCGCACGGCTGTCGCATCAGTGCCGAAGCGCCTCGCCGGAGAAGAGGACCGACGTCGCATCAGACGCCGCCGCATCACCGGGAAGCGTGTCGCAGGGCCTGTCGCGGCTCAGAAGCATCGTTGCCGAAGCGCCCCGCATCGCCGGAGAAGAGGACCGACGTCGCATCAGACGCCGCCGCATCACCGGGAAGCGTGTCGCTGGGCCTGTCACGGCTCAGAAGAATCGTTGAGTCGCCGCACGGCCGTCGGGCATGCACGCATCGTGTTGCATCAAGAAGAAGACGCCATCTTTGTTCATTGCACCGGATCTTCATCGCATCACGGCTTTGCTGGTCGCATCGCCACGAAAGCGCAGTAAGAAACCGACGCATCACCTCCCCTCGCAGAGAAGAACCGATGCATCCCCTGCGCATCAGTAGGGACCCGACGCATCACCGTTCTTGCGTGTAAGGAACTGACGCATCACCTTCCCTGCAACACTTTCGTTGTATAGCGTTACGCATCCTAAGGTACATTGAACTCAAAGTGTCGCATTTACCATCTTAAGAGAACTAAGCTAATTCTACCATTTTTGAAGTACAGTATTGTGGATCTTTGTCGTTTGTGGTCTTGTGTTAAATCTATATAAAAGATACTTATTTTTAATATACATCTGGTGTGGTGTCCATCTGTAGTGTTGTCACTCGAATACTGTATGTGTTCACAAAAGCTTTACACACTCCCTCTGAGATAAGCCTGTCTGCTCGGGCCAAGCTATCAAAGGGGGTGAGCTGGGGTTATTTTAGGAGTATACCCCCTTACCATGACTAGACGCAAGGGTCCCTATTTGGTCAAAGGTACCTACCACTGCCAACTAGAGATCCCCAAATCTAACATTGGTGGTCAGCGGTGAGGATTCTGGACTTGCATTTGTGACTCATGTACAGTGATTGGTGAACACTACTAGTGAGTGCAGACCAAAACGCGACCACATACTTTTGGTAGATTGTTTTTTCTGGGATTTTCTATTTTTGCCAAGAACTGCCAAGTTTAACCACCATGGATAAAGCAGCATCCATACCATCTGTTGATTATGATTGGGAAGAGGAGAGACTAGAATGCTACAATGTGAAACAGCTAAAGCACTTCTGCAGGAAATTTAAAGTTGCTATGACCGGTCTCACCAAGAAGGATGAGCTCCAAAAGGTGCTGAGGGCCTGGGTCGAAGCAAGGAATACCCCTGAGAATGAGGAAGGGGCGGAGAATGCAGATGAGCAGCTGGAGGGGCCATTGGGTCCACAGCGGAGGAGAGCAACTTCCCCAGTAGGTAGCAGTGTCTCTGCCAAAAGCCTGTCCCCAGAGGAGTTGGCGGACAGGAAGGAAAACAGGATGCACGAATTGGAGCTTGCCAAGCTCAAGTTGGGTGGGCAACTGGAGTTAGAAAATAGGAGATTGGCCCTGGAAGAAAAGAGAATGCAGTTGGAGCATGAGAAAAGTTTGAGGGAGTTGGAGTTGAAAGCTAGAAGCTTAGAGATTACTCCCTCTGGTGGCAGCACACCGTCCATGCCTGTTGAAGCTAGGGTGTATATTCCTAAAGATGTGGTGAGAGAGTTTTATAAGAATGATGAGATCGGGCAGGGTTCCGTGGTGTACTTGGGACACCAGGTTGGGAGCGGCCAGGTGGCGCCCCTACAGCCCAAGATTGAAACCATCCTGGCTTGGGAGCCCCCCAAGACCCAGACGGAGGTGAGAGCCTTTTTAGGACTCACTGGGTATTACAGGAGGTTTGTCAAGGGGTATGGCAGCATCGTTGCACCCTTGACAGAGCTGACTTCCAGGAAGCAGCCCAAGAAAGTGATTTGGACTGACACCTGTCAGAAAGCTTTTGAGGCCCTGAAAACTGCCATGTGCATGGCGCCCGTGCTCCTGGCACCCAACTTCTCCAGAGAGTTTATCGTTCAAACAGACGCTTCAGAGCATGGTGTGGGGGCTGTTTTGTCACAGATAAATGAGGAGGGCCTAGATCAACCCGTAGCCTTGATCAGTAGGAGGTTACTTCCACGGGAACAGAGGTGGAGTGCGATTGAGCGTGAGGCATTTGCTGTGGTCTGGGCGCTGAAGAAGCTGAGACCATACCTGTTTGGGACTCACTTCCGGGTTCAGACAGACCACAGGCCCCTCAGATGGTTGATGCAGATGAGGGGTGAGAATCCAAAGCTGTTGAGGTGGTCCATTTCCCTACAGGGTATGGACTTCACGGTGGAACACCGCCCTGGTACAGAACACGCCAATGCTGACGGTCTGTCCAGATTTTTCCGCCTTAGTGAAGAGAACTCCCAGGAGGTAGGGTACTTCTCCCCACATTTCAGCTGGAGGGGACACGTGTTAGACCTGGCACTGTTGGCGTGGGTCTCCCTTCCATTTTTTGCTGTTGCCTCATGTGTTTTTGCTGGTTATAGATGCTTTGGGCACTGTGCCATTGCTATTCAGTGCCACAGTGCAAGTGCTCCCTATGGTAAATTGATGTATGGATTAGTGATTCCATGATTGGTTGGTTTGGTTTACTTGTCAGACCCTAGTACAGTGCACTGTGTGCGCCCAGGGCTTGTAAACCAAATGCTGCTGGTGGGCTTGCAGCACTGGTTGTGCCACCCACAGAAGCAGCCTGTAAAAGTGTGTAAAAGTTGAGTCGACGCACGGCCGTCGGGCGTGCACGCATCGTGAAGACGCCATCTTTGTTCATTGCACCGGATCTTCATCGCATCACGGCGTTGCTGGTCGCATCGCCACGAAAGCGCAGTAAGAAACCGACGCATCACCTCCCCTCGCAGAGAAGAACCGACGCATCCCCTGCGCATCAGTAGGGACCCGACGCATCACCGTTCTTGCGTGTAAGGAACCGACGCATCACCTTCCCTGCAACACTTTTGTTGTATAGCGTTACGCATCCTAAGGTACATTGAACTTAAAGTGTCGCATATACCATCTTAAGAGAACTAAACTAATTCTACCATTTTTGAAGTACAGTATTGTGGATCTTTGTCGTTTGTGGTCTTGTGTTAAATCTATATAAAAGATACTTATTTTTAATATACATCTGGCGTGGTGTCCATCTGTAGTGTTGTCACTTGATTACTGTATGTGTTCACAAATGCTTTACACACTGCCTCTGAGATAAGCCTGTCTGCTCGTGCCAAGCTACCAAGGGGGGTGAGCAGGGGTTATTTTAGGAGTGTACCCCCTTACCCTGACTAGACGCAAGGGTCCCTATTTGGTCAAAGGTACCTACCTCTGCCAACTAGAGACCCCCAAATCTAACAATGAGCACCAATATTAATTTTTTCAAGGCACGGGAGATTAAGGCCCAGATTTACTAAGATATGATGCAGAGTAACTCAAGCAAGACAACTCGCTGCGCTGCGTCAAATGGAGAAAGCACGAATGCGCCATAATTACTAACATATGACGCATTCCTGCTCTCTCTCTCTGCGCTTGTGCACCTGTGACTGCCAAGCACCGACACAGACACCTTTGCGTCATGGTGCTGGGGTGCCTGCATTACAGACAGGATTGTTTTCATGTAGGAAGGGACACCTTCCTGCAGAAAAAGAACCCCCAGATGCATTTTCCTCATTCTTTGTGTGCTGCCTAATGCAAAACACGTAGAAAGAGGAAATAACGAGGAGAAATAAAGATATTTCTCCTCGTTACACCTCACCTGGGAATGCATAGCATTATGACGCATGCCCAAGTTTACTAGTCTTAGTAAATCTAGGAATGTACCAAAAACCATGGTTTCATGCACGTTAACACCTTCACTCCTCCCATGGAACTCCAAGTCATTCAAGACAGCGACTTGCACTGCCTTGCGTTACTCCAGATTTACTATGCCACACAGAGCCACACACAGTGTAGTAAATGTAGCTCAAGGGCTTTCACTGCCTTGCACAACAGGGACACAAGCCTTGATAAATCTGGGCCTAAGTGATTTGCCCTGAATCATAGGATGACGAGTCGACGCTGAGACTTGATATCTCCTACCAATGCAGTGCAGGCCATGACTTCCAAGCGTATCTACAAGGATGAACAAACGCTTACTGGTGAAAGTGATGTATATTCAAGGAGACATTGGCCAAAGTCGAAGAGAGGCTTTACTATTTCCAGGCAGCTCTCTGCTCAACATAGAAGGGAATACACCTTTTTATTTTTTTAAAGGGGGAAGGCCACAAATGGCCACATGATGTCTATTGGGCTCCACACATCTTAGACATTCTAAACAAGGATCAGCTATATCCGGGGCAGTTTCTGCACACACACAACTGCATGGGCCAACCTTATACTTTCAGTAAGTGCCCAGGGCAGAATGTAGACTGGAGCAAGAGAGCAGACTAGACCCTGGCCAGGGTGAAAGTTTGTGTTCTGTACCTGGTGCTCAACAGTCACAGATTTCCATGTTGCCCGTCAATAATCGGAGACTTGTTCGGACAATTTCCAAAAGCCTTCTGAACAGTGACTGGGTTTGCTGTACTCTGCAATGTGTAGTGAGTATCTCCCAGAGCACTGGTTCTGTGCTCCAAGAGACTTGACCCTGTGTTTTCTCTGCTAATCAATAGTTTTATCATTTGTTTGCTCATGACAGTGGAACATCAAAGGAAAGTCAAATTACGGAATTAGTGGAAGGAAGGTAGGGTGGGTGTACTTTGTGGAGGATGAGGTGATGAGCTCTAAGAATTCTTCAGTGCCAAAGTCTGGAAGTACTTGCTTAGTACGGGGAGTCTACACATCAGGTTGACTGATTCTGCCTATGATGCTGAGAGTAAGAAGTGGCAGGTGATGTGCTTGGAAGTCTGCAATGTTGGTTGAACATTGAGGGTGTAGGACCAGGAGGATGCGAGGATGATGGCTAGTCCCTCTACTGTTGCCTGTGTTTGGTCTAATGTGTTGGATCTTCTAGCCTGCAGGGATGAGTATGTCTAAGATGTGAGTGTAAGTGGGTGTGAATCATGTCTCATAATGAATAGTACATTTGGGTTGGGAACAGTGATGCACCAGTTGTCATGAGCAATGGGGACTGCAAAGTGCGCACTGGTAATCATGATTTTTGATGGTTTGTGCTATTGGTGAAGTGTGTTTTCTAGTGAGTAAGCTGTGGATGAGGATTTTGGTGTTTTCTTACTTGGTGTGGGAAAACTGTGTGTTGGTGTGGTCTGGATGTGAGAATGAGTTTGTGCAATAGTGCAGTTTATGACAGGCACATGTTGCTAAAGTCTTATCCTGAATTGGTCCAAACATGCTGTGACCTTGTCTTCATTATCCCTTAGCTGTGGAAGCCAGGGCACTAGGACACCCAGGGGTTTGGGTGTAAGTAGGGTTGCTGATTGGATGGGGATTGATCACCTGCTGATGGGGGGCTTCAGTCGTTCCTGGGCTGCCGCTCTGGTGGGGCAGAGGCCAGGGAACAGTGATTGGTCAAGATTTGTAGGCACCAGTGGTGAGAAATTTTGAAGATGGCTGCTGTTGGGTGGTGGCCTGGTGATGGGATGCACAGTGCTGCTTCTGCTTCAACTAATTTTTTAAGGCATTGGTATTTGTAAAGTGCACAGTTCATCATTTCTGTGGCTTTGTGGCAGTGTTGTGCAGGCATTTCTAGTTTACTAATGAGTCATCTAGTAAGCTCTGGCAATGCTTTTCTACTATGATTTCCAGTCCCCCTTCACCACTGGTACTCCAGTTTTCAGAAACTCACAATACTTCTTCAAACTACCTCTATCCTGGCTTGCCTGATGCTCTAGTGCTGTACTCGCATAATGCACCTGCTGCCTGATTTGCAGTAGGTTCTGGTATCCCACTAAGTTGTAACAAATCCTCTCTGTTTTGACTTATAGTTTGCACTGGCATTTCAGAACTATACTGATGTTAGAATATAAAAAATGTCTTCGCTGTGTTGTTACATATTGTTCTGCATAAGTTAGCATTCGCGCCACCATTTTATGTTTGGCCGCCATTTTGATCCATGAGCGAAACTAATCTCTCTGTCTCTCTCTGCCGATGCGAGAAGCAGCTTTGGTAATTTTCCTCTTCTTCAATGTTGGACCCTGCTGTACTAATGAATACACTGTTCTTATTAGCGCATACCTTTCCCACTAGATAGAGGCCTGCTCCCACTAGTCCAGCATGGGTGCAGACAGAATGACCTTGGCATAGAGATAGTGTATGCCCGGTCTCAGGATCGAAACTTATCCTTCTGTACCTCCTTTGTGTAGCTGCCCCCGTCTGGAAATTTCCAGTCTGGGTGTGCCTTCATTGGTTCTGAATCGTACATAATGTATCACCATGTTTTCTGATGTCAGTCCTCTCTGCAGGACCCCAAGCGACTGGGCAGACGGGACTCCGCTCGAGTGTACCTGAATTAAACATATACTTGGTTTGTATTCTCTACTGTCTGACCGACTCTTCATTTGTGTGGAAGGCTGAGAGGTAGTCGCGAGTGACCCGGGTGGCCCTAATCAGGTCACTTCCTTCAGTTGGCGCCCGAACAGGGACCCCATCGGGTGCCCCATATCCTCCCGTGGATGGGTGGGGAGGTCGGGGCTATCGTCGGGTCGGACGGACGGATCAGGGATCCCTGTACGAGGAGCATCGTTTGCTCGCAGCTGCCCCTTCTGTCCCGCCAGACGGTGCCTCGTCCAACGGTTCCCCCGACTGGGGTCCTGAACGGCAAAACCCTTGGATCTGACCGTTTGGTCCGAAGAGTCGGCAGTGGAGAATAAATTTGTTTGACTTGTGTTCACCAGGTGAGTGGTTTTGGTTCTTTGTGGATATGGTACCATTTTGGTTTGTATTTGGTATGGTCTGAGGGCCGATTTTGGTACAAAGTGTCTGTGGACACTTTGCCAGGCAACATAACGAATTTGGCTTACTTTTGAAAATGCCTGGGTTCAGCAGATTCTTGGTTTCTTGTTGTCGTTGTTGCTCTGCAGATGCTCGATTGAAAGAAAGTCAGCCGGCGCCTCCAGAAGGCACTCCTAACTTTGATATGTAAGTGAAGCATGGCCTTGGCCCTATTATGTTTAGTACGCTATGGCACAAATATATGAGGGACAATGCCGAGTTGCAGTGGCTGTTAATGGGCAATTCTGATGAACAAAAAATTGGGTTTTTACAGGAGAAGTTGTTTGCAAGAAGAAGTAGACAGTCTATGTTTGATTCTCTTCGAACGTGTCAAAAGGAGGCTAAACAGAGGCGAATGAAAGCAGAGAAAGAGGCCGGAAGGGAAGAATGCAAACATTGACTCAGAAAGTTTTAGCACATGATAGAGAGAAACAAGAGATATGAATTTAACGTGAAGATAGGAGGTTTCGATTGAATATTGATAAATCTTATGTGGCCCAAGAAGAAAATGATGCGTTTGTGGAACACTTGTTAGATACTCGACCCCCACCTCCATATGCCCCACAGAGGATATATCCCGCTCTTCCCTCACAGGCTCAGTTACCCGGTTCTTCTGTCTCTGCTGTTTCTGCTTCTGTTACTGTTGGTCAGACTGCTTTGGCCACGGCACCTCCTGTCCTTTCTTTGCCCTCGCCGTCTGTGGCAATTATGATTGTTAGTACTCCTGCAACACCTATTGCTATGGCTTCTCTTTCGCCAGCTCTTACACCTACGACGCAGCCAGCGGCAACGTTATTGCCTGCTACTTCTGTCGCTACCCCCACTGTGTTCTTCCATCCCTCGACATTACTGAGTAGTGGGACACCAGTACGTGGATTTGAGGATAGAGACTGGATGAAATTTAAGGAACGCATGGGGCGAACATTAGTCCGATGTGATATATGAGATGAGGAGAAAAAGATGGTGGCTAATCAGGCTGCGCAGTGGGTCCGTAACCTCATTTACAGTGAGGAGGACGTGTGGAGTGTGATGAAAGATTATGACCCTTTTGTCCAACAGCATGCCCTAAAGCACATGTCCGCTACTTTGATTAGTCTTTGGGAGCAGTGTTTCAATGATACAGCGCCGCAGATTATACATGATATTAGGGACCATGTATATGTTACTGATATGGCGCCTGCTCATGTCTTTGGTAATGTTGCGACGTTGGTTGCTTATCAGGGTAGACAGCTTGAGAAGAGTCCCACCCCGGTATCCCAGTTTCCGATGCGGGAGGTTCATCCTATCTATCATCCCGAAATACCAGAGCTAAGGGATCAGCATGATAACGTTACTAGACCTAGGGTAGCGGCCCGTTTCCAAGAACAGTGGGTTTATACTCCATGGAAAAGGAGTGAGGTTTTGTCTCTTAAGATTCAGTTACCTGACCCTAGGAAAAATCCTACTGCATATTATAAAGAATTGACTGAGGCAGTCTCTTCCACAGTGATGACACTTGCTGATATTGAAATGTTCTTTGGTTTGCTAGTCCCGATGGATATTTGGAGACAAGTGCACACACAGGATCATGTTGCGGAATCGGGTGGTACATGGGACCAAATTAAGGTATGGGATCAGAAACGGAAGCCAGGTGATAAGCCTAGAGCGGAAATACTTGCTTTGCCTGACCGTATCATTACGTATATGCATTCTCTTATCCCTCCTAGAAAAGTTGATTGGGACAAGTTATCGGCTTGTCGCCAGAAGAAAGATGAGTGTGTCTGACTTTTTCACTTGGTTTGAGGGTGTGTCTCTAGATTATAGTGGACAGGATTTGTCAATCGAAGGTAGTGTTCGATTGTTTGTTAATAGATTTGTTTCCAATTTGCTTCCTGAGATTGCGAACCGATTACAGGCTTCTGAGAGCACCTGGTCCACCTCTTCCCCTTCTGTTATTTTGAATATGGCTCAGTATTATGAGCACAGGGAAAATGAGGATAAGGAGAGGACGGAGAAGAAGCACAAAGATTTGAAGACGAAGGTGTTGTTGCAGCAGGCTTCTAGAGGGAATGGTAGAGGACATGGTGGTTCGCCTCGACAGCTTCCAAGCACTAGCATTCCCACGAGCTCCACTCCTTTAGGGCCGAATCAGTGTGCGTATTGTAAAGAGGAGGGACACTGGCGTAGCTAGTGTCCGGTGCTTTTGCAGAAGGTGGCGGTCCCGAGAGGACGAGGCTCTCGTGGACGGGGTAGTGGAGCTGGTGGTCAGGATAGGGCTCAGAATGCTGTAGCCCCGCAGGGTCGTTCTGACCAGAATTAATTCGATGACCCCCAGGGAGGACAGTATTATCATGATGATTATGGCACGGATGAGGTGACAGGGATGTCTTACAGCTAGGACAGCTAGGGACAGAGTGAGGGACCAGTTCCGATACCTGTAGATCAACATGGTCCGTATGTTAGTGTGGATGTGCATGGTTCGGGAGTTTTTGGTGGATACAGGTGCGACAAACAGTTTTATTTCTCGTTCCTTAGTCCCTGGGGCAGCTCTGTCTGGCATAATAATGTTTCGGTAGGTTTTTCTGGTATACCGGTTGTGAGCCCCATTTCAAAACCGCTTGCGTTGACTACTGGTCCTTTCACTGTGGATTCGCCGTTCTTATTGACGTCTAATTGTGGAGAAAATCTGATGGGTCTGGACTTGTTGAAAAAATTGCATGCCACGATTTACTGCTCTCCGGCAGGTGTTTACATGACAATGGGTCCGGATGTGGTGCGCGCTACGCAGTGCCTGTCCAGAGATGCGCCTCTTCCTGCGGAGTTTAAAGATGTGCCGCCCACTCTCTGGGCGACAGTTGACACAGATGTGGGACTGTTACAGATGCCGCCAGTTTCGATCCAAGTTAAAGACAATGCTATTTTACCTCGCATCCCTCAGTATAAAATACCGCAGGCAGGTGAGCGAGCTCTGTTGCAAATTGTACAGGACTTGATTGAGAAAGGAGTGGTTGAGGAGACAACTGCTAAGGTTTGCAATAGCCCTATTCTTCCCATTCTCAAACGTAGACCTTCGGGTTCCTATGATGATCATGCAGATGTTTATCGTTTTGTGATTGACTTGCGGAAAGTTAATAAAATAGTGATTCCCCAGTTTCCAGTTGTCCCTGACATTACGACTCTTTTGACAATGATTCCTTCTTCTGCTACATACTTTTCTGTCATTGACTTGAAAAACGCATTCTTTAGTATTCCCATTCATCCTGACAGTAGGTATCTATCTGGGTTCACCCTAGCTGGTAGAAGCTTTAGATTCTGTCGCGCTCCTCAAGGCTATACAGAGAGTCCGAGTATCTATAGTCAGGCATTGAAAGGTCAGCTGGATTCCTTGTCGCTCCCTCTGGGTAATGTATTGCTTCAGTATGTCGATGACTTGCTCATCGCCTCGGATACAGAACAGGGTTGCAGAGACAGTACACTAAAATTGTTGTTACATTTAGCTTGACATGAAAGTATCCCTTTCTAAATTTCAGTATTGTCGACAGGAGGTCACCTACTTAGGTCACCTACTGTTAAAGGAGGGTAGGATATTGAGCCCTGAGCGCATCAGTACCATTGTTAAAATGCCCATTCCTCAAACTCAAAAAGAAGTGCGCGCTTTTATTGGTATTACTTCTTACCGTCGCCAATGGATTCCAAATTATTCCCTACTAACCAAACCCCTGCTCTCTATGACTACTAAAGATGTGCATGAACCATGACCTTGGACGCCTGAATGTCAGCAGTCTTTTAGGCAATTGAAAACTGCGCTTTGTTTGGCTCCAGTGCTTGACACGCCTAACTATAGCAAGCCATTTGTATTATATGTCCATGAGACGGCTGGTTGTGCGCTTTCTGTTTTAACACAAAAATTCAGAGATAAGCAACGGCCGTGTGCTGATTTCTCTGCTGTGCTTGACCCTGTCACAAGAGCCCTTCCGAGCTGTCTAAGAGCGGTCGCGGCTGTGGCTGTCTCGATAAGGCAATCGGCTGGACTCGTACATGATACCAACCTCACAGTTATGGTACCCCATGCTGTGGATACACTATTGAATAAGACCAAGACACAGCACCTCACCAGTGCACGTCTGACGGGTTATGAATTGACACTCTTTGCTGGGCATATTACGATCAAACGATGTGCGACTCTGAACCCAGCCACGTTACTACCCCTCCCTTCTGAGAGTGAAGAGATTGACATACATGATTGTATCTTCCGGATGGAAGAAGAGACGAAAGGACGGGTAGACCTGACTGATGTTCCCATATCTGACCCTCAAGGGGAACTATATGTCAATGGCTCTTGTTTTAAATTATCAGATGGCACCACAACTGCGGCGTACGCTATTACTTCGCTGCGTATGGTAGTTGAGACATCACAGGTTCCCTATCAGTCGGCCCAAGCTGCAGAGTTCGTCGCCCTTAATCGAGCCTGCGAGTTGAGTGAGGGACTGGTTATTAATATTTATACTGACAGCCAGTACGCCTTTGGAGTCGCACATAACTTTGGGCGACTCTGGGCAGAGAGAGGGTTCCTTACTTCCCATGGGACCAAGATTCAGCACGGTCATCTTATATATAGGCTTCTGTCCGCTTTGACACTCCCTAAGGGATTGGCAATAGTCAAGTACAGCGCCCATAGGAAAGTCACTGACGATGTGGGTAACGGGAACGCTTTTGCAGATCAAACAGCTAAGGAAACAGCCTGGACTACGATGAAAAGAATGTTCATAGCAGGTCCCGCTAGGTGGGTGCCCGAGGTCACCATGTTTGAGGATACACTTAAGAATGTGAAGGAGATCCAGAGTGAGGCCACAGTGGAGGAATTAGCAGTGTGGCAAGAAAGTACAGCACAATTGAATGACGAGGGATGTTGGATTGACAAGTCAGGGAAGCAAAGATGGATGTTGCCAGATGCATATGTTCTTCCTGTAGTCACAATTGCTCATGGCCCAGCCCATATCAGTGCTAAGGGTATTTGCAAGTTGTTAGACCCCGTATGGCACAATGATAACATTTCGAAGACAGCTGCACATTTAGTGAAGTATTGTATTGTGTGCATGATGCACAATCCTGGAAAGGGTACCCCTACACCACCTGGTAATTTTGCACCACCTACTTTCCCTTTTGAGGTCCTTCAACTAGACTATATTGAATTGGACAGGGTCAATAACTTGAAGTACGTGTTAGTGGTTGTCTGTGCATTCAGTAAATGGGTTGAGGCTTACCCCACTAAAGACAATACCGCCATTGCGACTGCAAAGGTACTCCTGAAGGAGTTCTTTCCTCGCTTTGGCTTGCTCTGTTTGATCTGGAGTGATAACGGAAGTCATTTCAATGCTAAGGTTATCCAGTTAGTTTGTGACGGTTTGCACATAAAACAAAAATTCCATGCTGCAAACCACCCCCAATCAGCAGGTTTGGTTGAGAAGTACAATGGTACTCTCAAACTGAAATTGGCAAAGATTCAGGAGACAACAGGGTTACAGTGGTCAGATGCTTTACCATTAGCTCGCTTGTCGACAAGAACAACAGCACATTCTAGAACAGGATTGTCACCTTACAGGGTCGTGTTCGGACGCCTGGCAAATGTCTGGGGCGTCCCGCGCCCTCGTAAGTTTTCTGATATTGAGTACCCCTTATTGACAGATTATTTGTGCCAGTTAACTGAAAATTTGCGTTCTATTCACCAACAGGTCCGGGACACTCTCCCAGATATACCCGAGGGCCCGGATACAACATGCAGCCTGGGGATTGGATTTTGGTACGCAATTTTCAGCAAAAGAAGAGCTTGGAGCCCTGCTGGAAGGGACCTGAACAGGTCCTTCTAGCCACCAGGACAGCAGTCAAGGTCGCTGGCTGAAGGAACTGGATTCACGGCGCTCACTGTAGACGAGTGCCTCTACCTTTACCCTATGACAAATGGGTCACTGATAGAGTCAGGGACACTGAGTGCGAGACGGTGCCTCAGTTCGTCCCATTCAGCGATGCAAAGCTGACGTGGACCCAAACGGATGCAGAGAATATTGACGTGCTAAATGCAGCGGTCCCTCCGGAAATTCAAGCCATTAAGGAACCTTTATTTGTTGACCCCTCTGTGCCTGGAATCACCAGGTACAATTTGCACCCTCGGCTGAGGGATAGTGCACCAAAGTAGAAGTCAGATTAGTTAGGGATGGACTGTGCAAGTTAGGGTGTACTTTGCTATAGTATCAACGGTGTTAGTTCAGGGTGTTGTGAGATTGGTGCACTGTTCTGACATTGGACAGGATAAATCGAATGTGCTCCCTAGGAACGGGGGTATATTATCCTGTGCGACGTGGGATTCATCGCGAGCTTAGGACAGAGCAAGCTCCACCGCCGATGCTCAAGAGCGCCAACGTTGATAAACAATAGGAGCCTGTACCAGTGAGGCTCAGACGGACACTGGGAACAATTGCCTTTGCTATCAGTCTTATTTCATTCCTTTTCTTGCTTCATAATGTATCCGTTTGGTCGACCCATTGAGGAGGAGGAACAGCCGTTTGCATCACCGCGCTTAGCGCGGGGTTGGTCAACAAAGAGTAAAATAGTTTTCATATCAATTGTTGTGATTACGCTAATGATAATACTTGGAATAGCCTGGTTTCTACAGGAGAAGTACCCTGTACATTCCTTGGTTGGTACAACGCCCACTTCCCCCAAACATGTTTTTGTCACTTTGGCGCCACACAAAGCAGCGCATAGCTTGACTTACACTGATAATGTTTTTATACAAATGTTGCATCAAGCTCATAATGTGTCCAATACAACTAATTGCTGGGTTTGTGGGTTGCTCCCTTCAGTTACTCATAAGAGCGACAATCTGTTGTCCCTACCATAACATATATCGGCAGCTGTGAAGGTTGGTTTGAATTGTTCGTTATGGTGCACTACCATTTCCAACTCTCTACTCTGGTTATGACACCTGCTGATTCTCGCACTGTGGTAGAGTATATACGTTTTCATCACGGGTTTACTCCCGTAGGACAGTCAGGGCAAGGGACCTCCCGGTACATTGTCCCCAAACTCCTGAATGTGCACATATGAGAGAGTGAAGAACGAAACATGGCTTCAAATGGAAATGGCTGATTTCCAAAGGTTTGTATAGGAAAACAATGGTCCTAGACTTGTGTTAAATCTTAGTTGTCTAAAGCATCATACGGTACATGTATAGTCTAAGTCAAAGATGTACCATTAATTCATTTAAAGAGCATTCAAGTATATCCTCAAAAATCCAAACAAGGCACACACTATTGCTTTATAGGTGACTCTTATTTTATTCGGTCACTTTTCATGACATATTATCATCATATTCAATATTCAAGATAGAGAAATGGTTGCTCCAAGGGAAAATGTGAAGAAAGAAAGTGCTCGTGAAGTAAGATAGAATATGCAAGAGGGGATCCAATCAAGCAAAACAATGGTTCATCATTTTATATACATTACAATCTCATTAGCAAAACTGGTCGTGATTCATGATGGCACCAGTTCTACATAGGGGCCTGTCCAATGATTAATTCATGGTTGTTCTTTTTGTTCTTTCACAAAAGTTTAGCAAACAACGTTTGTCTGTAAGCGGGTAGGACTGGGATAATATCGAGTACAGGCCCCGGGCGGGGGAAAGTGTCGACGTTTCGACCCTAGTGCAAGGAGGGCAGTTTGTATCCTCTGCAAGCGGGTCTTCCTCAGGACAGAAAGGAGGGATGGGGGGAGCAACTGATCATGGGTGATGCACAATTAAGGTGCCGCCCCTAGGCATGGATATTAAGGTCCGCAATAGAATTGCAGCTTGATATCAGCAGTATAATTTCAAATTAATGGGTGAGAAAAATCACCCACGGCGTCTAAAAAACATGAAATAGAACGACAATTGAAATCTCACTGTGGCACCATGATCAGTTGCTCCCCCCATCCCTCCTTTCTGTCCTGAGGAAGACCCGCTTGCAGAGGATACAAACTGCCCTCATTGCACTAGGGTCGAAACGTCGACACTTTCCCCGCCCGGGCCTGTACTCGATATTATCCCAGTCCTACCTGCTTACAGACAAACGTTGTTTGCTAAACTTTTGTGAAAGAACAAAAAGAACAACCATGAATTAATCATTGGACAGGCCCCTATGTAGAACTGGTGCCATCATGAATCACGACCAGTTTTGCTAATGAGATTGTAATGTATATAAAATGATGAACCATTGTTTTGCTTGATTGGATCCCCTCTTGCATATTCTATCTTACTTCACGAGCACTTTCTTTCTTCACATTTTCCCTTGGAGCAACCATTTCTCTATCTTGAATATTGAATATGATGATAATATGTCATGAAAAGTGACCAAATAAAATAAGAGTCACCTATAAAGCAATAGTGTGTGCCTTGTTTGGATTTTTGAGGATATACTTGAATGCTCTTTAAATGAATTAATGGTACATCTTTGATTTAGACTATACATGTACCGTATGATGCTTTAGACAACTAAGATTTAACACAAGTCTAGGACCATTGTTTTCCTATACCAATTATTACCCAGGTCCATTGACTTCTATGGGTTACCCCATTATATCTTAATGATTTCCAAAGGTTCAACACCTTTGAGTATTTCCAATCTTTCCAAGCTCGCAATATTACCAATGACAAACCGATGCTGGTGTCCGTGGTCAACACAACAGCTAGTTTATATGTCCAGGGGACTGGGGAGGTAAAGGTGGGGGCGAGTATATGCAATTTCACCTACAGACTGAGTACGATTAATAGTCCGCCTTTGATCCTACCCCCTAATGTCTATTTTGTCTGTGGATCCCAAGCTCATGTCTGGCTTCCGAGGGGATGGTCAGGCAGATGCTACCTCTCTTTCCTCCTTCCCCCTGTGTATGTTGCCCCGTCCAATTATCATAGGGATCACCGGCTGCAGTGTAGGAGTACATACTTGCCCAGAGTCAGAAGGGTTGTTGACACAAAGGATATAGATCAGACAGATACCACCGCACAACAGTTTGAGGATGCCATAAAGGGTCTCCTACCCTTTTGGGGCCCCATGGATAATAGTTTTCAACTTCGTCGGCTAACAAGAGTAGTGGAGGGGGTTATCAATACAACTGCTGGGATAATGACAAATGTCACTGCTGAGCTCCAGGCTACGAGATTAATCACCTTACAGAACAGGATGGTGTTAGACGTCATCCTTGCAGATCGGGGAGGGGCTTGTCGCATCATTGGCAGCAGCTGTTGCATTTACATACCTGGCCACGCCCCCAATGTGTACGCAGCTATACAGAAACTGCATAGGCTTTCGTCTGACATACACCAAGAGACAGGTACTTGGACCCTATCAGGGTGGTTCTGGAATATGCTAACAACATGGGGTTGGAAGATTGTGGTTGCTAGTATTATTTTTACATGCTGCCTCTGTATACTCTGTCTCTCGACTTGCTGCACCTATTGTGTAAATGTTCTCACCCCTAAACCGAAAACATCAGTTCATGATACTAATGCTGCAATCATGTTGCAGAAGAGCATTGAGGACATGATGCAGATTGACGAGGGCATCTCTGCCTCTACATCATCCCTTGCAGCTTCTATTCCTGACAATGAATATATGTATTGTTCCGAGTATTGATGTCCTTTTGCATATATGAATGTTATTTATTTTCCGCCCACCATATAAAATTGTTAGCGAATGCTAAAAGGAGGGTCTGTTAGAATATAAAAAATGTCTTCGCTGTGTTGTTACATATTGTTCTGCATAAGTTAGCATTCGCTGAACCATTTTATGTTTGGCCACCATTTTGATCCATGAGCGAAACTAATCTCTCTGTCTCTCTCTGCCCCTGCAAGAAGCAGCTTTGGTAATTTTCCTCTTCTTCAATGTTGGGCCCTGCTGTACTAATGAATACACTGTTCTTATTAGCGCATACCTTTCCCACTAGATAGAGGCCTGATCCCACTAGTCCAGCGATGGGCGCAGGCAGAACGACCTTGGCATAGAGCTAGTGTGTGCCCGGTCTCAGGATCGAAACTTATCCTTCTGTACCTCCTTTGTGTAGCTGCCCCCGTCTGGAAATTTCCAGTCTGGGCGTGCCTTCATTGGTTCTGAATCATGCATAATGTATCACCATGTTTTCTGATGTCAGTCCTCTCTGCAGCACCCCAAGCGACTGGGCAGACGGGACTCCGCTCGAGTGTACCTGAATAAACATATACTTGGTTTGTATTCTCTAATGTCTGACCGACTCTTCATTTGTGTGGAAAGCTGAGAGGTGGTCGCGGGTGACCCGGGTGGCCTTAACCGGGTCACTTCCTTCACTGAGGCACAGCTACTCACAGCATTTATAAAACTCATCTTGCTCAAAACCTTTCATTAAGATGTGGAAGCTATTCTCTTTCTGGTAAGATAGATCAGGGTCTCATCACACCTATCCCAGAGATTTGTGTAGCCTTCAGATCAAATTCAATGTGCAGTTCAATGTTTAATTTGCACCAGTGGTTGTAGGTAGTGGTACCAGCACTCATTTTTGAGGACCAAGAATTATTTTTCATCACCAGAATTTGAACCAGAGCAGGAGAGAGAAATGGAAAAAAGCGAGAAAGAAGGAGGAAGAGAAAGAAAAACAGCGGCAGAGGGAGAAAGTTGAATTGAACGAACTTGCAAGAATGAGAGAGAGAGACAGGAGGTATAATGGAGGAGAAAGAAAGAGATGTGAGGTGGAAAAAGAAACTTGATATGTGACAACCACAGCCTTTTGCAGTGCTGGCGGTGGGCTCCTAAGAAAAATGTTTGGCCTCTGGACTTATTTATTCATATATTTATTTATTTACAAATGAAGCACTTTCTGATGAATACAATTGTGCTGAGTAGTGACAAATCTTGAATGCTTAATTAAATGTGCTTGACAGACCCCACTCAGAGTACCACAGGAAAAAGAGACTTTGGTCGGGGTGTTTGAGGTCATTTGCTACATGTATCCTGGGGTCCATCGTACGACAGTCCTGCAAACCGAGCTTAGTACATCTGTTCCGTACTTGAATCTCAGGGTGGCGAGGACGAGCAGTCAAAGGCTTCTCATGGATGTAGGGTGGGAGGCAAGAGTTCAGAACTCAACAGTCAACCAACATGCACAGTTCATGGGTGGTCCAGCCCAATGTTTATCTCTTTAACCAGAAAAACATTATTATTGCAGCAAAACGTAATATAATACAATTCACTGGGGCTCAGTTGCAAGGCTGCACATCCAGCTATGATGTCTAGTGAAATGACCCACCCATCCACAATAGCCCTGTCTCTCCATTCCAACAGTGCCTATCGTGCCTACTGGTCTTTCACTCTAATGTAGTGACAGGTTTGGTGCATGTGCAGTTCACAAGGTGTCTACTCACTCAGAGTGGAATGCAGTCCATTTCTATAGTTTGTACCGAAATTAAAGATATGGCTTAAGCAACAGTCACTGTTCCTGCTGCCGAACATGGTCTGTGCATCAAGCTTAGCCATTTTTACTAGGCCCTCTAATCTCCTCACATTGTCAAGGTCGGCTGACACTCTTCTGGCCTGCTAGGCAGGCACCCGTCTTAGTAGAAGTGGCTTCCAGGCTGACATCAGATGGGTGCTCATTGTAGATAGTTCTGGCCTCTAGGCTGGGTTGACATGTGTGTGTGGGGGCGGTGTTTCCTTCAGGCACTTGTTCCTCAGTCCTCAGGATTCGCTGGGGGAGTTTGGCAGCAGAATCACCACCAACCTTTTGGGCATCACAGAGCTCCTATACAGCTTGGGATTGCCTTTTTGCTTTATTTTGGTATGGTGTCCATTGTGGGGACCCTGATTTAGACTGAGTGATCCCTCACAACATGGTTCATCTCAAGCTTCACTCTCAAGGACAGTTAGTACCTTGTGAGTGTTTCCCACACTGGGAAAATAGTTGGGTGATTGTCAGGGACCGTTTCTCCTCCTACAGGGCCAGGCACTCGCCTTCCTTCTATGAGCAGGCAGGCAGATTTTTGTGCTTGGCATAACTTCAGCTTATCTAGGAAGTTGTGCATACCTCAGGTGATGTCACCTCACCTCTGGGAGACTAGGTGTCATGTAGACACTAACTCTGGTCACAAAGTAGCTCTTTGAGAACTCTGTCTGCACTTCCAACCTTGGTCAAGAAGAGCTTGGGTTTGTTTACTTTCAAGTGTCATTTTCTGGCTGCTCCTCATACACAGACTTTTGTGCAAGGTGATGGCTCTCACAGCAGGTAGAAAGGTTATGGGATCCAACCAGAAGTATCTAAAAGAATGGCATAAGGAAGTGTGTGATCTCTGCATCGATCTCACTGTCATCAGCCTTCCTGAAGCAATAATAATGGACATACAAAATAGCAGTCCTTGCCTAGAAACTTCCTCACCTTGAACAACAGACCATCTCACCCCTATCTTCTCACAAATGCCAGTTATTTACTAACAAGATACTCACTGAATTTCTAATGGGAGCCCTGTCTGCACCTTCCCTCACTTCAGTGTCTTGTTATCCATTCTAAAGCCACAGGAATGTAGGGAATACACTCCCATGGTCTGAGAAACTGTCCTCATCCTCTATTTGTGCTATGCTAACCCAGGTGCATCCAAAATGGATCCAACTGGTCACAGTGCTTAGACTCATGCCACACATAGAGTCCTACTACCATACATGTGCTACACACTCACTGCACATACAAACATGCAACATGCACACAGAATATCAGCAAACGTTTCTGAGGTTCACATTATTGTAGACATTTACACAAAAGTGGTAAGTAGGCTTTACTCTCTCAGACACAGATAAAAAGGTCAGGTCACACTAAAGATTCACAAAACAGGTACACTAGTCCAATGCCCTATATGAGGGCATGCTTGGTGGGCGTCCAGGTCACAGGTTCTGGGCCCTGCTTTACCAGGGATAGGCATAGGCTTCCGCACACACACTAGATTAGCATGACAACAGGGCCATAATAAAAGGTCAGGATATGAGTTTCACACACTCTGGCATTCAGGACAGGGGTACACGCCTGTTTGCTAGACAAGCAACATTCATGTTATAATATATTCCGTTTTCTATGTACTGGAGTGTGTATTTGAAACCACTGTATGAAGAAGGACTAAAGCAATTTCTTGACCCTTAGTAATGCATTGAGCACACTATGGCACAGATTTCAGAAAAATTAACTCATCTAAAGTAACTGTGCTGCGTTGCATGAAAGGAGAGCAGAACAGTGCTGTATCTGCTAAGATATGGCGCTGTTTTCCTCTTTTCCTCTCTCTCTTTGCTGGTGCACTTTAGGCTGCCATGTGAAAGGGTGTTTGCATTCTGTAAAGAATATCTTTTGTACTGGAAGCGTACCATTCCAGTACAAAAACTATCCATTACCACTTTTCCTGCTCTGTATGTGTGCTGTACAATGAGGCACACATGCAAAGGAGAAAAAACAAGGAGAAATGAAAAGAATTCCCTCATTATCCCTGCCTCAAGGAGGCATAAGATTTTGTCAGAAGCCACTGTCTATGAATGTTTGTAGGTAGGGATTTGTTTCAAAACCAATGGCTGGTCACATGGGAACGCCCATGTAATATCTATGGAAAGACCCCTTGACGCAAAATAACACAAAGCAGCTCTGTTGGACCTGACCCTCTCTGCAGCGTCATCCCCAAACTGTTTGCTTTTACCCTCCACTTTTTAGCTGAATTCATTTTTGTTGGCGTTAGGACTATAACCAGGGCTAAAGTGCTTGTGCTCACTCCTCTAAACATGATTCGATTGGCTTAACCCTAATTGGCATATTTCATTTACTTTTAAGTCCCTTGTAGAGTGGTATACTGTATACCCAGAGCCTGTAAATCAAATGCTACCAGTTGGCCTGCAGAACTTATTGTGCCACGCACCCAATTGCACTTTAAAACATGTTCCAGGTCTGCCATTGCAGCCTGAATGCAGCTTTAAACTGCCATGTCAACTAAGCATTTAAATCCCCTTGCCAAACCTTAAACTTCCAATTTTTTACACATAAATCACCCCTAAGGTAGACTCCAGGTAGCCCATAGGGCAGGGTGCTTTGTAATTAAAAGGTTGGACCTGTATTTTTAAGTTCTACATGTCCTGGTAGTGAAAAACCCATACATTTGTTTTTCACTACTGTGATGCCTACCCCTCCCATAGAATAACATTGGAGATTCCTTATTACATTTAATAAGCTGTCATTTCTGGGTGGTAGCAGGTAGCTCTGTCATGTTTGGTGTCTTTGGAATTGTAATGAAAAGCCCTATTTAATGGTAAAGTTGTTTTTTTAATTACAATTTTGAAAATGCCACTTTTAGAAAGTTGTCTGCGTGATTTAGATTCACTTTACTTTGAAACAAGGTCACGTTAATCAATAAGCACTGCCTTTAAATTCATTTGACACATTACTGCACACATTTTTACAACTGGGATTTTTCTTGTGTTGTGTTTTCACTTTATTGCTGTTTGTGTGCTGCATAAATACATTATACATTGCATCTAAGTTAAATCTGACTGCTTTTTGTGCCAAGCTACCCAGTGTTATCCTCAGGTTAATTTACTGACTTTTTGTGGTTCACCCTGTCAGGGATTGTGGCTGTTGCATTACTAGGGCTCACACCCAGGTCAACCAACAAACCAATTTAACACAAGTGCATACTTTGCTTTATTTTGGGACACTATGCAACACAAAGCATGATTTGCGTCGGATAGTAAATACCAGCATAACAATTTGCACCGGTTTTGCATAGCAAAAGTAACACAAACCTGGTCAAAGCGTTAGTAAATTTGGGTCTGCTTGCTTTATGAAAAGATCTTTAGATAAGCTTGTATCATAGCTCACAGAGTTGAGTACATGTGTGTATACTGTAATAACAGGCTAAAATACGAATAAGAGAGCTCAGGGAGCTAAGGTCAGTTGCAGAGATCATGTAATTAATGTGTCACTGTTTTCGTTCGACTTCCAAGTAAAGAAGTTCTGAATAATCACCTGTCTCATTTGTCCATCCTCTCAGTCGGTCAGTGTTGGGTTCTCTGCTGGTGTCATACACCTGAGAGTGCGCATTGCTGTTGAGGTATTCACTAAGAGGCCTTCACCTCACACAGCTAGGTTATTAACTGTGCAACACACAATAATCACATCACACAAAGTAAATGGATCCTCCCTCACCCCGACAGCGAAATGGTGTCTTCTGAATAGTTGGGAGAATACAGACCTGCTCCGTAGGGAACGTATATAGTTAACGTTGGGGTTGACCATCGCAAAAAGGAATATTGCCAAGATGTGGGGAGCGAAACAGGTGCCCCGGTTGGAAGGCTGGAAAAACGACATGGGCTGGTGCATGCTGGCCTAAATGGTTGTCTAAGAAGGCTTGGGTGCCCTCGAAAATGTGTCAAAATCTGGGGACACGGGAATGACTGCAGTGGTAATATTTGTGGTGCCCCAGACGCTATTATCATTTACGAAAAAAGGGCTATGGTAGAACCATCCAGTAATGTTGAAAGTTGCACTCAGAGGGGAGGGGAGGGGGAAGAAAGGTTTTTAAGTGTCCTGGTGTGATACCTTGCTTTTTTAACTGTGCTCGTTTTGTATTGTTCTCTTTATTGAAAATGTCAATAAAATGATTTGGATAAAAATAATTACATCTTGCACAATCTTGAGATGGTTAAGAGTCATGTTTATTTCCATCTACAAAAGCATGATTTAGTATAACAACATTAACGCATCAGAAAGAGGCATTCTGGGATGAGTAGTTCGAAAGAAGCAGGAAGTTAGATGATTGGCGGAATAAGGGGGTGGAGAGAAGGCACATGTAGTTTAAAGAGTGAGAGGTTACGGATTGAAGAAAGGAAGGAAGGAAATGTTGCAAGAAGATTTGTAAAAGTAAGTACGGAGAACATTTTTTTGACTGAGGGGCTACGTAGTAGTAGAACATGACAGGAATAATCTAGTGGCGGTTTTAGATGGATAAGTGTTCTGCTGGGTGGGAGAAGTCCGTTGAGATATAGTTTCTGATGGTTTGTGATTAGAGGGAAAACGTTAAATAGGGGCAAGTGTAAACCAAGGCATTGTGAAGTAACCTGGATGTACATTGAATTGAGGTATCGAGTCTCATGAAGTAACACTGTTTTTTTAAAATTTGCAGTGTATCCCTGATGAAGGGCAAAGATGCCCGAAATGCATTGGATTAAGGATGTTTTAAATGTACCCGTCGTGTTGCAGGATGAAAGGCCTGTATTGGCAAACTGCAACATTTGAAATGTTGGAAATACATTTTCCGTCGCACATGTGATTGTTAAAACGAACTTTAACTGTGCAAAGCAATGGATTAATTTGGCAATAAAAAGATAAAGGAAAATGGATAAGCAAAGTTACCTTTTGTATAAAGGATTCAGCTGTGCGTCCGTGAAAGGAACGTCATGTCGCTCCTACCTTTGATTGATACGTCGTGTCAGTGGTTGAAGGGCAATAACCACTATCACTTGGGCTGCACGCAAAAGGATTGAATTAAAAAGTGACTCCAAAAAACTGGATTAAATGGTGTGCATTTCGTCACTCGTGTTTGTAATTGTTACAGTTTGCCTGCCGACATGTTGCACCCATCAAGGAACATTAAATGATTCACTATAATCACATGCGAGACGTAAGGACATCTGTTTTCAAGACCAGCTGTTTTAAAGGACACGGACGATCGTGAGTCGTGCCTGGGAGCATGAATATCATGAAATTGTACATTGCTGGGGGTTGATAAACGTAACGTGCCGAATGTCACATTTAACGTGTTGTGAAACATCTGAGGGAGGGCGGGGTAATAGATAAGAGTCATGTTTATTTCCATCTACAAAAGCATGATTTAGTATAACAACATTAACGCATCAGAAAGAGGCATTCTGGGATGAGTAGTTCGAAAGAAGCAGGAAGTTAGATGATTGGTGGAATAAGGGGGTGGAGAGAAGGCACATGTAGTTTAAAGAGTGAGAGGTTACGGATTGAAGAAAGGAAGGAAGGAAATGTCGCAGGAAGATTTGTAAAAGTAAGTACGGAGAACATTTTTTTGACTGAGGGGCTACGTAGTAGTAGAACATGACAGGAATAATTTAGTGGCGGTTTTAGATGGATAAGTGTTCTGCTGGGTGGGAGAAGTCCGTTGAGATATAGTTTCAGATGGTTTGTGAGTAGAGGGAAAACGTTAAATAGGGGCAAGTGTAAACCAAGGCATTGTGAAGTAACCTGGATGTACATTGAATTGAGGTATTGAGTCTCATGAAGTAACGCTGTTTTTTAAAAATTTGCAGTGTATCCCTGATGAAGGGCAAAGATGCCCGAAATGCATTGGATTAAGGATGTTTTAAATGTACCCGTCGTGTTGCAGGATGAAAGGCCTGTATTGGCAAACTGCAACATTTGAAATGTTGGAAATACATTTTCCGTCGCACATGTGATTGTTAAAACGAACTCTAACTGTGCAAAGCAATGGATTAATTTGGCAATAAAAAGATAAAGGAAAATGGATAAGCAAAGTTACCTTTTGTATAAAGGATTCAGCTGTGCGTCCGTGAAAGGAACGTCATGTCGCTCCTACCTTTGATTGATACGTCATGTCAGTGGTTGAAGGGCAATAACCACTATCACTTGGGCTGCACGCAAAAGGATTGAATTAAAAAGTGACTCCAAAAAACTGGATTAAATGGTGTGCATTTCGTCACTCGTGTTTGTAAAAGATCTTATATTAGACAGGTCTAGACATCAGAACTGGAGTTTGCCTAAACCCTGTTTAGTAATGCCCCATGTCACACTGTGTGTGTTATCAGCTTATTGTGCTGTATTCCCTGAATTTGGGAAGGATGTCATCAGCCAAGGTCTCAATGCAAAAGCCTCGTCACCTATTGTGGGAGACGGATTACAAAAGACTCATGCTGCTTTTTATCTGTCACCTTCTCATGTTTACATGGCCAGGTGTGTCCTACACACAGACTAATATGCCTGAAGATTGTTGGGGGGGTCTCACCTTGTGCAGAGCTCTGCACTGTCGTCCAGTTGTAATATGAATGAGATTCAAAGCAGCTCGCTTGACTATCACTGCTGTTCATGGGAAGGCTTTTATGATCAGACTCCATCAGTTGCTCAAGTCAAGAGACATTAATAGTCCCACGCTTCAATCATACAACAAATCGTAGAAGAAGTATCAGAGTGAAGAGTTTCCTAATTTGGAGCCATCTTTCTAAAGAACAGCCTACTTGCCTTTCAGAAGGTGCATAAACAAGTTTTGATCACTTACATGGATGGCAGCTGCTGCTATCCAGCCTTTGGATGGTTAATTTAATCGACTTGCGCTATGTGAATGATTTTCCCTCACTCAATCAGATGACCCACAAATCCACACTGAACAACAAACCAAATGCCTGGACCCAATATTCTACTGGAAAAATTAAGGGGCATATTCACAAGGACTTATCGCCGAGTTATCGCCACCTTAACGCATCAAAAGTGGAGATAGATTTAACGCCCCATTCACAAGCGGGTGCAAACATCGCCAGTATTCCCGTGATAACTGCCGTCAAATTTATCTCCACGGGTGACTCCACCAACTAACCCTAATGAGATGCATAGTAGGCGTTCCCGTGCAAAAACTCACGAAAACACCACAACACCACTTTCACAATGAACTGCCAGATCTGCGATGCGAACCAAAAATAGGCGATAAGCCACGGTAGCAGCAGGGAATTAACACCTGCCTTCTGCTGGTGTTAAGCAGGACGACTACCTGCAGTTTGAAAGGGAGCCCAGCCAAGAGCCACATCTGAAGACCCACAGATGCCATGGAGCCAATGATCATGCAGCTCCGATACCCATGAGGGCCACAACACCCACCGCCACCACCCCCAGGCCCGCCACCACCCCCAGGACCCGCCCCGCCCCCGTACCCCCAGTCCCTGGTTGTTCCTCTCCCTGTTGCTATTGTGTCTGTTGATTTTGAGCAGTTTCCGGTCCCCGACTCCTGCCACCATCTCCAGACTGATGTGGTGGACACCATTTCCTCCATGTCATCCAGCTCCTGGTGTGGCGCTGGACTCCCACCTCCGGTGTGCATTGCTGCCTTCTGGTTGTTGGCGTGTTTCTGCTTGTTTTTGCATTTCGCATCATTCCAGCTGTTCTGGTTTTCTTCCATTGTCCTCCTCCGCTCTCCGGCTGCATTCACCTTGTCCACGATGGACTGCCATGTACAATGTTTTGTTGCCAATGGGGCTTGTGGGGTTGTGTACTAGCTCCGACTGCCTCCATTGTGCTTTGCTGTTGTTTTCTGATTGGTTTGTCTTCCTTTTTCCTGCTTTTGTTGTGCTTAATCCCGCCTGCCGTGTGTGTGTCGCAGGCCTGGCGCTGCTTATCGCTGCTTTCCTCATCGCGAATGGGCTCATCGCACGTTTTTTTGCGTTGGGGTTTGTGTTTTTATCTCCGTCGCGGTGGTTGTATCGCGGACATTGGCCGCGTTTTCGGCAAACTATCGCAACGTACCGCCGTGTTGTGAATTCCACGTTAACACAGGGTTATTTTCCCGCGATAGACTGCGATGTGTGAAGTTGCGTTAACAAATTATTTGGAGATGTTTAGCGCACGTTCTTGTGAATATCCCCCTAAGATTCTTCTGCAGAGGTCATATGTGATTTCACAGAGAAACCATTCCACCTCAATTGTTTAATTGAAATTTTCAAACCAAATGACTATTAGAGTTTGATTGAAATAATTCATAGAATGTTTTTATGAATTGGATTTTTACATGCTAATTTTAAGACGTAAATGCAACTAATGATGAAAAGATTGGTTGTGTCTGTTGGTTTTTCGACAGGGTGTGCTGAAATCCTTCCTGTCTTCATCCCCTACCCTTCCCACGTGCTGTAACTGGGTGAAGTTTGACTTTTTTTTTTGTAAATTGCTGTTTCCAGGAGCTCAAACGCACCTTCCTTTTTTCCACTGCTTTTTTCACTCCCATGTTCCTTCTCCCTACAAAGGTCTGTGGAAATCTTCGCAATTTCATGAAGTTTATCCTTTGTTCCACCTATGTGGAAATCATGATTTTTGCAATGCTTCGTGTCACATACATCCTTATTAAATGCTAACAAAACGATTCGTCGTAAGATATATTTTGCAGAAAACAGTGTTCATCCGCTCTGCAATGCCATTGTGCATGGGAAAGCGCAGCAAAAGGTAAACTTCTGGAGAAAAAAATTCAACATACAGTTTCAAGCTAAGCAATAGAGTGAAAATGAATCCGCTGTGCTGTAAAAATTATCATCCACTGCGCACACAGGCAAAGATAAGTCATTAAACCATGTTGTCTTCATGGAGGGTGAAAATCTAGAACTTCGTAAAACTGTGCCTGTGAAAACGCATTTTGTACACCCTAGTTATCGTACAGAAGCAGATAAATGTGACCTTACATAAGGTGAAGAAATACGTCTTACGTGCTTAATGGATGTAAAAGGAGGTTCTTTATCAAGAACTGTGATCAACATAAAAGTACATTTTAGGATTAAGAGTTCAAAGGCAGCTCAAAGGGAACAAGTAGGCAAGTGCCAACAAACTCAGGGGCATATTTACAATGAAGTGACGGAGCGCGGCGTTAGCCTTGTTGGATTAACGTCACACTCCACCACTTCTGATGTTTAATAAGCTTTATTGAATTAATAACAACTACAGAAAGATAAACCATGAATTTGACATATTAACTGTGAGATAGCAAAAAGGGAAAGATAGGCAATAAAACAGAGTAGAAAGCTATTTTCGTTTTGACAATATCATAGGGAAGGAGTAGGAGGGGAGGGGAAAAAGTTGGAGAAAAATAGAAGTCTGCAACTGAAGATCGAGTGACAATATAAAACTACTTACAGATTAAAGAAATAATTAGAATATCTAAAAAAAACAATTCAATAATCAAAAATAATACAGAGGAAAAAGCAGAGACAATAGCAGTTTATGGAGGTTGAAACTTTTCAGAACGATTGCGTAATACACGAATTGTTGTAACCTTATTCAAATAATTAGTTAATGGTGACCAAAATGAATCCCTGTTTACAAATGGTTTAAAAGAGGAGGCAAAAACAATATCCAGCCTGTGATAATGACAAACATTGTTCCACCAGGACATGATTGAAAGTTTAGTTGAAAATTTCCAATTTAGTGAAATTTGCTGAAAGGCTAAAGCCAACATCAAATCAAATAGACCCTTTTCATGTGAAAGTAATCTTAACAACTCTGATAGACTTCCTGTAAAAAGAATAATATTCGATAAGGGAATATGTAAATTAAAAGATACGAGACCAAATATTTCTCCAAAAGGAGTAAACAGCAGGGCAGGAGAACAAGAGGTGAATCAAATCTGCCAAGGGAAAATTGCGAGACCAACAAGCCTTGTTATCAGTATGTGTGAAGTTAGCTATGAACAGGGGAGTAAAATATAATCTATGGTATAGAAAGAACAAGGATTGAGTGGTGGAGGCAGATCTAGAGATCTTCAAAGATCTGACCCAGATCCTGTCCCAGAAATCAATGCTCCAAACACAACCCAAATCCTTCTCCCAGGTAAGGTCCAATTTAGATTTAGGATGGTCAGAATTTGGGGTATGAAGGTGTTTATAGATCAGGGATGCTTTGGGAAATACTGCCAATATACTGAGAAGCGGATCTTCTGTGGGTGTAAATTCATTTGAAGGAAGAGAATAAAAAACATCTAGATTTATTCCCATAAGGGTTGAGAATTTATGCCAAAACGAGCAAGGACATTTAAAAGTATCCTGAAACCGGGGAAAGAACAAGGAGACATACCATCCTGAACCCAAACAATTCTCCTAAGTCTCCAGGATTTCCAATAAAGATGTCTAATATTTAGGTTAATGATACGATTGTGCCAAATATGAGATTGTAGAAAGGAATCCCTAGAGATGATTTTTAACTGGTAATGAGGCCTTAATACTGAGCATGTGTGTTTGCACAGCGGAAGAGAAGTGACATTAACTTTTGTAGTAAAGGCAAGAACTTCCTTTACAGAAAAAGGAGCAAGTAAGGGCTGTTCAACATTAACCCAGAGGTGTAAAAGGGGATGAGTCAGTAAGAAGCCATTTAGAAGCTAGTTTAAGACAGAAGGGCCTTGTGATAGAGCCGAAAGTTGGGAAAATTCACTCCTCAATTGGATTTAGGTTTCCGAAGATGTGACAGGGAAATTCTGAATTTTTTATTATTCCATAAAAATGTAGAGAGGAGGGAGTTGATTTTTTTTAAATAAATAGATGGAATATGAATTGGAATCATAGAGAAAATATACAATAAAATAGGAGTAATCATCACTTAAATAGAATCGAGACGTCCCCACCAAGAGAGAAAAAGAGGGCTTCAGGAAGAGAGAAGTTTAGAGATACGATCCCCCTTCCTTCATATTGACTCTACCTGAATCCAATATTTAATTATTAAACTAGATGCCAAGGTACTTGATTTTAGAACTATTCCATCAGAACTCAGTAGAGTCGAAATGTTGTTTGAGACAAAATCTGGTGATGGGGAGAATTTCTGTCTTATCCGCATTGATCTTATAGCCTGAAACTAGGGAAAAATCTGAGATTTCTTGCAAAAGAGGAGGAATAGAGGTTTCAGGATGAGTCAGAAAAAGTAAAATATCGTCTGCATAGGCGGATAACTTCAAATGTTGATCACCGTAGATAAATCCAGAAATAAAGGTATTCTGGCGGATATGGGATAAAAAGGGTTCAAGTGATAAAATAAATAGAAGAGGAGATAGGGGAAACCTTGACGTACACCACGTTGCAGAGGAAAGAATTGAGAGAAAACCATTGATTACGACAGAAGCTCTACGAACCAAATATAGCAAAGAGACAAGAGAAATAAATTTAGGACCATAACCATTCCAATAAAGAGCTTTAAATAAAAAGGACCAATCTACCCTATCTAAAGCCTTCTCCGCGTCAATAGAAAGTGCAGCTAAAGAGTAGAAAAAAGTTGGAGCCTTGTTCAAAACATTAAAGAATAACCGGGAATTATCGGTAGTTAGTCTACCTTTAACGAAACCACACTGCTCTAGACCAATTCGATTCGGTAAAAGAGGTTCAAGACATAAAGCAAGCAATTTGGCAAAAATGTTATAATCGAAATTTACCAAGGATATAGGGCGATAATTCTTACAATGTTTGGGATCACGACCATCTTTATGAATTAGGCATATTGTGGCTTCTAAAAAAGTGCCATCCGCCTGACCAGAAGTATAAAAGTATTGAAAGAGCTGCAAGAGTTTTGGGAGAAGTAGATTTGAGAAATGTAAATAAAATTCTACCGTAAATCCATCTGGGCCCGGAATTTTATCTTTTTTAAGGAGACTTAAAGATTGAGACTGCAGAGTCAACATATCAGAGTCTAGAGATGCAAAGTCAAGATCTACATGAGGAGGGGGTGGAGTGCGACTGAGATAGGTGTCAATAAGAGAAACAGGTGTAGAGGACTCCTGAGTATATAGAGTGCTATAAAATTTCATTAATTCATCTAAAATGTTCCGGTCTTTAAAAAGATGCTTTCCGTCCGATGAATAAGTGGAATCTATCAACACACGCTCCTTCTGAGATTTGAGGTAATTAGCCAAAAGTTTGCCAACTTTATTTCGTCCACCATAATAACGAGCACTAGTACGAAGGAGAGTAGATGAGGCATTATCCGTAGTTATTTTGTTAAAATCAAACTTCGCACTACCAAGCACCTGTAAGGCAGAATCAGATGAAGAAGTGTAAAATTGGTGTTCTAGGCGTTTAATATTGCCCAGTAGAATCTTATATTGAGTAAGTGAGTGTTTCTTTTTTCTGGAAACAAAGTCTATGATAAAGTCACGAGCAGTAGTCTTAAACGCATCCCATAACAGTGAAGGGGAAGCATCTGGATCCTCATTTAAGGAAAAAAAATCCCCAGCAAAGGAAATAAAAGAGGAACAAAAAAACAGATCCTGCAGAAGAGAATTGTTAAACTTCCATCTAGAGGACCTGGGATGTGAATGGAGCAAATCGAAATCAGCAACAACCGGGGCATGATCAGAGATGATAATAGGTTCAATTGAAGAAGAAATAAGGTTCTGAGTCCAGGATTTAAAAAGGAAAATGTAATCTAATCAGGTCAGGGGGCCATGTGGAGGAGAGAGAAAAGAAATTTCTGTTGCATCTGGGTTACAGAGTCTCCAGGCGACTACAAGATGTGTCTGAGAGATTGTACTTTGGAATTGTTTATGGGTCTTGTGAGGGATAAAACGAACTTGGGATTGGTGGTCAATAAAAGGGTCGATAACCTGGTTACAATCACCTCCTAGGATAAAAAATTCATCATTATTTTGAATACTCTTTTTTGCAATGTTAGGCCAGAAAGACTAATCCGGTTGAGTTGGACCATAAACATTAAATACTGTTAGAGATATATTATTAATGAGCAATTTAACTAATAAACATCTACCCTCCGAATCAGTTTTTTGAGAAATAACAGAACATTTAAATTTTTTATGACATAAAATAATTACCCCATTTTTCTTAGTGGTCGTAGGAGACACTAAGACTACACCAACCCAATTCTGTTTGAGTTTCAAAGCCTCTGTCTGCATCAAATGGGTTTCTTGTAACAGAACTAAGTCAGGATTGTATGAGGCTAAATGGGATAATATTCTCTTCCTCTTCATAGAGTTAATAAAACCTTTCACATTCCAAGATATACCTCTGAATGTAGAAGGATTGAACTAGGTATATAACAACCCGATCATCAGCAATGAGAAGGGATGAATAAAATAGTGAAGAAAGAAGTAGACCAACTGTGTAAGGACACACTAGAATGTCTAGTCTTCAGAATCGACCTACATCCACAACATAGCTGGAAAGGAGCTCTTGTGTATAGACCCCCAGGACCACTGTCCGACTTAGCTCACCAATTGATGGAATTTATCTCCCCGCACGTCATTTCGACCAGAAATGTTTACTTTTAGGTGATTTTAACATCCATGGTGAAAATACTTCTGATCAAGACGCCTTAGCATGTCTGGCAGACCTGGCTACACTCAACCTTACTAAGATTAACAATGCCCCTACTCATTCGGCAGGGCATACGTTGGATCTAATTCTCACTAACTCCCCAAATGTCCTCTGTGGAGAAACATGCCCTCTGACATGGTCAGACCACTCTTTGATCGAATTTCAAATTAGTAACCCCAGAGACCACTCTGCCCCTAAGCCCCACTCTACACGGTGGTATAGACAATGGCATAAACTCACGCCTGATCAGTTCCAGAATTTAATTCCTTTCTGGAACTCTGATTTTGATAATGTGGAAGAACACCTGGCCTACTTTAACACTATCATACAATCTACTGTAGACCATCTAGCCCCTTTGAAACTGTGTTCTCACCCCCCTAAACGCTCCCAAACTACTTGGTATTCTCCCCTCCTTCGGACTGAAAAGAGTCACTGTAAAAAACTAGAACGAAAATGGCGCCTCTCACATAACCCACAGGACAAGGAGAGATTTAAAGAAGCACTGGCTTTATATCACAAAAACTTAAAGTTCGCACGCAAATCGTATATTGCGAGGCAACTTGAGCAGGCAGGTAATAACCCGAGGACCCTGTACGAGATCTTAAAGTCTTTTACAAACCCAAAGGCATGTGACAATGAAGAGGCCCCTTCCCAATCTCTATGTGACAACATAGTAAACCACTTTATCCAGAAAATCGACACGATTTATAACAAAATCACCGCGGCCAGTGGTACCCAGAGAGGTCCCCCGACAGAACACTCGCCGACTACTCCAAATGCTTTGCTACTGAAGAACTTTCCGTCACTTACACCCGAAGAGGTAGAATCTCTATTAAAGATAGTTAAATCTGGATCTCCATTAGATGTCATCCCTGCAAAGACGGCAGACTCCCTCTTGAATGGAAAGCAGCGCAAGTTGTTCCAATCCGGAAAAACCTTAAAGCCCCCAGGGGCGAAGTATCCAACTATCGCCCCATTTCCCTGCTCCCCCTTCAGAGTAAGCTTCTGGAAAAACACATAAATAAATACTTATCTGAATTTGTGGAAGCCTCGAATTGCCTGGATGTCTCGCAGTCAGGTTTCCGGGCCAGACACAGCACAGAGTCCGCCCTGAAAGCAGTAACCGATAACATCAGAATGGCGCTAGACAATGGTCAGGCAGCACTTTTAGTGCTGCTTGACCTATCGGCGGCGTTTGACACCATTTCTCACCGGATCCTGCTTGGGAGACTTCAGGACATCGGGGTCCAAGGGGTTGCACTGAAATGGTCGGCAAACTTTCTGACTGATAGAACTCAGACGACTAACCTGGGTCCGTTCCGCTCTAAGACCACAAGAGTAACCAAGGGAGTACCACAGGGCTCCTGTTTGAGCCCTACTCTATTTAACATTTATGCTACTCCCTTGGCGAGATTAATGAGGACATTAGGATTCTGTCCCCGAGGGGGGGTCAGTTATGTCCCGGTCTGCCCCTGCTAACACTCGCACTGGAGGCCGTCCCGCAGCAGCCGAGGCCCAATTACACCGTCTGACCGCCCGGCCTCTCCGCTGTCTGGCGCGTCCGCGCGCGCCACCCCCAGCCGCCGCCTCTGTTTTGCCAAGCGTCGCTCACCGCGTTGCCAAGCCTTCCCGATGCGCGGCACCGACCCTCACCGCGAGTCCTCGCTGTCCGCTCACTGCACTTTCAGCGCGCCGGGAAGGGCCCGGGAGGCCCGCCAGCTAGGCGGCTCCGGTCGCCATCTTGGGGTGATTTCTCCTCGGGGTTTCAACGGGCTCCGTAGCTTTCACCTTCGTGATGCCTCAAACTCTGGGCACTGCCAGTCGGAGCACAACCACTCCGGTGCCCGATTCTGTCACCAGGTGCCCCGCCGAGCGTCGGATGATGCCGGATTTTGGGCTGAATCACCGGCCGCTAGCGCAGCTCTATTAACTTGCGGCCATCTTCCGCGGCAGCAAGCCACGCCCCTCCTATGTTTTTTTTTTTAATGTAAGTTAAGGTCTTTTTTCTATATCTAAGTACAACGTCGCTTTAACCTTGTTTTTTTGTTTTTCAGTGAGTGTCTAGTTTTTTATTTAATGTAAGTTATAGTTTTTTTTCTATACCTAACTATAACGTCACTTAAACCATGGTTTTTCAGTGAATTTCTAGGTTTCTTTAATTTAAAGTAAAATCTCATTTTCAAAGTTAATTATAATGTTAATTTTGCCTTTAGATTTTGTAGTGATTTTTCAATTGCATGCTTTAATATTAAAACTTCATATGTGTTATCAAGTGTATTATTTTTTTTTCACTTTTTATTCTCCGACGGTACTCTCGCAGGAGCCTCACAACCAATGTAATGCCCCGCTGGAGTTCCGTGTGGGCTTTACTTCCTGTTCAGTGTCCCACAGGAGTACTGCATGACTGCTAAAAAATAAAAAAAAGTTATGTTTAATATAAAAGAGTGATTTTTATTTAAATTTGAGCCTAGAGCTTTTCTAACTGGATCAATTAATTAGGATCTCTTGGGCCTTTTAGGGAATTTGCCTAGTTTTTGACGTCCTGGTACTACGGTACCAGAAAATGGTGCCATGGTACCTATGACACCACACACTACAAGACATCTGATTAGGGGAACTCACTCTCTTGCTCAATTTACAGGACGTTTCCACCAATTCAATCTCATTTGGGATTAGCACTTTCGTCTAATTACAACTTGTGCACCGGCCTTGACCTCTTTTTGCATTTTTGTCTTTTTTGTGGGCTCAATCATAGCTTCTGGTGTTTCAAGAGAGGAAGACATGAAGGACAGAGACTCCGAGGACCCCCAAGTAGCCTCTGGTATGGCAATGTTTTGCCATCCTTCCAGGGGAGAAGAAAGTCTCCTCTAAAAATCGAACCTGCACATCTACAGGAAGCAATTTTCAACAGATACTGCAAGTATTCAATGGTACTTAAGGGATATGGAAGCACATGCGCCTTGCCTGAGCTGAGCCCGAACAGGATGGGAAGGACGATCCTCTTCGACCTCAGGTCTCTTCATTGGACCAGGGATACAGTGGCCACCGAAGTGCTACAAAGGCAGTCTTATTTCAATCATGTGTAGGTGCAGCAAGGTTGTTTATGCCAGAACACAAGGTAGGTCGGTGAGGGTCAAGTTGGTGTCGGAACACCATTGTCCCAAGAACATATAGATTGTTTTCTCTCTACAAGTTCTATGGCCTGTTTTTGTTTTTCAAGATGAACACCACAAAAAAAATACAAAATACAAAAAAATAAAAAAAACTTAAGAATCTAGAAAAAAGTTCTGATTATTTTGGAACCACCTTTTCTGGTTTAAAAATCTAAAAATCTGGGGGCGTGGCTTGGACGGCAGCGTGGATGGCTGCTTAACTCCGCCGATCCGCCGATCCGGAGCCGATAAATGACCTTCCCAGAGATTGTTGATCGCTGAAAACCCTCGGAGGGGGGTCGGAAGCGGTCCTGATTGAGTGGACACCTTTGGTTTCAACCGAAATGCCGTTTTGAAAGCAATTTTATCTTAATTGCTCTCCAGCGTAGAGAAGGTAGCGGCACCTAAGATGGCGGCGATCCGGCCAGTGGCCGATGGAATTCGGCAGCGCAGGAGGTATGGCGTTCTCCGCGCTTGAACAACTAATTTGCCGGCTGTTAGACCTATGATTGTGGACCCGGCGGCTCGTTCTGCTGTGTACCTGTCCCATCCCTGCACCCGGCTGTTCCCGCATAGCTAAAGAATTGATCTCGCTGGGGAGACGCCTGACTAAGAAGTATCGTGCTGGATTTGGTTGCGGGCACTCTCGTAATGTAACGTGCTTAATATCCTAGAGTTTGGGTCCGTCGCAGCGAATCACCCGCAATCCCTTTCTTGTCCGGTATATAAATATTCTGGTTCCCGACAATACGTAGCAGCGCAAGGATATAAAATGGCGCTTACTGCGGAGATGATTCGGGGTCTTTGATCGGCTTGAGGTAAGCACGATCCACCGCTTTGGTTGCACTCCTGTATGTGTTGCAGTGAGGGCCTCCGGTTGGAGTATGACATCGATTTGAACTGAGCGCTGAGCGCTGGGGGTTTGGAGTGAACGAAGCCCGTTTTGAATCCTCCCGCCTGACTTCAAAATGGCGGAACTCCCTGACCACGGAGGAAACACGGAGGAGAGAGAGCTTGTTAATATGGCGATTGAGTGCTCTGCTTAAAAGACTCTAAGCAATGTAAAGAATTTCAAAGCCATTTCAGATAGTTTTAAAGAAGCTAAAGGATTTTTGGTCATTAAATCTACATCTCCATCTGTGGTTCTATTATCTGTGGTTCTATTATCTGGCCTCATGGTCTCTTGTGCTCCTGATGCCTTACACTTGCCTTTTCACCCTTGCTTGTAGTCAGTGTGCATTGTAGTTGAAGCGTTTTGTGGTGCTCCTACAAGCTCCTACAAGTCCTTTATCTGAGATGTTGTTCCTATGGTGGTCACATGTCTTCTCGATCTAACACGCCAACACAATAGTTCTCTTTATGCCATCAAGCCTTAGCAGCCTCTCAGCCTAGTGCTATCGGTTGGCCTTAATGCCAGGGTTAGAACTGGAGCCAAGGTCCCACATCCAGGCTGTGAGATTTACGTTGCCTGCCTCTCTGCTATTTGTGCCCTTCATCTGTGATGTTACGAGTCTATTTGAAGGACTTTAGTCTCATTCAACATTTGTTGTACCCCCTTGAGGCTCACCTTGCCTGGTTCATCGTAGCTTGCACCACAAGCTGTTAAGTTGGCTAGCACATATCAGAGCCATTGATATCTTGTTGGTCCGCTGGTTTTTCATTCCCACCATTTGCTACCCAACAATATTTTCTCACCGTTTGGGTTCTGCTACTCTTAGTGTTGCTAGGTCAGCGGTACGCTGAGTTTTGTCAGGCCCTAGCGGGGGCCCTCACCACAGCTACAGAATGGCTGAACGGGAATCTAAACTGATGCAAGAAAGAAACAAGGGTGAGACATCCCAGTCAGAGTCACCCATCAAAATGAAGCCAGATATAAACAGTACACTGGATTTGATCCTTAAGAAGCTGGCTGATGTCCATGAATTAGCCAAATCTACCAAACAAACAACGGATACTATACAGCTGGAGATAACAGCCATTAGAGCAGATATGAGCACGGTCAATAACAGACTAGCTGAGGCCGAACAGAGGATCAGTGATGTGGAAGACACGGTGACTAAATCTTGTAATGAAGTAAAATCCTTGAAGAATATGACATCCATGCTTCTGAGACAGACGGCCGAGTTGGAAGATCGCAATCGAAGAGGCAATATCAGAATTCTTGGAGTCCTGGAAGGCTCGGAGGATGCTATGGGCTCCTGTCTAGCGTTTTTAGAGGATTGGATCCCAAAGTTCACTGGCATCACATTTGTTCAACACTTTGAATTGGACAGAGCGCACAGAATCCCGTCATTTAAGTCCTCCTCAAGACCGGTAGTTCGACCAATTATTTGTAAGCCTTTGAGATTTCAGCATGTAGAGGCTATTCTTAGTCATGCTCGAAAGAATCGTCAGCTTAATTGGAATGGCCACAAGATTGTCTTTACCCAAGACTTCTCTAAGCCAACTGTTGACACTCGAAGGGGTTTCCTGGCTTTACGTGACAAGCTACGGAGCAAAAACATTCAGTTTTCTTTTGTTGGCCCCACCAAGTTCAGGATCATGGATGGTGGAAGGCACCTATTCTTCAACGATCCCAGAGATCTTGCGAACTATCTAGAAGGTCCACCGACTCAGGACATGGACTCATCACAGCTCCCCGTCAATAAGAGAAAGTCTTCTTTAGGCCCGATGTAATATTAGATGGTTCTGCTCCTCTCTTAATGCAGTATTACTTCAACAGGTGTATTGTTCTGCATCTATTCAGCATTACCTTATTCAAGTTTACGCTTTGTATTGTGTGAGATGATTATTTGTTTTGTTTAAAAATGCCCACTTAACCGAAGGTGGCTTGAAAGACTTTGGGAAGGGATGTATAAGATCTGATTTATGTGTTCCTCTGGAGTATGGGTGGACACCCCTGTCGTCGCACCTCCCACATGCTAAGTAATCAGGTTGGGGTGGGGAGGGAGGGGAGGGCAGGGTTTTGGAGTTAAGAGTATCCAAGGTTTGCGGAATGTTTCGAACTATTTCTTTTGTGACTCCTTGGCTGCTCTTTTCTCCTTTTCTGTATTTCTTTTTTGTTTCTATTCTTTTCTCTGTTTATATAAGTCTGTTGCCCGGAATCCCTGCTGCAATCTTCTGGAAGTCTGTACCTGGCTTTTTATGCGACTATGATGTTGGTGTCACATGATACGGTTGAACGTCCCCTGAGTGCTGCTGATGTGGTCCTCTTGTTGTTTGCTTGTCTTTTTATGCTAAGGTCTACATTTATTGAATTTGCCCGATATGTTAGTTCCTGATGGCTACGAATAATCCAGGTGTCTTATCAAGTGATTTAAAATTAGTGTCTTTGAATGTTAAGGGACTTAACCACCCTGTGAAAAGAAGGAACATTTTTGAATACTTGGCCAAGACAAAAAGTGACATTGTCTTACTACAAGAGACAAAGCTCTCTGAGGAGGACAATAAGCTTATTAAAAGTAAATGGATCTCACAATTGGTATGCTCCCCAGCGATTAAAAAGAAACGGGGTGTTATTACACTAATCTCAAAATTCGCGAACATATCGCTGGAATCCTACACGCATGATGAGGATGGTCGTATCTTGATTACTCATTTGAGGAAAGGTGAAGATCCCATACATGTGGTTAATATATATGGCCCTAATACGGATGACCCTTCCTTTTGGTCCAGTGTTACAGATAGATTAGATGGTATCCCTCAAGATGAGCTCATTGTTATGGCAGGAGATTTTAACTTACCTCTGGACCCGATTATTGACAGGCATTCTAACTGCCACTATCAACGCACGAGCTCGCACGCCATGCTCAACACTATTTGTTCTAGATTTAATCTTAAAGATCCCTGGAGACTTCAACACCCGGACACAAGAGATTTTACATTCTATTCGGCACCTCACAACTCTTACTCTAGGATTGACTATATACTTATTTCTGGCTCTCACACCAACTTAATTCAGTCCACTGACATAGCCCCCAGACTGGTTTCCGATCATTCCTGCATTTCCCTCAAACTGGCAGGATGTCATAAAGAACAAATCCCTAAAAAATGGAGGTTTAATAGTGAGGTTTTATCAGATCCTGAAGATAGGGGACGGATTGTGGAAGCTATCTCAGAGTATCTCAGACATAACAAGGTCACTGATACTAATATAAATAACCATTGGGATGCCTTAAAGGCCACCATAAGGGGTTTAGTCATTGCAATTAAAACAAAAATAAATAAACGCACAAATCAAGGTCTGCTTCAGCTCGAGCTGGAAATTAAACGTTTAGAGGCTGCTCATGTTGCTTCCCTACATGATTCTAATATATTGTTGTCACTCACACAAAAGAAATATGAGTATAATAAGATTTTAAGTGAGCGTGCGGGGGTGTGGATTAATAAATTCAAAGCCTTAAATCTCTGTGAGGCAAATAGGGCAGGTAAACTCCTTGCCGCATATCTTAAACATAAACAAAACCAACACGTCATCTCTTCCATTAAGGATACCAACAATCAAATTCACACGAAACATAAAGATATTCTTAACACATTTAAATTATTCTATCAGGACTTATACACGAATAAAGAGATTTTCGAAAAGGAGGGGTGTAACAGGTTTTTAAGTGGCCTTAATTTGCCACAACTTTCAGAGACTGACTCAACCATGTTAGGAATGGAAATCAATGACTCGGAAATAGATAAGGCGGTTAAATCCTTGAAGGATAATAAGGCCCCTGGGCCTGATGGGTTCATTGCATCCTTCTATAAAACTTTTTTAGTCCAACTAGGTCCTACTATGAAACAGGTTTTTAATCATATTGCTTCTGAGGGATACATGCCTGATTCCATGTCGGAAGCCAACATTGTCGTTATCCCCAAGGATGGGAAAGACCCTATATACCCGAAAAATTATAGACCTATTTCACTTATTAACGTGGACTGCAAAATATATGCAAAAATTTTAGCGGTCAGACTCAATTCGGTCCTCCATAAATTGATAAGCAATTCTCAAGTAGGGTTCCTACGTAATCGATTATCTAATGATAACACACGGTTACTTTGTCATGTGTTAGAGAATGCCGCGACCAAAAATGATCCCTCCGTCGCCATTACTTTAGACGCCGAGAAGGCCTTCGATAGAGTCTCCTGGGCGTTTTTGGACCGCTGCTTACATTTCTTTAATTTGGGGAAGGATTTCATCAGGATGGTTATGTCGCTCTATTTAAAACCGACTGCTCGTATAGCGGTTAATGGCTCACTCTCTGAGACCTTCCCTCTTCACCAGGGCACCAGGCAGGGATGCCCTTTATCTCCATCTCTATTTTTGTTGGCCCTGGAACCTCTTATTCAGGCAATTAAGCTCAACCCAGACATCATAGGGGTTGATATTAACGGCGTTCGGGTTAAATTAGCTGCATATGCAGATGACATTTTAATAGTGACAGAACGCCCAGAGTCTTCGATTGCAGCCCTAATGGACACGTTAGAAACATATTCCATTCACTCAGGGTACAAGCTCAACAGGGACAAATCTGAGGTTAAACCATTAAATGTGTTTTGTGCTGGCGAGATGTTGGGAGATTCTGGCTTGGTGTGGCAACCGGGCTATATCAAATATTTGGGAATTATGTTCGGTAATAATATTATAGATACTTTGCACCAAAATGAGAAGGTGCTGCTAGAAAAAATTAAGAAGCTTTTGGACTCTTGGTCCCCAAAATTTATTACGTGGTGGGGAAGAATTGAGACCGTGAAGATGATGGTCACCCCTTTAGTCAATTATCTCATAAGCATGCTCCCACTCATACTGACTGATTCTTTTCATCATAAACTAGATATGCTTTTATCATCCTTTCTTTGGCATGGGAAAAAAGCTAGAATTAGCACTAAAAAACTAAGGCTGGATAAATCGTTGGGAGGTGTGAACCTAGCAGATTTTCGACTTTATCAGTATGCCTTTTTGGCGAAACAAGGGTCACTTTGGGTTTCCCCTCCTGGCGATTACACACCAGTGTGGCTTGAGGTAGAAATGGCTCTTTTACACAATATTAACCATCTTACTATTCTCACAGCTAATCGTCTTCACCCCATACACTCTAGATCTATCTTTAAGAATACTAAGATAGCTCTTTTGAAAATTGACAGGACTCTGGAAGTTAGTATTAAGGGTTCGAACATGGAGTCATTATGGTTCAATAGTAAATTTCTTTACAATGGCAAACCTCTCTATCTTGAGTCCTGGTGCAACAAGGGTGTGTTTTTTCTTCATCAATTGGAAACGCCTCGTATCCAATGACGTTTTCTGAACTCCAAGCTAGATACCAATTAGCTGACATTGAATTTTATAACTTTCTGAAAGTGAGAGCGGCCATTACGAAATCCAAAGTGTCTCCCAATCCTTCGTCATTACAATCCTTTGTTATGAAAATTAACAAAATTGGACATCAGGTTTCCCAAATTTACAAATTATTACGCCCCAAATCTTCAAAGCTTAACGACAGGCTAATTGAGTATTGGAATTTACTTGCTTCTACCCCGTTTACTGAACATTCTTGGATAGCATTATGGAACTCCGTCTCTCACAACAAGATCTCTCCGGTTCTATCCCAAACTAAGTATTGGTTATTATATAAGGCATTTTGGACACCGTCTAGGCTATTTTCTCTGGGAATCCGGGAGGATGACTTGTGCTGGAACTGTAAAAAAGATAAAGGGGATTTAGCCCATCTTATAGTGCACTGCCCAGCAGTGAAACCCTTCTGGGATAAGGTCTACTTGTTTTTGTATAAACTGTTCAAATGTACATTATCTAGAGATTTGCCAACATTAGTAGCTGCTGTTTTGCAGGTGGACTTGCCGTCTGATGAAGACAGGGCTCTTCTTGATCTTCTGTTAATTTCTGCTGTAAAGATGATTCTCACTAACTGGAAGGACACTAGCAAGGCTTCTTATGCCTGTTGGATGAACTGGGTTATACATCTTAGGGGGCGGACAACATTACTTTACAAAATTCGCCTTGGAAGCCGTCAACGAGGTCACTGTGGTCTACTTTGGACGAGTATTTTGCCTCTCATAAACCACCATGAACCTTACTAATATGTACTTTATTCGTGAATATAGGCTTCATGTTAATGTGTATCACCATGTCATGCAAATTTTATATATTATACTATGTTATGTAGCGGGGCCGGGACTCTAGACTGTCTGCTCTTTTTTTTTTTTTCCCTATTGGGTTTTTTTTTAATCTTCTTTCTCTTTTCTTTCATTCTATCTCTTTTTTTTTTTTTTGGGTGCCAAATGTGTTATGAGGTTTGTTCTTCTTCTAATATACTGCTGAGTACGCATGTATTATCCATATTTGTTCTGAGGTTATTGAATTGTGTATACTACTATTACCTCGTCATGTAATCAGCTTTTGTTGGTTTTTTTCGTTCACCAATAACTAATAATAATAAAAATTATTTGAGATAAAAAAATCTAAAAATCTAATATTGTTGGTCATGTGTGTCTCTTTATGTTAGTATATCTTAATAGTCTGCTGTAGCAGTCTGTACATAATAATAAAATGAAAGTCTATTGTTGTAAGTAAAACCCAAACATTATTATATATATTTCTTTCAAATGTACACAGATTTTACAATGAGTTTTTGTTACTTTTTTAATGTAGGCCTGATTCAAAATTCAGGTTGGTATTTAAAAACCACTACTAATCACTATTTCTGTTGTTTTATAAGCAAAAGTAATTCAGTGTAGTGCAATGTGATGACTTGTATTGCTTTGTATTATGGAGGTGTTGTATGGGCGTTCCTATGCATCCACCATGGATTTTGATGCAAAACCATATCTACAATGACTTTTAGACATAGATTTGCGCAAAATCCTACACCTCCCTGAGACTGGCTTAAGAAGGAGAAACATTTTTATTTATTTTTCCTCTTAGCATGTATGCTACATTGTACAGTACACATACATAGAGGAAATAGCCTTAACAGATAGTTTTTGTACAGGAAGTCACCCCTTCCTGCACAAAAACGATCCTGACCTCAACACAGATACCTTTGCACAGTAGAGCAAGGGTGCCTTTATCAGCTCAAGGCTGCACAAAGTGTGCCAGCACATTGAGAGAGCACAACTGTGCCATTTCTTTGTAGATATTGCACAATTCTGCACAGGGTGAAGGCTGTGCATAGTAAGGGCTTGTCCACCTAATGAGGTTTGAGTGTCTGGAAGAAGTGGACTCTTGGTGAAGAGCTGTGCACAGGCCGAAGGTTGTACATAGTAAGGGCTTGGCGACTTAATGGGGCTGTGTGCCTGGTGGGAGAGGACTCTCCATGCAGAGCTGTGCACAGGGCCCAGGCTGTGTGTAGTAGAGGCTTGGCAACCTACTGTGGCTTGGGTGTCTGGAAAGAGTGGGCTCCCAATGAAAAGCTGTGCACAGGGTGAAGACTGTGGGTAGTAATGGCTTAGCCAACTAATGGGGCTTGGTTGTCTGGAGGGAGTGGCCTCTCCGTGAAGAGTTGTGCATGGGGTGAAGGTTTGAGTAGTTGTGGCTTGGCCACATAATGGGTGTGGGTATCTGGGAGGGAGTGGACTCTCTGTGAAGTACTCTGAACGGGGCAAATGCTGAGCATAGTAGGGGCTTGGCTACCTAATGGGGCTTGGGTGTCTGGAGGGACTGGGCTGTCTGTAAAGAGAGATGCACAGGTGAAGGCTGCACTTATTAAGGGCATGGCCACCTAATGGGGCTTGGGTGTGTGGCGGGAGTGGCCTCTCCTTGATGAGATGTGCATAAGTTAAGGCTGTGAGGGAAAACAGCCTTGATATAACGTCTCGAATCACCCTGTGCCTTAACAATGCTGTCCGAACTACAAATGCATCTTTAGAGCGCATTCCTGTACCATGCAAGTCGTTACAACGACTTGCCTTAAGGAAACCGTTGTTTGACTGATGTTGGACTTTAAGTCTAACACTTTCCTTACTGTTGCGCAGACTGGAGTTGGAATTGTAAATTATACTATTCCAAAGACCAGCGCTTTCCCTAATGCAAGTCGTTTTAATGGCTTGCGTGGTAATGGAATGTGTTGTAAAGACGCATTGATGGTTTGAACGGCATTGTTAAGGCAGGTGTGGTAAATGCCTGCGTAGTTCTGACATACAGCCGGCTGTGAGTAGCACAGGCTTGGAGACCTAATGTGGCCTGGGTGTTTTGAGGTACTGGCCTCTTTGTGAAGAGCTGTGCCCAGGGTGAAGAATTCGCATACTAGGGACTGGGCCACCTAATGGTGCTTAGGTGTGTGGAGGGGCTTGCCTCTTGGTGAAGAGCTGTGCACAAGGTGAAGGCTGTGCATAGTAGTAGCTTGGGCACATAACGGGGTTTCAGTGTTGGTATGGGCTGGCCTCTCTGTGAAGAGCTGTGCACAGGACCAAGGCTGTGTGTAGTTGGGATTGACTAACTGATGGTACTTGATTGTTTTTTTTTATTTTTTGTATTTCTACGTGCTCCTGTGGAACTCTCAAAGGAGCTAACGCTGACAACCATGTGCACTCGCAACCGAGTCCCTGTGTCCTGTGATGGTGGTCGCAACATTTCTGTTGATATTGTGGGCAGTCAATCAGATTGCTCGATCCCATGGGACCAATCTCGAACCTGCTTGAGCAATATGGCAGACAGGAAAAAAGCCCTCTTGGTCAATAAGAATTCTTTATGTTTTTCAATTTGCTGTACTGCTGGACTCTCGCAGGGCCAACCTTCCAGATATCACTAACTTTTGAATGAATGAATTAGATGGTTACTTATTAAGCACACTGCTACCCCAAAGGGGATCCTGGCACTGGTCCACGCTAGAAGTGCTTTCCCACAGTGACTGCTAATTCAAGAGTAGATAACGAAACGATAGGAAATACTACTATGATAGGGAGAACAACCAGATCTTCAAAAGCTTTTTGAAAGTGCCCTCATTTCCAACCTGTCTAAGGGAAATGATGAGCTGATTACAAGTTTTGTCTCCTAAAACAGCAAAGGATCATCCACCTCTGTAATCAGTCTGAAGTTAGGAATCTTTAAGAGTTTAATGTTAGTGGATCTCAAAAACATTTTAGTACCATAGTGTGTAAAATGGGTAGAAAGATATTTCGAGCCAGTTTGATGAAAGGCTCTAAAGACAATAATCAGAGATTTGAACAGGATCCATTTTTGCACCGGGAGCCTGCGGAGTACCCTCAGCCACTGGGATACAGAACTCAAACGAGGGAGTTTGAGCACCAGTCTAGCAGCAGCATCTTGCACAACCTGCAATCTGTTGATTAAGTATTTAGAAATGCCTAATAAGAGACCAGTAGCGGCCCGTGGTGGGAGTGCTGCCGGGCGGTGACGTGGGGCGGGGGAGGGGCAGGGTGGGGGGTAGTAGTACGGAATACGGCCGTAAAGAGGTAAGTAGACATATAAATAAATAAAACGAATTTTGTTGCGTGCGCTGCATCGCATTTGGCTGTAAGAGACTATTGCAATAGTTGATCCTGGAAGTGATTAATGCATGAACAACTGTCTTTCGAGCAGCTAAAGGGAGAAACTGAAACTCCAAAAACATTTAAAGAGATTTTATGAGAGAGAAACAGGTTCCAGACACCGTCAGAGTTTGTAGATGGAAAGATAGATCACTGTCAAATTGCACCCCTAAATTCCTTGCCACCGCCAAAGGAGTGGGAGGGCTGGCAAGTCCATCTAGCCACTAATCCAGAGTGGGAAAAGTGTTGTTTTTCCCAAACAGAAAAATGTCTTTTTTTCTCAGTATTACACTATAGATGGTTACATTCCATCGAGCTGATGACTTGGGTGAGACAATTCTTGAAATTCAATTCTGAACCAAAGGAATTCTTATCTAAAGATAGGATTAATTGGGTATCATCTGTATATGAAGTAGAAGTGATCCCAAAGCATTCAACAAGTAAGACCAACAGAGACTTATAAATATTGAACAACGTTGCACTTGGAGATGAGCCCTGGGGGATCCCTTATTTTAGCAGTTTTTCCCCTAAGCTGAAATGATTGACTGTGACCGCCTCTTTTCTGTCTGCAAGAAATGAATGAATCTATAGCCTAGCTCGGCCACAAATTCCAATGTCAGCAGGGTGCTGTGATAATAAAGCATGTGACATTGTGTCATATGCCCTGGGGTGTGGCAAAACAAGGTCAAGCAGGGGGTTGATGCAAAGCTTCATTAACTTTGTTGGTATAGTACTTGACATTGGCTGATGTTATGAGTTCTCTGTGTGATATGTGGAGTGAGTTCAGTAGCACAAGGTCATCGAGGGTCCTGTTTTTCTTCCATTTTCTTTCCTGTCTGCAGATGGAGCTTTCGTTCTGGGTGAAATCTTTGAAGCACCAGGATGCCAAATGGTTCAGCTTGCACTTGGGCGCTTTAGTTGGAGAAATGTCTTATAGTCGTTCAGAAGGACATTCACATCAGACTTGCAGGAGGCAGGTTGAGAGTTTTAGTTTTAGATTGTCCATGGAAATATCTTGAAAGGATCTGAAGGTTAGTTGTACTCTTTTCAGTGGACCTCGGTGAGTTGGTTGGATTTTGAGCAATGTGATGGGGATGCCAAGGTGTCCAGTCCAGTCCCAGGGTATGGGAGTCTTGCAGTGGATGGTTGGTGATGTTGAGAAGATGAAGTAGGTAGTCTGGCATTTGCAGTGTGTTGGTTGGGTCGCATACTGTACCACAATATTGTGCTGATGAGTTTGAGGAGGCTGTGTCTTTTTCTTACTCATAAGATGTCAGGAAGATTGTAGTCATCACGGATGCTGGTGTGGGTATCTCAAATGGATGCGGTAGTGAGGTCTAAGAATTTGTCTATGGAGTGTTTGTTTAGTCCACAGTGTCACCACCTGTGTCTAATGTGTTCTTTCACACCCTGGGTCATTTAACCATGTCCTCAAGAATGCCTTCCCACAATAGCTCCATTTAAAGGCCTCCATTGCTTTTCCTCTAAATACATATGTTCCCTTCTTGCCCCTGTCCCTGCCACTAGCCTTTCCATTCAAGTTCAGCCTTGAGATCCCAAGTCTTGCAAACTCTTGCTAGAGTTCACTAAATTTTGGATGTCCATGTAATCCGTGGCTATCTTGGCTGGAGCGGGTATAAATATTGTGACCCAGCCACGAGGCCAATGCTTGGCTTTAATTACAACAGTAGAGACAATGCCCCCACGACTAGGTCCACTCACCTAAAGGCAAAGAATCCTCTGGATCCACGCAAGCTCTTCTTTCCAGTGCTCCTGAAACAACAGAAGGCTGCAAGAAAAAATATGTTAGTGCACTAAACCTAGAGCAATCAGCGCATTGCGCATTGACTTTATTAAGACCCTGGACAGAGTTGACATTTGGAAAAAGTTGGTATTGGAAATCTCCACGAATGTTCAGTTTATGGATCAAGAACTTGAACCACTGAATTGTGAACCCAACAAACCATAGTGGAACCTAATTAGGGTCGGGCCTTAGGTTGTAAATCCAACAACCAGCTCCCCCGCTGCCACTGCCTGACTTGTGCTCCCTGCTCGAGCTTCGCAACACTACAACTGTCATCCCAGTGTTTCTCCCATCGCTCCCCCATCATCCTCTCTGGGTTGTCGCCATCCTTTTCTCCTTTAACTTTTCTTTTTTCCCCATTGTCTCGCTGATTTATTCCTCCTTAACCATCATTCTTCCCCATTAATTTAGCTGCGTTTTCTCCTCCTTAATCATCTTTTTTCCCCTTAATCTTGCTGCTTTTCTCCTCCTTAGCCATCACTCATCCCCGTTAATCTCGCAGTGTTTTTCTCCTCCTTTCTCCTTTAACCATTGTTTTTCCCCCATTAATCTCGCTGTGTTTTATCCTCCTTAACCATTGTTTTTCCCCCATTAATCTTGCTGTGTTTTCTCCTCCTTAACCATCATTCTTCCTCTTAATCTAACTGTTTTTTCTCCTCCTTAACCATAATTCTTTTCAATTAATCTCGCTGTGTTTTTCTCCTCCTTTCTCCTTTAACCTTCATTTTTCCCCTATTAATCTCGCTGTGTTTTCTCCTTCTTAACCATCATTCTTCCCCTTAATCTCACTGTTTTTTCTCCTCAACCATCATTCTTCTACATTAATCTCACTGTGTTTTTCTCCTCCTTTCTCCTTTAACCATTGTTTTTCCCCATTAATCTCGCCGTGTTTTTCTCCTCCTTATCCACCATTGCCTTCCAGTAATCTTGCTGTGTTTTCTCCTACTTTCTCCTTTAACCATCGTTTTTCCCCACTGTCACTGTTGTTGTACTAGCATAATCATGGCATTTTTCATTTTTTGAATCATTTTCCATTCTCTTGCTCTCATCGCCTCCTTCCCGCCAGAATTCCTCTCCCTTCCGCTGATCCCGCCCAGTGCCCCTCCCTGGAGCCTACTTAATGGAGACCGCAGCGAAGCCACGTCAAAGGCAAGCCCGTGTGCACCCATCCTCACTTGGACGGTGCCCAGCGCCAGGACCCCTGGCCCCACATCAGCCCACCAGCCCACAGCTACACCAGCACCGAACTCATACCCCTCAACTCCAGACCTCGTAACAACGACTGCACCCGTGCTTCTCCATTATCAACCACAGGACCTTTTTCCTGCTGCCACTGCCCCTTCCATTGTAACATAGAATCCCCTGCTCCAGAACCCCCACCCTTGGCCACCACTGAAGAACAACTCCACTGCCTCCTGATCAACACCTGTTCACTCCACAAACACGCCATCGAGATCTGGGACACCATCACATCCCTCACACCAGATGTCATCTTCCTCACCGAAACTTGACTCAACCCTTTATTAGCACCCGACATTGCCACAGCCACTCCAAACAGATACAAGATAATTCACAGAGATCACATCAACAAACACAGAGGTGGAATAGCCATCATACACAAAGGATCCCTCAGCTGCACAGCCACCACAGACCGTACCTCCCCCATCATGGAACACCTCAACTTTTAAATCCACACTGACGGTAAAAGAACAGTCATAGGCACTCTCGCCTACAGACCCCCAGGACCTCACCCTGCCTTCTGCGAGACCATCCCCGACTTAATCGACTCTCTGGCCATCAACTTTCACCTCAACGACCCCAACAATGCCAACACTACCAACTTCCTGGAAAGTATGGGCACCCTCTGCCTTACGCAACTAGCCTTCTGCGAGTCCATCCCCGACTTAATCGCCTCTCTGGCCATCAACTTTCACCTAGACGACCCCAACAATGCCAACACTACCAACTTCCTGGAAAGTATGGGCACCCTCTGCCTTACGCAACTAGCCACCGACCCCCACGCACATTGCTGGACACACACTGGACCCCATATTTTCAGCCAGCGACAGAATCAAGTACAGCCACTCCTCCGAAATCACTTGGTCCGACTCAACCATCCACTTCTATATCACATCCACCCGCAACATTCCCACCTACCAATCCAGCACCACCCACAGGATCCGGAGCAAAGTAACAGAAGACCTTTGGACCAACACCCTCAGCACCTCCCCCCAGACACCACCTCTAACCTCGAGGTGGCCATTGAAAACTTAAACAAATGGATCACCAACTGTGCCAACATAGTTGCACCGCTCAAACCCACCAAAACAGAGAGACCCACCAAACACTCCACCTGGTTCACTACAGAATTTAAATCCACGAAACGCAACTGCAAAAGGCTTGAAAGGGTCTGGAGCACCAGCAAAACACCCAACGACTGAGCCAACTTCAAACTAGCTCTCAACAAATACCAACAACACCTGAAAACTGTCAAGAAAAGAGCCCTCACCACCCGCCTCGAAGCCAGTTTCAACCACAGCAATGAGCTCTTCTGCATCATCAAGAAGTTCTTCAACCTCGAGCTTCCAAGAACACCATCACCCCCTCTCGGGACCTCTTTGATACCCTTGCAAACTTCTTCTACAACAAAATCACCACCATCTACAACACTTCGACCCCCAACCACCCATAGCCGACTTCAACAGACTGTTTAACCTCACTGACTCTAACAAAAGCACAATAACCACATGAGACCCACTCTTCACACAGAACACCGCCACCATCATGAGCTCCATCCACTCAGGAGCTCCCCACCTCAGGCCAAAGAATATTATCTGCCACGTTCCCCAAGGGTCCTCACTGAGCCCAACCTTGTTCAACACGCACAAGACCCCCCTGACCACCTTGATCAGATCCCATGGTATGAACATCATTTCTTATGCTCACTTAGCTCATCCTCTCCCTATCCTCTGACCCTGCCACCACCAAATCCAACTTCCACAGGTGCATGACCAGCATCGCCAGCTGGACGCAGAACAGGCATCTCAAACTCAACACCGACAAAACTGAGATACCCATCTTCAGGAGCAACTCCTCCCCATGGGATGACTCCTGGTGGACAGTGAACTTCCCCCCTCACCCACACCCACAGAGCACACAATCAGCCTTGACATCATACTCAGCAGCAACCTCACCATGAAGAAGTAGATAAACGCTGTCTCATATTCCTGCTCCCTCATCTGCGCATGCTCCGGAAAATCTTCAAGTGGCTCCCCATCAGCACCAAACGCACCGTCACTCAGTCCCTCATCACCAGAAGCCTGGACTACGACAACTCCCTCTACGTGGAAGGATCCACAACACCCCTCACCTCAGAGTACTACACTGGCTCCCCGTCAGCAAACGGTGCCAGTTCAAACTCCTAACCCATGCCTACAAGGCCTTGCACAAAGGACCAGCCTAACTCAACCACCTGGTGAATTTCCACCAAACCACAAGACGACTGCGCTCCGCATCCCTCTCCCTAGCCACATGCCCCACATCCACAGAAGCAGGAGCGGTGGCCGAGCCTTCTCCTACCTGGCCGCTAACTTCTGGAACGGCCTTCCCTTCACACCCGAACGGCCTCAACCCTGCAGGAATTCAAGCAAGACCTAAAAACCTGGCCATCCCTCGGCAGCTAAACCTCCCCCCACCAGCGCATGGATGCCCTCACGGGTGATAAGCAGCGCTTTACAAATCCCATTTGAGTGATTCATTGATTGAATGTATGTATTGTTTCGCGAGAACTATGAGCCAGTATCAAACAATGATTTGTATTGAACCAGGTGCTTCTTCGAAAAGGAAAGAGCAGTGATTTGAAATTCAATTAAGATTCAAGTAAATTAATAAGTTAATCTGTGTAACTCAGAAACAGTTAATGTATTGGGTGATATTCTTATTGTGATTGATTGACATGCATCAATAGCGACTACTAGTGTTTGCATCCAGAACATAAAGAGAGAAGCACACTACTTCACTTTTAGAAGGACGTATTAGTCAATCCCAGAAGACCAGTCTTCCCTGAATACTGGAGACACAACGACGACACTGAATCTTCTCTCTCAATTCCCAAACCCCCCTCCGCCTGAGGAACGATTATTGGCTCACGGTCTTCAGTTTGTGTATTGGTACTTGCCTCAACGGGGATTGGGCAAACTTGCATCACTCGGTAGGAAAGATCAAGGTGAGTGGCTCAGCCTAACATATAGGTTGGGTGAAAGGTAGCAGAATGAGTTGCGGAGAGTGGAAAGTGGTATGTGAGTAGGTCCTTTGAGTTCAGACACTTGCTTACTTGTGGTGCAGGACCATGAAGCCCTATGGATGATGATGATATCACTCCCTTCTTATGAGTGTGGTTCATACACTGTCTGGATGTGCGGTCTGGATATGATTGTAGGGATAGGTATTGTGAGGTGTTTGGTAAAGCACATGATGAGATCATACATTCTAGGTGCTTGCTATGGATCTGACCCAAAGCCCTTCCTGACGCTAACATCCCCAAATAGGTGAGATACCCTTGTTTGTGTCTGCGGCAGCTGGGGACACTCCAATAGTAGGACACACTGAAAAGCTGACTGATAATGATAATAATTCCACATTAGTAAAGCATAAACTTATCACCCCTAAGAGTATCCAGGCAATCTTTTGTAACTTCCGGTGTCTCGTTGCGTGAAGGCAGGAGGTACGGACGCCGGAAGTTACAAAAGATTTAGTAAGTTGAAGCTCCCGGGAGATGGTCCCATCACTGGAGTGATCTGGAACATATCCACGAGCGGGGATAGTGCAGACACGCCTATTCCTAACCACTGCACGACATAAAACAAACACATATAATTGAACCCTCCAATTAGGGTGATGGAGCAATAATGCCCAGCAAAGGATTTATTTACCCATAAGGATTCCATATTGTATTAGGACAATCATATGAGTCCCATTGGTTATATGAACAAGGATTTCTAAGAGGGACATAGAAAGTCTGTCTTGATAAAGGTGGTTACTATTTACAGAATACCGGCAAAATTCATCGACGTATTGGATAAACCAAATCCATTTAACAGGCTGGCATATTTGATAAGGAAGTCTGTACCGAGCATATGCCTGGTTCTGGATTTTCTTGTTTGGATTAGTTTATGAACCACTAAGAAGTGCATTGTCGTATATGTTTTATGTCTCTCTCTCTTTTTGTCTCTATACCTTGTCTCTGACTATTATTCTTAGTTGCTTTAAAGTGTATTTTATTGCATTGTGTATAAATATATATGTGAGGCTATCTTTGCATCTGAACTTGTTGGCTCTTTTTTTTATAATTTTTACCTCTATACAATGAAGTGTTGTTTGGGAAATATGTCATATTGATGAAATGTGTTTATGCATACAATGGTGTTTTAATTTATGAGCTATTGTTTACATGATATATATATTTTTGCAACCGTCTAAATAAATACATTATATATTTTTTCACCATTTGAGAGTTTTCTTGTGGCCTTGCAATTATAGACTCACTGGTCTTTGGTATGTTTGATATATGAGCGTATGAAGGTTCTCAACAAAAGTATTATATGATTTAGATACCGAAGGGAATATACAAAAAAAAAATCTTTTTACGCCCTGTTCCTTTGGCACGTGGGGCCTCTCCCTCTCTCATAATATTGATTGTCATTAGGAATTGCAGCCATCACAAGGATTGTGGCCTGCTGTGGTCAGCAGACCACCATATCTGTGATTGCTTTTTACTACAGCAATCTTTTTTTTTATTCAGTCTGTTTTCCTTAAAGGAAAACAGGATGTGTTTTAAAAAAATAAATTTTAAGTTTAAGCTTCAGTTTTATTTTTTAAGAGTAGGCAATGGTCCCTTGAACCACTGCCTGCTCTTAAAAAATATTTTTTTCAGCATTTACAAAGGGGAAGGGATCCTATCGGGACCCTGTCCCATTTGCAAATGGTTAACAGCACCCTTGGGTTTTCTGTAAAAAATGAGGGGCAGATTTACAAGAACTGACGCATCTCCGCATATCAGAAGAGATGCGTCAGTTAATTTGCGTCAAGTGAAAAAACCCTTTCGCCACCATGGATGCGTCGCATTTACAATGTGGCGCACCATGGCGCAAGGATTGACAGATGCGTGACGCATCTGTCGGCGTAAAGGTAACGCATTGCTGGAGTCGTGTCGCAAGCGCAACGCAACTCCAGCAATGCTCAGGGACGGCCTATACTTATTGTGCTGCGTCACTCCTTACGCCTGCTTCAAGCAGGCGTAAGGTTTTGACGCAGTGGCGTCGTAAAAGTGACTCAGTGAAATCTTGTAGATTTCACTGCATCACTTTTACGAGGCTTTCTTGCGTGGGAACGCCCACCCTTCATACATTATACCTGACGCAGGTATAATGTAGCGCAGGGCTTTACAACGTGATGCATCTCCCTCGATGCGTCACGTTGTAAATGTGTCACAACGTGGCGCATTGTTTACGACGCCGCTGCATCACAAAAGTGATGCAACGGCGGCGTAAAAGTGTCGCAAGGAGCTTGTAAATCTGCCCCTGAATGTTTTGTTACCGTAATTCGGTCCCAAAACATTCATACATAGCAATGCAATTAGTATTTGGCCGGGACGCCCTAAACACGCTCCTTCCAAATTCCGAATCGCTAAACACAAATTGAGATTCTATAGCATTACCGAATTGCAATTTGTGTTATGAACATATGAAAAACCATTTTTGCTGTGGGTAATGGACCGATTCTGCGAATCAGGCCATTTCCTACCACAAAAATGTGTTTGTACCCTTAGTATATTTTGTTTATAGGATACATGGGCAGTGGGGAATGTGATGATTGGAAAATGTAATGCTATTGTAACCATAAAAGCCTGGAGATCATCCCAAGAAATCACATACCATGACAGAGTCCTTTCAGGACACACCCTAAAAGTCTGGAATTCCCTCCCTCCCAAAATCAGATTCAATATCTTACCCAACATGTTCAACAATGACTTAAAACAACTTCTCTTTGCAAGATATTTCCATACTGGATTGTAACATCACTCCCATATGGCTGATTTCCGGTTACCTATATTATCAAAACTGAGGGAGTATGATAGCTCAGTGAGTTGAATTCTTGCGTGAGTTAATCTGGAGGCCGGGAGTTTGAATCTCAGCAAAATAGACTCAGTCTTCTGTCCTCTAGAGATCGGTATATTGAGTACCATGATTTGGGTAATATAATATCTGTTATGTACAGTTCTTAGAAGTTGCAGAAGTGCAGACTGAAGCACTATATAAAACACATTATTATCATTCTCTAAGGTGAGAGGTTTGCATGCTTTGATATCTGCATTGCATCAATTTTCTACAGTGCGGTCTCAAGTTCTCCCCCAGGTGTTTAACGACAAACTCCTTAGTACTTACTACTGCTTCTCTGCAATACACAGACACTTTAATACATATTGGTTGTTCCCTCTTCTAGACCCCCTCACACCTATACTGAATCACTATTTTAATATTAATAAGTGGCTTCACTGACTCTGTACTTTTTTCTCCTGTACACTGTACTATAGCAAGACAACATTCTTTTTTTTTTTTTTTTTACAATATTAATCAGTTTATATGTTTCCTCCTCTCTCTCTTAAATACTTGAATACCATGAACTAAGATTATCTGCAAGTTTGTTGTTTCTCTTTTTGTATTTATTCAGTCTCCCTTAAACAGATTTTATGTAGTTACTTTATGTTACATCATATATATTACCTGTATGTAAGAAGGGCATTTGTCTTTCTGCATTTTTAAATCCTCTCTACAAGTCACTCAGTGGTGGCTCGCATAGGGCGTGCTGCGGGGCGGTGGGGCGGGGGAGGGGCAGGGTGGGGGGTTGTAAACTCGGACATGCGACGGAACGAAGGATAGTAATTATTACTTTCCTCCGTTCCGTCGTATGTCAGAGTTTACTACCCCCCCACCCTGCCCCTCCCCCGACCCCACCCGCCCCGCAGCACGCCCTATGCGAGCCGCCAATAAAGTCACTTTTTTTTATTTTTTTTATTTTTTATTGAAATCCATATATTACATAAATTTGCATCTTCAAATTCATTCATCAGAATTCATCAATAACGTCAGATTGCAGGACACAAAATTTAAAATAAAACACCTAATCAAGAATTCCACAAACTGAGAAAATCAAAAACTGCATTTTAAATCCTACAAGAAAAAATACATGTTATCTTAAAACATTGTCCACTGCCACAAATTAATACCAATTAGACAGATCATTAAATCTTAAATTCCTAAAATATGTACAGAGTAAGACAGTATATGTAAAGTGTTACTTCATCCTATATAACTACTAAAATAGCAGGAGCTATTCTAAACGAATTAAAGTGCTAATTTTTAGAATCACAAAAGTCAGGACACCTCAGATGAAAACTCCTAATACCAATTCTGCAGCTTAAAGATCGCCATTAAAAAACTCAGCCCAGATCTTCTCAAACTTCTTAAGCCCACCAGTTCGTAATCATAGGCTCGTTCACTTCTTTTAGCCTGTACCATTTTCCGGACCCATTCATTTTTTGATGGTATTAAATCCGTTCGCCATCTTTGGAGTAGAAGTGATCTGGCGACAGCCATCCCGATATATAGCAGTTTGATCATCTTGTCTGGTAAGCTGAGGTCTGGGTCGTAGCCAAGCACTATCAGCAGAGCATTAGGCCCGCTTGTTAATATGCATTCTGTTGCTAAATAATCAAAAATGTCAATCCAAAATTTCTGAATCAGAGGGCACTGTAATATTATATGTGTCCAATTGGCTGAAAGGTGGTTGTGGCATCGAAAACACTGCCCCGATTGATTAGGATAAGCCTTAGCTACAAATCTAGGGGTTCTATACAGTAACCACTTACTAAAGAATAACATCCTTCGCCAATTAGTCCCTCTGACCGTGCTGAAATTTAATTTATTAATTGTAGACCAAACATTTGCTGTAATTTCCAGCTCCTCATATTTTTCCCATTTGATTATAGCCTTGGCCTCTAAATCTATCCCCTTGATTGAGGCTAAACGTCTTTTCCATTCCCCTGGTTTCTTCGAAACTGTATCTTCCAATAAGTCATGTACTAAATGTTTCTGATCAATGATCTGAGCCAGATCAAGTTTACTGAAGAACTTACTGAGAACGTTATATGACCCCAGGAGAAGAAAATCACGGGGGATTAATTGAGACATTTCACTTATATTCAACCATCTATCGTTCCGCAGGAAATCAGAAAGTTTCCGGAACTCAGCCTTGGCCCAATTTTGAATGATTGTAGACAAATCTTTAATTCCTGCAGAGGCAATGAGACCCACTATCGGAGTTGAACAATTAATTGCTAAAATGGAGTATCTTCTATAAAAAGCCTGACGTTTGTGATAAAAACCAATGTAAACACTTATATCGCACTAATTTAGGAGATCTAAAAATTGATACTGGGCAATGGCTCTGATTTTCTTTACAGATTAAATTCATAAAAAAATTAATAAAAAGGCCCGAATGTGATTCCTGCATAAATCTAGACATATATTGTGCAAAATCTTCAAAATAATATTCCTTCAGATTGGGGAGGGCTAAACCGCCATCTACCCGCTCCTCATATAAAGTGCTCAGTGCAATTCGGGGGACCTTCTTGCCCCACAGAAATGATGTAAACATAGACTCTAGTTTCATAAAAAGGAGTTGATTAAAACACACGGAATTGCTGAGAAAAGAAAGTTAAAAAGTGGAAGCACTGACATTTTGATCAATGCCACCCTGCCGAGAATGGATAATGGGAGAGAATTCCATCTGGTAAAAAGATCTTGAACTTTACGTAGTAATGGAACAAAATTTAAATCATATAATTCCGAAATAAATGGCGAGAAGTAGACCTCTAGATATCTCTTCGGATTTGTATTTAAACATGAGAGGATATCGGGGTGTAAATCCCTAGATGCGCCGCCGCACAATATTATTTCTGGTTTTTTTTAAATGATTTTATAACCTCCAAATGACTCATAGCGTTCAAAAATCTGGTAGGCCTTTGCCTGCACTTCCTGCTCTGGCTTTATAATGAGCATGATGTCATCGGCATATAATTTTATTTTACCCATATTTGGAAGCGGAGGACAAATATCCCTGTTATTCCTAATAGCTATCGCGAGGGCTCAATAAAAAAGCAAATAGTACCGGGGACAACGGACATCCCTGTCTGGTTCCCCTTTTAACTTTTACTTGGCCAGCCTTAACAGCGTTAATAATAATGTTGGCCTCAGCATTCGAGTATAACTTCTCAACCAGCCCCGTAATTTTGGAGGGGATGCCAAATTTATCCAAAATGCAAAATAAAGACTCCCAGATCACCAAATCGAATGCCTTCTCGGCGTCTAAAAAAAGCACTAATGCTGGTATCTTCTGGGTCTCAAAATAGTCAAGTGCCTCCACTAAAAAGTGCATGTTCGTGTCAAGCTGCCTCCCAGCAATAAAACCATTTTGGTCATGATGAATTAAATGTGAGGCAATTCCATTAAATCGATTAGCTAAAAGTTTGGTTATTATTTTGTAGTCAGAGTTTAAAAGCGTAATGGGACGGTATGAATTGGGATCTTCACTATTTTTGCCTTTTTTAAAAAGCTGACTACACTCCCTTCTCTGAATGACAGAGGTATAGGTCCGCCCTCTAAAATTGAATTTACAACTAATAAAAGATAGTCCACAATTACACCTATAAATGTTTTGAAGAATTCGGCTGGCAGGCCATCAGGGCCACAAGCTTTACCATTCGGGAGATTTTTGATGACCTCCCCTAACTCATCTTGTGTGAAAGGTCTCGCCATGTGCCCTTTATCCTCATCTGATAACGCTGGTAATTCATATTCCTGAAGAAAATCTTTCAAAGATGTTATATCGATTTGTTGTTGTTGGCCATAAATATTCCTATAATGTTGGACCATTATATCTCCTATTCCTCCCGAATCCTCAAAACGAGAACCGGAAGTAGGGCATCTCAAAGCAGATATGTGATTCCTTGCGGCCCGTTCCCTAGCCTGCCATGCCAGAAATCTTCCTGTGTAATTGCTTTCCTCATAGATATTTTGCCTATCCTGCTGAAAAAGGCATTCACTTTTAGCATAATATATTTCGGTCAAGTTCCACTTAGCCTGATCCCACTGTCGTTTATTTAAAACCGAGGGATTAGAAAAAAATCTGTCCGAAGACCTTTGCACTTTTTGTTCTAATGTTCGCTTTTCTTCCTTCCTTTTCCTTGAATTCTCTGCATCTTTACCTATGACTAGTCCTCGGAAAAAAGCTTTGAACGAATCCCAGACCACATGCATTGGTGCAGAGCCATGGTTTCGCTCAAAGAACTCTGTAATTTCTCTTTTACTAGAAGATACCCAGTTTTCCTCTAGCAAATATTGTCGGTTTAACAACCACCTTTTAGAGGATGTACTACCTTCACCCAGCGCTAACTCTAGAACGACCAGTGCGTGGTCTGAAAACCCATTTTGAAGAATTTTCTGCTGTATAAAAACCAATCTCCTGGAAATAAGAAAAAAATCAATACGTGAAAAAGTATGAAATCTTCCTGAGAAGCAGGTGTAAGCAATCTCCGTAGGAAATGCAGCTCGCCAGGGGTCGGCAATATCAAGCGTTGAACTATAATTCTGTAGAGTTTTGAAAGTTCTTCGTTTTAACTGGTTTTTTTAATTAGATGAGGAGTCAATCTTGGGGTTCATTAACAAATTAAAATCCCCCCCCACAATCAAATCTCCCGGAACTTGGATTAATGATTGAAAAAGTTCCTCATATGGGAAGGGATTGTCCTCTACTGGGGCATATATGCTAGCAAGCGTCAAAGGCCGGTGATCTATATTACAGGTGACCCAGCACCATCTACCACTTTGATCGCTCGCAGAATTAACCACCTCAGCCTGAAATTTTTTACTAAGAAAAATCGCCGTTCCCCTATGGGCTGCTGATGATGAAGAGAAACCCCTGTAGGCTGCCCAGGATCTAAACATTGAAAAATCTGGAATTTTCCGCGCTGGTATATGGGTCTCTTGTATGAGAATGGCCGAGGGATTCTCTGTCGTAATCCAAGCCTCAATGGCCCGCATTTTCCTCTTATTATTAAGGCCATTCACATTAAAAGAAACTACTTTCAGTATTTCCTTATTTCCCATGTACGTGGACAAGACAAGTTTCTGAATATCCGCATAATCTGAAGAGAGATATACGTTTACCGGCTCGGAGACAAGCCTCAAACCAGAATCTAGCAGAGAGGATGAGCCCCCCTTCTTTGCTTTCACATAACAATGAGCTGATGAATTTGAACTTAAAATATGGATTTCATTTTTTCCCCCCATGCTCCCTTTCCACCCCTGTGACCCCACCCTTGCCCACCCCAAACTGTCTGTGGAGTGAGGTTGCCCTTCCCTCACCGCCACCGCCTCCCTCCAACAACAAGGTGCCTTGACTTGGCACCCGGGAGCACGTCCTCCCCCCCTTCACCTCTATCACCGTTATCAAAAAAGAACTATTAATTATATTAACCCCGGGATATTTAAAGTATATAACTTGCCTCGGGAAACCCGTAGCTTACTCTCATAGTAACTAATATCAGCTTAGGAGGAACACAATACAAAAGTACAGAAGTACTTCAAAATTTCAATAGTTCAATAAATGGAAACATATGCAGTAATATACAAAATTCGTTAATACAAAAAAAAACGCAGTACCTGAAAAGGTAAAGTGCAATGTGCAAAGTGCCATACAGAAACGTCAGCTATAAGTCTACTGCAGCCTATTGCAGCAAATGCAATGATCATTAGTGCAAAAACTGCAATTCACTACCTCGATACACATTATAAAAACGGGGTAGACCATATAAAGTGCCAATACCCAAAAAGGTAAAGTGCAATGTGCAAAGTGCCATATACAATGATCATTAGTGCAAAAAACTGCATATCACTACCTCACACACATTATAAAAAAGGGTTGAGCATATAAAGTGCCATGAAAAGTGTAGAGGAGTAGACCATCTAAAGTGCCAATGCAAAAGAAGGTAAAGTGCAATGTGCAAAGTGCCATATAAAAAACATCAGCTATTAGCTTACTGCAACATATACAATGATCATTAGTGCAAAAACTGCAATTTACTACCTTACCACACATTATGAAAAAGGTGTAGACCCTATAAAGTGCCATGTAAAGTGCATTACAACACATCTCCCCCCCCCTAAAAAGGAGAGTGCAGTACAAAATGGCAATAGGTCCTGCAAACAAAGTAACCTTCCAAAAATGGGTAAAAATACCTAAAGTGCCAAAGTACAAAAGCAGGAAGGGAAAAAAATATCGAACAGTTCTCTCAGTAAGCTGAATGTTCTATACAGAGAAAAGACTGTACTTGAGTCTACTTGAGTTTAATTAAGTCTACTTAAGTCTCTTATTTTTCATTAACTTGAACAATCTTCTGTAGTAGATCTTGGGCTTCTTCAAGAGAAGAACATAGATGGAACCTTCCTTTCCATAGAACTCTCAATTTGGACTGCTGCGCAATAGAGGCCTGGGCTCCTGCACTCTTAAATTGGCTCAGCATTCCAACAAAGTCCTTCCTTCTCCGTGCTGCTGCTGCCGACACATCAGAGAATACTCGTACTCGGCCCCCGCTGGGTAGAACAATCTCTCTCTTCTGAATTGCCTTTGTTAGTACTAACTCTCTAATACGATAATCCGAGAAGTTCACAATTATTGTCCTGGGATACTTAGCCCCTGGAATTTTCTGGAAGGGAACTCTATGGGCCCTCATTACTGTAAGGTCTTCAGGTGCCTTCTCGAGCAAATGGTCTCTGATTATTGGTTCAATATAAGCCACTGGGTTGAATTGACCATCCATGCGTTCACTATCTTCTGGAATCCCTGTGAAACGCAGATTCGAGCGCCTTGCATAATTCTCCATCTCATCCATCTTATTCTGGGAGGCCTGAAACTTCTTCTGGAGAGAGACACTGTCAGAGTCACATAATGCAGATCGATCCTCAATATCAGGTACCCGTTGTTCCAGCTCTTTAAATCTCTCAGGTATTTGCTGTACCATGGTTTAAATTTTATCTAGGCGTTGGTGCAATAAAGAGAGTTCCTGAGCTTGTGAGGTCTTGCAGTCTCGGATTTCCCCCAGAATGGTCTCAAAGAGCTGCTGCATCTGGTCTAACGGGACAACTGAAGACTGGGCCATAGCAGAAGCAGTATCAATGGTGACCCCCCCAACATTAGCGACGCTATTGTCCATTCCCTGCCGACAGGCCAGGGCCCTCACTTCTGGCCCTGTTTCTGGTCCTGGTCCCATGAACGAGTCGTGCTGTAGTAAAGGGGATAAAGACCCCAAGTCCTCACTTGTCCTGGAATTGCGTCTTGACATCTCCAGCGTTGCCCCTTGTGCAGCCCCTGCCCGCTGCCTTGGTTGGGCTTGATCCTCTGAACTTTTTTCGAAAAAGGTCTCACCTTCTTTTCCCAAAGGAGCCCTAGTTCCCATGGTGGCGTCAGCGCCTTTCTCCTGAATTACAGGGGCAGCCTCTTCAGGAAGTGTCTTGTCCGCTGCGTTAGCCATTTTAGCCAAATTAGCCATCTGATTGAATTTACGATTCATAGAGAATACCGGATACTCCTTAGGAGTGTTAGGAGGATTAACCACTTCTGGGCTCCTATTCCCTGACGAAACAGACCCTGGCGCAGACGACTCCACTACCACTGCGACTCTACCTTTGCCCTCAGATCTCAATTCTGGCGAGAGCTCCAGTGAGGCCGAAGATGTTCCATGGGAGTCTTATAGCGTAGAAGAGAACTTCTGAGACAGGAGAGCCACTTGCGAGCTCGTGAAGTTTATATCTCCCCTAGTTTTCTGAGCAATTCTTCCTCTCCTGGTTGCCAAAATACGAGCCTGCGCTGTTTGACGTCTAGCTTTCTGTGCTGACGATAGAGAAGCGGGGGGGCTGCGGCTGGAGCGCCTGCACGTGCTGTTGTCCCTCTCAAAACCATCTGACGCATAGCTCTCCGCCCAGGCCCTTAATTCACTTCACTTGCGTAAGTTATTTCTTCACTGACCACGTAGGACACCTTGTTGTTACCCACCGAGGCACCTCAATAACCCCCAACGAGGCACAAAGTCACTTGTTTGCAAACATTATTGCTCAATGGATGCAACTTTTTTATAAAGTGCTCTGAAGCACTTCTGGTCTGGATCACACTTAATAAAACCAAAAATTAAATAGGGTCACTGAAGAACAAAAGAGACTTGCTTATTGATGTGGTAGAATCTCCAAAATGTGAAACAAAATGAATGTTAAAGATGTGTCGGTAAGTACCCTGCCACGAATTCATGGATCAATAATGTAGTATTGAATTTTCCTCATTGTGTGTCCACTACCTGAGCTTGGCTAAAATGGACACAAAGTTTTTATACGGCCTCGGTTCATATATCTTATATCGTGTTATCAAATGGAAATGCAATTGGGGACACAGCTGAAGAACCTGTTAGATTGTTGTTGTTAAACTTTGGATCTCTTTTGGTGTATATTGGCATTCTGGCACATTTCTTTCCAAATTTCTTAAAATAAAGTTTTTTGGGGTGGCATTGAATATGGTCAATTGACAGATGGCCCTGAATTAATTGTTGCCTTATCCTTGTTTGCCAACAAACTCTGGGTTGACCCATCCAATATTTATCTAGTTCCATACACTTCAGTATCTTCTAAATCACGTGACGATCTGTCAAGGGATTGAAACATTGTGGAAGAGCACTTGGTATACAGGAATGTAGATTATTGAATGCCCTCACTCTGAAACTCAGATCCCAGTATAACTACATATGGTTAAAACAAAACAACTGGAAACTGAACTACTTAACTTAGCTCTACACTGAGCAGGAGTGGCAACAGAAGAATGGTGGGCAAGGTTCACTCGGTATCCAACTAAAATCTAGCCCCCTCCCACACCTAGTCTTGCTGTGTATCTACTTACCCTTCTGTCAAGAGCTCCTAAGAAACCAATAGAAGTGCGGTTCTTTATAAAATACTTCAATCAATCGAACGATCAATCAGTCAATAAATATATAAATGATACGTTTTGACTGCAGGAGTGCTTTCATTGAAACATTCTTTGCACAACTGATAAAGGTTAAACGTTTTGCAGAATTGAAGTGGCTGGAAAAAAGGGAGTTATTGGGGTGATTGTAGGGAAAGGAAATATGATTTTAAGACCACGTCTTGGCACAGGGTAGACAATTGGTCATTTATGTTACAAATCTTATGATTTGCTGGCATCCCTTGGCCCTAGAATGCTCTAGCTCATTTGCCCACCCACAGTATTTGCAATGATCTGTCACAATCTGCCATCCCTGTACCTATGAAAAGTTATGCAATGCCTGTGCATTCCTTTATGTCTGGAATTCATTGCTACATCTGTCTATCTCCTACATCTGAAATGCATTTCCACATCTAAGTTCCTACCTCTGTATGGACTGAATTACCCCATCTGTGCATCCTAATATATGTGAAATGCATTTGCAGATGTGCCCCCCCCCCCCCCTCTCTCCACTTAACTACCTGTGCCTGGAATGCTTAGCCACTTCTATGCACCATTTGGCCCTGGAATGATGTCCCTTCTGTCACACCCATTGTTTGAGATGCCCAGCCTAGTCTATCGGCTCCCAGTGTCTGGAATGCTGTGTCATATCCATCCACTCACCTACCCCATGAGAACATGGCCGCGTCGTTAAAGGTCCCCCGATGCCTGAAAATGCATGAAATTCATATTTTATCAGATTATGTATAATACTTGTAAGTGAAAAATCAAAGTGTGTCTTTTCCCCTGAAAAAGGAGTTCCAGAAATCTATTTTCACAGCAAACTGAAATCTAGCATCAGAGAAAGTTATTTTGCTACAGGCGTGCGGAATTAAATTATGTAAATCAATGCCCTTTCCAAAATATCAACCAAACCGTGGCCTTTGCTTATTTCTATTTTGCTCAGCAATTTACATTCAAGGAAGGCATTTCCTAACAATCAGTCACTCAGAGCCACATCCTGTGAGGTACCAGTTGTTTCAGACAATTGTGTCAAACTTGAACCAGCACAATCAGCTCCATGCAATATGGCCAGAGCTCATAGTCTGATCTGTAAGTGCTGCTATAGCCTATCTTTCTAGTCTCCGCATGCGAGTGTTCGCCTTCAAAGCCTAGACCAGCACTTTGTGGACACCTGGAGGTCTGAAACACCTACTCAGGGGGTCTGCAACTGTTTGGAAAATGAAGTAATTTTAGCAGATTAATAAAGTATATATACATTAAAAGCAAACTGTAAAATTGGAAGTTTTAAAACACTTTATAAATGTGTAGAAATTTGAAATTGGATCCAAAAATGAAGTTGGTATCATTAGCTTGATTTGTGGGAGAAGAGCAAGTGTATTAAGCAGAATCTAGGGCCAGAGGTACAAACTAATTTAGCATCCACAAAGCTTGCAATTCACAAAATGACAGGGTTTGTGACCACTAAGCAGCTTTTTAAAATGAGCTAAACCCATTTTGCGATTCAGTAATAGTATAGTGAACCACAAAATGGTTTTAGAAATGCTTTTTGAATCATAATTTATGAATGAAAAAAAGTTTGTTCCAGGGGACTATTGCCAATTCTTAAATAAACTTTTTAAAAAAAGGAATTTGTTTTTTTAAATGCATATGTGTTTTCTTTAAGGAAAATAGGCTCAATTAAAAAAAAAACTTTATTAAATTCCAGCAGGCCACCTCTACTGTGATTTTATCCAATCAGATTGAGTCACAAACTGTGACTTACCTCATGAATGTTAATGAGCTACATTGAACCATGCCACTTGATCTCTGCTGCCAGCCTACATCAGGCAATTGCTGAACACTCACCCCACAGTGCCGGAGGAGATTCGGCCTTGTTTTGTATCTCTACAACCCCAGACCTCCCAGTCACTCTCCTGGACCAGACCCAACTACCTCAAACATTTCCAACTGTCAAAACTTTGACACTTCGCAATCTATGATCTGTACATATCCTAATTCCTTGCCTCTCCATCAGGAGCCACTACAAACTGCCAAAGGAAACCTTCCCTTGCCGTGTAGTTCCTAGGAGTCCCCCAGGACCTGCGCATTTTGGATGACCTAAACTGAGGGCTTGGTGTCCCAACCACTTCCGGACACCCCCACAGGATATGTCAGCCATTAGACCAGCTAGCTCTACAGTGCCACTACCACGCCCTATATTCTACAGTGGTGTAGGTAGTCTCTGGCAACCACTGAACATGACAACCCTGATTCCTCAGGGATTGTGGAAAATAGTACAGTATGTTTCGCTCAGACACTCGTGCTTGCTTTCTCTCAGAAAATACACAGGATGGCGATTAGGACATTTCAATAAATATTTATTGGTCCAGCAACAGCCTGGTGTAAAACATATGTGCTGCGACAATCAGGAGGCAGAAGCATACGAAAGAGATTGCTAGTACCAATATAGTAAATAGTAGATACATTTCTACAATAGTGCTAATAAGATGAACATAAGCAGTTCAGATAAAAACCGTAGCACTTGCAGATTCCTAAAATGCGCGGTCTAAGTAATTTGCCCAAATGTACCTAGCCTAACCTGGATGTGTAGGTGTATATGCATATAGCTAAGTGGATCTGTAGCCAAGAAACACCTAGGACCAGCCCCCTCACATGATGGTTGAGAATGAAGGACCCCGTCTCAGCTTCGAGGATGACAGCCCGCAAGGGATGTCAGACCGCTGCGTGTTGAAGATTCAGCATGCAGGACCCCGTGTCAGCTTGAAAGGAATTCTCCTCTAATTTGTAGGGGGGAGTGAGGGTCTTTTATACTAAAGTGGTCACTCCAGGGTTTTTTCTAGAATCGATATGTTTTTAAAACAATCATGGATGTTTTGAAAACAATCATAAATGTTTTGAAAACAATCACCAATGCTTTTCTAAAGAAGTATGATCATGCACAGCTGGCTGTTGGCCAAGGATGAAAAAAGTGGTGACCCTTATACAGAATAATTCTGCCGTGTCTGAGGACATGTTTATGTACGTCAGGTATAAGGATTATGATAGAGTACCGAGAGCCTGGTGTCGAAGAGACAGGAGCAAGCTACTAGGTAAAATGTCACCTGTTTAGAATTGTTAGTGTCGTGTGGCTGGTACAAATGTATGTAATAGGGGTATGCATGACAGGACTAGCCTAAAGGACATGCACCCACTCCTCATGAAAAGGTCAATAAAGTCAGCTAGATAATGATAACGCTAACGCTATAAAAAGTCATAATAATCATTTACAATAAAACATACTAAAAAGCACTCTCAAAAGCTGAAAAAATGTCCATAAAAGAAAAGTCTTCTTTCCCTAAAAAAGCGTTCAAAAGGTCCTCTAAACTTGTATATGTTGTGATTATTGCACTGAGCACCTTGAAAGCCATGAAGCTCAGTTAGAGCCGAGAAAAAAAATAAAACAAAGTCACACTCGACCTTCAATTTGGGAAATGTTTACAAAGTTGGCAAACGGTTCCCAGCACAGGAGAGGCCAAATTGTTTATGAATCGTGCGCTGAAGGCTCAACATCACTGAACATCGTATCCACAGGGGGCAGTCCCTCCAGAACTTCCAGTATCATGTACAGTGAGCAAAGATGTTCATCTCTGGTTCCCACAGCAGCTGCCGGGGAAGAATTAGATGCCTGCACTCCTGATACTGATACCTGTACCTCTGGAGCAGAGCCGATATCTCTTCCAACAGGAGCGGAAGTATCCCGTGGAGGCGCCAAGAATGCCGTCATTAACATGGGAATACACTGGGGACAATTGCGCACATGGGCCTGCAAAGGCGCAAGTAGCAATTCTATGTCCGGCGGTGCAACCGATGGAAGTGTCAGACACAGGTCCAACACGCAGCCAAATCCGCAATGGAACACAGGCAGGACACAGTCTAGCCAGACCGGTCTGAAAGACAGGAACCAATGCTCACCCAGCCCTCGAAGCCGAGGCGTAGTCAGGTAGAACACCATGCGCTCATGACAACGTCGTTCCTGCAGTGTTCTCTCCATTTCTTGAGGGTTTGCGACGTCCATTGCGAAGCAAGAGTGTTAAAATCAGGATGCCCGCTACCGAAAGCAGGACCAAAGGAAACCCTCCAGAAACGCTTCCAAGTACGAAGTGTATGAAGGCTGGAATTACTTCGAAGATGGTCTGAAAGGTGGTTAAGAGACCTGATCCAAGTCGCTTAAATAAGTGTACAATCCCACTCGTATCAGACATGTTAAAGATACGATGAACCATTTCTCCGAAATGGATCACGAAGTTCGTACGGACCAGGGTCTGTATCTCTGCTGAAGACCTTGCAACCTGGAGATCAAAAGTCTCTCGGGCTGAAGTTAAGGCCACATTTTGTTGAAACAACATGGCTTCCAGCCTGCTCAGCGAATCAAACCTTATACTGGAAACATCCAATGAAGGCCACAGTGGTGCCTCCCTAACTGTGCGTGCCGGGGGAAACAATACTTGCTTACAGCAAACAACCCTGAAGTTTACTGTGACTAGATATGCGATGCCTGGCACCATCCCACAACAGCCTTGATAATTCAGCACTAAATAACTTCCATTCGAAAGCAATTCAAATACCGGATGAATCACGGCAGCTGGGGAGCCTTTCAAGTAGCAAGATAAGTTTGCTTTTGATGTATTACACGTTCCATGAACGGATACGTCTTTGCACACTAAAGACCCACTGAAAGCCTTCCCGCAGTCAGTATCACTTAAGAAAACTTCAGTGTCCTTTTTCTGCACCTATATCTATACGGTAACGCCCATGTTTCCTGTATGTACCCTTCACCTAACGCCTCATACCTGTCTACTTGGATGTATCTAAGGCAGTATTAGAACTGAAATGTTGTGATTGGAAGTGTGATATAGCCATGAATTAACCATTCAGTAGACGATGACTCAGCTACTGTGAAAGGTAACTTCTCTAATTTTTCAATGAGCAGCATGGTGTACTTTGCATCTCTGTGTGCCATAGTCAACTGTCTGTCGGTCAGATTGTAAACCAAGAACAAACTTGTACTGATAATGTATCGCCATGGCACATGGCCTGAACGCAATGATTTCAGCATCCAGCTGAAAAGCATAATGGAGCTCAATTGAGATTGCCCATGTTGTAGGGTAGACAATTCTTGTTCCATTATGTCAATTGCTGAGGACATAATGATGCCCAGTGAATAAATACGTGAAGAAAGTGTGGTCATACCATTGTCTACCACAGCCAAGGCCTTTTCTAGGTTAACCCTATCAATTCCATGTAATCTCTCAGCAGCATCCTGTTGGGAGACTTTCCACAGTTCATTGTAGACGGCATATAAAAAGCGTTTTTTACGCAGTTTCTTGGGATCTAGCAAGAAATCCCTAAGATCCATGTTGTCAGCTAGAAGGGACAAGTGTTGTTTCACCTGTTGTAGTGTTGAGGTTTTTAGCCATTCTAGGCACAACTTCCCAACACTATAAGAAGTCACTACCCCTGGGTCGTCTGTGTGTATATAGCGTGGGTCGGGCGTATGGATACTAAACCAACCGGTGGTACCCTTGAATCTTGATTGACACCTATTTGTGTCGATAGGCCAAACCAACCATCCCTTCCAATTGGGAGCTGAGGAATTGTATGTCCCATTCTGTATCATTGCACCCATTACCTCCTCACTAATCAGTGTGTCATTTGATATACCTTCAATAGGTATGGGTGAGGGGATGCGTGGTGTTTTCAGGTCTTTTATTTTTGCAAACCCGTAGCAGGTAGTTTGTTGCACTGTTCTGTTTAGGAATATTATCTGTAACGGTTTGAGGCAAGCTCTAAATAAAGCCTCTGTTCCTTGAACCTGCCAATCTTTTGTTCCCCAGATGGATTTTGTGTCTATTGTGTCCCTCCAATAGTTGAAACCTTGTATAGATAGTTGGGAGATGAAAGGTACTGAATATATGAGCTTGGTATTTGTCAGCATCATTTTCTTCGCAGTTGCATTCATTTGCTTAAGCTTATAATAGTATGACATTGGGTCTGATGTATTGAACCCTGAAAAGTATGCAAATTTCTGTGCGAATGTGGCAGAACTACCTTTCGGTGGTGTCGGGCAATGTTCCCATTGGTACGTGTTTACAGTGCGTGGAACACTAGCTGTGTGCAAAAAGTGATGACCATAATGCTGGTAACAATACAGACTGTCGAAGTCAGGTGTATCTTCCTACAATTCCCTGTAGGAAAATGCAGCAGATTGTTCTAAATCTGAGAGCATAGTATTTACAGTCTCAATGTCCCAATCATCAGAGAATGTACTCGGGGTAATAAAATCATTCATTGAAATTTTAAACACGTGGAATTTTTAAATGTTCAGTAGTACCAAATACATCATATGAAACCCTATCCCAAACTATAACATCCAGTACTGGAACTGCTGAAATGTTCACTAGGGACAGGTCTCTTTGTTCACAGTGTGATAACGTTTGTGGTTTCAAGGCCATGTTCACAGTTTGTACTGCAGAATGTTGTGGGAGGTAATGTCCATTCAGTAGTAGGAAAAAGACAGTTACTATACCAATCCAAATTAACAGGAACATGATCCCTAATTCAAGCCAAAGATGTAGGCAAGGGGACACAAAGTAAGTCTTTTTTTCAGCCAGAGATAGAATTGTCGAAATTTTTCTTTCTTGGAAATGGGTGGCATTTGCTCAGGTTCACTTGGATCTGAAGAAAAGTCATTGAAGTTGATAAAGTAGCCAGACGCAGTCCGATCTATCTTTGGGAGCTTAGCAGTGTTTGTAGAACTGGCAGTTGCTTCTTGTGAAGACATATTGATGTAAAGTTCATTATTCGGCCGAATTGCAATTTGCGTTTTAGTTTCATTTGGATGTTGTTCAATTTCAACAGGTGTGATTCGTACTCCGTTGTTTGCTACTCCGGCATCTTGCGCAGAGGAGTCTTGGAACGTTATTAGTCTTTCCATCTGAACTTCCTGTAAAGTAGCGAGAGGAGATCTGCAGCTACTCAGGACCCCCTATGGCCTGCTGTTGAGAATCGGCCACATAGTGTGGTTTGATCAGATCAATGGAGACAAATCTTTTTTCTTTTTGGCCGGCAAGAGGCGGAAGAAGTACTGTTCTTGTTCCGTGAACCGCCAGGACAGTAACAGGTGTTCTGTAAGATGGCCCAAACTCCTTCTTGTCCACTATCTTTTCTCTGACCAGGTCCCCAACCTTCGGGACCCAGACAGGTCTTGGTGGAACCGGTTTCACTTCCCCAGTGGCGTTGCATTTTACTTGGACGCTGCTTTGCAATGCCCGGAATTCACTGAATTCCTGTAAAACAGCCAAACGATCATTCAATTTAAATGGTTTTACATCCGCCACTGTGCTGACAAAATCGAGGTCAGGTACCCACATTCATGTCGCAAACAGGATCGCATAGGGGATACGTCCTCCAAAGGATTTTCTTGGCATATTATTCAGTGCCCTCTGGACCCCATATAGGTGATTGACCCAACTACCGCCCGCGCCTAATACCCTTGCTGTTAAGGATTGCTTTAGGTCCAGGTTTTTCCTCTCCACCACCAAAAATCCCTCGGGATGGTAGGGGGAGGAGTACCGCAAGGCCATGCTAATACTTTCCATGGCTTCCTTGTAATCCTGAGAGCTAAACGCAGGGCCACGGTCGGAATGTATCGTGCCAATTGCATATGTCCGGATGAAGACTCGCAAATCCTTTATAACAGTTCGAGCGTCAGCTGAGCGCTGAGGCCAAACCCATAGAAATCTAGAGCATGAATCCACTGCCACCAAGATGTACTTATAAGCCCCGTCTGAATTTAAGGGGCCGCAGTGATCCAAATAGACACATGCGTGAGGTCTGTCTGAAATGAGTAATGGTGTTTGTGGTGGCCGTGCTACGGTGGAACCTTTAATCTGCTGACAGATGTCGCACTTTATGACATAAGCCTTTGTTTGTTTAGACAAACTTGGCCACCAGAATCACCAATTTAGTAATGAAACTGTAGCTGTGACTCCTGGGTGTGCAGAGCCCAGACCCTCTTGTGCAGCTAGTATTAAACCTAATCTGCTATCCATGTTTGGTATAACTCTATCCCCCACTCCAGGAATTTGAGCATACAGTGTGTTTTGCGCATCTAATTTATAGGAATATTTGAGTGGAAAGCCCTTCGGAATGGCAGAGCCGTTCTTTGAGGCGTTTACAGCTATCAGTATGTCTCCGTCTACCCTCATGCTAGAACGAGTGAATGCAGCAACAGCAGCAGTTTGCACTGTCGCCTTGGTGGCTTCATCAGCCAGTGAATTCCCTTCAATGTGTACGCCATTGCCAACACGCTGGTGACTCAAGGTGTGAATAACTTGAGCCCGTGCAGGCATGCTTTCAGCTTTGCCACTTGTTCCCATAACAATTTATGTTTAATTGTCTCTAAACCCATTTTGGCCCCAGTAATGAAGATATTCATTGTAGGACTGCACGCAGTAAAACAAATCGCACACTATCAGTGTGGGAATTCCCGATCCGTATACTGTAGTGACAGTATCAGGGCTTTCAGCTCTGCCAACTGTGCTGTACAATCTCCTAGAGATTGTTAGTGGTATTGCTGGGATGGAACGTATCATCCCGCATACGTCCTTTCACTATCGCACATGCTGCGCTATACTGTTGTTTACTTCCTATGGCAGGCTGAGCAGAACCATCAGTGTAAATGATGTATTCATATTCCTCTAGAGGTAAGATTTCATTCAGGAGAGGGTATTCTTGTTCGTACTGCAGGAACGCTTGCGTTTTTAATGTAGAATCGTATCTGTAATCTACATCTGTTGCAGTGAGAGAATTAGCCCATTGTATCCTTCGTGGATGCAGTGCTTTTGCATTTGGAATGCTCGCTTTGGTAACAGCTTCTAAAGTTGGTATCGGGGTTACAACAATAATTCGTTTCCCCTGTGCTAGTGCTCTTTCCCTCACTACAGCAGTCTGTACTGCTGTCAGTATTTTTTCTGTTGCTGCAAATCGAATTTCAGCATTTGTATACAAATGTGATTTGTGTGCAATTGGGACTGCCTCTCCTTCATTAAAAGTGATGTAAGTATATCCTGATAAACCCAGGACGACCCGGATCACCAAGTTAGTGGTATTTACACGTGTGTGTAAATGTTTAGACGCTATCATGTCAGCCTGAACTGAACGTAGAATACATGTGTGTTGCTGCGTCCACTGATGTGGTGTGAAATTAGGTCTGATTAAATCGTAGAAAGGTTTTACTCTTTCTGCATAATCTAGAATGCATGTTCTGCCAAAATTTAGAAATCCTCAAATGGATTGCAAACCTTTGAGAGTCTTAGGAGGTTGGAGCAGTACGCACTTTTCTAAAAAGTTGGCTGCCAGGCTCTTGCCTTCACTTAACAACTCATATCCCAAAAATAGGACATTGAGATGGGAAAGTTTAGATTTCTTGAAATTAAATTTGTAGCCCAAATTGGCGAATCCCACAATTATGTTGTTCACCCTGCACAAGTGTTCATGTAATTCATCGTCCGTCAGATAGATGTCATCTACATAGGACACTGCCTCCTCGTCGCATGTTTGTAATATTTCTGACACTCTTGCCGAGAATAGCCCTGGGCTTTTCTTATACCCTTGAGGCAAATGACAAAAATTTTGCTGAGTGCCGAGCGCAGAAAATGCTGTCAAATATCTGCTGTCTGGAGCTATATTTTGGCAGAAGAATCCATTCGAGATATCTAAAGTTGTTTTGGATTTCTACTGCACAATGTTATTCATTAATGCGGGACTGTGTGCATTTTGAACTGCAAATGTTCGTGTGCATGTGTTTAAATGCCGGTAATCTAAAACTAGATAATATGTGTTGTCAGGTTTCATTACTGGAAACAAAGGATTATTCATCGGGGAGGTGCAAGTCTCAATTACACCTTGGTATTCAAGTTGGTCTGGAATTTCTTTGACCTGTCTTTTTGCATAGTTTTTTATAGGGTACTGTCTCTGTGGATTTGGAGTAGATTTTAATGGTATTTTGTGGTGAGTAGACTCCACATCCCACCCTACATGGTTGCGGTATAATGACGGAGCTAGTGCTAGCGCCAACTCCTGCGCGTATGAATGTTTTAGAGAATCTGGAACGGGGTCCGAGAAAGCAGGCAAAATGACGCTTTTCCCTGTTGGGCACTCCATCACAAACTCAGGCAGCCAATCTCTTTCTGCTAGCAGTATGTCATATCCGTATGTTAAGTTCTCCCAAAAGAGACTTTTAACCTTTCTTGAGATGTCCCCCTCTATTTGAAGTGAAATTTCATACAATCTATGCGGAACACTAACTCTGGTATCAGGTGTTTCCACCGTGATGTGCTCATTCAATACTGCTGTCACCAGAAAATCCTTCAGGTTCCGGCGAGCTATTGTTACTTCTGACGCACTGTCTAGCATCGTCAGAGCCCATTCCCCATTCAGAAGCTGAGTCCTCAGTAACCTGGGCATGTCTAATTTTTAAGCAGCTACTTTCTTCTTTTTGAATTGAGGTTTTGCTTTAGGTTGCTCTTCCTGTTTGGTAATATAATCTGAATTTCGATGTGTTTCCCTTTTTGTCTTTGGTTGATCTTCTTGCTTTTGTTCTGATCACCCGTCCCTCTATGAGTTTTTTGATAAACCCGAAAGGAACTAAAGGAATGTGTATCAGTGTCCTGATACCTATCAGGTTTCCTAATGTTATCACGATTCCTAAGGTTCTACCTCTATTCAGAGGACTCCTGTTGAGGAGACCCACCCCTTGATCGTGAATTCTTTTCTGAATTGTTATTTTTTTAATTTTTGTTTTCCCATTTCTTTTTAGAAGAAGCAGGTGCTTGCTTCGAGTTGTCTTTGTCGGGGCTACCTACCATGTGCGGCTTCCCTGCTTTTGTTCCCAAATTATCTCTACCTAACGCAGCATAGGTTTCTTCAATAATTTTTGGTAATTCTTGCTCCCTATTGATAGGAGCTGTTTCCCTTGGGCGGCTATGTATGGCCACTGCTGCTGCCTCCCCCTTTATATTGTTCAGCATTATTGCAGAGACTTGGGCAAAATTACCCATCAGTTTCATCCCCAAGTCCAGGGCAGGTCCTGCCCGGTACTCGTTCTGTATCTATTTGAATACATCAGGAACAACTGCTAAGGAAGGGGTACCGTGTACTCTGACGTAAACGGCAGCAAAGATTTCTCCCCAAGTGGGACACTCCTCAATCGAGGGAGCCATCCCCATTGGCAAGTAAATGGTTAGCATTCTATGTTTTTCCTGCGGACCCGTATGGGGAAATACTGTTTCCAGCGATGTTATTTTTTGTGCTATCATCCACTGGTAGTTTATCTATCTCTGGATGTGGAGTGTATGTCGCTAAGACAGGCCAAGTTGCTCCTTCTATACTGAGCGGACCGAGCCTCACAACAGATGTTGTGTGTGGGAGGGCGCCTTAAAACCAGTTTCAGTGTTACTGGTAAGTTAACGGGATTTCAATGTCTTCGTATGAAATGTATTCATCTGGTGGTTCAACTACAATGTTTGTGTGGAACAATTTAGTCTGTGGATCTGCAGGTGGGAACTGAACCCAAGAATAGAATACCTCTGATCCGAACACCTGGTGTGCCTCTATCACAAAGGAAACACAGCCACCTGTTAAGGGTACGCCGTGTTCTAACAATTTCATAGTTACTGCATGTCTGCAGTTTTCTGGAATGTTAAGAGCATTAGCCAATTCGTCTTCCCCCAAGCTACTCGCAGGGTCAGTCATTTTTTAAGAGAAGAGTAAGTTAAGAGGTAGAGTTTTTGCACAATGTGGTGAACCTTTTTTCCTTACAAGCTTGCTAAACTTTCAGCCAATACACAGAGTATATCTGCTCAGCTGAGGCGGATTTCCCTTCCCACTTCAGACGTCTCTGAAAGGTGTGAGTAGGGCTTTCTGAGAAAGCACGACTGAACTACTCAGATTTTAACTGTTAATATAAGAACCAATCCAATGTTGGCAGCGCCATGTCGTGTAGTTCCTAGGAGTCCCCCAGGACCTGCGTGTTTTGGATGGCCTAAACTGAGGGCTTGGTGTCCCGACTGCTTCTGGACACCCCCACAGGATATGTCAGCCATTAGACCAGCTAGCTCTACAGTGCCACTACCACCCCCTATATTCTACAGTGGTGTAGGTAGTCTCTGGCCACCACTTAACATGACAACCCTGATTCCTCAGGGATCGTGGAAAACAGTACAGTATGTTTCACTCACACACTCGTGCTTGCTTTCTCTCAGAAAGTACACAGGATGGAGATTAGGACGTTTCAATAAATATTTATTGGTCCAGCGACAGCCTGGTGTAAAACATATGTGCTGCGACAATCAGGAGACAGAAGCATATGAAAGAGATTGATAGTACCAATATAGTAAATAGTTGATACATTTCTACCATAGTGCTAATAAGATGAACATAAGCAGTTCAGATAAAAACAGTAGCACTTGCATATTCCTAAAATGCACGCCCTAAGTAATTTGCCTAAATGTACCTAGCTTAACCTGGATGTGTAGGTGTATATGTGTATAGCTATGTGTATCTGTAGCCAAGAAACCCCTAGGGATGAACCAGCCCCCTCACCTGATTGTTGAGAATGAAGGACCCCGTCTCTGCTTCGAGGATGACAGTCCGCAAGGGATGTCAGACCGCTGCTTGTAGAAGATTCAGCATGCAGGACCCCGTGTCAGCTTGAAAGGAATTCTCCTCTAATTTGTAGGGGGGGGGGAGTGAGGGTCTTTAATACTAAAGTGGTCACTCCAGGGTTTTTTCTAGAATCAATATGATTTTAAAACAATAATGGATGTTTTGAAAACAATCATAAATGTTTTGAAAACAATCACCAATGCTTTTGTAAACAAGTGTGATCATGCACAGCTGGCTGTTGGCCAAGGATGAAAAAAGTGGTGACTCTTACACAGAATAATTCTGCCGTGCCTGAGGACATGTTTATGTACGTCAGGCACAGGGATTATGATAGAGTACCGAGAGCCTGGTGTCGAAGAGACAGGAGCAATCTACTAGGTAAAAGGTCACCTGTTTAGAATCATTAGTGTTGTGTGGATGGGACAAATGTATGTAATAGGGGAATGCATGACATAACTAGCCTAAAGGACATGACTCCCTGGCTATCCTACTCTGGCTGATTTCCATTATCCACCAAACAACCATCCTTACTTTTCTTCTAAAACCCATGTCCACACATATTATCTCTAGCCCCAAAATATCGTACTCCTTACTAGGGTGTGCAATGTGAAATGAGGGAGGCAATGAATCAAACTGCAGTGCTCCTAGTCATGGCTAATCTACAGCTAACCCATTGGCTCTACCTCATCCAATCCCGTTAGCCTCACTCTGTGGGTTTGTTGCAGGGCCTTCCCACTTGTTTCTAGGGGAGTTAGTCATTATGGAGCAATATCTGTGGTGGATATTGTTGTTTACGATTGGTGGTCAACGGGCGCAGCTAGAATTGGCCTCCAATGGGATAACCAAGTAACTCCCTTAGTATACTTGACTCTCCAGGCTAGCCATTTCGAGAAGTTATGTGTTTTAAGTAGCCTGAGGTATGATCCTCTCTATGTAAACTCAAGTCCACTTGACTTCAAAGTACCAGACTTCCTCACTGGAAAGCAGCTGGTCTGTGGTTCTCTCATGATAAAATATATAGGCGCAGCTTGACCTCTGAAAAAATCTTCCACATTTGTTGGTGTGTATAAGTAAACTTTTAACACCTGCTGAAATTGCTCTATTGTTAAAAGACTAGTGACTATGGGGCTGATTTACAGTTTACCAGGCAGAGGTAAGTGCATCGGTATGGTGGAGTATTTTACTGCTGCCATACTGAGGATTCTGCACATGCCAAATTTAGAGTTGTATGACAACCCAGCAGACAACTCTAAACATTTCTGTCAATGTTCTAAAAGTTTGACAGACGGCTCCGTCAAATATGGCCGTCCATCAAACTTTTAAAACTTTTTACTTTTTCCTCAAAAAAACTTCCAAAGACAGAGCTTTTTTTTGGAAAAAGTAAAACTAATGGCCCCCACACCGAAGGAGTTGTCTGCGGCAGCTATGCTGTTCATTTTCGTACTAGCCTGTGCTTTCTGCAACCTGGAAAACTCTGTACTGTTGGACTATCTTGTAAAGGTGGTGGAGGTGTCTGGCTTCTCAAGAATGATTCTCTTGATTTCTGTCCAGGCATATCCTACTGATGATTATGAACCATCTAAGTGGTCTCTCCTTGTGAAGTACTGCATGGGGTCCCACTTCACTTTATTTATTATCGAGCCTTACACATGTGTTCGCAGTCAGCAGGCATGGAGGCGTGTATATGCAGACGGTGAATACATTATATCAAAATTCAACTTAATTGCACACAGCTCTTGGTTCCTGAGCTTTTATAATCATGTCCAGTCTTGGAAGAAGGCAATTTGGAATTTGTCTCAGTCTAAATAAAACTAAGGGCCAGATGTACGACCATACTAAATTGCGACTCGCAATTTGCGCTGGATTGCGAGTTGCAAATTGTGAGTCGCAATTTACTATGTACAACAGTGTCAGAGACACTGATTGCGATTCCCAATAGGGTCGCAAAATGCGAGGCTCATTAATATTAATGAGGCACTCGCATTTTGCGACCCCATTGGGAATGGATGGCACTCCCAGGGATGGTGGCCTGCTGGGCTCAGCAGACCACCATGTCTGGGACTGCTTTTCAATAAAGCAGCTTTTTCTTTTTAAATGCAGCCCGTTTTCCTTAAAGGAAAACGGGATGCATTTAAAAAAAGAAAAATGAAACGTTTTCGTTTCATTTTTTAAAGGCTGGCAGTGGTCCGTGGGACCACTGCCTGCCCTTATAAAATATTTTCGCATGCATTTGCAAAGGGGAAGGGGTCCCCTGGGGAGCCCTTCCTATTTGCGAATGCATTACCACCTACTTGAAATAGGTGGTAATTGCGAGTGTTTTGCGACCGCAATTGCGGTTGCAAAACATTAGTACATGGGTTAGGGAGTCGCTATTTGGAAGGGAACGCCCCTTCCAAATAGCGAGTCTCTAAGCACTTTTTTGCGACTCGCAATTCATTTGCGACTCGCAAAATTGTTAGTACATGGCCATATCAATTTTAGCATGCGCAAACGGGTCGCTAACCCATTTGCGCATGCTAAAATTGGTTGTACATCTGGCCCTAAGTTTCTACTTTGAACCTCATCTCAAAGCTTGCTGCCCACAGAAGATCAATAAATCCCTTACACTTTGCCAATCGACTACCAAAACATACAAGCTAATATGCCTCAGCCCACATGGCTGCTTTGAGTCGCTCACCCCAATTCCACCACCAACTGTGGCTGCGGCATTTCGTCAACATCCTTCGATTCTGCCACATCACACAGTCACTGAAGTGAAAGCCTGGAAGTACTTTCTGCTTCATGTCCTTCTAAGCGCGCTCAAATGAACCCAGTTGTTAGTTCTCCTGCATCCTATTACCTGTAGCTGTTTTCAGAGATTAAACAATGTTCAAGTGAGTATTTGCCTTTTGGTTTTGCCAATACTTTTTTCCAATGGTTTTCAGCATTGGCAAAAGGTGGTTATTGATGATGCTAAAGAGCTTTTCTGACAATTGACACACTTCTTGAGGAAAGAATATGAGAATAGGGAGATGACTGACAGCTGCTAATCTCAGAGGCATTCAATTGGTTCTCTGCACCACTTTATTGAAATCTCATTCCAATATTGATAGGACAGCTTTTTTAACTGACTTATCACAAAGCATTTTAGGTTTCTCTCGTAGTCCCTTCTGAATCCTATATACTTTAAAATAGGCCTTCTGAAATCTGTTTTCAAGCTTCTCCTATTTTCTTTGATGAGCCTTCAGTTGACCTTCGGGAAGAGTTTTGTTGATGTCAGTAAGCCTTGTCACAAGACATCTGAAGCTGCTACTGGTCTGTTCTTCTCAGCAGTTAGCAAGAGAGCCTGGAATATCTGTATCACTGCATTTGCTAACTCTTTGCTGGCTTCCGAAGAGAGTATGTAGATAGTCCTGATGCCACCGTCTGAGATTACTGCATCCTTCCCATGATCCACACGGCTGTGGGATCGTTCTGAGCTCATCTCTACTGCTTCACCTTCACATTCATGCACTGTTTTCTAGCATAATCAGTGCCACTGGAATTGTGCGATTGTGAGGCTGCATCACCCATTGCCCGTCACCTGCCGCATAATCTAAAGATTTAAAAAAAATGTGTTTCTATCTCGAACGGTTCAAAAGGTACTAAAAATGCAGCAACATGTATTGCCGCTCAGTGGAAGGCTCTTTGCACAGCTGGACTGGTCACCTTTCTGTTCCTTATTGCTAAATGCGGGTGTTAAAGGTGTTAAACTGTTAAAATGACGAAAGAATGAATTAATATTGTTCCAAAATATACCGCATTATGCTGTATAATGTGCCCTTTCTTGCCGAATAATTTACTCAACCCTGGCGCACAATTTGACCCGCTCCTGCTGCATACAGGGACATCTTAAGGATTTTGGGGGCCCTGGGCCAAAGATATTTTGGGGCCCCTGTTCAGAACAGCTTTGAATTTATGATCCAATTTGAGCCCCTGTTTCCCATGCCGTTTCCGCTTCCTCAGCTGCGTTAGCGATCCAGTTTGCATCATAGGCATTAGCCTATATATTCCCGATGAAACCGGACGCGCGCAGCTGACAGCGGTAGGATTTAGTGTTTCCTGCCCTGCTACTAGGTTTTTAATACTTTTTAAATTGTATATGTGTGGCTGAATTACTCTGTGCTTTTTAACAGTTTCTCCTACCTATGCGCACTTGCACTTTACTTTATTCTGCTTGCCTACACCTCAGCTGCTCCTATTCGCATCTCGCTTTTCCTCCAGTCCTGGTCCGCTGCGGCTGATACACTGATTGTGCGGAGGGCTGGGGCTACTATCAGGCTCCTCACCTCCGCCCACGCAATTTCCGCTTCCTCAGCTGCGTTAGCGATCCAGTTTGCATCATAGGCATTAGCCTATATATTCCCGATGCAAACGGACGTGTGCAGCAGGCGCGCCAAACGCAAGCCCGTCTGCGCCCATCAGCGTCCCGAGGCGTCCGGCGCCGGCCATGCTGCCCAGTTCCCCTCCGGTGAGTTTCTTCCACTATATTACAATAGGGAAAAACTGCTTAGCCTTAGGCGGCTACCATTATGTCAGTGTACAGCGGCTGATCCGAGCTTGGAGGTAGACTTTCGATGCAATAAGTGCAACTGGTCTCTCCTCCAGCCCAGGAAACTCGCACCCAAGTTCTTCCCACGCAACAATAAGTGTAATAAACAATAAGAAAACAGAGGACTTAAAGGCCACTCTTTTAAATTGTCGCTCTATGCAAAAGCATGAACCACACATTTATGACCTACTGTTAGACGAACAGCCTGATCTTTTATTTCTCACTGAGACCTGGCTGTCTGAAGCCTCCAACCCTACTATCACCTCGGCCATCCCTACGGGTTATAAAATCCTGAGGAGGGACCGTCCGAGTGGGAAGGGGGGCAGTGTCACCATAATTTACAATCAAAAACTAGACTGCTCTCCCATCCCGATGGAAAACATCGAGGCGCAGAGTCCTTAGGCTTCCGCTGTACCTTATCCCCCCATCATAGCATAGCTGGTTTTCCGATTTACAGACCTCCCGGTGCAATTGGAAATTTTATTACTACGCTTAATACAGCCACCACGTCCCTGGACTTAAAATACAACAACTGCCTTATTCTGGGAGATTTCAATATACACATGGACAATGGAAAAGCCTCTCAAACAATTTCCTTGTTGGAGACGCTGTAGGCCTGCAACATGCTTCCATCTATTTCTTTGGCCACCCATGGGAAGGGCCATACCCTAGACCAAATCTTTCACAACTTTGACATATCAGTAAGCCTACCTCTTCCCATTACCTGGTCTGACCACCTCCTATTAAAATTCGTCATTCCCAACTCTGCCACAACCCCTCGGGCTAACGCAGGGCAGAGGGTCCCTAATTACAGAACGTTCCATAAAATATCCATCCCGATGTTAGCAGACGCCATCGGTCGTTCCTCACCGGAGCTGTCTGGCTGCCCCGACTCGGATGCCCTCTCAATAGATTCATGGCTCCGAACCAACATTGGTGCAGCGGTACCGATTGTTTCCCGCTCCTCAAAGAGGTCGGCCCCACCAGCTCCATGGTTTAACGATTCCCTCAGATCTAGCAAAAGAAATTGTAGAAAAATGGAACGAAAATGGCGTAAATCCTATCTACCTGAGGACAGGAAGGTGTATAAAGACACCTTAAAAGCTCATTACATTCTCGTGAAGGCAGCCAAGAAAAACTTCTTTCAAACCAAGATAGAAAATGCCCAAAATAAGAGTAAGGAAATCTTTAGCATAGTTAAATCCTTTAGCGCCCGAAAGCCAGCACAAAGGAAGGGCCATGCACAGAAGAATGGTCTAAGCAAATAGCTCAATTCTTCCACAAAAAGATCTTCGTGATCCAACAAGCCTTCACTAACATCTCAGAGGAAGAACTGACATTCTACCTTAGTTCTAATAGCAAATTTCACCTCTTGGATCCTCCATCTTTACTAACTTTCCCTGAGTTTCAGCTTGAAGAGTCACTGACCCTTCTCCAAAGCATTAAGTCTGGCTCTCCTACCGACCCATGTCCAGCGAATATCCTGAACCTATTAGCTCCCACCATAAACCCCACGGTAAACCAGCTCTTTAATGCTTCCCTCTCCTCAGGCAACATGCCGAAATTATGGAAGAATGCTAAGATTCTTCCACTAATAAAAAGGCTAACACCAAACCGATGGAGCCTGCCAACTACAGGCCAATCTCCTTTCTTCCGGCCCTCTCCAAAGTATTAGAGAAGCATGTAAACAAGGCCCTCCAAAAACACATTGAAGATGGGAAGCTCCTTCATGAGTCCCAATCCGGTTTTAGGGCTAACTACAGTACGGAGTCCGCTCTGCTGGAAGTGACTGAATTTCTCAAGGGTAAGCTGGACCAGGGAGGCAAGGCTGTTCTGATACTGCTCGATCTGTCGGCGGCCTTCGATACGGTCCCACATTAGAGGCTCCTGGAGAGACTTGCTAACATCGGCCGGGGGGACCGCCTTAACATGGATGTCATCCTTCTTGGCAAATGGATCTCAGGACATCTGGCTCCCCCTTTTCTCATCCCCGGTTCCGGCCATGAATGTAGGTGTCCCTCAGGGCTCCATTCTCAGTCCTACCCTTTTTAATATATATCTATCCCCCTTGCATTTCTGGTAGAGGAAGAGGGCGCCAAAATTGTTTCCTATGCGGATGACACTCAGCTGTTTTTTACATGTGAAAAAGGAACCGACATTGACGGGGCAATGATTAGGTCTTGCCTCACAAAGGTTTTTAACTGGCTTAAGATCAATCAGCTGAAGTGCAATCCTGACAAAACTGAAGTTGTTTTCTTTGGTAATCCAGAAACACCTGACTGGAGCGCTTAGTGGCCAAAAGATCTGCCGCCCCCGCCCGCGGAAAAGGAGAAAGTCAAAAACTTAGGAATTGTCATAGACAAGACACTCTCCATGCGCATTCAAATCCAAAATCTAACTGGCGCTTGCTTTGGCATACTCCGGATGCAAAAACAATTCCTGCCACTGTTACCGCTTGGGAGCAGAAAGATCGTGGTGCAGGCTCTGGTGACATCAAAGCTTGACTATGTCAACAGCTTGTACCTCAGTCTTCCCAAATCTCTTATCCAGCGCCTACAAGTGGTACAAAACGCGGCGGCCAGAGCCATCCTGAGACCTAAACACAGATCTAGTATGACCCCTATTCTTAAGTCTTCTACACTGGCCCCGCATAAAAGAACAGATCGACTTCAAAGCGATGACCATCTTCTTTAAAGCTTTCCACGGCTTAGGAGCCGGCTACCTAAATAAGCGCGTTAATCGCTACACAACATCTAGACCCCTAAGATCTTCCAATGCCAACCTGGCCATCGTGCCTAAAATATGCTGTGCCCGCACTGGAGGCAGATCCCTCGGCTTTCTAGGTGCAAAATTGTGGAATAGACTCCGAGTCTCTGAGACTAACCACAGACCTACTCTCTTTCAGGAAGAACTTAAAAACCTGGCTTTTTAATAACTGATGGGTCTTTTACGCACGTTTTCCTCCCGCTGTCACGCGCCAGGACACTCTAGTCTGAGGAGCTGCGCGATTTATTAATTACACTATTTCATTTCATTAGGTCCCTGGCAGTGCAAAGGAACACTCGTCCAAATTCTAAGGGCCTTATGTATGAGGCCTTGCTTCACTTTTATGCCGCCAGTGCGTCACTTTTTGTGACGCACCGGCAGCGTAAAAATGTGCCATGTTGCGCCCTATTTACAAAGTGACGCATCTAGGCAGATGCGTCACTTTGCAAACCCCAGCTCCACATTATACCAGCGTCAGGTATAATGTATGCAGGGTGGGTGTTCCCCCGCAAAAAGCCTCGTAGAAGTGGCACATTGAAATCTATGAGAACTCAGTGCGCCACTTCTAGGACGCCATTGCATCAATATCTTACACCAGCCTCACAGCAGGCGTAAGACTGATGCAGGCCCTTTCACATGGGGCTTGCCCCATGTGAAAGGACACATTGCTGGAGTTAAGTCTATTTTCAGACACATCCCAGCAATGCATCACTTTGCGCCTACAGATACGTCAGAAATACTGACGTATCTGTAACTCCCTGTGACATGATGCGTCATACAGTAAATATAACGCATCCATCATGTCGCAAGGAGGACGCACTAAGAAGTGACGCATCCATGTTTTCACACAGCGATGCATCACTTCTCATAAATAAGGCCCTAAATGTGTTTACATCTAATATTCAGGGATGGTTATGTGTGTTTTCAATATTGTAACACAGCAGCAGCTCACCAATATTACTGCAAATAATCTCTGTGACGCCCTCCCATTTCTTATATGTTAGGCCTTGTTTTGATCTGAAAGAAACTTTTTTATGTATATTGCATGAAACATAAACACAACATTTCTCTGCAAAATGGCTGTACTGAACTCTCACACATCAGGTACATAAAAATAAATTGAAGGAAAACAGTATTTAAAACAATCTGTTTTAGAAATAGTCAAGGTCATTAGGGCAAAACTCTGGAGAACGGAGCTGACTCTGTCAGGGGGCCCCCTGAAAGGCTGGGGCCCTGGGCCAGAGCCCACTTTGCCCATGCATTAAAACGTCTCTGGCTGCATAATTCCAGTGGCCCTGAGCAAAATTAAAAAGGCTTCATATACTTTCCGTCTGATGGGGACGCTATTCAAGCAATTTATTGCAACACTATCAAGACCCTTAAAGTTGTCAAAACATTCTGCCTATATGTCGAACTGTTCTCTGGAGAGTGATGAAGTAAATTGTGAGAAATAGGCCATTATTTGTGAGTTGAAACAGTAATGTCCAGTAGCGTAGCAAGGATGCCATGGCTCTGGTGCAATTTCTATTGGGAAAGTAAAATGCAACCATTATCAGGATTCAATGGGATCCTCAAGCATCTGTGCCCAGGTGCCACTGCTCCTGCTGCACCAATGGTAGCTATGCCCCTGAGCATGCAATAGTGGTAAGATTGGGTACATGATCCTGTTACTAGTTTACTGTGTACACAGTTCTACCCACAGCACTGAGCACAAACATCTTTCCATAAGGTAAATGTGGAGAGCCATCAGGTCTAAAATGTTGGTTTATTGCCACCCCTCTATCCCTTCTGGGGAGTGGTGCTTGATCAGATCTCCGAGATCGTGAGTCAAATAATTGCATTTCCCCTGAAGCTGATCATTTTTCTTCTTATCATGGACATTAGTTCTAACATATTGTCTGGGAATATGTTAATCCGCTGTGCAACCTTTGTCGCGACTTCTCGCATAATTTTCAAGTGTAATACTGAACCTCCTAAATCCGACGATTGGAGGAAGGGAATGAGAGAATTTATGGCGATAGAAAAACGGATGAACAGAATGTAAGTAAGTAAGTCCGTTTTTATATAGTGCAGCTACTCACCCTTACGGGTCTCAAGGCGCTGGGGGCCGTCGTGGAAATTAAGTGAGCTATTGCCCAGAGTCACATGGTGCTGAGCTGCCGCCGGAGCCAGGGATTGAACGGTGAACCCTGTGCTCCGAAGTCAGCTGCCCTGGCCGCTGCACCACACCTCTCCACTGTCGACTAGAGGGATTGAGTTGGATTGAATCTGCAGGGATTCAAGGAGCTGCTGAGAGAAGGAAGGTTGTGCCGGCTGCACATGGAGTGGGGAGGGCTCATTCTCTTCATTTCATTAAATTTTCATTGATGCCGGGATCCACACATCAACCAGTGTTTCCCAATAATTGCACTAACCTAACCTCTCAGGTGGCATACTTCAACCTGAATGTAAATATTGTTTGCTGCTACCTGCACAGGGGTGGGAACACTATTTGGTATTTTCTCATACAATAGGACAGGACATACATCAATATGAATCAACATGTCTCTATTCTGGATAGTGAGCATAAAAAACGTTATGTAACTTTTATTGAAACACATACACAAATGGTTGGGTCTTGTGTTCATCTTTTATTCACAGTATTGTCGGTTGGAGAGTGGTGACTTGATTGTACCGTAACATGCCCACGGCTCTCCAGAAATCAGGTTTCAAATTGTAATGGGAAAACATTTTTTCAGTCAAACAGTTTTCATCCTCATTCCCACGTGCCCTAGTGGCTCACTGGCATTGCCACTAGTGAAATAAGTACTCTCCCTCCACTCCTTCTCTCGGGCATGGGCGATCTTTCCTGAGTGGTAGTGTCCCATCAACTCCGGGTAGTGAACTGTAAATGGGGAACATTTAACTTGTCACGTGAGGAGGTGTGGAAGTAATGTGCCATAAATGCCTATGCTGGGTCTACATAAGGCCAATGATATCCATCTAGGAATACAAAGGTCTGAGGCCTTGGCTGTGGACCAAACACTGTGAGAAGGAACCTACCACTGAGAGTAAACACTCAGTCCTAGTGCCCTGTATCTCACCCATGCAAAAAGAACAGATGATGAACGGAATGCTGCAATAATCAAACATTCACCCCCAGTCACAGATCTGGGTTAAATCCATCGTTTTTTTGCACGCCACACCGTTCCAGTTTAGACCCAGCCATATGCAAATCAGTCTTGACCCTGTTCCTTATGAGAACAGTCCAGCCCGAACTGTCAGGCCAGGTCCTCTCTGGATCAGAAACAAGCATCCTGGGACCGGTTTCGGTGTAACAACCCTCATCAACCAGGCTAGCTTGAATCTTGTGGCGTAGCGAGCACGGGGCCCACGTCTGGGCATACCCTTCCCACTTAGGGCGACTGTATCTCACCCACGGCATTGGTAGCCCTTAACAGTTACTAGCTATACTTCGCTCATGTACTGCCCAATAAGGACCTGCAGCCCCGGGTTCAGCAGCTCCTGCCCATTCCTGCATCGCTGCATATGGTAAAGATGGGATCCTTGACATGGAGATCCTCAAGGAAATCTGTCCACCAGTTCCGTGACTGGGCATGATACCAAGTTATCTAGTCCTTGGGTCCCTAGATGCCCCAGTCCTTCTTGTCACGTGGAGAGTAATAGACTAAGGCCCTGATTACAAGTTGCGCGGTTAATTCCAACCCATGCGTAAACCCCTGTTTACGCACAATTCGGAATTATGAGTTTGGTTTTATTTAAAACATCCGATAATTATCGGATGCATTAAATAACCCAACATTGGTTACATTTCGGCAGGTCAAACAGGCCAAAATTTAACAGGTGGAAATGTGTACAGTATTTACCATACCATGCAGCTTTTGGTATGTTAAACACCAAAATCAGCATGTTAATCTCCATTAACTCGAGATAGGTGCTATTTATCGCACCCGATAAATGACAAACACCAGGGTATCGTTATTTACCAGGTGCAATAAATAGCACCTTTACTTGTAATCAAGCCCCAACAGGGTAAGCACCTATAAGTATCAGGTCCCTGCCACCCATACTGGGCTTGGTAGGGCAGAAGCCCTGCAGGCCTGACCCAGAGTCAGCACCTGGGAGCAGAGGCGTTTTAAGGCATGGGCAAAGTGGGCTCTGGCCCAGGGCCCCAGCTTTTCAGGGGGGGGGCCTGATAGAGCCAGCTCTGTTCTGCAGAGAGTATTGCCCTGATTACCTTAAATAATTCTAAAACAGATTGTTTTAGATACTGTTTTGCTTTAATCTATTTTTAATTTGGGTGATGTGTGACTTCCTATTACAGCCATTTTGCAGTTTCTTTTAGATTAAAACAGGACCTCACATATGAGAAATGAGAGGGTGTCATATAGATTATTTGCAGTAATATTAGTGAGCAGCTGCTGTATTGCAATATTGAAAGCACACATCACTATCCCTGAATATTAGATGTAAACACATCTAGAATGTGTACAAGTGTGCCTGTGTACTGTGACATGGTCGAAGAGGGCATGAAAGAACTGGAATTGGAGCATAACTCAAAACAGTTGCGAACAGGGGCCCCCAAACTCCTTAAGATGTCTGCCTGGGAGCATAACTACGCTCTCTCCAGAGATCCCTTAATTCCCACTATGTCTAAACTCCTCAAATGGTCGAGGGTAACACATTTACACGTGTGGCCAGACCAATCAGATCACAGCACCTGGTGGCGTAGCAAAAGTAAACAAACATCGAAAAGTAATCTGCAGTGGGCCCTTTACACTGTTGAGCACCAATGCCACTGCACATCTCCAACCCTCCCCCAAACAAGCACACCCCCTTTCCTCACCGGTCCTTGCATCAACCTGCATTCCTGGAGCAGATACAGTGTATGCTTCCTTCCAGGCTTGTAAATACAAGTCTGACCTGGTGGTCAGCAGGCAAGGTACCTACTGCAGTCCTTAAACACTAAAAGACATTTCCAAACAGGCCTGTGGGCAAAAGTAGGCCTACGTAGTCCCCTTTCAAAGGTGGACCAACCACTGTGGACCAATCAAGGGTTTGCATTTACACCAGCAGACACCAATTATCCTGCCTGATACACCCATCTATTTACACGAGCCTTAAGAGCTCACAGAGACTCTACCTCTCACGCCCTTCCAACTAAGTGCATATGTAGAACACGTCTCTTTCATACTCTAAAACCTGTACGGAATCAGAAACTTCTGTCACAGCACTGTACAATTTCTACATATAAAATACACTAACTGTGTACACTGCAGTGCATGTTCACATCTAAACCTGATCTGTTCTTGTCCAATTGAATGGCTCTTCCAATACTAGAAAATTACCAAAAATATGCGGTGCTAAAAGGTACAGTAATTAGTTTCCTGTTTTCAGTGTTCATTCTCAGTAGACTCCAGTGGTTTGCTAACTTTTGCAAATCAGCTCAGCCCCCATAAAAATTATTCGAAACGGTGTTTTCAGATGTATTCGAAACAAATATGTTAATGTAGTGCGCGTACAACTTGCATATTTGATATGAAGCAAGAATATAGCATGATCAACAATCTGCCCTTCCCCACTGGTTTTGTATGCAGTTGTGTTCTGGCAGGCTGGCTAAGCAGCGTTTCTGTGCTTTGCATGGATGTATCTATATCAGTCATTGCAGCTCTCACTGTGTGCCCTGTCATGCTCAGTCCCTTAACTCTGTCTCACACACTGTCCACAATCACTGCCTCTCATGCTCTAAAGACTCAGTAGGTGTACACATCTATTCATTGGCCCCCTACTTTATTGTCCTGTGAATATTGTTTATTAAGCCAACTCCTGCTCCCTGTTGGATGTCATTCACATGATCCCTGCTTAATATTATAATATTTTCTAGTGCTGGGGGATTAACACATTCCTTTGTGGAATTACACATTTCCCTGAGTTGCACCAGATTAATTTGTATCTGTGCATGCTTAAATATCCCGAAAACCCATTCTTTCAGCGAGCTCAAAAACTGCTGCTCTGCATTCTTTGCATGCCTGCATAGAAGTGATGTTGCTATTATGGCGATAGTCACAGCTGCTAAGCGGCCCGATGCCAAGTGTAACACTTGATTTCTTTTGTGACTTTTTAACAAACTTCCCCATACAGTCTGGGATTTTATAATTCTGATTTTAACTTTATCAGTAGGGGCTCAAATACTCGATCAGCAATTGTTGTTGGCTAAAAAGCCACGACTGGCTGAAGGTGCCACAGACAAAACTGGGCCTGTAACTGGGCATTATTCTGTTTTTGTATGTGGAATTGTTTTCCATCTGCTTACCGCTCACTTCATTTACTTTCGGAAGGCATTTAAAGTTGTTTCAAAATCATCCTTATTTATAAGTGGCAGCCACCTTATTTGAAGGAGGGACGTATTTTCCGGTGTTTATCAGTTTACATCAATAAGGACAGTTTCCCTTTCGATTGGGTTTGCCTGGCTTTTAAAGGTAAAAACTGAAAACAGGAAAGCACATCTATAATACATGAATAGCCAATGACCTCTATGCTGCAACCGCAGCATCACTTCAAAATCCTATAACTCACACTTCCCTATTAGATCAAATCATGTGATATGGTGGGATCAGTTGCACCCTAGACTTTAGACTTGAGTTCAACAGTAATTCCATATCCCCTCCTTTCACACTCCCTAAGGTATCCAAACCGACACCCCAGAATCCAACATCTGGTTTTGCTAAAGGGTATTATCTTACCACACCACGGGCTTGCCAGCAACCTAATTTGGGTCAACTTGGGTGCATCAAATTCACATCTTTCGGGCACTCAAAAGTGCACAACTACCGCTCTCATTAGAGGGTCAATGTCTTTGGCACCAACGCAATTGCAGTCATCACCAGACAATTTCTCCAAGTCCCCCTCAAGGTCTCTCAGAGAAATCTCATCCACTGGACAAAGTAAAAAAACAACTAATAAATATATTTCCTGCTTTGCAAAACAAAAGTTCCATAGGGTGTGATACTTTTTAAATATATTTTCTGAGGTATGATATGGTGTGAGTCCCCGCCAGAAGATTCCAAGAATCCTAGGTTTCATTATCAGACAAAACTGAGTCAATAGAATTGGGAAAGGGAAATCTTGTTCAGATTGAGTTAGAAGGCGATGACCAAAAATGAACTAAACAAACAGAAAGGAAGCAGAATCAGGCTCAAGGCAGATCCTGAATCACTGCCAGTAAAAGCGGACAGGGAAAAGGAGTCTTGATCCTTCACAGCTCTCTGGATGGCACATACTCATCGGGTGGCCCACTACCCATACGGGGTGTGGCCTGGCCATATTTCGGCCATCTTGAACCTGTGCTAAAATCTTATTCTCTGTCTCTACTTTGCTCTACTTTGTTCTTCCCTTCCATGGAAACATGTGCTTGTGGATGGTTCCGTCTTGCTGCCAAATTCCATTGTTGATGCTAACAGCATTTCTGAGCTCGTACTGCCATATACTAGCAAATATATTGTTCAGTGCGCCTTCTCACCCTTTTTTAACTATTCATTACGCTTCACTTCACTATGGATAGTTTCTGTGACCAGGAGTATTCTGAAATACTTGTTGATTTTTAGCTAACTAACTATACCAAATAAATCAAGTCCTGGTGACTTTCTGTCCTTCGCTGGTGTCTCTTCTCGAGTGACCTCTAAACATATCAGAAGATCCAAGAAGAGACATGTTTGACCAAAACAAGCACATCCCAGTAGTGCCTCAATTGTGTAACCAATCTTCTCACTAAGTTCCTCCATATGGATCTAACTGCTGTTAGGCTCTAATAGCACAGGAGCAGCACAGCCACACTAGCTGTTCTTTGTGCTCAATGCCATAGGGAAATGACACATTCTGGACTGCAGGCCCAGAAACCCACATTTGTCTTCCTCCGAATTAAATGCATACACAAGCTGTAAGGGTGCCATACTTGTCGTTTATTCACAGTATCCCATGTCGCACCAGGGTACAAATACCCATGGCACTCCAGAATGTCTGGCTCACACACAGAGAAACCTATACTCGGTCACATTATTTCTCATTCTCTGGTGCCATAGTGCCCCCTGACACTCACACTAGTGAAGTAATTACATTCCCTCCAATCCTTCTTTTAAGCAGGGATGCCTCGCCCCTCCCTAAGTGGCACAGACCATACTTGTCCCAGAGGTAGTGCATTGTGAACCATGAATGCACAATTTTTCAAGTCAGCAGATGGGGGAGTAATGTCCCCTCAATACTTATTTGGGTGTACACCTATATATTGGACTACTATCAGTGATCTTCAGCTAAACATACAAAGGTATGAGGCCATAGCAGTGGGTCAAAGTTTCTGTGGGAATAAGCCCCCCTTTGAAAGTAAATGCTCCCCCCTGTGCCCTCATACTCATCTATTGGGTTGGGGGCTCTTAGTGTTGACTTGCTGACTTTTGCCAATGTAAGAAAATCGAACTTTTATGCTATGTTTCCCACTGATTTGCTTGAGTTTTGTAACCTTGGGTGATTATTGTTCTGGTGCATGGGCAGTTTGGGCCTACCAAACAGTCCCTGTGTGCATGTGCCTTTTCATAAGCACTGAATGCCTCAACGCTCACCTTTGGAGCAAACCATGCAGTTTGAGCAGTGGAACAGCTTTGTAGAACTACAGCCAAGGCCTGGATGCTTAGTGTAAATAAACCTGAATCAGTTATTAAAATTGAAATGATATAAATAACACTGTATAAGTCAGGTGTGCCCCGACCTTGTCAAAGCTAGGCACAGTTGCATAAACCTTAAATCTAAAATGTTCATTCGCACTCACTTATATTTAAAAAATGGATATTGAACTGAACTGCTATTTTAAAAGTGAATCTGTAGCCACCCTGCATGCTTTTTAAGCTTGTGGACTTTCAAAACCTGTTTCTTCATAACTTCAGGAATTCTGGCTTCATTCCCTCAGAAAGACTCTTCTATTACATTTAAATTCACCTTATAAAACCTGCTCCAATCACTCGCAAAGAAGGGAGCTGCTTGGGACTGAGAACAGGTTCAAAGACTACCTGGTTTAAGAATTCTCTCTGTCTAGTAATGGACTGAGTAGTGGTGACCTCTGCTTTATCTTGAATCTCTGGACCTGAAAGTTTACTCTGTGGTTCAGGGAAGCGGATCTGTTGCTGATCCACAAGGGCAAAAAGGGTATAGGATAGGACTAGGAGAAGCTTATCTCCTGTGAAACGTCTTCCCTACCTAAGGGTAAAGTATAGAAGATGCAAGGAACAGAGACAGCTATATCTAGCAAAACAGTGAGAGCAGTGATGACTGAACATTGCTCTGTGAATTGGACTTTTGGCGTGCCAGAGAAGAAATTACATCCCTCATCATTTAGATATTTAATCATCAGATACTGTGACATGATAGGTTTATCTGAGGGCCAGGAAAGCTGGTCTCTCCATGACCCACAATGACTGTAGGATCCAGGGACTAACTATGAAGCTTTTCTGTTATGTAAACTCGTTCCAGAGGAAGAAGTATCGAAGATCCAAGAAACAGTGACCGCTACATCTGTCTGGAAGAAATCCAACAAGACTAACGTGAATGGACTTTTGGCTGTGGTCCTGACTAAACGTGTAGAAAGCCTTATTTCCTAGCAAAAACTAATAATGTAGTGGGCACCCCAAAAACCAAATTCCATAATAGGTGCATTTTAGAAATTGGGATTCTGGTGGGCATAGGTATGCACCCTGTCCAAGCAAAAGCCACAATCCTAGTCAGGGTAAGCTAGATACACACTAAAAGATAACTTGTCCTCACCCTCTGGTAGCTTGGCACAGACCAGTCAGGCTTATCTAAAGAGGCAATGTGTAAATTACTTGTACAACACACACACAGTAACGCTATGAATACACCACAAAAATACTCCACACAGGTTTATATAAATAGGCTATTATATTATAAACAAAACAAGATAAAACAGCAAAGATCGAATGTATAGAAGTTGAGATATTGAATTTAAAAAAAGAATAAATGCAGTAAATTGCTTAGATGCAAGTAGCGCTAAAAGGCTACTTTAGATAGTGCTGGACCGGGGCAAAGTCAAAGTTCGGGCCGACCTCGTGGAAGCGCAGGCCGGGTACAGGAGCCACGCAGGCCCCGGTGAACAAAGTACCTTTCCTGGTCGCAAGCAACGAGATGTGTCGATCTTCTCCACGCAGTCAAGGTGATGTGTCAGTTCTGAAGACGGGTGCCGGAGTCGGAAGGCGTTGACTGATGTGCCAGATTCTACGGGATGCATTGATCTCACCAAGCGGCAGTGATGCGCTGTCGGATGCATCGATCTCGGGTGGCAAAGCGTTGGTTCCGATGTGGTGCGCTGATTTTACTACCGCAACCGGTTCTCCGGTTCTGTTACACAGACACAAGATGTGTCGAAATCCGTGTTGCAAGTATCTGGGCCACTTTCAGTGAGCCAGGCACAGGAGCAAAGGTAGAGACTTTGATTTCCCTGAGTCTCAAGCAACAGGAGGCAAGTCAACAAGCCCTTGGAGATCATTTGAAGTGAAGGCAGAGTCCATCTCTCCTTCAGCAGAGTCAGAGAGAAACAGGCAGCAGGGCAACAAACAGAAAAGTAGGCCTTCCATATCAGCAGTCTAGTTGAGTCCTTTAGGCAGCACAGCAGCTCCTCTGGCAGGGCTTCATTTACAAGTCCAGTGGTGTCTAATTTTAGGGGCTCAGAGACCCAGTACTTATACCCAAAAGTGGCTTTGATGCAGAGGTGACTTCAAAGCAGCCCTCTGAAGTGCACCAGTATCCCTTTCAACCCAGTCCTGTCTGACAGGATACCAGGATATCTGTGGGGGGGTAATCAGTCCTTTGTTTCTAGGGCAGGACACAGCCAATTCAAGAGGAAGTGTTAGCCCCTCCCCTCCATTCTGCCCAGGCAAGGCCATCAGAATGCAGATGTGCGTAGATGGGTATTCAGACACACTTATTCTTCCTGTGTTGTGGCTGTCTAGAGGGAATGCACCAAGTGTAGCTGTCACCCCATCCCGGACGTGTATTGGGGCTAGGCTGTCAGGCACACAGAGCAGTAAGTGCAGAGAAATGTCAACTTTCTAATAGTGGCATTTCTAAAATAGTGATGTTAAATTTAACTTCACCAGTAAGTAGGATTTAGCAATACCATTTCCATACATATGAAACATGAAAAAGCAACTCCTCTCTGATCGGGAATTACAGCTTAAAAGTGAATTAAGGAATTCCCAATGCTAACCTATGAGAGGAGTAGGCCTCACAGTAGTGAAAGACGAAATAGGCTGTTTGTCACAACGTGGAAAATCCAGACATAAAAGTTAATGTTGTACCTTTTACTTACATAGCACCCTGCCCTTAGGGCTACCTCTGGCCTGCCTTAGGGGTGACTTATATGTAATAAAAGGGGAGTTTTAAATGTAAAGTCATTTTAAATGCAAGTAGTTTTAAATGCCAAGTAAAAGTGGCAGTAAATTGCACACACAGGCACTGCAGTGGCAGGCCTGAGAAGGGTTTGAAAGGCTACTTTTGTGGGTGGCTCAATCAGTGCTGCAGCCCACTAGTAGCATTTAAGTTACAGGCCTTGGGTATATGGTATACCACTGCAAAAACAACAGTTGATGGACAGAATGCAGAACAATGTCATACATTCACCCCAGTACAGAGATCTGGGCCTAAATCCATCGTTTTTTTGCTCACCATGCCATTCCAGTTTGGACCCAGCCATATGCAAATCAGTCTTGACCCTGTGCCTCATGGGAACAGTCCAGCCCGAACTGCCAAGCCAGGTCCTCCCTGGACTGGAAACAAGCATCCTAGGACCGGTTTCGGGGTTTCACCCCTCTTCAGCCAGGATAGCTTGATTCCAGTGGCATGGAGAGCACGGGACCCACGTCTGGGCATACCCGTCCCACTCGGGGTGACAAATGCAAAAACAACAGTTGATGGACAGAATGCAGAACAATGTCATACATTCACCCCAGTACAGAGATCTGGGCCTAAATCCATCGTTTTTTGCTCACCATGCCATTCCAGTTTGGACCCAGCCATATGCAAATCAGTCTTGACCCTGTGCCTCATGGGAACAGTCCAGCCCGAACTGCCAAGCCAGGTCCTCCCTGGACTGGAAACAAGCATCCTAGGACCGGTTTCGGGGTTTCACCCCTCTTCAGCCAGGATAGCTTGATTCCAGTGGCATGGAGAGCACGGGACCCACGTCTGGGCATACCCGTCCCACTCGGGGTGACAAATGCAAAAACAACAGTTGATGGACAGAATGCAGAACAATGTCATACATTCACCCCAGTACAGAGATCTGGGCCTAAATCCATCGTTTTTTGCTCACCATGCCATTCCAGTTTGGACCCAGCCATATGCAAATCAGTCTTGACCCTGTGCCTCATGGGAACAGTCCAGCCCGAACTGCCAAGCCAGGTCCTCCCTGGACTGGAAACAAGCATCCTAGGACCGGTTTCGGGGTTTCACCCCTCTTCAGCCAGGATAGCTTGATTCCAGTGGCATGGAGAGCACGGGACCCACGTCTGCCCGAAACCGGTCCTAGGATGCTTGATTCCGGTCCAGGGAAGACATGGCTTGGCAGTTCGGTCTGGACTGTTCCCATGAGGCACAGGGTCAAGACTGATTTGCATATGGCCATGTCTGAACTGGGGTGGCGTGGTGAAGCAAAATAACGATGGATTAAACCCAGATCTGTGACTGGGGGTGAATGTTTGCCATTGTGCAACATTCCGTCCATCATCTTGTGTGTTTTGCAATTCGCCCCAAGTGGGAAGGGTATGCCCAGACATGGGTCCCGTGCTCACTGCGCCACTGGAGTCAGGCTATCCTGGCTGATGAGGGCTGAATGCCCGAAACCGGTCCTAGGATGCTTGATTCCGGTCCAGGGAAGACATGGCTTGGCAGTTCGGTCTGGACTGTTCCCATGAGGCACAGGGTCAAGACTGATTTGCATATGGCCATGTCTGAACTGGGGTGGCGTGGTGAAGCAAAATAACGATGGATTAAACCCAGATCTGTGACTGGGGGTGAATGTTTGCCATTGTGCAACATTCCGTCCATCATCTTGTGTGTTTTGCTATATGGTATACCACCCCAAAAGGGACTTACAAGTAAATTAAATAGGTCAATCAGGTATACACCAATTCCACACGTTTAGTGAAGAAGCACATGCACTTTAGCACTGGTTAGCAGGGGTAAAGTGATCAGAGTCCTAAGGTCAACAAAAGATTCAGCAAAACGTGGAGGCAAAAAGATTGGGGGAAGACCACCCTAAGTCTGAAAGGTCTAACAGTGCAGAGTACAATACCTATTGTTTTCAAATTTCATTTTTTTTTATGTCATATGAATCATTTCTTATATACAATAAATCAATCAGCAAAATGATAATATTATAGAAAATAGAAGGTCATCATCTTACAATCCTCAAATGCTATTATATTTTGCATTTTTTATTTTTTTTATTGTCATTTTTCAAACAGTACATAGGTACAGTAGCATGAGCACATCATCAATATTTGAATGACATATAGGAAACGAATCGCATGGTACAGCCATTCATAACATATACATTTATAAACATTAGTTCTATAGCTCAGGTGACGTACAGATTGATTGCGTGTTTCTGAGTAACTCATGTCTTCGTGCTCTTTACCTGGGTGCTAGGTTCTTGTATCTTAAAGGGTAATACATTGCATCTTAGTTTCCCAAAGGGCTAGGGTTCCCCTCGAACTGGTAATTGCTTTCATTACCACCCGCCAGGTGTATCTCCTTGTCTGTCTATCATGCCTGGGTTGGTTAACAGATAGGTGCGTAAGGGGTCCCAAATGTGTCTTGGCCTAGAGGATATAGGGAGTAATTCCACGTAGTTCAGTGTTTGCTCCTGTCAAAAGAGAAGATCTTGTAACCATTCCTTAAATTTAGGGGCTCGCCCCCTGCCCCATCTGCACTCCACTTTTCGTTTGGCCAGGAATAATCCTAATGCTATGTAGCGTTTGTATGCCGGGGGTATCTCTTACGTGTACCCAAAGAGCGCGGTTATGGGTGACGCCGTCAACGAGATGAAGGACATCTGCCCTAGGGCTTCGAGTACCTGGTTCCAATAGTGTTTAATTGGCGCACATTCCCATACAATATGTAGGAAGCCTGCTTTTTCTTGCCCGCATCTATCACAGGCGTCATTGCCTCGCAGTTGAAATTTGAACATTTTGACAGGCGTGTAATATATTGTATGGATGTTTTTAAAATGGATGATGTGCAGTCTACTGCTTGCTGACACGCATCTGGTCTGTTGACAGCAGTAATTCCATTGTTTTTTGCTAAGGGGTTCACCTAGTTCTTCCTCCCATTGTACCAGAGCTGTAATCTTATCTCCCTGTACCGCGGTTTGCATACTATGATATATGAGGGATACCACATGTGTAGAGCTTGCACTCTGTAATAGACGATGGAGTGGGAGTAGTGTAGGTTGTTCAGTGGGAAATGTTGAGGTAGCTGCCTTCACACACTGTCTCAGTCTGACATACATAAATAGATCCATCGCTGGGGGGTCTGCGTAGTGAAAAAATTGTTCTTTTGTGCGGAACATCTCATTTATATAGAGAGCCCCCCATTTCGTGATTTGGACCTTATATAATAATTGGCGGCATCTTAGTTCCTGGGTCACTTCCAGGTCGGAATGTTTAGCTACTGGGAGCAGGGGTGAGTATATCATTACTGTGTTCAGTCTTTTCGCAATTTTCTGCAATGCTGTCACAGTGCATGCCACCGTGGTGGGATCGGTGTCTCTCGCTCATGTGTTTGTTGCTATGAAGCCTGACAACGGCGTCGGTTCCACATAGCATTGTTCCACCGCTAGGTGTGGCGTGTACGGGGGAGGTGTGAACAAATATGTAGCAAAATGTGCTTGTGCACTGAGGTAATATCATTCAAAGTCAGGAGCTTCGAACCCCCCTTGTGTGAAGGGTAAGGTCAAAATTTTCCATTTTAGTCGAGGTTGTTTACCCCCCGAGGCGAGTCTTATCATTTGGGTCTTCAGGGTTTTGAAAAAGGTGCGTCCTGGGGTGAAGGGTATATTGATGAATAAGTACAATAATTTGGGAAGGATAAACATTTTCTTCAGGGATATCCTCCCTGCAATGGTTAGGGGTAGGGCGATCCACCTAGTAACTGATTCTGTTAAGTGCTCTAGTGTTCTCCCATAGTTAGCTCGGAGCAGTTCCGCTTTGTCCCTGGTAATAACTATCCCCAGATATTTAACTTCATTGGGACACCATACGATGGGGTAGTCTAGGGGGTAGGGTTGGGCTGTGTCAGTGAGTGGAAAGATCTGGGATTTCTCCCGATTGATTTTGACCCCGGACAGTTCACCAAAGAAAATTAATTTCCTCAGTTTGGGGTTGAGACTAACTTGGGGCTCCCGTACATAGAGTGTAATGTTGTCTGCATATAATGAGATCAAAACATGCCTAGTAGGGTAGCGGAGCGCCCATTCCTGATGGTGTTGTCGAACTTTAGCAGCCAGTGGTTCAATGACTAATGCAAATAGCAGAGGGGAGAGTGGGCACCTCTGCCTCGTGCCTCTTGTTATGGGGAAGGTGACCGAGCGGTCTCCATTTACTAATACCTGTATCCAAGACAGAAAACCACGCTGTACTCCCATTCTCTGGAGTACTCCAAAGAGGTAATCCCATTCTACTGAATCGAACGCCTTGGACGCATCCAAGAACACAGAGACTGCTGCAAGCTCTGGATCAATGTCCTGCATGATCGTAAATCGGGTTCGAAGATTGTGAGAAGTGGCCCGGCCTGGCACAAAACCGGCTAGGTCTTGTAGTGCTAATGCACCCATAAGGAGGCTCAGTCTATTAGAGAGTATTCTGGCTAATATTTTTACATCGCAATTTATCATAGAGAGCGGTCTGTAGGGTTCACAAATTATTGGCCAGCTTCCAAGGCTAAGCAGGGAGATAATGGATGCTTCACGCATCGTGGGGGGGGAGAATCCCCTCTTTTACACCTTTGCTTCGTATACTTTTTTAAGGATGGGGACTAAGTGCCCCACGTATGTCTTGTAAAAGTAGGCCAGTAGGCCATCCGGCCCTAGGGCTCTGCCTGATCTGAGTTGCATAATGGCTGCACGAATTTCGTCTTTCTCAATCTCAGGGAAAGGAATTCCCTCTGTGCTTCGCCCAGCCAGCCGAGGGCCACGTGCTTAAGATATTCCTGCAATGTGAGTGGATGTTGCCTCATTGTGGTGTAGAGTGAGGAGTAGAATGTCTGGAATGTTTAGAGGATCTCTGGCGTATCGCTAACTGTCTCGCCTTCTGGCGTTTGTATTTCCAGTATGTAGTTCGAGAAACGTGGTGTGCGGATCTGCTCGGCCAGCGCCTTACCAGCCTTTCTCCTTCCCCATACCTGCGAGCTTTAAAGTATTTGCCTCGGAATAGACATTCCCGGTCTGCTGTGTCCCGGTATTCAGTTATTTTGTCTCTGAGTGTTATTTGTCCCGCTGCAGACTGTGTGTGGCTAAGTTCTTGCTCTAGTTGCTTTATCTCTATCTCTATCTCTAATCGATCAAGCTTTGATCATAGGTCTTTCAGTACCCTACTCCCCTTGGCAATACAGCTCCCTCTTATGGTGGCTTTAAACGCCTCCCACACTGTCGCCATGTGTTCAACCGTGCATACATTGCATTGAAAATAGTCATGTATTTCCTGACCCGTTTCCGTTCGGAATACCGTGTCCAGTAGAATAGTGGGATTTAAATGCCAGGTTATATGTGGAACGCACTCCACCGGTGGGTGAGTCCCATCACCACTGGTGGAGTGGTCTGAGTAAGTTCGTGCAAGGTGTTCCACTCGTGTTAACCATGGACCCAGCCCCTTAGAGACTACCCAGTAGTCCAGTCTCGACCATGCAGCATGTGCTGCAGTGTAGTATGTGCCTTCCTTCCGTCCCAGGTGTAGATGTCTCCAGGCGTCTAATAGACAGTTCTCAAGGACAATATTGTGTACTTGCCGTTGGGTGTGAGTATAATGATGCGGTTGTGGGTGTGATCTGTCTAGTGCCGGCTCAAGCGTAGTATTAAAGTCTCCACCCCAAATGACATGGGTGGAGCCAGTGTCCATTATCTTACCCCACAAGTTGGCAAAGAACATTGGATTGTCAGTGTTGGGCCCGTAGCAATTAATTAAGGTGACGGAGTGAGAAGCCAATTTGCCCCACATAATACTGAAGCGGCCCTGAGGTTCTTGGAGTGATCCCATATGTATGTACAGTGTGGTCTTTTTAACCAGGATCACCGTGCCTCGCGAGTAGGTGGAGAACGATGCGAAGTCCCCTTACGTTCCAGTTCATGAAGCCTATCTCCAGGTTTTTTTTTTAGGTTCTGTCATCTGAGCAATATCATTGTATTCTCTGTTGAATGGTGTACAAGATTGGTCATGTTGTCATGTGTACCTTTTAATGTTTGTGAGTCATATTCCTCTATATTATGCGACGTGCATTGAATCGAACATCCCTTTTTGCCTCCCTCCACCCAGAATGACATCCCCAACTTGTCGAGGTCACTATTCCCACCCACATAAACCCAATTTGTAACTAACCATTGCTTCAGCATACAATGCAGTTTGCTTATGGTCCACATAAAGGTCATCACAGTTGTTCAAACAGTAATGCAATAATCTACAGTTTAGAGAAGAGAGGGAAAAAGAAGGGAGGAGAAGGGGAGGAGAGGTGAGGGGAGGGGGGACGAGAAGTGTGAAAGGAGATAGAGTTGACACAGGGTTGAAATCACCAGTGGGACTGTTAAGAAGGAAGTGGGGGATCGCCCTTTGGGGTAACACTAGAGGGCATGTAAACCCACTCCCATCTCCTCCACGTATAGAGGGAGAGAGAGAGAGGGGTGCCCGGGGAAATAAAGATGTGTGCTCATTAGGCCACATGGGCACAAATAGACAATCAGAGGTAGTGTTCACTGGTTCAGCATTATCAGTATTGAGTCTTAAATTAGGCCCGGTGCATTAGGGGCATGTTCAGTTGCACGATTCACTGTTTATACTCACAGCCAGCCCAATACAGGTCTATTTAATCATTTTCTGACAGCGGTGATGGTGAGCGATGGTCCGGGTCATCTCCCTCTCGACTTGTTTGGTTTCTCTTTAGTCTTTTGAGGAAGTCTTCCACCTGTTGCGGATTAGTAAGAATTGCTGCTTCCCCTGATGGGTGACTCGGTGGCGTGCTGGGTACATCATCGCATAGTCTATTTGCGCCTGGATTAGTTTCTTCTTGATCGGTACGAATTTCCTCCTGCGAGTGTGAAGTCAGGGTACAGGGCAATATTGTGTCCATCGAACGTGAGCTGCTGCTTTGCTCATGCCAGGCATAGTGCTGTGTCACTATCTCTGTAATTGAGCAGTTTGACTATGATGGGTCTAGATGGTGGTCTGGGACCCAGGGAGCGATGTGCCCTTTCCACTACCAGTTGGGCAGAGAATACCTCAGCGCCAAAGACATAGCAGGGCATTTTTTCTACATAGACTTCTATTTTACCTGTGTTGGCACTTTCTGGCACCCCCAGTATGCGTTTGTTATTGCTCCTTGAGCGCGCCTTGAGGCCTTCATTCTTGGTAGCAATGACTTTTAACAGGCGGTCCATTTGCGTCAGTTGTGCCTTCCTTGCCGCCACAGTGTCCTCTAGGTCGGAGATGCGTTGCTCTGCCTCCCCAATACGTGCGTCATGTTTCTCCAGCTTTTGGGCCATGAAGTCTATTTGGTTGCACATAGAATCCATTTTGGCTTCGATTGCAGTAAGACTGTGTTTCATGGTGGTGAGGAGTGTTTTGAGGTCATCCTCCGTGGATTGTGAGGCGTCTTGTGATTGTTCAATGGTCTGCTGCTTGCTGTGTCAATGGGTTCGGGGTGTTTTTCGGGGTTCAAATGGCAGCTTGGCCTGTTTGGTCTCTGTTCGACCCATCTTGCTCAGTTGCCATGACTGGATCTGTTGTCTTGCTTGGTTGTGCGATGTCCACAAATTTTGTCCTCGAATTTATGTTCCGATACTAGTATGGGTTAGTTCACGTATTAGCTCGAAGTTGCCCACGTCGCAATGCGTTTATATAGTTTTGGTTTTTTTGCGGGATAATGCCGGAGATTATTGTTGACAATGCGTAGTGGCTCTGTATGGCCATTCTTGACCGCCTATCGGTGTGTCTGTTATTGTCCCGGTTTCAGCTATCTGCCCTGGTCTCCGCAGCTCGTGGTGTTGTAGCTATGTGTATGAGGCCGGCAAGCACAATTCCTGGGGTTCGCGCTAACTAACGATAATCTCGCTCTCTGTGCGTGGGGGGACTGCGCGGTACCAGGCGCCCCGCGTTGGTGCTTTATGCTGAGTCTATGTAGAGGCGGGTGTTCAATATCTCCCCCTCCCCATTTGCACCTTCCTTGTCTGTGGCTTAGGGCTTATCCGGTCAGGTATGCCTTCTATCACTCACCAACGGTTGCTGTATACAGTGCCAGGTGGGCCACACGTGTCATAAGAGCGTTGCGGCTCTGCCGTTGGGCCTTGTCCCCTAATGTGGCTGTACGGGGGGGGCAGTCCCTTCTCACCAATCTCCTCACCTTCTGTTTAATTTGTGAGTGATGCGGTATGGATTCCTTCTTGAGTGCAGTTTGAATTAGTGGAGGAGGCTGCTCGGCTCGTCTGTGCCGTGGAGCTTGGTAGGCCGCGTCTTCCTGTCTGCGCAGCCGATGTTCGCTTGTCCGCCTGTGCCGGCTTCCAGGGCCGGAGTGTGGGCTGGCGTCTGTCGCGGGCCGTTGTGGCACCTATGTCCTTGTAGGTGGGTTAGTTTCGGCCTCGGAGCTTGGTATGCCGCGTCTTCCTGTTCGCGTGACCGATGCTCGCGCGCCTGTAGCTGCGGGTACTCTGGGGTCGGATTGTGAGCTGGCGCCTTCCACGGGCCGATATGGCATTTATATCCTTGTGGGTGGGTTCATTTCCAGCCTTCTTCGTAGCGGGGAGGGCTGTCCACCCTCGGCATACCTCTCAGCATCCACGCGGGCTGGCATGGTCGTTTGGGCCGGCCGTGGTGATCTTCGGACTCACCCGCTGAGTCTTGCGTGCCTCTCTTGTGCGCGGGTCTCCATAGGCCGCGCCTCCCTTGTCCCAGGCCTGGGGGGCACTTGCCTGTTCACCCCGCGTTTGCGGTTGATGATCTGCTTTAAACCAAAACAATTAGGTCCCGGCACTCTCCGGCTTCAGTTTCTGTGGCTGATTGGTTCGGAGCCCATGCTGGAGTAGGATAATGACGGATTGTGTATCCTGGGCCGCCGGAGCCTCACAGAAGTGTGGCTATCTTGCATGTGCGCCCTCTAGCGCCCCCCTCTAATGGTATTATATACATTCCTGTATATAATTTCAATGTAAGTACAACCATGAAAAGTAAGCTAACAGATGAAAGAACAAAGAAGAAATTATCATCTCAATACAATATCCGCATTGTGTTTCTTCAACGTAAATATAGTGATTCATCGTACATTTCTTCAAAATAGGTCATTAATTTTATTGTTTTTGTGCAGGAAGGTGTCCTTTCCTGCACGTAAACAATAATCCCTGCAACGCAGACACCCTTGCTCCATGTTGCAATGGAGCTTGCTTTGTTACTAGGCAGCTTTTTTGGTACTGGCGCAAGGGAAAACACAGGGGTGCGCCGTATTCTTGTAAAAACGGTACATCCCTGCGTTTTTTAAATGATGCATGACGGCACAGCTAAATTGCTTACAGCGCAGCTCTGCGCCATTTCATAGTAAATATGCCCCAAGTTTCCTACAGTCACTGCCCACCAATGAAACGCGCATTGGCATACTCCTCACAGTCTCTATCACCTTGAACAAATGCCAATGTGCTTGTTTAAGATAATATCCACTGTGGCATCTGCATGCCAGTGGATCAACGAGGCCTAGTGCCTGGCTGTCAAGCCCTTGGGCCCCAAATTGGTATAGTACTTCCTGTTAGAGACTAATGCTAACTCCTCGAATGTTTCAAGCTAACACATTCATGCATGGACGGCCAGCCAATGGGGTTGCAGCACCTCACCCCAGGCAGGCAGAAACTATTACCTCACAAGTTTCTGCCTCAGCTTCCCTTACTGTAGTAGATGGCATGCCTTTCCAGACCTCCAAAGGGCTTTCTTCGTGGTCAGTATGTAGTGCACCTGCTGCAGACCTCAAACACTAACACACACTTCCATATACACCCAACAGCAACCCCTTAACTTGATTCCTCGATATTTTTCTGGGGTGGCAGTAGTTATGGGGGAGCAAACTTCTTTTTAGAGGAAAACATTTCATGTCTGCAAGGAAGCAATATTGCCAATGCACATGTTTCAGAAAAAACGTGATGAATGGGGTAATTTACTCATATTTGAGTACTAATATCAAACCATTACTGCGTAAAAAATTAAAGCAGCATAATTGAGTTTCTGTTTATCAATGAAAAATGTACTTTTTAATGGGCTAAACCAAATAACTTTTTTTTTTTTTTATAATTTCGATGCGCAATTGTCATTTTAAATGTATAAGAGACCCATGAAACTTACAATAGATGAAAACAGCATCTCAATACGTTTCCATAATTTTATGTGAAAACCGTTATTGTTGCTGTATGCTTTATACAGTGCTACTGGAGACATGAGTTCACGGTGCTAATAATGCAACATGATCATGCATCTGTGCCGCTTTTTCTAAATATGTTTTTAACATCAGCCTAACGCGAATTTAAAACTGGAATGGCACGGGGAGCAAAAAAACGATGGATTTAGGCCCAGATCTCTGTTCTGGGGTGAATGTATGACATTGTTCTGCATTCTGTCCATCAATTGTTCTTTTTGCATTTGTCACCCCGAGTGGGACGGGTATGCCCAGATGTGGGTCCAGTGCTCTCCATGCCACTGGAATCAAGCTATCCTGGCTGATGAGGGGTGAAACCCCGAAACCGGTCCTAGGATGCTTATTTCCAGTCCAGGGAGGACCTGGCCTGGCAGTTCGGGCTGGACTGTTCCCATTGGGTGCAGGGTCAAGACTGATTTGCATATGGCTGGGTTTCAAACTGGAATGGCATGGGGAGCAATAAAATGATGGATTTAGGCCCAGATCTCTGTACTGGGGTGAATGTATGACATTGTTCTGCATTCTGTCCATCAATTGTTCTTTTTGCATTGGGAGTGCGGCAGTATCCTTTAGGTCGGACTCATGGCTCAGCAGTGTGTGTGTTAACCCACAGAGTTATCTAACAAGCAGTAGTGACTGCATTGGGAACTGAAGTAAGGAGGAACGAGGAGACTCCGAGGTGAGTAAAAGAAGATTTATTTCCAACAAATGAAGTACCCACAACCGAGCGCTCCCGCCGCGTACCAGGATCTCCGCCAACTGATTAACGTTGTCAGAATCCTGGCACGCAAAGAACAGAGCCCGATTGTGGAACCATGTTTAAACAATCATAAGGAGCGAGACACCCTCGCGCTGGCTACAGGGCGAGGATGCCTCTAAGCAAAGTAAACGAAGCTACACACTACAACTCCCCCCCCCCAAAGAACAGAAGGAAAATAGAACAAGGAGGCAGAAGAAAAACATGTGGCAAAAACAATGGTAAGTATACTTGCAAGCGAATGCAAAAGAAGAGGCAAAAAGTCCTGGTTACAAATTCATGACAAAACATAATCATTGAACCTGGAGTGTAATCTTCTATTGCGAGAACCCAAATCATCAGATCGCACAGGAAAACCTGCAGACATCGAAACAGCCTTAGGGACAAGACTTACTTGCTGACTGACGTGTGAGGGTGAACATTGAGAGGGAAAAACTCTCACAGTATCACGTTCTCGCACAGGTGGTGAAACAACAAAAGTAGGATCACGCAACCAACTAGTCCAGTCACAATGTTCAACCTCTTGTTTAGACAACTTCAGTAAAGACTTAACCTGTGATTCAGAAAGATGCACTAGCGATCTTTTATTCCACCACCCCTTACTACCAAGGAGTGCTGAACCTTTGCTTACATCAGTCACCTGAACTGGGGCAGAAAATTTAGACAAACCCGTAGGAACTTTTTTAGGGTTTTTGATAAGAACCCAATCATTGACTTTCAACTCCACATTATTAAAATTTTTACCTGAATCATGCAAGGACTTCATAAAATTCTGCTTATGCAACACACGAGACTCAAGACCTCCGTTACGGGGGACACCCTTATCATGTTTGTTTTGTAACCAATTAGGACACAAATTGGTGTGGACATTTCTACCCCTCAAAAGGGTAAAAGAAGGACCTCCTGTGGTGCAGTGAGGAGAAATATTATAAGACCATAATTTAGCCTCAACACAATCTTGAACGTCTTGACCAGACGAAAGGGCTGCTTGAATGGCGTCCTCAACTAACCTGTTCACCCTTTCGACCAAACCATTGGACGCTGGAGAATACAAAGCAACTTTATAATGAGTAACATCGTTTTCTGCTACAAATGTACACATCTTGTGCGAGGCAAAATGGGTACCATTGTCAGTTACAATAATAGATGGGGAACCTTCAACAGCAAAAACATTTTTCAAAAATTTGATGGCATTAGAGGTACTGGTTGAATCACAGAACATATGATAAATCCATTTAGAATGGTAGTCAACCATTAGGATGAGAAACTTGAGGTTATGAGGTAAAACATCATAAGGCCCAGAAAAATCTAAACCAACCTTGTCCCAAGGTCTGTTGGGAAAAGGAACAGGATGCAATGGTGTACTCATCAATTTTCATTTTTTATCTGACAAAAGACATTCAGTGCATGAATCAATACAAAATTTGACCTGGGATTCCAAAGACGGCCACCAATAGTACAATTTGATTAGTTGAGAAGTTTTGGTAACACCTAAATGACCATGGTGTGCAGATTTGATGATGTCCTCCCTGAGACTTGATGGAGGAATAAAGGAATCGTGTCGCATGACAATGCCATTGACGAGGGACAACTCAGATTCCACCATGGCAAAAGCTTTCAACTCACCGGAAAGCTTTTTGCTCTCTGGCCACCCCTTGACAATGTACTCCATAACCTGTTTGAGAATTTCATCTTTGCTGTAAGCCTCTGTCCATGACTGTTCAGTAATGTTGGGGCATTCTTTGACGGCGTCTAAAGCTGCCACCACACATTCTGTGTCTTCAAAATCCTCAGCATCAGAGTCATCGATAAAAGCCATGCGTTAGAGACAGCCAGCCCTGAAGTTCTTACCACCAGAAATGTGTTTAATGGAAAAGTGAAACTTTTGTAACCGCGAAAGTAACCTAACCAATCTGGGGGAAGCCTTGCCAAGCCCTGTACCATTGAGTAAATGTGTAAGGGGTTTATGGTCGGTAAAAAGTTCAAATTCACGTCCCCAAATGTAATTTTTAAATTTATCAATTGCCCAAACACACGCAAGGGCCTCGCGTTCAATAGTACTGTAATGAGTCTCTGAGGGTTTGAGCATTCTTGAAGAAAAGGCTATGGTGTGTTCCTTACCAGACACCCATTGATCTAGGACTGCACCCAACCCTGTGAGACTGGCATCCACCATGATGAAACATTTATGTCCATCTTGAAAAGCGTGTAAAGCAGGTGCCTCAACAATGAATTTTTTGACTTGGTTGAAGGAGGACGAGACTTCGTCAGACCAGACAAATTTTGAACCCTTGCGCAGGAGAGCACGCAGTGGTTCAACTGTTTGAGCATAACCCTTAACAAAACGTGCATAATATTCTGCTAATCCCAAAAATGACCGAAGAGTATCTTTGTTTTTGGGAGGAACAGAATGACTAATGGCCTTGATAAGGGACAACTTGGGTTTGATGCCCTCAGATGACAACGTATGACCCAAGTAATCCAGTTGTTGGGTACCAAATTGACATTTATCTGTCCTAATGGTCATGCCTGCTTCGTCTAATTTACTTAAAACTTTAGTCAAATTGTTCAAGTGTGTTTCCCAATTTTCTGCAAACACCAGGATATCATCCTGATAGGCCTGGACCCCCAGCATGTCTACGAAAAGATTATCCATCAACTTCTGAAAGACACTAGCAGCAGAGGCCAGGCCAAAAGGTAACCTGAGATACTTGTAAACCCCGAAAGGTGTGACAAAAGTAGTCAACTCTTGAGAATCCACTGTAAGAGGTATTTGGTGATAAGCTGAACGGAGGTCAATGATTGAAAAAAACTTTGCCCCACCCAAACCGGCAAGAAGCTCATGGATATTGGGAAGGGGATGGCAGTCAATCAAGATGTTTTTATTCAAAGTGCGTAAGTCAGCACATAACCTGACCTCCCCAGATTTTTTCCTGACAATAATGATGGGAGATACCCATTCTGAGGAGTCACATGGTGCAATGACCCCTTCATCACACAATGACTTGAGGACTGACTTAAGCTAATTTCTAGCACTAAGTGGTAAAGGACGAACCTTGTGAACAACGGGTTGGGCATCTGGCTTAAGTCTAATCTGATGTTGAAAACCTTTAACAGTGCCTAATTTGTTCGAAAACAAATTGGGAAACTGGTCCAAAACTTTTTTGATGTCTAGGAAATGATCTTCAAGATTTAGGGAATGCACCTCATTTTGTTGATCCTCTAAAAACCCAACTCCAGTATAGCCTTGAGGAACATTTCCCAGAGCAATGGGGATATCAGAGCCAGGAATGAGAAGTAACCCCATTTTAGCAAGATCTTTCCAACCAACTATGTTGCGTCCCTTGACTGCAACATAGACTTTTGTAAAAATTGATCTACCTAAGCATTCCAATCTTGAATTAAAGTAACCCAACATTTCAATATCAAACTCGCCGAATGCTTTGGGGTTGACGTCCGTTTGAGTTAAAGTAATAAAACCTTGCCATTTGTCAAAAAACATGCCATCTGATAAAATTGTTATAGGCGAGCCAGAATCAGCCATAATTGGGATTTCTACTTTCCCAAATAATGCAATACCTAGAGGACCTCTGATAGAATGACTATTAGATATGGAATTGCATTCAACTGTTAATAGCAAATTATGAAATTGCTCTGTGCAGTCATCCATAGTCTCAGAGAATTCTACACTGTTGACTCTAGTAGGTTTTTTACCAGATCTACAAACACCTTGAAAGTGGCCTACTTTTTTGCATAATACACATCTTTTTCCTATAGCTGGACACATGGGGTAATTGCTAAGATGTGACTTTGAACCACACCTATAACAACTTGTGTTACTCTTCCTTATCAATTGTTTAGCAGGTTTATTAATGTTCACGGCACTGACGCAGTCTGCAATTTTATGTGTAGAGGACTTGACAAAGTTGGATGATTGATCATTCTGAAAAGCTTTGGAGGTGATAATGGATCTCTCAATGCTCTTTGCAATGTCAATAGTTTCCAGAAGTGTGGTTTCCTGCAACTAAGAAGGCGTTCTTGAATTTTTCTTGAAAAACAAGAAAAAGCGAACTGGTCACAGATGTAAATATCAAGATTCGCTTCAAATTTACAGGTGGAAGCTAAAACTCGTAGTTCAGCAATGTATTCATCTACAGATTCGTCTGCACGTTGTTTCCTCCTGAAACAATTATGTCTCTCTAGCATAATGTTTGGTTCTTGATCATAATGTCTTGCCAAACGAGCTAACGCCTCTTTGTAGGAATCCCAATGTTCAGCATCACCAGCTTCTCCTAAAGGTGTTGGGAAAGGCGGCAAGTTCTCAAAAACATGTTGCCCAGAAAGGCCTAAACAACCATAAAGAATTGCACCTTTGCGAGCAGGTGAAAACTTGACTGCATCAATTGCTACTACATGATTTTCAAAAGACTTTACCCATTGTCGCCAGGGAATCCTGGGTTTACCTGGATGTTGCGAGAAAGGAGGCGGTTGAGCAAATTGCTGAGAGGTAGCCATAGATGAAGGCAGAGAGTTTAAGAAAATAAACTATTACGCACGTAAAGGAAAAAACACCTGTAAATTGGAAAATTAACATTAACATGAAATGTGCAAAGCTGACATATGCAAAAATGGAACAATACAATAAATGTAAAAAGGGAAGGTGACAGTTTAGTTTCTGGTACCTTAAAGTTTTAAGAGAAAAGTGAGCCTGTCACCGAAGTTTGCAGGCACATAAATAACAAAGGTGAGCCTGTCACCGAAATTGAAGGCTCCAATCCACAACAAGTAAAATTTTGAAGTTAAGTAAAGTATATAAGGTGAGCCTATCACCGAGATGAAGAATTCCAATTATTAGGCTCTAATTAGAATTTTTTTGGGTGAGTTTAAATAATGAAAATAAGGTGTGCCTGTCACCGTAATCGTAGACAGGCTGGATCATACCTGTGTAGAGATGTAGTGGCAAACAATCCAATATGGCCGCCTGGGTCGAGACGTGATGATGGAGCATAACAGGCAAGTTGAGTGTGTAGACTGCCCAAAGAGAAATGGCTGCCCGCGTGATGACGCAGTGACGTTTTCCAAGGAGGAGGAAGAGGTGACGTCACGAGGAGAGGCAGCAGCGAAACACCGCCGGAACAGCGGAGAACGATGAAACTGCTGCTGCGTCCTGCGTGAGTAAAGACAGGAAACGGCATGCGAATGCGCTGTGCTGCATGTCGTCCTTCCGCAGTGGAGCAGAAGATGGGAATGGAGCGCTGCGTAGTGCGTCGACTGAAAGATGCAGGGTGATTCGTCCCGAAGAAATGGTTGGTGGGTGCTGGCAGTGTGGGTTCCCTTCCTCCGGTCATCGCCAAATGAAGTAAGGAGGAACAAGGAGACTCCGAGGTGAGTAAAAGAAGATTTATTTCCAACAAATGAAGCACCCACGACCGAGCGCTCCCGCCGCGTTCCAGGATCTCCGCCAACTGATTAACGTTGACAGAATCCTGGCACGCAAAGAACAGAGCCTGATCGTGGAACCATGTTTAAACAATCATAAGGAGCGAGACACCCTCGCGCTGGCTACAGCGCGAGGATACCTCTAAGCAAAGTAAGCGAAGCTACACACTACAGGAACATAGCAGCGTCCTTCAGGTCCCATATATGTTTAAGCAGTGTGCACTTCAACCCACTGAGTTATCTACCTAACAAGCAGTAGGGCCTACAGTGGGAGTGAGGCAGCATCCTTTAGGTCTGACTCATGTCTCTGCAGCCTGTACGTTAAGCCACTGAGCTAGCTATCTAACAAGCAGTAGTGCCTGCGGTGGGAGCGCGGCAGCGTCCTTTCTGGTAGCTGTGCACTTGTTGGTCCATCTTGGGTATGGAGGCAGCAATGTGTGGTAGGACTCAACTCTGCGACCCCAGGATTCAGCACAATGCTGCAGTCACTCCTTCAGCTATTCCACCTGAGCGATATCAGGCTGGGTAAAATCGATCCACCGCCCATGAGGGCGCAGGGGCCGCCTGGTGCCTCACCATAGCTGTAGGACAAGAGGTGTGTGAACTGATAGCAGGACATAACAGACATTGATAGTGATAGATACTTAGGGTAGAAGCTCAGTGGGTTGAACTCTGTATGTAGGACCACCTCTGCTGATTCTGTCTTTCATCTTTCCAGGAGAAATAACAGGAGTGTCATTGCGTTGCATAAGTAAAACGGTGCACAGTCAAAATATCGAGTTTTAAATATCGACCTACATTAATATCGAGTTTTAAATATCTTAGGGACAGAATATCGACATCAAGAATATCGGTGACCAGAATATCGACCTGAAGGTAAGAAATATCATTTTTGTTAATATCGAAGTTGTTAATATCGATAGTAAAAATATCGATGTTAATAATATCGATGTTTATGTTAGTGTTATGTATTTTAGTATGTATTTTATATGTATGTGTTCCACATGTTTTGTTATGTTTGTATTATTTTTTTAAATATATGTATTAATTGTTTAGAAGTTAGTAATTTTTTTTAAAGTAAATTTTGCGTTTTAGTACCGTAGCGGGTTGTGGGTTTATATGGGAATAGGGTGGGAAGTAATTTAATTATAGTAAATTAATTCATAATTTTTTAGAAATGATTAATTATTTTTAATAAAATTTTGCATTTTAGTTCTGTAGCGGGTTGTGGGTTTATAGGGGAATAGGGTGGGAAGTAATTTAATTGTAATTAAGTAATCATTAATTTTTATTTATTGTTATTGATATTTAATTTATTGTTAATTAATTATTAATTGGTAATTAGTTTTTATTAATTAATTAATTGATAATTATATTAATTGTATACATTTTTTAGTGGAGCGGGTTGTGGCTTTATAGGGGAATAGGGTGGGAAGTAAATTAATTATAATAAAGTAATTAATAATTATTTTTTGGTATTGATAATTAATTTATTGTTTATTAATTGGTCATTAATTTTTATTAATTAATTAATTGATAAATATATTAATTGTGTTAATTCAGTTTAGGAATGGGTTGTGTGTTTATAGGGGAATGGGTTGGGAAGTAATTTATTATAATTGAGTAATTATTTATTAATAATTATTGGTATTGATAATTAATTTATTGTTCATTAATTATTAATTGGTAATTAATTTTTATTTATTGGTATTGATAATTATTTTATTGTTAATTAATTATTAATTACTTTTTATTAATTGATTAATTGATTAATTGATAATTATATTAATTGTGTTAAATTTTATGTGGAGTGGGTTTTGTGTTTATTTGGGAATAGGGTGGGAAGAAATTTAATGTTATTAAAGTAATTATTAATTTTCATTTATTGGTATTTATAAATAATTTATTGTTAATTTATTAATAAATTATTATTTAATTAAAACAATTATTTAATTGATAAGTATGTTATTTTTAACCCCTACGCTATCCAACACTTTCCCTACTGTTGCACTCTCTGGAGTGGGAATAGTAATTTTTACCCCTACGCTATCCAACACTTTCCCCACTGTTGCACTCTCTGGAGTTGGAATAGTAATTTTCACCCCTACGCTATCCAACACTTTCCCTACTGTTGCACTCTCTGGAGTGGGAATAGTAATTTTTACCCCTACGCTATCCAACACTTTCCCTACTGTTGCACTCTCTGGAGTTGGAATAGTAATTTTTACCCCTACGCTATCCAACACTTTCCCTACTGTTGCACTCTCTGGAGTTGGAATAGTAATTTTTACCCCTACGCTATCCAACACTTTCCCTACTGTTGCACTCTTTGGAGTTGGAATAGTAATTTTTACCCCTACGCTATCCAACACTTTCCCTACTGTTGCACTCTCTGGAGTGGGAATAGTAATTTTTACCCCTACGCTATCCAACACTTTCCCTACTGCTGCACTCTCTGGAGTGGGAATAGTAATTTTTACCCCTACTCTATCCAACACTTTCTCTACTGTTGCACTTTCTGGAGTTAGAATAGCAATTATAACCCCTACGCTATCCAACACTTTCCCTACTGTTGCACTCACTGGAGTGGGAATAGTAATTTTTACCCCTACGCTATCCAACACTTTCCCTACTGTTGCACTCTTTGGAGTTGGAATAGTAATTTTTACCCCTACGCTATCCAACACTTTCCCTACTGTTGCACTCTCTGGAGTTGGAATAGTAATTTTTACCCCTACGCTATCCAACACTTTCCCTACTGTTGCACTCTTTGGAGTGGGAATAGTAATTTATTTCCCTCCGCTATCCAATATTTTTCTGTATTGTTTTACTTAATGTTGTGTATAATCTATTTTACAAAAATTAAAAATATTGTAATTTTTTTAATTTGTTAAATATATTTTTAAAATTTGTAATAATATTTTTGTATGTGTATTTCTGTATTTATAATTTATAAAATATTTTTAACAATTTATAAGTTATTAAAATAATTATTTATGAATATTATTAAGTAAGTATATATATTATATTTTATATGTATATGTTTAATTTATTTTAACATTATGGGGTCGATTCCGATTCGGGCCGGAAATTTCTCCGACCGAGCCGGACCCGGAGAGATTTCCGACCGAATCGGACCCGTGCAGTCCGACCGAACGAGTACGATGCGGCCGTATGTTATCGGACACGAGTCGGTCGGACTCCCATTGAACTCAATGGGAGCCGGTCGTACAACGCGTACGCGGGCTCCCATTGCCTCCAATGGGTGCGAGGCGGACAAGGGCGCCCCCTACAGCGAGTGCGCCGCGAGCGCTCGCGGCGTACACGCACAGGTAGGGGGACCCTTGGGTCCCCCCTGTGTGCGCCTCGCACGGGTACGCGTACAGGGGGTCCGACACGGACCCCCAAAGTACGGCTCCGACAGCTCTTACGAGCCGGAGTGCGCGGCTCGGTCGGACTGCTCGCGGCGCGCATCGTACTTACCCGGCCGGGAAACGTCTCCATTGCGCGGTGCGGATCGGGTCCGACCGAGTCGGTCGGAGCGGTTCGAGTCCGAGCGAGTCGGTCGGAGTTGTCGGGACGCCCGGACGAGTCGGTCGGCGAGTCGCATCGTACTCGCTCGGCCGGACCACGCGTACGGTTCGGTCGGGAATCAGGCTTTCGCATGGCTTTTTCCCGACCGAATGGTATTGGGTGCGCCTCCGACCGAGATCGGAATCGGCCCCTATGTGTATCAGTTTTTATTTTTAAACATTTTTAAATAATTTTAACTACGTTTCTTTTAATTATATGTATTATTTACTTTATTTTAGATTTTTTTTAACATTTAAAAAAAACGATATTTTTTACAACGATATTTTTGCTATCGATATTTAATTTTCGATATTTTTGTACTTACCATGATGTAGATAGGATGTCGATATTCTTGACTTCGATATTTAGGCTCCGATATTTTTGTCGTCGATATTTCTGTAGTCGATATTTTGTCAGTGATTCAAGTAAAACACCTACTATGCAAGTGCCAAGATGCGATTAATAATACGGTGTACGCTGTATAAACAGGCAGCAGCTCATTCAAACGTGCTTATTCCTCTTTTCACATTGTTAGTCCTCCATGTGTGACTAGTACCGGAAAGTACGTATTGCGAGATACGCCATTTTTTTGTGAACTACTTGAAATATTGAATAAATTATGTATTTCGAAGAAAAGAAATCCGGTATCTCAGTTATTTAAATGCCCTTTATTGTCTCAGCAAAAGCCACACAATAATAATGACTCCGTTTTTGCATCTTTGGGCTCCCGCACCTGCTCCTGCATGACTGGGCTCCTGCGGCCCGCCACGGACTACAACTCCCGCAATTTCTAGCACGTGGACGTGCTACAAGAAGAGGACACCGGCCCGCGCGCGGGACGCGCGCGGGGACGCGCCCGGGCCAAGGGCGGGCCCGTCCACGCCCGCCGCAGCCCGGAGGAGGCCGGGCCGGGCCACCCCTCTAACTTCCGATTTCCGGATTTAAGGTACTATCAATCTTTTTCCTTTCTTTACACCGTTTTGCAATTATGGTGAGACAGAAGGTTCCTGTGGAGAAACCTGGGGGAGGGAGTGTGGCAACTCTGGATGCGTTCCTGATTAGAGCAGTTAGCGTCCTCTCGCACAAAATAGAGCTGACAGAGAGACGCTTGACTATGGAACCACCCCTCCTCACTAATAAGTCACCTTCAGGAAGCACTGTTGAGATGGCCCCTCTTACCCCCAGATTACATATGTCACCATTCACCGATCTCCCGGCTGGACAACGGGAGCCATTACCAATAACCCAATCTGCGAACAGTTCAGATTTGGGGGAAAACGAATCTGCACCTAGTGCCAGCGTAGCAATTGATCCCCCTCCAAAGCAATGTAGGGGACGTGGACCTGTTAAACTGAAACAAGCTAAAACTGTAAGAGTAACCAAACCCAGGGCAGCCCACGCCAAGACAGCTAGAGTGGACATTGAGACAGCACCGACGCCATCAACTATAAGCACCTCGACCCGAGAGTTAGCACTGGACTACGCTTTTTGGGCAGAAGTCACTAAATTAATGACCACTCTTCTTGATCCCATCCCCCTCAAATTGACTAAGATCGAAGAGAGGCTAGCTGGAATTGAGTCCCAAAATGCACTCGTACCAACATCATCGCTGGCTCAGACCCACCCAGCCATGAATAAGCCACAAACTAACGTCCGTGTTGGCGGGGTTGCGACCGCTTTACCGCCCCTGAGCATCCGTCCTAGCACATCTGAAATGGACGATCTGGCCCCTTCAGCCCACAATCAAATTCATATCCAATTGATGGCCCCACCACCATCACACATCAGGTGCCCCGAGGGCTGGGGGAACTAAGAACGGCACCTCACCCATTTGGACCAGACCATTTCCCTGTGGCGGATAATAATCTACAAAGAAACAATATGGACGGACCCTGAAATAGTGGAGATCTATCAATCACTATGTGTGGTAAGTCCAAGGACCATTAGGTATATTTAAAAGACCCCTCACACACCAACCTAGTTGGTGTCATGCTTCATCATTGGGGTCCCAACCGGGAGGCCTAATGCCGCCCGGTTGTGCTACGACGCCTGATTACAGCGGAGCAGGTGTAGTGTGAAGATGTGATGTAAAAATTAAAAATACCTCTGAGAATCCTTGCCCAGTAAATTTATTAGTGGCGGCTCAGGGTATGGTTAAAAACTATGTGAAACCGACTAACAAGAAATATTCATCTGTAGTGGTTTAGGTGATGCGGTCTACATGTTTCAGCCCGTCAAAAAATTCAAATGGGCTTTCGTCAGGACCTAGAATTCAAGTGAGTGGCAAAGTGAAGGCCACGTGAAAAAGTAAAGTACCAACACACGCACTAAGGTGTGTGGACCCGGTGTCGATATACTTACAGACACCACTCAAAAAACCTGTTAGGGAGAAAGAAATAGACAGCACAAGACATATAACGTTTAGCAACATAAAATGCAATCTTTTAAAGCAACTCAAAATTGCAATCTCCAACAAGCCGTCAAGAATGACCTAGCCACCATCGTGACAGTGATAGTGTAATGATGATATAGCATGCACGTTTCTAAGGCATGCTAGGAAATTAGATAAAGCTGAATGAACACATAGGGACGTCATGTGCTAAGACGTGTATTATATAAACCATGTGTCCATGCTAAAGCGTGAATTGAATAATCACATCAAGGCATGATAGAAGCCATGTGCTTGTATGTATCCAAGCAGCGAGTGAGAAATACGCGCTGCATGCCGAGTGATGGTAAAATAATGCGGCGTGGCACGACAGTGGCGAGTTGCATGTGCGGCCGATCGAGCGCCTGTAAATGCATGTATTACAAATTATGCAAAAAAGCAAGTGTTAAAATGGTAGAAAAACAGGTGGCAGCGTAAATGAAAAGGGTCATAATTACAATTAGTAGAAAAAGAAAGCAGCTAATCGGGGCATGAGAGGGGTTTCAACCGATCAACCGATCTGTGGGATAACATGGAGAGAAACAGAAGATCGATTTTTAGTGCAAAGCGGCTTTTAGTGAAAAAGCCAAAGAGTCATGGGGCAGAATGCCCGTCGTCCACAACTACAAAACCTTACTTGGTTCCGTGAGGATTCCCATGAGACTACCTACTGCGGTCTCCCGAAGTCCCGGCTGGTGAGGGACGCGGTGGGAGAACGAAGTTAAATCCAAACTACAGGCGTCATACAAGGAAATGACGACACTACGTAAGGAGATGGCATTAGCAGGGAACAACTGGTCTGTGTATTGCAGACAAAACACAGCAAAAGTGCGGCGGCCATGTTGGAAAACTCGCGAAGTAAGCGAGATAGACAGTGGCGGCCATACTTAAGTGTTAAAAGATCAGGATATAGATGCAGGAGAGCCATAGTGTGTGCTCTATATCAAATGAAAAAAGGGGGAAAAAAATGGGGGGTAAATGATGCCCACGATGATGTGTTTAGAGGGTGGTGCACCAAGCAATATAAATAAAAATAAAGATAAAGGACAGACAGACGGATAGCGCTGAGCATAGAATGCGCTCCGTGTTTCAACCAAAATAGTGTGGGAAAAGACCACATATAAAGCACAGTATGCACAATTGGGCATGATTTCCAAGACAGATAGAAGATAGATATGGATTCTGTTAAATGAATAGCTAATAATTTCAAAGACAGATAGCAGTTGATCTAAATTCTGTCAGAAAAGAAGGCTATTAAGTGAATCTCCTATGCTGATAAGAGTGTGGAGAAAGGACTACTGTCTCCTGAGACTTTGCCAAGGAATATTATCGTTAAGTCCCGTCAGATGACTAGATAGGCGATAAACCCATCTTTGTTCTTTCTCCAGTAGACGATTTTGTATGTTAGGTAGGTTAGGATCTAGGACCTCAATGACTACCCAGCTGATGTCGTTAGTGGTATGTCCAACTTCAAGGAAATGGCTTGTCAGTCTTGTTGTTGACTTTTTGCATCTGATTGTGCTACGATGCTCGCAAATCCTAGTCTTCACTTTCCGATTAGTCATCCCAATGTACGAGAGATTGCAAGGACAGGTGATACGATATACGACGTGAGCTGTGTTGCAGTTCGTGTGTGTCCTTAAATGCCAGGTCTTGCCTGGTTCTAGGTTCAGACTTTTGGTGGTCACTGTTAAATGGCATACACTACAATCTCCACACGGGTAGTGGCCCACAATGTTAGGGAGCCCCCATGCGTTGAGAATAGTGTTAGTGGGTTTCCTTTGGGGAGCAGGTCGTGTGGAAACCAAAGCGTCCTTGATAGATCTAGCTTTTCTGTGTGACATCAGTGGAGGTTCCCAGTTCAGGTTGCCTGTATTAAGAATCTGCCAGTGTCGTTTTATAATATCAGACACCGCGTGAGAGACAGCGTTATAAGTAGTGACGCACGTGAGTGGGATGGAGGTAGATGCACACTTCTGTGCTTCAATGAGACCCTCACGATTTTGATTGCGAGCACGCTTGTTTGCTTTATCGGTGATCCGCTGAGGGTAACCTCGCTGCCGTAATCTAGTGCTAAGATCGGATGCTTGTTGTTTATAATCTCTTATGTCACTGCAGTTCCTACGGAGGCGAAGATATTGACCATAGGGAAGATTCTCCCGCAGGGGTCTGGGGTGGAAGCTAGAGAAATGGAGAAGTGAGTTGCGAGCCGTTGGTTTGAAATGGGTTTTGCTTTTCAAAAGACCTCCTTCTGCTTCAATATCCAGATCAAGGAACGTCGCCTTATTGTGATCGAAACTGTATGTGAATTTTAGGTTGGGATCGCAAGTGTTCAGCCATGTGCAGAAGAGTAACAATGATTCGGTGTCTCCTTCCCAGATCATTAAGATGTCGTCAATATACCGTTTGTAAAATTTGATCTGAGGGATGCATGGCGTATGGTTGTCTAATAGATATCTTGATTCGAAATGGTACACATAGAGTCCCGCTATGCTGGGGGCAAAAACACTCCCCATTGAAGTTCCATATTTCTGCAAGTAGAGTTGGCCTTCATACTCAAAGAAGTTCTCTTTGAGTGCTAAAGCAACACACTCCAGAATGAATATCTTCGGGGTCTGGTATTGCCAGTCAGATTCATTAAGAGCTATTTTCAATACTTCAAGGGTGTCGTCTTGCGGGAGGCTGGTGTAAAGGCTCTCTACGTCAAGACTAACCAGGAAGGAATTATCAGGATTAAAAGCTAGAGTGTCAATGAGTCTCAAGAGATCCTTTGTGTCCTTGAGATACGTACTGGTGGACTGTACCATTGGTTGAAAGAAAAAGTCACAATAACGTGATAAGGGTTCCAATAAGGACCCAATGCCCGATACTATGGGACGTCCCGGAGGTGGAAACTTGTTTTTATGAGTTTTGGGCAAAATGTAAAAGTAAGGTATTTTACCAGAAGTCGTAACCAGAAATTTAGCTTCCCTGGTTGTGATTTGACCTGAGTGTTCAGCATCATCAACCAGTGTTTGGATGCGAGTTTTAAGTTTTTCACTGGGATCTTGTGTCAATTTTTCATAGTTCTTGGGATCGTTAAGGAGGCGGGCACATTCCTGTCGATAGTCCTCAAGATTAAGGATCACTGTGCCACCACCCTTGTCCGCCGGTTTTATGATGATAGCATCGTTAGTTCTTAGTGATTCCAGGGCCTGATACTCCTTACTGCTGAAGTTTTGGAAGGTATGTTTGTCTTGGAGACTTTCCACGTCTTTAAAAACAGCTTGCTCAAAAACAGTGATTTCTGGTGGTATTGCACATGGTGGTGGCATGTAGGTGGATTTAACACGAAATTGGGTGTCACCCGGTTGATCAGTTGTGAGCTGTGGTGTACTTTCGAAGCAGGCTTTTAGTCTGAGTTTACGAAAGAATTCTGCCAATTCGCAGTGTAGTCGGAATTTGTCAAGTTTTGCCGTTGGTGAAAAACCGAGTCCCTTTTCTAGGACTGACAGGTCTGTTGATGATAGAGCATAAGTTGAGAGGTTGGTAACCAGACTTATCTCGTGCTGGGTCCCGGTTGTAGATCCTTTGTTTTGCTCCTTGTCAAAGTGCCTTGGGTTTGATCGTCTTCCCAATGCACTTGATTTACTCTTCGTCTTCTTCCACGGCCTCGGGGACCCCTTCCTAAAAAGGAAACTGTTGATTCTGATTCAAGTATGGTGGTGGAGCAAGAGGCGGATTCCAGCCATATCCATACTGTGGATGCATTGGAGGATAGGGGGTCATGAAGTGCATGTTAGCACCCGGCGGTCCTTGAGCCCAGGGTTGTTGCCAGCCTGTGTGCCTTCCCCTGTTCTGTGGTCTCCTGCGGTAGCTATTGGAACTTGAACCGCTGCTGCCAGAAGAGTCCTCATCCGAAGATCCCCCTGAAGCATCTGTTCGTATTGGTGGTTTATAGTCACTGTCAGCGTAGGGATAGGTTTTGGTGTAAGAGAACTTTTTAAGGTCCTTCTGGAATTTATTAATCTTGGTCTGAGTTAGGCTCTCCTTGTATTCATTAACTTCCTTATTAGTTTCATCTAGTTTTTTCTTAAAAGAAGTTAGGGTGGCCTTGAAATGTGTCTCTGTCAACTGGATATCAATAAGGATGGCTTCTGAGAGGCGTGTAGCGGTCTGTATGATTAGGATCATCCAGTCACGTGTACAGCGCCACGCTATCTGAGCCCAATCCTTGCGGAAAGTTGCATCGTCTAAAAAGATACGTGGCGCATTAGTAACGATCAAGCCTCTTGGAGCAGTGTTAGTTCTTAAATATTCTGTCAGGATCAACCCATGAAGTATAATCCTAATGCGATTTCGTTTTTTCTCGTTGAGATTGTCCCAATCAGCTGTCTGTGCAATAGATGTCGATACATTGAAGTCTGCCAATAGAGGAGGGTTGGATAGAATGTTGGTGACATCGTCCAAGGTGAAACCCAAGCCTTGATTTTCTGCCATGGTTGGATACGCTGGTAATGAGTTCTACCAGAAGATGAAAAAATAGCTCTCACAGCTGTGCGCTGCGTAGTAATCCGAAAAACAAAAAGAGAGCGAGGATTTTGGGGTACGTCCTAATCCCCTGGGTAAAGTTATAAAGAAACAATATGGACGGACCCTGAAATAGTGGAGATCTATCAATCACTATGTGTGGTAAGTCCAAGGACCATTAGGTATATTTAAAAGACCCCTCACACACCAACCTAGTTGGTGTCATGCTTCATCATTGGGGTCCCAACCGGGAGGCCTAATGCCGCCCGGTTGTGCTACGACGCCTGATTACAGCGGAGCAGGTGTAGTGTGAAGATGTGATGTAAAAATTAAAAATACCTCTGAGAATCCTTGCCCAGTAAATTTATTAGTGGCGGCTCAGGGTATGGTTAAAAACTATGTGAAACCGACTAACAAGAAATATTCATCTGTAGTGGTTTAGGTGATGCGGTCTACATGTTTCAGCCCGTCAAAAAATTCAAATGGGCTTTCGTCAGGACCTAGAATTCAAGTGAGTGGCAAAGTGAAGGCCACGTGAAAAAGTAAAGTACCAACACACGCACTAAGGTGTGTGGACCCGGTGTCGATATACTTACAGACACCACTCAAAAAACCTGTTAGGGAGAAAGAAATAGACAGCACAAGACATATAACGTTTAGCAACATAAAATGCAATCTTTTAAAGCAACTCAAAATTGCAATCTCCAACAAGCCGTCAAGAATGACCTAGCCACCATCGTGACAGTGATAGTGTAATGATGATATAGCATGCACGTTTCTAAGGCATGCTAGGAAATTAGATAAAGCTGAATGAACACATAGGGACGTCATGTGCTAAGACGTGTATTATATAAACCATGTGTCCATGCTAAAGCGTGAATTGAATAATCACATCAAGGCATGATAGAAGCCATGTGCTTGTATGTATCCAAGCAGCGAGTGAGAAATACGCGCTGCATGCCGAGTGATGGTAAAATAATGCGGCGTGGCACGACAGTGGCGAGTTGCATGTGCGGCCGATCGAGCGCCTGTAAATGCATGTATTACAAATTATGCAAAAAAGCAAGTGTTAAAATGGTAGAAAAACAGGTGGCAGCGTAAATGAAAAGGGTCATAATTACAATTAGTAGAAAAAGAAAGCAGCTAATCGGGGCATGAGAGGGGTTTCAACCGATCAACCGATCTGTGGGATAACATGGAGAGAAACAGAAGATCGATTTTTAGTGCAAAGCGGCTTTTAGTGAAAAAGCCAAAGAGTCATGGGGCAGAATGCCCGTCGTCCACAACTACAAAACCTTACTTGGTTCCGTGAGGATTCCCATGAGACTACCTACTGCGGTCTCCCGAAGTCCCGGCTGGTGAGGGACGCGGTGGGAGAACGAAGTTAAATCCAAACTACAGGCGTCATACAAGGAAATGACGACACTACGTAAGGAGATGGCATTAGCAGGGAACAACTGGTCTGTGTATTGCAGACAAAACACAGCAAAAGTGCGGCGGCCATGTTGGAAAACTCGCGAAGTAAGCGAGATAGACAGTGGCGGCCATACTTAAGTGTTAAAAGATCAGGATATAGATGCAGGAGAGCCATAGTGTGTGCTCTATATCAAATGAAAAAAGGGGGGAAAAAAATGGGGGGTAAATGATGCCCACGATGATGTGTTTAGAGGGTGGTGCACTACTGTCTCCTGAGACTTTGCCAAGGAATATTATCGTTAAGTCCCGTCAGATGACTAGATAGGCGATAAACCCATCTTTGTTCTTTCTCCATCGTAGCACAATCAGATGCAAAAAGTCAACAACAAGACTGACAAGCCATTTCCTTGAAGTTGGACATACCACTAACGACATCAGCTGGGTAGTCATTGAGGTCCTAGATCCTAACCTACCTAACATACAAAATCGTCTACTGGAGAAAGAACAAAGATGGGTTTATCGCCTATCTAGTCATCTGACGGGACTTAACGATAATATTCCTTGGCAAAGTCTCAGGAGACAGTAGTCCTTTCTCCACACTCTTATCAGCATAGGAGATTCACTTAATAGCCTTCTTTTCTGACAGAATTTAGATCAACTGCTATCTGTCTTTGAAATTATTAGCTATTCATTTAACAGAATCCATATCTATCTTCTATCTGTCTTGGAAATCATGCCCAATTGTGCATACTGTGCTTTATATGTGGTCTTTTCCCACACTATTTTGGTTGAAACACGGAGCGCATTCTATGCTCAGCGCTATCCGTCTGTCTGTCCTTTATCTTTATTTTTATTTATATTGCTTGGTGCACCACCCTCTAAACACATCATCGTGGGCATCATTTACCCCCATTTTTTTCCCCCTTTTTTCATTTGATATAGAGCACACACTATGGCTCTCCTGCATCTATATCCTGATCTTTTAACACTTAAGTATGGCCGCCACTGTCTATCTCGCTTACTTCGCGAGTTTTCCAACATGGCCGCCGCACTTTTGCTGTGTTTTGTCTGCAATACACAGACCAGTTGTTCCCTGCTAATGCCATCTCCTTACGTAGTGTCGTCATTTCCTTGTATGACGCCTGTAGTTTGGATTTAACTTCGTTCTCCCACCGCGTCCCTCACCAGCCGGGACTTCGGGAGACCGCAGTAGGTAGTCTCATGGGAATCCTCACGGAACCAAGTAAGGTTTTGTAGTTGTGGACGACGGGCATTCTGCCCCATGACTCTTTGGCTTTTTCACTAAAAGCCGCTTTGCACTAAAAATCGATCTTCTGTTTCTCTCCATGTTATCCCACAGATCGGTTGATCGGTTGAAACCCTCTCATGCCCCGATTAGCTGCTTTCTTTTTCTACTAATTGTAATTATGACCCTTTTCATTTACGCTGCCACCTGTTTTTCTACCATTTTAACACTTGCTTTTTGCATAATTTGTAATACATGCATTTACAGGCGCTCGATCGGCCGCACATGCAACTCGCCACTGTCGTGCCACGCCGCATTATTTTACCATCACTCGGCATGCAGCGCGTATTTCTCACTCGCTGCTTGGATACATACAAGCACATGGCTTCTATCATGCCTTGATGTGATTATTCAATTCACGCTTTAGCATGGACACATGGTTTATATAATACACGTCTTAGCACATGACGTCCCTATGTGTTCATTCAGCTTTATCTAATTTCCTAGCATGCCTTAGAAACGTGCATGCTATATCATCATTACACTATCACTGTCACGATGGTGGCTAGGTCATTCTTGACGGCTTGTTGGAGATTGCAATTTTGAGTTGCTTTAAAAGATTGCATTTTATGTTGCTAAACGTTATATGTCTTGTGCTGTCTATTTCTTTCTCCCTAACAGGTTTTTGAGTGGTGTCTGTAAGTATATCGACACCGGGTCCACACACCTTAGTGCGTGTGTTGGTACTTTACTTTTTCACGTGGCCTTCACTTGCCACTCACTTGAATTCTAGGTCCTGACGAAAGCCCATTTGAATTTTTTGACGGGCTGAAACATGTAGACCGCATCACCTAAACCACTACAGATGAATATTTCTTGTTAGTCGGTTTCACATAGTTTTTAACCATACCCTGAGCCGCCACTAATAAATTTACTGGGCAAGGATTCTCAGAGGTATTTTTAATTTTTACATCACATCTTCACACTACACCTGCTCCGCTGTAATCAGGCGTCGTAGCACAACCGGGCGGCATTAGGCCTCCCGGTTGGGACCCTAATGATGAAGCATGACACCAACTAGGTTGGTGTGTGAGGGGTCTTTTAAATATACCTAATGGTCCTTGGACTTACCACACATAGTGATTGATAGATCTCCACTATTTCAGGGTCCGTCCATATTGTTTCTTTATAACTTTACCCAGGGGATTAGGACGTACCCCAAAATCCTCGCTCTCTTTTTGTTTTTCGGATAATAATCTACAACATCGGCTCCACCTTCCACCGGCAGCTTCCCCTCTAGTGCTGGTTCTGGCCAACGTTCCTCTTCTGCGAGACAATCAGCAGGAATCCACGACGCAGCTAATGGACAAATGCTTGCATTGGCTATCTAATCAGCCTATGGAATGGGGATTGGGGAACCATCATTTAGCCAATAAAATCATTATGGCCAGGAGGGTGAGGTGGGTGGGTGGGAAATTCAACGAAAACTTTTGCAGGGGATTGTGTAGTGGTAAGCTTCAACAATCCCCATACTGACACTTTTCTTCTCAGAAACCTTGAAAGATCTCGTCCCAGGAACACCCAGATCATTCCTTTAGCACTGGAGCATTTTTACAATCATGGCCCAACTTCAGGAATTGAACCAAGGGGTAGGTTAAGACTAGGTCAGCCCATGTCACGATATATGGAGCGCCCAATTATTGCCTCAGGGGATGGGCTTTACAACAGATTTGCCCCCCTCTCTGACTTGGAAGCTTGCGATTGACCATCAATTCCTACCTATCCATCATCCCCAATGTTGGCCAACTCGGCTCCTATCACGCAGATTCCATTGTCGCCCCTTCCCCCTCAGGAAATAGGGGAAAGAAACAGGATAAGTTTAGTAACATGGAATGTGGCGGAGATTGCCTCAAAGGTAGGAAATGAAGATTGGCATAATCTTTGGCAAACGATGGACATTGTTTGCTTCCAAGAAACCTGGGCCAAGGACTCAGTTTTTTTCCCGGGTTATCGTACCATTCATACACCTGCAGTTCCTTTGGCATCAGGCAGAGCTAAGGGCGGTTTACTAACCCTAGTCTCTAATACATTCGCGGTTCAAGTTAAACAGCTGGGCCCCCAGAACAACTTCTTTCAAATCCTCCAACTGGAATCCACAAATGCTGGCCAGTTGATATTAATTAACTTTTATAATAATGATTTCGGGGAACATGAGACGAGAGGTAGACGACTTAAATAACGAACTCCGATTAATTAACTCACGAACACAGAGAGGTTTGCCTAGCATAATTTGGCTGGGGGACTTTAATACCCACCTGTGCAAGTATGCTGAGGTTAATGTGTGTGGGATGGACGATATGCACGGCAACCCCCTTCTACATTACACACATAATGAATATGGTGATATGCTCAATAGGCTATTACATACAAGGCATCTAACCGTAATTAATAGCGAAAAGACAGGTCAGATAGAGCCAACATTCAGGAGGAACAGCTCTGAGTCTACAATTGACTTTATTCTAGCCTCTTCCGTATTACAAGACAGGGTGGACCATCTCAGTAATACATTCACCTCTTATAGCGATCATGCAATATTACTCATTCACTTAAGTATCCCGCAAAAAGTGAAGAGATCTCATATGCTAGTCAATAATATTGCACTATCCAGAAAAAACGGCTATCAAATGAGGTGGGCGCGGGTAGAGGAAAAGATACTGGCTTCTGCCATAATAACCCAAGTAAGAGGGGACATTCTACATTGCCTGGTTGAAGACGCATCTCCCTTTCTTTTAGTTTCTCAGTTCAGAACCCTTTTATCAAAACTAAAAACCGCACCTACCCGACACAAACCAGCAAACGGCACACCACCTGGTCTCTGGTTTGATTCAGCATGCTCGTCAGCAAAGAGAGCTCTTGACAATGCCTTAAAAAACCGTCCCAGAGATCCGGCACTGATAAGATCTCTTTGCAAAGATTATAAGCAGGCTAGAGGTGTTCGTGTGAAGGTATTAAGGGAGAAGGCCTGGGATGACCTCGAACAAGCTGCAAGTTCACGCAATAGTAGGGAATTCTGAAAGGTTATAAATGCCCCATACTTTAAAGATCTAAACGACCCGTCTCTTGATACGCATGTAGAGGAAGATGCATGGATAGGGCACTTTGAAAGCATCTTTGCACGACAATCTCCCCATGAGCTCCCTCAACTTGATTCAGTGCCGCCCATCCAAGGAACCCTGACCTTTGCGCCCCATGAAGTGAGAAAAGGACTGGAATCCTGTGTACAAGGAAAATCCCCTGGACCGGATAAGGTCCCAATTGACCTCTTCCAGGCCAACTACGACCTGTGGGTTCCTTTAATAACAAACATCTTTAATAGTATAGCAGTAGAGGGCCCTCCACCATCTTGGAACCACAGCGTAATAGTTCCAATTTTTAAGAAGGGAGATAGGGGCTGCCCCAAAAACTATAGGCCCATCTCCCTCCTGGACTCAACCGCCCAACTTATGGGCCGGTTGTTGCTAGCCAGGTTGGAGGAGTGGGCACAGGATCGCACTATTTTAATGCAGGCACAATACGGATTTCAGAAGGGCAAGGGGACAGTAGACCAATGTTTGAAACTCTCGCTTTGTATTGACAAGTACACGAAGGCCAAAGGTGGGAAGTTATATATGGCCTTCATGGACTTCTCAGCGGCCTTTGATTGTGTGTCCCACTCCAAACTGTGGCCTATGATGGAGGGCATGGGGATCGACCCCCTAATCATCCGCTTTATTCGCCAGTTGTACGCCAATGCCACTGCCTCTGTGAGGTATGGTAGAAATGGGGAATGCACGTGCGCATTTAAGATCGAGAAAGGCGTCAGACAGGGATGTGTCCTTGCCCCGTTTCTTTTTTCCATCTATACTAACGGGTTGGAGGCGGCCCTGTCTGGCCTCTCTTTAGACGTGCCAAAATTTTATAACATCGCACTCCCCATTTTGGCGTATGCTGACGATGCGGTTCTGATTGCAAGGACAGGGGTAGCCCTTCGAAACCTTATATCCTCGCACGCCTCATTCATGGCCTCATTAGATCTCAGAGTGAACTAATCCAAATCATTCATCATCATAGCTGGAGCCCCCAGAGGTGCGAAAGCACCGTATTTCCATCTAGCCTCAAAGAAAATCTATGTGGTTGACTCCTTTCCATACCTGGGAATCTTGTTTGACAACAAGCAATCCTGGAATAACCTGGTGGCAGCCAGAGCCTTGGGTATGGAAAGAGGTCTCCAAGCCATAAAAGGATTTGTTAAAAAATTAGGAGCCAGCCCTTTGGACACAATCAAAAACATATATCAAGCCAAAACAAAGGCGGCGGCAACCTATGGAGCGGGAGTTTGGGGAATGGCCCAAATTGACCAACTACAGAAAGTGGAAGACACCTTTTTCAAGTCGAGAGTTTTGTTACCATCTTCAACCTCCAACTATATCTTACATCTTGAATTGGGCCTTCCATATCTGATCGACTCTATTAGATTGGCACCCATCCTGCTGTGGCTCTCGATCTGGCGTAGGGACACTGTCAACTTAACCCAACGCATAATTGGTGATTGCCTGAGGCTCGAGGGCCATAGCAGGATCTCCTGGCTTAGATATGTGGAGGTGGAACTAAATGCAATTGGGCAGGGAGAACTATTTAGGGACCCTTCATCATGCAGCAAGGTATCTAAACGGAAAATAATCGAACTATACTTGCAGAAGGCTAACTTTGATTGCAGGAAAAAGAATAGGCATTTACAAATGCTCACAGTCTACGATCAAATCCCGCCAAGACCCGGGGAAAGCTATTTTTACCTTTCCTCCGTTACTGTAGCACAACACAGATTTATCCTGCTGCGTTTCCCCTTGAATTTAATTCCCTTGATGTTTGGGTTCCCAGAGAAGAGGTTTAAGCACTCAGATTTGGGCCCCTGCCCCTGTGACCAAGACTCACCTCAGTCCGACTTACATCTGGTACTGTTTTGCAAGTTTTACTGTACTGAAAGAGAAAGTTCCTCCTTCCAATTTTAAGGCGTCTAAATTTTACGCAATGCAGAGTGGCACTGCACTTTTTAAAAGCACTTTCGACTCCCCATGTTTGTTTTATGGTAGCAACTTTTCTGTGGGCCTGTTGGAGAAACAGAAGGGTGAGGAGTTTGACGCTCTGAACTTCAGTATTAACGGTTTAAGAACGCTTATGTAATTACGGTTTTAATGAGGCACCTAAATGGTCTCTTTTAAACGTTTCTGGCATTTATGAAATCTGTTTTTTATTATGGTCAATTTTTATGAATTTGTGCTTTTATGATCTGTTTGTAAATAGATCGAATAAAGATATAATGAATGAATGACTCATTAAAATCAACAGCAAAACACCAAACATAGCATACCATACAATACCATAACATACTATACAATTACAGGCCATACCATACAATGACAGGCCATACCATACCATCAGAGGTCATGCCATACCATACAATGACAGTTCATACCATACCATACAAAGACAAGCCACACCATGCCATAACAAAGTATACTATATAATGACAGACCATGCAATACTATACAATGAATGACAAGACATATCATACCATACAAGGGTAAAAAACACAGGCAAGGCCAATAGATCTCGAATAGGCGAGACCTTTTGGCTTTGCCAATGCATGTTAATTATACAGCCTCCTAAAATGCAACAAGCCTCGATGGACTTTAATTCAAACCTGCATCTTCCTCCTAAAATAAGTTATCCTTTATCACTTCACTGGAATGCCCTGTTATGCACTGGAGTTCACTCTCATTTGCAAGCTGTAGTTGCACGGTGTATGCTGCCTGTATTACACAGCTTTAGTATCCGCGATGAGGCGAGGCGACAGCCTGGCAGATTGACACCTAGCGTAAGCTGCACCGGGCTGCGCGGCCACAAGATGGCGCCGCCACCTCTGGCGCGCGCGAGGCCGGGTTGCATCAGTGAGTGACGCGCTTGACTCCAAAGAATAAAAGGAAGCGTTGGAGCTACCGTTGGTCCATCGCAGCCGCCTCAGCAGCGCCGCCCGAGCTGTCATCTCTGTCACCGGCTCTCCCGCTGCTAACTCATCCTCGCCATGTCGGGCTCACTCAAGAAGCGTCACTCCGGGCCGTCCTCTGAGGAGGGCGACGGGCCGGCTTTGGAGAAGATGCTGGGGGAGAACGGCGGCCCCGCAGTTCAAACACCACGCACCGAGACGGTGGAACTGAAGCGGACCATTACGCTGATGAACGGCGTGGCCATCATCGTGGGCACCATCATCGGCTCGGGCATCTTCGTGACGCCCACGGGCGTGCTGCGGGAGGCGGGCTCGCCAGGGCTGTCGCTGGTGGTGTGGGCCGTGTGCGGGGTCTTCTCCATTGTGGGCGCCCTCTGCTACGCCGAGCTGGGCACCACCATCTCCAAGTCTGGCGGCGACTATGCCTACATGCTGGAGGTGTACGGGGCGCTGCCTGCCTTCCTCAAGCTCTGGATCGAGTTGCTCATCATCAGGCCCTCCTCGCAGTACATCGTGGCGCTCGTCTTCGCCACGTACCTGCTCAAGCCGCTCTTTCCCAGCTGCCCCGTGCCCGACGAAGCTGCCAAGCTGGTGGCCTGCCTCTGTGTCTGTGAGTACCGGGGGTGGGGGGCATGGTGAGGGGACAGAGGGAGCCCACGTCATACCTCTTGGTATGAACAGTGCTTTGAATGGGAATATAGAAGTGCAGATACTCACTATTTAGAGCACTGTTGTAGTCAAAGATACTCCGTTCAAGCACCTGTCTGCTCCTAAAAATTGCAGGTACTCCGTGCCGGACAGTACCTGCCCACTCATAGCACTGGGAATGAAAGGTCATAACTGTGGTGTGCACCCTGGGAGCATGAATGCTACTAAGAGGGCACAAAGTGACACACGTGGATTACACACACTAGTCAGACAGGCACACTGGGGTTGTGGTGGTTCATAAGTGGTTATATGTAGAGGCACCTGGGCGTCCATGGGAGAATGGAGGGTCATAGGTGTACATAGTGGTACGTACGTAAGTGGGCATGTTGGAATACAATTAATGTGCAAGTTGGCACACAATCAGTGGTCATGATGTGGCATATTGGGCCAAGGCACCACACAGTGAGCGGTGATGGTGCACGTAATGAGAGGTGGTGAAGCACATGGTGGTTTGAGCGCCTACCGAGGACGAGAGCGAATGGGCGCAAAGATGCATAACAAAGAATGGGGCTACAGAGAGCTGGCACGGGAGAAAGCTGTAGTTTAGAGCTAAAGGCTACTCAAGGGGCGAAGAGGCAATGAAGGGTAGCCAAAGCACGTTAAGAAGCGCGAGAGGGCTAAGAGCATATTGAAAAACACAGCACAGCTGAATTCAGGGGCACACTGAGGATATGGAGGGCATACAGGTGGCATAAAGGGTTACAGATGGAGAATGGCCATGTACACTGGTTGATTTTAGAGCATCAGCTTGAAGGTGCCTGTATGACTTGTAATCCAACAAATTAGCACAGTTGGTGGTGTTTGACTTGTTTAGATTGAATGGGTTGTTTGTGTTCTGTGTTATTTACTCTGAATTCGATACTTGTGCTGATAAGTTATTCTTTTAGCTTGGCAATCACTTAGTCTCAATGTCATTAATATGCCACTATTTGCCACATCCCCACTAATAAGCACAGAGTGGGATTATTTGTAAACTTGATGATCCCCTAACCAGCTGCCACTCTAAATGACAGCGTTGCATCCACCATCCACAAATGCACACTAATATATGTGCACAGCACCTAGATACGTGGCGCCCTATATTGTGCTGTAATACTTTTTTAGCTCACACAAAAGTCTCCGCCTTATGACTTTAGAGCTCAAGGGTGGAGTAGGCCACTCACCTTCCAATTTACACAGCCCATGACCCCAAAAACATCGTTTGTTGTATTTAAAGGGGAGGCGAAGAAAGCAGAGAATGGATTCTTCTGTATTAGCAGGTGCGTCTCCGTTGCCATCGACCCCGCAAAAATCCCTTGGATAAATCCTCTGCCCAGTAGTCTGTAAATGGGTGATTTTTTTATTTCATTACACACTTCACTTTAATTTACTCATACCTGTACCATAAATCTACCCTGGCGGTAGATTACCATTCTGTCAGTACATCATTTGTTCATGGCGAAGGGGGCTTTTTGTTCTGTGTTTTGGTCGTCGAAAAGAACATTGTTTTCCCTAAAACAACTACGCATACACTTGGCACCTGATATCTTTCCTCATTAATAAACGCAATGGATTCTACACAGCAGCGCCATGTCTGCTCTTTCAAACAGTACATGGAAGACGCGTGGTTGCTTCTATAATGTATTCTTCTGTTCCCTTCCTTGTTCACTCAGGCCCACGTGGACTTGCGCGGCCTCGTTTATCACCAATGCCATTTATGTGCTGTACTGTAGGAAATCCGGTCTAGGCCGGAAAACCTGCTTTACTGGAAATATGTCCCCGTCTCTTGCGCATTCTCACTGCGGCTGGAACAAAGAAAACGTATCCAAAGCATGGTCTGGGGTGAAAGTATGGAGGGAGATTGCATCACCTACTGTTCTGGAACCCCCACTGTTTGGCCTGAGAGACTGTATCGCTAGACTTGCCCTATTACATACATACACAATCTTCCCTCAATCATTCTTATATGCACTCCACTTCTGGTTTATACATACCAAAACAATATTCTGACCATGTGGGATCAGCGTGGTTATAAGAGCACGGAAGAGTATGTCGCTCGATTTTACATCCGTTTTTTTATTTAACCCTTTGTCGCCCCCGTGCTCTCCATTACATTGCACAGACACTCACACAATAGTGCTTGTTCTTTTGCTAGAAAGGCTCTCGCAAGTGCCAGCAGAATATCTTTCTCGTTGTGCTCTGAGTTGAGAGAAACGTGTACTAACGCTGCATACTTCGAGTTATGCAGCAGCCTCAAGCGTGCTCGGGGGCGGGAAAGGCAGAATACCTGAAAGGCATTTTTTGTGTACAGTCGAACTCTGTCAGGGGTACGTAAGGTAATTCAGAGTCCCGCCGTTTAGGGTATTCTGCATGTAAGGTGATCTGCGTTTCTTTCCAAATTGATTTTCGCCTTGCAGTTGAAATGTGGATGGAAAGAGAAGTGAATTCTCTTTCTTTCCCCCAGACATTTGAGTTACGTCTACCTTTTTCTTAAGTAATTTGCTTCCATCCCCGCCTTTTCAAAAAGTGGGGATTTCTTGATGTCGAGATTAGGAAAAATCCTGTACATATCGCTCGTACTTAAAAGATTACAGCTTGACAGTGCCATAGTTATTAGGGGATTCTCTTTCTAAGCGCTGTACTTTTGATGTCGAATATCTTGGTAATGCCTCTGCTGTTGCCAAAACAAATCTGACTGTTTAGCTGTAGTGGAAAAAAAAGTCAGCTGAGATCGACGTGTCTTTTCTCTATCAGTAATGACGCTAAATAGCAGTGAAAAGAGTGGTGTACAGATCATTCCTCAAAATATTGTAGGGTAATTCTGTGTTTGGGTTCTGTCTGGCATTATACTAGGCCTATGCAAAAAGAAAGACAGAATGCTGAACAAATCAAACATTCACCACCAGTCACAGATCTGGGTAAGTTAAATCCATCTTTTTTTTTTTTTTGCTCCCCCTGCTATTTCAGTTTGGACCCAGCCATATGCAAATCAGTCTTGACCCTGCTCTCCTTGGGAACAGTCCAGCCCAAACTGCCAAGCCAGGTGAGGACCAAAAACAAGCATCCTAGGAATGGTTAAGGGGTATCACCCCTCATGAGCCAGGCTAGCTTGAGTCTGGTGGCATCGTGAGCACGGGACCCATGTCTGGGCACACCCTTCCCCCTTCGGGCGACAAATGCAAAAAGAACAGATGTTGGACCAAATGCTGAACAAATCAAACATTTACCCCCAGTCACAGATCTGAGTTAAATCCATTTTCCCCTGCAAGTGCCATTCCAGTTTGGACTCAGCCAAATGCAAATCAGTCTTGACCCTGTTCGCCATGGGAACAATCCAGCCTGAACTGCCAAGCCAGGTCCTCCCTCCCAGACACAGATCTGGGTTAAATACATCTTTTTTTTGCTCACCATGGGGGTGAATGTTTGACAATGTTCAGCATTCATAACATCATATTTTTGTTTTGCTATTATACTAGGCCACTCATGATCAGGGCCTTTGAGACAAATACTTAGGCCCTCCTAGTGATAAGCGCTGCATAATTCTGATGTGGCCCATCAGAATCATATGTGTGGCAGTACCTCAGATCTGCTTTTTCATGCAGATGTTATGGTGCGATAATCTTGGGCTAAGTGAAGAATTCTTTGGTGACTCGGATCGGAACTAACAATTCCCCTGCTAATTACTCATTTCTAAGGGAAACCTCAGGGCCCCACTTGTAACTCCGCCTTCCGGAGTTGCCAGTTACCCCCCTCCCCATCAGTAACACCATAAGAAAGCCGAGTTACCATTAGGAGATAAGACACCTCTATGAAACATGGTCCTAGGAAAGCTGCAAAGAAGGTGGTTGCAAAGGAGAGTTCTTCTGAAGTGTTTGTTAATTGTTCACCTTTCAGCTGTCCTAACAGTTTACCTCTTGCCGGGTGGAGTCTAGTGCCACGGACATCCCCAGACTTCACATTAAAGACACCTCCACTCTTTTGACTGCACTCCTCCCTGGACTGGCTGTATTCTTTATGACACAAATTTTGATATAGAAATGGGTCTGTCAGCAAGTTTTCTTGTTTGATGACAGTCCACTGATATGTCAGTGCAGTCCTCTGAAGCGTGACAGGCTAATCATGCATATATGATTAATGTGTTTTTTCTTGATTTTGAATACACACTACCCAGTGCAGTGCTTTAAATGGAAATATAGAAGTGCAGATACTCACTATTTAAAGTATGTTTGCTCTCGAGAAGTGCAGATTCTCTCCCATTAAATGTATTTCAGTAGTGCTGAGAAATGCATGTACTCTCCCTTTCAAATTAAAGAAGTGCAGGTACTCCGTACCAGACAGTACCTGCCCATTTGAAGCACTGACCCAGTGCCTTTCTCCAGAAAAGAGTTATATGTGGAATGGAAGGGCGATTTGGATTGCGATGTTGTGTGTGTTTGTGGGGTGGGGGGCGGAATGATTCTGTAGCTACGCCAGTTTATGGTGTGCGAGGGCGAGAGGGCAGTGGAAGAGTAAATAGATAATGTCAGGGATTAATTGATCTATTGTACTACAAAATGTGGCCTATTAAACGCCCGTTCCATAAGAGTCCGCGTTTGTATGCTGGGATGGACCATTGCTGGCCATGTGCGCTGCTTATAACGAGCATGAAGGAAAGTGCCAATAGCAAGCGTTGGGCTCCAGAAAAGAACATCTGCCTTCATTGTGGGCACTTGTAGCTCCAATGGCACCACTGCGACCACTTCGGGATTACAGACCATCAGTGGCAAAATGAGCGGTGATTCTTGTGGGAGCCTGTAACAAACTCTACCCGTGGGACTTTTAAGCCACCCACGAAACCACCCCAGCATCACTACCATTAAGATTTCGACATTCAAGAAATAAGGAGATTGTGAACTACTGTGTTGAATGCACAAACATAAGAGAGAGGAGTGGTAGGCACCGCATCCACGGGGACACACTCGTATCCTGGCAGTGCCTGTGGGAGTATATTTTTTATTTTTAATGAAGTCTATTGGTGTTTTTGTCTATGAGTGTGAGCTTCCCATTGAATCTGGCCTTACACGTATAATGGTGGCAGCTCTCCCGCTGCAGGAGAGAAATCAGATAGCTTAGGTATTCCAGAAAACTAGAAGCATGGCAACTTATTTCTGAAAACCGTGAGACTGTCCACACGATAACTGTCGGGGGAAGAAATAGAGACTGAGTGAATGAAAGGACAGGCTGACGCACCATGGTCATGTGGATGGTCTGTGTGTCTCTTAGAGGCTCCACTAGCAGCCCCTGTCGGGCATCGCCATCTGCTCTCAGCTCGCCTCACAAAGCTCCAGACAGAAGTGCAGGCTTTGCATTGTAAACAGTCTGTCCAGAGCGGCCACCCGGCCATCTATTCCCTACTTATAATTCCAAACCCTGCACCCCTATCCGCCAAGCCTGTAGGATGTCTGAATTTGATTAGAAATAAAGATTGATTATGGATTTTTACAACTCAATAGACCTTTAACACACTTTTAATGCCACCAGACGGAGTGTCATGTAAGGGCAGGGGTTATTGTGAAATCACATCAGTGGACTGTAATCAATTATAAATAGCAGAGTATTTTTATCAGGGCAGCTGATTCGTGCCAGCTGTATAAACTTTCTCTGGGGGTTGATTTACGATGTGTTGTACAGTGATTCATTCCAGAAAACGACAACGAAAATGTGTGTAGTAATTAAGGGGAGTAAACGTGGCCAGTTCCCCAAGCAGCTAAGGAACTTTGGGGCATATTAGCAAGGGCCTTATCGCCGCTTTAGCGGCACTATTAGCAACGCAGGCGAAGCGATAAAAAAATTCGCGCTAAGCGCGAATATCGCTAGAATTTAACACCTGCTAAAAACATGACTTACCTGTTTGTAGATAGGAGGTGGATTGTCAGCCTAAGTCCACCATGGCGTTAATGCGTGAATATCGCTGGATTTCCAGCGATATTCACGCATTTCGCCGCTATCGCTGGATATTTTATCGCATTGGAGATAAACCTTGCTAATAGCATGTTATCTCCGCGATAATATCCAGCGATAGGCGGCGTTAAGAAAATGCGCGCTAAGCGCGGTTAGCGATAATTTTCGCCTGTTGTTGCTAATATGCCCCTTTGGGGCATATTACTAAGGGCCTTATCGCCGCTTTAGCTGCACTTTTTGCCGCTAAAGCGGCGATTTTTTTCCCGCCCTATTAGCAAGCTGTCGCTAACAGCTGTTAGCGACAGCTTTTAGGCGATAGTGACCGGGTTGGGTGCCGCTTTGCATGCCAGCGATATTTATCGCTAATGACATGCAAAGTAGGCGTTCCCAACCTGGCAGCGACTGGAAGCAGTCGCTAACATCGCTATCGCCTATTAGGGAGGCCAGCGAGGCGATAAAGAAACCAGTGCTAAACACGATTAGCGCTTGTTTTTTACACCTGGTCCAAACCTGACTTAGCCATGTAATCCAATGGGAGGTGGATTACATGGCTAAATCCCCTTGCCCTATCAGCAAGCTATCGCCGGTCACAGTGCGATTATCGCTGGATTTCCAGCGATAATCGCACTGTTTTCCAGCGACAGCAGGGGTTTCTATCGCATTGGATATAAGCGTTGCTGATAGCACGCTATCTCCGCGATAGAAACCGGCGATAGCCGGCGATAATTATCCTAGCGCTAAGTGCGCTTAGCGATAATTATCGCCGGTTATTGCTAATAGGCACTATTCCTTGAACCACGGAGGCGTCATTGTACATGAGGCCATCTTGCTACAGACTACTGTAACTAAGGAAAAGCCTATATGGAATAATGGACACACACTAATATAAAAACAGAGGACTATTACTACCTTAAGAAGCTTGGTGCTCATTTCGAAAATTGAGAGGCGTGTATCCCCTATAACTCTGTTCCAGGAATTCTAAGGCTTATCAGCAGGTTGATTGATTGGCCAGTATCTAAAGTACGACCTGAAGGAGAAACATTGGTCCTCCGACATTATTTTTACAAGGTTTTTAAACCTGTAACTCTTTTGAAGTTGTGGCGCTTCATGTATACAGATCGTGTTATTTACATGGGAGAAGTGAATTTCTGTCCTGAGGAAGGTGGTTTTTAAAGCATTAATATCCACCGAAACGCGTCGACGTAAGACAAAGAAGGCACACTAGAGATTGTGGAGACATTTGTTAATCGAAAGAACTCAGTATTCAGAATTATATTTTACAGAAAACAAATGATCCGGATCCAATGGTTTTGCCTTCATTTTTGACAAGAGAGTAATTTTTCTTGCAGGGTCTCCCGATTGTGTAATTTAGTATAAAATGTGGTTTTTAACTTTTTAATTATTGTTGTGTTCTTTGATGTATAATTTTATGATCATTTATTGTATATGATGAATTGCAATGATATGTAATTTTTAAACTAAATAAAGGTTTGTATTTTCTGAACACTTGGCCTATTGAAGGGATTAGTGTCTTATTCTGGTGATTGAATGTATTTGCTGCTTGTTATTGTTTGATACCAAATATTTGCCGGAAGGGGGATTTTTCTGACTATTGCTAAAAGGCCCCTTTGTACCTCATTCTTTTCTATATTGGCTGCTTCGGTGTTGCTCACTGTGAATATGGGATGGGAACAGTCTCTGTGTCATTGCTAGTTTAAGTCTGGGTGTGATAATACATGCACTCCAAGGCATGCGCTAGCATCTGTTACTCACATCTCTTAGTAATGGCAGAAACACTGTGTAAAACGTCGACTCGTTATTATAACACCGAGAAACTGACGAAACCTAGCCTAAGTGTGTCTATGGCGGTGAGACTGTCGCTCAGACATTGCCCAGCGCGGCAGGTTATGGTACTTGTTTAGGGCGCTGGGTTGGAGTTGTTGGCAGGCGAGGTACAGTAATACTCTGGCAGGGAGGAGGCTCTCTGCGCCCCAGTGCTCGTTTAGGGATGGAGCTTCACGATGGCTTGGAGGAGGGCCTAGTGTCCAGCACAGTAGCAGCACTACAGCCAGAGTTGTCAATCTGTGACAGGAGAGGGGAGCTTTTGGCCCTGTGTGATGAACAGGCCCCAAGCAGAGGAAGAATGTAAGAAAGCTTTCGTCTCAGAGAGAAAGTCCAAGAGGGATGTTCTGCTGCCTCATGGCGAGGGATACTCCCAAGTATATGTATATGGTGTGTGTGTGTGACACATAGTGAAGGATAAGTTGTCTGTGTTCCTCCTAGTTCAGGTGTGACCTCTTTTTGAAGCTGAATGCAGCTTCTGCAGTTCTTCACCCGTCCTGAGAATCATTTCAAGGAAAGAGCTCTTTACTCTCGCGAACTTGCTGCTCTGTATGTGGTGCAGCACCCTGATGCTTCTTTTAATAGAACTGTATAGACCTGTGTGTGTTTAGCATATTCTCTGAGGCTAGTGTAAATCACAAGAGTTGTCCCCATTCGCACTTCTCTCTACTTCAGTGTTATATTGTGTTCTTGTTAAGGGGACTGAACACAAAGAAGCACAAATACATAAAGAAGCGGTCACATCAAGAACACGAGAGACCAGTTACAGCAAACCACGCCGGCCCTATGGAGAAAAGCTGTATTGAAATCCCCAGAGTTCTGACTGCAATCTCACAACTGTTTTTGTCTGCACCATGGTGAACGGCTGGCCAAGGCATTCTATTTGAATGAAAAAAAGATTCAATAATTGTTTTGTATTTTACTCCAAATTTCTGAGAAGGAAGTAGGCACATGCAGATACTGATTATTCCACGCAACTTGGTCGAGTGGGAAGTGCAGTCTTTACCTTGGGTACTAGACAACGTCTCCTGTCGTGGCACTTCACAGCAACTGTATATAAATCTAATTGACTGGGTGTGCTGACTAGGAATATACACTGAAAGGGCCATCATATGCATCCCTCATATAATCTCAAAACAAGTGTGTATAGGATAAACAATAGAGAGTAAAGCCACCTGATGTCAATAGCACATAGCACTTTACCAAAAAAGAAAATAATTTGAAAGAAAATATTTAGAGCTGTTTTTCAAGAATTTTCTGCCACTGCCATGTAAATAATGTCCAGACCCTTAGCTGAAGTAGGAGCTCAGCTGGTTAACTTGTGCTGTGTAACCGTAAGCCAATTTATGAGAAGTGTACAACTTGTCCTTAGAAGCCCTGTGGTGTCCTAATTATAATTGTGGGTTGGCCCAGTTCTGGAGACGCTTGCCTTATGTGATCAGGTAGTGCTTGCTTGGAAGCGGGCTAGCCCAGATTCTGCCTTGTGTTAGTTAGTTCTTTTGCCAAGCAAACGTGACTTCTTCCACGCAACTGATGAAACTTAAGTGGAAGGGTAGGAAATGTGTACCTTTCATTATGCCACCATGCTGTGTGTAGTCTGGACAACGTCTTGCTGATGAGAAGCAAACCGAAACCCCCATTGGCTTTTCTGTGTAGAGACTGTAATTTAGGAAAGGGTTTTGTGTCCTGGATACCTCACATTCTGCCTGATGCCCTAGTATACCTTAATCTATACTGGCTGCACGCTGCGTACAGTTAGCACCAGTTTTAGGTCCTGTTGCAGCAGTATATTCTTCAATGGTGTAATCTTATGCCGGGAGCAGTGCAAGGGTGACTTTGACGGAACAGTTAATCATAGCTTGAATTTCAGAGATTGTGATGTTTTGTGAAGCAAAGTTGACATCCATTCAACTGAAGTATTGACATTTTAAACAGATGCAATGCCTGATCCTGCTGAGGTAGTGGCATCCTGCTCTGTACTTTTCCACACCAAACTGCATCCTGATTGTTACTGTGACGATGCTGCAACCTCTGTAGTTGTTGCATCACAAAATACAGTCAACGTGTGTGCGTTGTTTTTGGATCATTTTTATGCTGGTATAAAAGATTAAGGCCCACATGCATCGAGCTAATTTGCGCCCGGAAAAATTGCGAATCGGTAAAAAAAGCCTTTACCGATCGCAAATTAGCTAGTTCAGATGCATTAAGCGAAACCGCAAGAAATAGTAGTACTCGCAATTTTAGCGCTTCATAAAATACAGAATCGGTAATACCGAATCTGTATTTTAGGAAGCGCAATTAAGAAATCGCAAAATGCGATGCATCAAGTTTTCGCTAATACAGAACCAGCCTAAATTCGCAATTTGCATTCCTTAAACTAGAAGACATCACATCAGGTGGTAAAAATCACACATAATCAAAAACAGGTGTAAATCATCAGCAAACTACTTAAACAGTCCCAGAATGCATCCCACAGACCCACCATGGCAGCGCTCTACGTTGTGGCGAGGAGGATGAGGCTGAGAGCAGCAGCACAGAGGAGAAGGAGGATCCAGGAGAGAATCTTTAGAGTGCGCGTCACATTGCTAGGGCAGACGGAGGAGGAGATCTATGACAAATATAGGCTGAATGCTGCAGCTATCTTGGCTCTAATTGCTGAGTTAGACCCTATACTGCAGCGGCAGACCCGCAGGACACATGCCATACCCACCCATGTGCAGGTCCTGTGTTCCCTGCATCTCCTAGCTTCAGGGTCCTTCCAGGGAGTAATTGCAGCAGCTGGCGGGGTCTCCCAAAGTGCCATATCCCGTTTTTTTAACAGTTTCCTAAATGCCATGTTGCAGAGGATACACAACCACATCAGGTTCCCCACCACACCACAGGATTTGATGCAAACCAAATTAGATTTCTAACAGGTTGCACAGTTCCCGCATGTGATTGGTTGTATCGATGGGACGCATGTACCCATATGTCCCCCTGCAGTGAATGAGTGTGTCTACCGCAACCGGAAATCTTACCACTCACTGAACATACAGGTAACATGCAACTCAAAAACACTAATCACTGACATTGTGGCAAGTTACCCTGGCAGTGCCCATGACGCATACATCTTCCGGCACAGTGGAATACACAGACGTCTACTTGCGGGGAGTTCGGAGAAGGATATCTACTGGGTAAATCAATGTAATACTGTAATTTAAAAATGTACACCATGGTGACACATTGCAGTGACTAATGTATGTTGGTGTCTCACATCCTGTAGGTGATAGCGCATACCCTGTGAGGTCTTACATCCTCACCCCATACCTGAATCCTGCCACTCAAAGGGAGCGACGTTCCAATCGTGCGCACATTGCGACGCGCAATGTTATTGAAAGGACATTTGGGGTACTCAAATCACGATTCCGCATCATACACAAGAGCGGTGGGGCATTACAGTACAGTCCTGAAAAATGCTGTAAGATTGTGGCAACGTGCGCTATGTTGCACAACATAGCCACCAATAGAGGCATCCCCTTGGTGGACTCTGACAGCGAGCCAGAACAGGACATACAGCCGATACAACCACCCCATGCAGCAGGCGGACCACATGCAGCAGAGGGCAGACGTAGAAGAGCAGAAATCACGCAACATTACTTCTAAGGTGAGTAAGCACATGACAACACAGAATTTGGTTAAAGGTTTAATGTGACAGTTGTGTGTATGTGTTAATGCACACATACCATGTACAGGCAATTACATTTCATTGCCTTGGGACTGCAACGGCAGTGTGTATAGGTAACACAAATCTGGTTACATCACCAGATTGTTTGTATGTCCAAATGTCTAACGCTTCCTGTGACGCCCCCCTGTGGCCCTTGTAGTAGGCCCAGCTGCATCTGACATGGTGTCTTCTGTGATTGCCTGACTCCTGCTACTGCGCCTCCTGCTATGTGCCACAGGCACCAGTAGGCTGCTAAGGCTGGAGGCCTCCTCACTCTCCCCCCCTCCATGCATGAGGTTCCCACTGGCTGCTGCTGTCTGCAGCCCTTCCACAGCAGTGGTGACCTGGATTAGGCCCCTGGCCACATCCCCACAGCAGTGGGTCATCTCGACCTGCATGGCGACTGCACGCCTGTATAGCTGAGCTGTCGTAGAACTCAGCCTGTTGATGGCCCTGGTGTATCCGCGCATGCACCCCATAGAATGTTGTTGCTTCCTGGTATTGGAGATATGCTCAGCCTGCATGACACTGCACATCTGTTCAATGGCTGTTGCAACACGGTCAAGTTTGTCACTGTGTGCCCTGAACCCCTCAACGAGTGCAGTCGTCTGCTCCTTCATGCAGTCACGAATCCCACCCATGTGTGTGGCCATTGTTCCCAATTGCTCCTGCATGAGTCGCATGTTCTTCTGTTGCAGGCGCTGGACCCTCAACATCTTGGTCTCAAGCACACTGCAGGCAGCTTTACCATCGTCCACAGCAGACCTCAGAAATGGACTTGGCCTTCGCCTGCGGAACGGACTGTGACGTGGTGGTATTGTTACCTCTGGTGGTGGGGGTGGGGGTGTATGGGCAGTGCCCTGTGGGTCTGCTCCTGTTTGTGTGTCCTCCTCACTATCCAAATCGGGCAGTGGTAGTACTCTTCTCCTGCGTTGAGTGGGAACAGGTAGGGGCGAGGATGCCGGCATCTCTTGTCCCTCATCTTGCTGGTCTGTATGTCCCTGTGAATCGTGGATGTCTGCCACGTCACTCTCCTGTGATGCATCTGTGAGGGAAACAGTGCAAGATCATTTGGTTTTGTAAAATGTAATATATCTATTTTTTGCACATGTTTGTGACATTGCGCTCACAGAGGTGTAATAAATTAACTTCTGTGATGTAGGAAGTCTACTGTTGTCACTGCCTTGCTGTACTCTGTTGCATTTGAACTGTGCTACTCCCTCCATGCTTTGCCATTACATATGTTTGCATACAACTCCCACAATGCATTAGGGGGTTGCAAGTAAGAGGTGGACTGGACTCATGCCTGCTACACTACGCAGGGTATGCATTTGTTGCACTTTGGCTTACAATTATTTTGCAATATGTTTGGATGTGCTCTTACCTTGGGAGGTCCCCGCATGTCCTGAGGTGTCAATCTGCGTGACCCCGACAACTGCCTCGGGCTGCAGAGTGGATTCCACCAAGTCGTCCATTGGGGTGTTTGCAGGCTGAGTGGATGTTCCCCCTCCTGTTTTTCTTGCAGATGCCAGCCTTTCAGCCACTCTCTCTTTTGCCCGGCTGCGAAGGTCATACCATCGCTTCTGTAAGTTGCTGATGTCACGGTGTGTGACCCCCACAGAATTGACCCGGGCTTGTATCCCAAGCCAGATCTTCCGCTTGACTGACTCTGCAACATGCAGGGATTGTTTCCCAAACAGCTGGTCATTTTTTTGGACGACTTCCTCAGTGAGTATTTCCAGTTCCCTCTCACTGAATTTGATCTTCCTCTTCCTGCCTTCTCCTTTTTGCTTTTTGTTTCCTGGGTCCATTGTAATTGTTGGTCTCAGATTCTGCTAGAAAATGTGTTTTCCAGGCTGTGCACCAACAGTCTTCCTCCTCCTCAGTCTCTAACTCTGCACAGGTGTGTGGTATCTGGGATTCACTTCCTGGTATGATGTCATCTCCATGAGACGATTGGCGCTTTCGCAAATACCGATTCGGTATTGGCGCTTTCGCAAATACCGATTCGGTATTTGCGAATTCGCAGATACCGAATCGATATTTGCGAATTCGCAAATACGGAATCGGTAAATAAGTAATCGGTAAATGTTTTAGCGATTTTTAAGGAATCGCAAATATTTACCGAATTATTTGGTGCATTCCGTTTAGCGAATCTGAAATAGCGAATCCTTAATTTTCGCTATTTTAGAGTCGCAATTTTTTTCTTTGATGCATGTGGGCCTAAGAGTCGTGTGTGTGAGAGAGAGAAAGAGAAATTTGTCTTTGTGGATAACAAAGGTTTAAAACAATGTGATGGTCCAGGACAAAGTGAAGAATCTCTTTGGAGGTTATGACTGAACATTGCATGTCGTAGGAGTGGGTCAACTAAGCATCGTTATTCACCCCTTAGCACATATAGTGCTTTATTTTAGTTATGAGGATTTATTTAAAGGTGAATGCTGTTGATGGATAGAAGCTTTTAGCAAGGTGTCGGCTTGCTTTTATTGGAAGCTGATACATAGATTTTTGGTGGGCTCTCCCTTCATTAACTGTTTCTAACTTTAAAGTACTCTTTTATTCTTGAAATGTTAAGGGATGAATGTTGGCCTATTCTGCTTCATGCAGGCTTCCCTAAAGGTGATGTCTGCTTGTTCAATTGTGTCTATTCTTGCACTTTCCGCATCACTCAATGGTTAGGCACAGCTATACCGCTGCACCATTTTTAGAGCACGCCTTCCAACCTCTAGCATTTCTCCCAGCATATCCCATGTAGGTCAATCTGCAACCAGCAATCTTTTCAACCATGAGGGCTCACAGGAATCCAGTGCAAATCGGAGCACTTTGCGCCTCCGTCAAGATGATCCTGATGTCACCTGCACACTGGTATCTTTAGCCCACATACGTGTGAGCATAAAAAGGGCTTCACAATTCAGTCATAGTTCATTGGCACATGAAAGGGTGGGCGCCAGGTACAAAAAGTTACTTAATATTTAGCACAGCTGTGTTGCTCACTCAGCCTTTTGTCACTTTGGGGACCATTCTATTTATGTAGACATCTTAATTTTAAAGAGATAATGTGGTTTTTATTTCAGGTTTAAAAAAAAAAAAAAATTACTTTTATCTAGTTATTAAGTTGATTTTGTAAAGTGCATTGCGCATTTTGTAGGTGCCACTGTGCTCCACAACCAGATTTTGAAATATTGGGAGCCATTAAAGGCTCAGGCAAGTACCGATTTAGGAGTCTGTATACTTGTGTGTGGTATTTGCACAGCATAAACCTAGCAGCAAAGCACTGGAATGGTGTACATCGTCAAAGGCAGAGATACAGTGAACAACTGATTGATAGGGTAGCTGAGTTCCGAGAGCAGAAACTGACTGTTACTGCTTTGTGATGTACTGTTCGTTAAAGTGGCATATCTTCTGCTATTTCCTAAATCTGAGCAAGGTTGTGGTAATCCTGATGGATAAGGAGATGTCATTTCTGGGTCCTGGAGAAGGCCTGTTGTCTTATGTTTTCTTTTATGCACTTCTTTGTCTTTAGTCTCATTGTGTCCTGACTGCTGGTGTTCTGAGACGTATTGAGCTTGTCGGCCAAAGAGGCAATGACATAAATCTTGATGCCATTGTAGAAGATGCAGCTGGTTCTGAAGATGGTGCGGGCCAGAAAGGGGAACCACTTGAGTTTCGTCATATCGGGGATGCATGGTCCTATTTCTTCAGGCCCTTGAGGCATATGGTGGCGTGTAGGACACCCTTAAGATGGGCAAGCCTGGAGTCTGGGAGGCCACAGAGCAAGGTGTTACTGCCATCCAAATACAAGATTATAAGGGCTTGAAGGGCAGTTCTGAAGTCATTTTGTTGGAGAAAGATTTTCACTTTCTTTAATGAGGAAAGCTTGTTCCAGGCTGTTTTTATTTCTTCATGATGTATTACTTCAGGGTGAGATCTGTGTCCAGGGTCAAGTGACTTGGCATGGGACAAAAGATGGATTTCGAACTCATCCAGTTTCATACAATTTAGCCAGGTTTAGACATAGAGTTGCTTGTTCATCGTAGCAAATAGCAGGAATTCTGTTTACCTGGGGATTGAGCTCCAGGTAAGACCTGGATGTCCAGGTCTGGACAAAGCAGAGACAGTGTTTGAGACATTCGTTGTCTGAAGTGAATAAGACTATCATGTAGAGTTAAGTGTAGTCAGCATGTTGGTGAATGTTGATGCTTTTATTGGTGAGTAGAGTCTAAAGGATCTCTGTGTAGATGTTGAAGATGACTTGTGACAAGATAGAACTCTTGAGGGTGCGGCAGGTAATAAGGAGCTCCAGGTACCTGTAGGTGCCCATGTAAACAAAGTGTTGGTGGTTGAATAGATGGGAGGAGAGCTACTGAAGAACATTGCCATTCAATCCCAATTGAGAGTTTGTAGTTGAGGATGTAGGTTGTTAACAGTAGCAAAGGAGGCTGAGAGATTTAGTAGTGTCCAAAGACATGCCATCTTGATCTATTGTCAAGAGGGTGGTAACCATATTCCTTTGTGTGGTAACCCATCTATATCTACCTGGAGTACAGGCTTAGAAGCGTAAGTATCCCCCACCCCCCCCGCCTGACTAAAGCTCATTTTTGTAGCAGACTTCGTGGTACACAGGCACTAACTGGACAGTTCCAAGAGATAGCGTGAGTGGCGGACATTGTGATGCTCCAGAACCACAAAATATAATATGGCACATTCAAAATCTTTCTCTGCTTCACCTATAGAATTAAAAAATATTTTGATTTTAGAAATAACAATACTACAAAATGTTTTTGAAGCTACAGTTGGATTTTAACGTTGCATTAAAAACAAATAACACAGCACAACATAGATCATAAAACAACATTTTATTTGTTGCTTAATGCTTGAACACATCCACTCATTGAATAAAAAACATAAATTGGTATTTTTGGGTTTGGAAGAATGGACATCTGCAAAACAAAACTAGGTTACTGCTGTAATCACCATCTCAGGTTAACCTTTTCTGCCATCTTTTATGAAACATGTTACTGGGTGGTTCATGCACTTGCGCTGCTACACATAAAAATAGATGCAAGCATAACTTCTTCTGTTGGAATCTGGTGACTGGACTACGGCCTGTGGGCACGAGACAATGGGGCCCTGACTGTGACTGCAAGATAGAATATACCAAATTTGACATTTAGGTGACCATGTGTAACTGAGCAGAGAACATTGTTTAAGAAATGACTTACTATGAGCTTACTGAACAGTGTTCGCTACTATTATAGCACACGTTTTTCAATCTATATCACTACATTTTTTTGTCCATTTCTTCTATAAAGTTATATGGCCATGCACACTTTGAGACATTTGTGGTGGTGTCCGACCTTTTTGGGGTGTGCTGGTAGACCAGGCACCATCTTTGGTATGCATCCTTGTTTTGCTACTTCTTTCCCACCCAGCTCTAGCATTCTCAACTCCTCTCCTGTACTCGTTCTCTAGGTGATTCTTCTATTTCCCTTCTTTCCCTCCATTCTGCCACTTTAGCCCCCATGAACTAATAGGCTGATTGCCCATTCCAGTGATCCACCCTCCCATCCCTGTTTGACTTGTCGCCTCTCCAACACAAACTAGCGCGCCATCTTCTGGATTCTGGTAAATAGAGAATGCCCTGTGGGGTGAAATTGTGGGGCTCTCACAGCAACTGCAATCTGGAGCACACCTCAGTCGACATCCAGATGACCATTGTCAACAGTACACTAATCGGCTACTGTGATATCTGGGGTTGCGCTATATCCACTTCTGGGTGTGACCATGGTTATCTTTGTGTTCTGCTGTATCTGCTTCTGAGTGGACTCCATAGACCCACTACCATGGTACTCTGATCATCCAAGGGATGTGCCATCTCTGCCTGTGGGTGAACCCCGTTATACCCACTGCTATCATACCTATGAGGATCCTTGGGTTGTCCCATAGCTGTTAGAGATTGACCCTATTAACATACAACCATGCTGTTGTTGTCCTGATTCAGAGGTCACACTGCCTCCACTCCTGTTTCCCCCCGTTATTGTCATGCCTCTGGTTATCCTTGGGCTGTGCCATCTCCACTTCTCAGTGTGCACTTTAGGCCCACAACTGCCGATCCTGGATGGATCCACCCCTGTTGAAGCAGCCAAGAAGTAAGAAACTCAGTAAGGTAGGTATGTGTTAAATGTAACTCTATCCCTCTCACATCTTTGTCACACACCGTGCTTTAGTGTGACACGCTCACAGTACACTTCTGAGATGCACGCAAAACAACATTCTTTCCACAAAGATTACCTGAAAAAAACAAAAGTCGAATCTACTGTAGGAAGGTGGAATCTGACTGCATGGTTGCCCCCACTTTTTTCCTGCTGGTTTTCGACTTAGTTTGGCTGGGATCCTGCTATTCAGGACCCCAGCCTATCTGCTTACTCCCTAAATTGGTTGTGCATGTACTTTAGGTACACTCCAGATTGGATTCTGGGGTACCCTTATAAGTCCCTAGTATATGGTATACTATGTACCCAGGGCATAGGTACCCCAGAGGCCTCCCAGGGGCTGCAGCATGTATTAAGCCACCCCTGAGAGGCCATTCAAAATGACACAACAGGTCTGCTACTGCAGCCTGTGTAAGGTGGTGCATGCACCCCTTACTTAGATATGGGTTCACTATATCTATCCTGATCACTGCACATATAAGCCTATCAGTCACCCCTATGGCAGGCCTTATCAATCCTGAAGGCAGGGTGCTGGGTTTTATGTGAGAGGGTGCCCATGCATGAGCAGAGCCCCTCTGCAGCCTTCGGAACCACTATTCCGGGGTTGTCTGTGATGCAGCCAACCATATACTCTTAAGTGCATTATAACCTTGCGGTAAATGCTAACTTTAAAATGGCTGCAAGGAATTATGTCGTGTTTGGTGTCAAACACCTTGGAATCATACCTCCACACCAGTAACTGGTGTGGGAGGTATGATTCCTCCCTCCTAGAGGGAGAAATATGACAGCACCGGTACACCCGGTACCAGCTTCACAGAGCCCTGGCATCACAAAATGGAAGCTGCCAGCCACAGACACGAGTCTGCCCTCCTGCTGCTGGACAAAACTCCGGCAGGGGAGGCTGGACAATAGGTTTCCTGCCACAGGGAGGTGTGACCACCTCCCAGACAGGCTTTAGTGTATTGGGGCTGGGTGGGTGCACTCCAAAAGTGCTTTGATGTCTGCACTGGGGGCACATTTGGTGTCCCTGTGCATAGTCCAGCTCAAACCGGTTGCAGGGCACTAAGCCCCTGCTCTGGCGCGAAACTGGACAAAGGACATGGGTGTAGCCACCCCCCTGTCCTGACCCTCCCATAGGTGGGTCCCCAGAGTTTGTCCCACCCCTTCCTTGGGTATAAAGTAGGAACCCTGACTACAGGACTTTAGATTACACCTGGACTAAACTCTGCTACAGAAACCAAGTACTTCGACAATCTACACTACGCTGGATGACTGAAGAATCTCCCTTGGAGTAAAGGAGTTACTCCCCTGCAAGGCAGGCACCTTTAACGCATCTGACCGGTTTGCATCTCCGAAGCTCCTGAGGACTCCGAAGAATATTGCAACACAGGAGGTGGGTTCCCGAGGTCTTAGAGGTTGATCTGTGCCCACAGCAAGTCTGAGGCCCGTATCCCTCGTGGTGACCGTGCAACCCGAACCCCTGGACACTGCGTCTATTTGCAGAAGCATCAGCTTCCCGGCGACCCCTGAGGCTGAGCTTTGGGTTACTTGTAGCCCTGACCCCGAGCAGTAATTACACCGAAGATTGCTGGCCTACACTCAACGAGTGTTCCGTGGGCTGCCATTTTGTGATTCCTCTCGAGGTCCCTTCGCGATCCCTGGTCCGTTGACCTGTGGGTCCCTAAGAAGGCAACTCTAACTTTCAACGGGCTTCCCTGGTTGCTCCAGACGTGCCCTGACTCTCCATCGCTTGGAGTCCCCAGGACCTTGCTGGTCCTCACAGAAGCATCATTACTCTGACCGCGTGGGTTGCAGTTGCCAAGGCTTGTTGGTCTACAATCCGGAAACTGACCCCTCAGCAATCGACATCCTTCGCGGGACAGCTCGCCTGTGGAATCTGGTCGTCGTCGATGTCTCCTGGTCCCCGTGGCTGCAGAGTCAAGCTTCACCTCTTCGCACCTGAAGCACCCGACATCGGTGGGCATTTGATTGCTCCGCTCCTGGTCACGTGAAGTGACCCAGACTTTGTCCCCTCTGCTTTCAAGTTCTTCACATCTTCGACCCAGGCTTGGATCACACCGGACACTTTTCTTCTCCACGGCAGCAGCTCTTCTTCGCAACACGCCATAGAAAACTACGAGGGTTTCTGACACCACTTGACCCCTATGCACCCTACTTCCCTGGGCTAGGTAACACGGGTACCTCGATACTCACAAGGGTGCTGGCCTTTGAACCTTCTAAGTTTAGCTGTGTTTGCTTGAAGTCCTCTCCGAAGTGTCCTTAAACTCTAAAATTCCAACCGCGACTTTCCCATAGAGTTGTATGGAGCTCGTGTCTGTGTTCCCACACTGCACCCGTCCTCCGTGGGTCCCCTGTGTGGTCCACCTTGGGTGGTTCCTTGGGGTCCCAGCGATTCTACGTGCTCTAGGCACTGTGTCTAGTCAAGTCGTGGTTCTTATACCACTTTCTTAGTATATGGTTTGGTCTCCCCCTGGAGCCCACTGTGTATTGTGCTATTTACTGTCGTTCTAGTACTGTAATATTGTGTGCCTTGTTCTCTTATCTCATAAAGAGGTTAGTAGAGAGTGTTTAGTAATAAATACATATATTTTATATATACCTGGTGTGGTTCTCCTTTCATTTGGTCATTCAAGAGGTTATATACTGGTAAAACAAGCTGCTTTACATTCCTTCAAGACTTAGCCTGAAGGATGCTCTCCACAGCTACCACTAGGATAGCTTTCTATAAAGGTTGTCTTTAACCTAATCATCAATAAGGGTCGTTTGGACTGGTGCAAGGTGCCCACTTTAGTTAGTGGACAGAATATACCAGGCCAACTTCTCACATCTACCATCTGAAGAGCACTCTAGACCTCAAAAAGGGCATGCACAATACAGTAGAACAAGTATTCAGTTTAAATATTTACCTCGTATCCCATCACTTGGTGTCGCATGATTCGGTTACAAATCCCATAGTAATAAGATGTAAAAGTAAGAATAAAGGTTCACTGTGTGAGGTAACGAGGTGTGTGTAGTACAGTTCTTCCAGTGCTGTGGGGAAGCTGCCCCTTGTCAGTGAGGAAGTTAAAGAAGGCCGCAGCGTTCATTCTCTCTAAATCTGCATCTCATTTCCCAGCCCCTGTTTCGTTGTGATCACCCCGCCGCTTGGATCTGCCCATATCCCTGCTGCTGTTCGTGCGAGTTAGATCAGTCCCATTCAGGCCTGTGCGGCCTTATCTCCCCATAGCAGAGTGTCTGGCCTCCGAGCCTAGGGTGTGAAGACTGGCACATCAGGTTTCATGGGCTTGTTCCAAGCCTGTGTCCTACGCCATGCTGCGTCAATCATACACCCACCCATTCAAGTCGTATACTTACATTTTATCTCACTTAATTGTTCATTTTCAGCTTATTAATTATAAACCAAATAAATATTCGTAAAAAAATGTTAAAATTAAAGACCGGAGTTTAGGGTAGTAGATAACGTCTTAGAGCGAATCAGTGGAGGGGTTTGTGTTTGACTTCTAAAGGCCTTCTTTTACCACTAGACTTCATGCACGTCGAACAGAACATACACATGTTAATTGCAGTGCTCTTGCTTAGTATTTAATAATGCAGTCCTGCTGTGAAAGCGGCCTTTTATCTTTCTATTCACCTTGCTATAAGCTTGGTCAATATTTAAAACCGTTTTCCTGTGGCTGCCTGCATGCTGACTGGCTGTGTGATATCAGGGCTCCGTATACGGGTGATACTGCACCAAGAAAACATATTCGTGCTCCGTGTATTTTGCGAGCCACCAATAAAAACGAACAGGGTGTACATGCCTTTCCTCATCGGTACCATAGAGATGTCTGTTCAATGCTTTGAATGGAAATATAGAAGTGCAGGAACTCACTATTTAGAGTACCTTTTTGCTCCTGAGAAGTGCAAGTATTCTCTCATTAAATGCATTGCAGTAGTGCTGGGAGTGCAGGTACTCTCCCTTTCAAATTAAAGAGGTACAGGTACTCGGTGCCGGGAAGCACCTGCCTATTTGAAGCACTGGTTCTGTCACAGTTTGATAGGGCTGGTCCTGCCCATCTCCGGTTTAGGTGTGTGGAGCTTCCTTCCCTCTTCGTCATTCGACAGGGCTCACCAGCCAGAAGCACCTATTCGCCTACTCCCTGCCCTCCCCTTCACACACCCCTCAGTCCTGCCTGATGCAATCTGCTTCTGCTCTTTCTGCATGGTGAGTCACGGCAGTGAGAGTAGCGTCGGTGATTCACGCATGCAAACTACACGGTGTCGGTAAATACGCGATGCAGGAAATGCCCCAGGCAACCACTTCTTAGGGGCCGAGGAATGTCGGAGGACGCTCTACCCACGTGTAAACTAATCTGGCGAGGACGAGTGCGTTGTCAGTACAGCAGCAGACACGACAACGCCCAGAAACCGCAGCGGCAGCGTGTTTTTAGACAGTTTCGTCACATTTCTCTGGGCCTAAGAAAGAAGGTTCTGTGTGGCCTTGGCCAGAGGTAAAATGGCTGTCTAGAACAGTTGCACATTTTAGCTGCAGACCTCAATGACCTGGCATGTTAGAACGGATTAGGTTTTAAGTCCCTCGGGTAACTACAATGATGTATCCCTTTTTGAGAGAAACACGAGCCACGTGATTTTGTCTGTTTATTTAAAAAAAGGTACCTTGCGATACATAGTACTATAGGTATCAAATATGCTATGTACATTAGTACATAGTATATTTGATACCTTGATATGGTCATCTGCAATCTTTAAATGTCTATTACCTTACATGAACTGTGCCACGATCTGTTTAAGAGCTTCCCCTCCCTAGGGAAGCCTTACTTTACAAATGAATGGTGAAACCGGGAGCGTCCCAGAATGGCTCTGGGAGTGGCCCAGAGTGGCTCTCGTGAATGGTATGGCCGTAAAATGTGTGTTAAAAGATCTGCTTTCACTGCCTGATGGCAGTATTTGTGCGCTGACGTTCATACCCAACATCATGCACATCCCCAAACTCCAGCCTTCCCTGGACTCTTATCTCTAGCTTTGGCCTCGGTCTGTATCCCTTGTTCGAATTTCATTACACTACCAAACGGCCACTACAAATGCGTCCACTAAGTGCTGTGCTCGCCCAGTGCACGTGTAAAGGTTACCCCCTCCATCACCCCCATCACAACGTAACACGAGCTGCTCTCTATATCTCAATCTGTTGCTTTCTGAGCTAGGTCCGCGTTATTTAAAAAAAAAAAAAAAGATCAAGAAAGCAACTCATGGAAACAGGGTTAAAAGCGGAATTTCTGAAAGTGACAGTCTTATCTTAAAATGGACATGGCACTTGTGCTTATTTCTCTATGCGAGGTGAGTTTAAAAAACAACGTCAAAACATTAAAGTCCCACATTTGAATTCTTTGAAATGTCTTATTAATATTTCTCTGTATGGGCCAATGTTTTCACTTGTGTGCTTGTTTATAGTTAAACGTGCAGGGCTATTGGTTGTCTCTGAGGTGTACGTTCAAGATCTTACAAATCTTTATTACCACTAGAACATTTTGTGAGGTCGTCTTTCAGAAGTCCAGAGTTAGCTAGGTGAGTAGTGATCCAGCGTGACTAATATAAATTCTTCTCTTTTGGATATAACCTCCAGGTAAAGATCACACACAACAACTATACCATATGACGGTAGGGCCCATAACACCGCATAACCATACACTCCCTCAATTGTTCCCTGGGTCACATCCACTACTACCAAAGAGAAGAATGAGATTGCTGGAGGAACGGGATACCTTGTTAAAAATTAACAGGATATTTCCTTAAACATCATACATAATCAGTTTTAATCCTGTCGGTTCTAAGACATCAAGGTATTCCGCTCTTTGGTCGATGGACCAACTAGTAGAATAAGTTGATGGTGATTAAGACCAGCTCAATCACATTCAAACCTATTAAAACATTACACTTATTATTGAGCTAAAGAACCACAGACTCGTAGTTTTAATTATAATAAAGTTTTATCTATTTTCTTAAATGCATGAGTGAGATTCAAGTTTATTAATCGTTTTAATACATTTCAATATCATTATAAGAAATAAGTTTTAAAAGAATTTTATGCATACCACTCTTAGATGGAGAATGAAAAGTTCACCAAAGCAGATAAATTGTAGATCACAGCATAGAATTCCCAAAACTGACTGTCTGTCCCGCTAAACAGGCCTCCTCGACGGACCTCCTATACAGGTTTCCCGCATCGGTCTCGTTCCTTTCCCCAGTCAAGTTTAGAGTTCAAAATGAATATTTCTATCAAAAATATGGCCTATAGAAAATAGCAGCAGCTTCTTCAGCATCAACGTTCAGTGCTCAAAAATTATGCAGGAATAGCGCTCCTCCTACTTAAGAGTAGGTCCTCTTATACCCTACTACTAGCTTACTAAACATAAAGTTGCAATCTTTGGGGGCGAGAATCACGCTAATTGGTCCATTGAAGGGGTGGCAAGAATCACCTCATTGCCCTCCTTGTTCAAACCGGTTCTGAAATTGTTTATGGTTTCATACTTTCACACGACCTTTGGGTAATAGCAATCTGATTGACAGTTCATTTAATGTTTCTCTTTTTTGTTACTCATTTTAAACAGTCCATTGTTAATTCACTGATGCTCATCCCCTGTTCTCACGGATGCACGCTGAGCCTTTCTTGGCATTCACCTCGTGTCAGGTCAGCCTGACCTTGACACTTCTCACTCTGGGCTCGACTCGTACCCACGTGGTATGGTTCTGCGGCTTTCTTCCGCTTAGAGGCCATCTTTGCGTCTGCGCACTGACCTCATCTGCTTCGGCAGCCATTTTTACAGCACGGCCTAGCAGGCCCGAACGAACTATCATGAAAACAAACACAATCATAATTAAAATAAAGAAAATAAGCCTTTCTGTTTCCCACCCGTCATTCTAAGTACCCCAATTAGGTGTTACCTAGCAAAAGCGACATTTAAAGCCATGTTTACTTACCATCTGCATTCTTTTGCCACAATACAAATTTACTACATAGCACAAATCATGCAACATTACTCTAATTAGTACGCAAATCACTATATTAGTATTACTTCACTTTTACAATTGTAAACAAGTTAATTTTGCACATAAATTACGATTACCGGTTATGTAAGTGTTTACCAAAAGGTGTAAAGTGTTGGTTAGTCCATCACGCAATTAATTCATTAGTATGGTTATTAGGGGGTTCCAACATTTTTTCATTTACCTCGCTCCATCAGTAGGTATAGCACCCGCTCCATAGATAGATCTGTTTGTAGCCTGGCACTCGCTGGTTGAACGCCAGCAGCAGCATCCAAGACTTTTAGCTGTCCAAAATCTATAAAGTAAGTAGCACTGATTTGTGCACTAATTGATAGTGGACCACAAACCGCTGCAAGATTACCAGCTTTCAACAGGTAAGGCGATTTAGGGTTTTGGGCAGTTCTGCTGGAATCTCACCTGTTTCTCCGGTTCACCAGTGGAGTGGGTCTGGGTGTGTTTTGTAGCCAACTCACGTTCTGCAGGTGAACCAGAAAAAGGATGGATTTCATCAGATTCTTTTTTCTGCAATTGTCTTCGCCCAGTCACTATATATGTGTGTGCGTTTGTTTCAGAAGGCCTTTTTGTGCCCTAGGTGGTAGATTCAGGTAACCATAAGGAATCCCTGGATTCCCTTGACTGCCAAAAACCCCAGACCAGCAACCGTGGTGTGCAAAGAGAAGAGATGCATCCCTTTCGGTATTTTCATGCTTTCTTCATCATTTGAGCAGAAATCTTTCAGTCCGATGGCGTCTCTAAATAATGGAGTATGGCCATGCCTTATAGATCCAAGCCCTCCCGATCCTTATTTTCCAAACCCTGAATGAACAGACATATCACAAATTGCATCAATCATGAAAATCATCATGGCTTGTAGACTGAGTGCAGGAGAGTAACTTCATCCTGTACGTAAGTGAGAGAAGTTTACTCCCAATACGTCCTAATATTACAAAGCAATGAGTGTGTGCAGGCGGACATGGATTATCACTAGAGTTATTGTCCATTGATTTCAATAGGAGGGACCATTGTAAATTAGTACCATAATGACTTCTGTTTAACGCTTAGTTTAACCGTTATGTTTGTTGTCCAATCCAGCTAACTTGTCTATTACAATTGCTTCATTTTCCCCCAGACATTGTCATTGTAGTGAAAGGCTAGAATTTTTCATTGCTAAGAAATTCAAATATGTTCAACTGAGTGCGTGAAGCTCCAGCTGGTCTTATTCCTGACATCTGTGTAAGGATGGCTAACTTTCCTTCAGAGTGGAAATATTCTGACTTTTTGTAACTAATCTGCCCGTGCACTTTTTTGTCCATCTGTCTAAAACGCATTAAACTGTTAACTGTCTAGATAGAACTGTGCAAAATCTTTTCGGTCTGAATGTTCTTTTTCGTCATTGCGATGCAAGATGGATATTGCAGTAAACAAGAACGAGTCTCGCTGCAGGTCTTACATTGCCAGTGGCCTTTGCAGATATACCAGTTCTGGCCTTGAGAAAGGCTACTTGAACGTTTAAGCAGAGCCCTCGCTTGCTTCCAGCCCTCAAGGTGCTACAGCGCTACACACATGTCGTTCCTTAGAGATCCTTTTTTATCAGGTCTTTTATTATCAGCGGGCTCTTCTTTTCACTCCAGGCTGTGATTGCTACAATCCATTTATGAGAAACGAAATCAGCAAGATAATGGTATGGTTACAAAAACATTTCTCTATGCCCATTTGAATGTCGAGTGTCTAATTTGAAAGCGTAAGCATTTTTAGTTTTAAATGCTGCTTAATTTAACTCATGCCGTTCCTGTGGTAGAAGACCTAAGAAAGGAGAGATTAACTTAAGCAAAGGGTTCGAACTTAGTTCCCTAAGCTGATGGTGATGGCCGATCAGCTGAGAAAGATCAGCCACTCATCCCATGAAGACACATCTATGGAATGTTAAGCTGAAAAGTGTGCTAGGGTCTTTCGGGAGGTGTGGATGCAGAAACATCTGGCGGAATTCAACCTCCACAGACACTGGTGGTGACAAGAACTTCAATATTTTGCAACAGAAAAAATAGAGCATTTTACAGAAATTATGCTAAACGAAGCCTCTAACAAATACATTTGCTCTTCCTAGCATCTTATTGATCAGCAAGCGGTGATGCAGTGTTTGTGGGACTCTTCTACAGTGTAAATGGTTTCACAAAGTTCAGGTTTGTTGAATACCACATTTGTTCTAACCTATGGAAGGGCAATAATGGAAATTAAAGATGACCAAGCAGAGAAAATAACATAGAGTGCCGAGTCAAGGGTGTGGCCGGACTCTTATGGCCAGGTACGGCCTAGACCCCCCTCCTCCCTTATCAATACCCAGATAGTAACACGTTTACCACGGGATGAAAGTTTTGGATTAGGGAGTCGTTAAACCCCCGGCCGTATTTATTAACATAAATTTAAAACAAAATTAAAACAAAATGTATCTACATTATTTACACAAATACGCAGAAAAACATTGCATTACATTGATTACATGGATAGGTACAGATATCAGATTGCTAACCTTAACATCTCTAATACAAAGGTAATCCTATCCAAATCTAAACATACCATAATCAATAATCATATAGCATTTTAATTTTTCTGCGTATCCCTATTTGAGCCTACGGCAAGGTCAATAACTGGCGTCAGATCCTTATTAAATTATGCCCGCCCTCCAACCGGAGGGCGCATGCGCAGGGGGCCCGTTCACCGTGAGGGTACTTCCCCCCCCAGGTCACCCCCGTACGCCCTTATGCCCGCCCTCCAACCGGAGTGCGCATGCGCAGAGGGCCCGTTCCCCGTGAGGGTACTTCTCCCCTCTCCAGGTCACCCCCATACGCCCTGTAGATTATCTCCATAATGGGGCCCTTGCAGTTATGCGCCGTTTATTTGCGCCATTGTGCACGTGCGGGGTGGCCAAGCAGCCTACCGGAAAGCGTAACTCCCCTCCCCCGCACCCATCCAGCCAACCGGCTGTAACTGCCCCTGGAGTTCTATGAGAGACCACTTGTCCCTCCCCCTTGGGCGACCCCATTCAAGAATGGCGCCGCCCTCTAAGGACCTTCAATTTACTGCTCACCAATCATGACCTTACCGCCACAGGCCTGCATAGTTGCCCGACTATCAGGCCCCCCCCAAAAGCTCACTGAAAGGTCATGACCTATCCCTCTACCCAACTAACTAGGCCAGAAGATTGTCCCTGATGATTTCATTCCTACTTTGGACAAATGGAGGCCGTCTTTTTAAGAAGCACGACTCCCCCCAGATGCACCCATGGGCTATAGTCTGCAGGTGTAAAAAACCCTAGCTAGCCTCCCCAGTTTGTTAATAATTTTTTCCCGAGTGGCTCAATGCCCTCACAGGCTCACTTTCCCTCCATTGGAATCTCTGCAGTCTCTGTGCCGGGATGTACCCTGGGCATAGACGTGTCGAACTACCCACTTCAGTGAGTAGTGTTACGAGCAGCCCCCCCACTACCCAGGTGTACCCAGGCATTCCCAAGTGCAGGACGATAATGCTAGGGCTGGCTGACTCAGAGAAAATTGACATACCGTCTTGGAGCCACTAATTGGCCTTGATAGCATCACGATGCGCCCGATACACACGTTGCCCCAGACAATGACACTCATTGCTGGTGTAACTGCATCATTGGAAGGCTACCTAGGGAGTGCCCCACCGGCCCCAAGGTCTGCCATTAGCATAAAATGGAATCCGTGAACAACCTACACCTGACCACTATGTTCTGGGATAGGCTCTGTGTAAGCTTATCCCCCTACTACGGAGCATCCCAACACCGCACAGTGTCCTATATGATGGCACCTGCGAGCACAGGCGCCGTAATGGCAGAATACCGTTTAACGACAAGGGGTGTTGAGGTGTTGAATCCGCCCGTTACCCCTGGATTTGGTCAAACTGATAAGGCATACACTTGTAAGGCAGAGTACTGCCAAAATATTCCGGCTGGCAACAACAAATGGTTGACCCACCTATACTCAACCAATATAGTGCATGGGCCGCACCGTCTCACCCATGCATGCTGGCACCTCTTGAACTTTTCTATTGATCGCCCATCATGCTTGATGCTGTCGCCTGTCACTCACGTCCCGGATCTTCCGGTCCCATTGACTGTCCACATCTTGCAGTCGTTGTAGTGTGTAGCGCCTCCCATGCATCACAGCCATGGATCCAGCCATACATAAATGAAAATCAAACACAGATGATTAGTGCCTTTAGTCTTTGGATAAAAGATAGCGTGATACAATGTGTGACACAACACGGCTGTATGACAACATAGGCCTCCAAAAGCACTAAATGTGCACAAGTCCAATGTGCGTGTACTTGCAAAGGGTGCCCCAGATGCTTTTGCAGTCCCCTAATTCATATGTGTACCCACACACGCGTGTTTAAGTACTCTTGACGGTGTGACAACCAGGCGTGGGACATACTGGTGCGACATCATGGGTGCTGATAATGCACTTGAGGGACATCACCGAGGCCAGCGCCTCGCAAGACTGACCTCAACACCGTGGAATGGGTTTTTGTGACATGACGGCTTGGGATATCTTGATGTGATGCAAACAGTAAGGTAAGTCATGTTTCGCGTTGAAACGTCAATGGTTTGCCCATTCTGGTGGCAACAAATCGCCCCGGCCAAACCTTTGGTACTAAAGGCCTGCTGCTGACACTTAAAGTGTGATCATTAAAACCACCATGTGTGCGTAACATTGAGTTCTTCGCATTCTGATTAACCAGCCCCCTCATCACGCTAAGAGTAACTCCACGAGTAAGTAATACCACAAACATGAAATGAATGTGGAATGAATGTGTAACCGGCAAATGCTGAATCTATACCTTGCGTTTCCTGTGAAACAGCCCAAACTCACTTTTTACCATGCCTGGTCCTCGGTATGCGGTGGCTGGCTGCCCCGAACTGGGCTTTTTAAAACTTACATTTAAATCAGAAGTTTTATTGTGAGAGCCTAGCATAGCATCAGTTGCATTAAATAAGGAACGTTGAAAAATAAAAGGACTTTCAATAAGAGCGCCTAGCATAGCACCAGTTGCATTACATGGGTACCCTTTCATATTTATAGCGCGGGCGATTAAGTGATCTGCCCAGCATCCCTTGTGTTCCCTTTTATTGCAGAAATATTCCGTTGCCCCGATAAATGCAACTGCAGAACATTGAAAACAGACTTTCAATGAGGCCTAGCATACCACCGATTGCATTACCATCAGACTTTCAACTGAGAGGGCTTAGCATCGCACCATTTGTATCACATGAGGAACGTTGAAATAATGAGAGTGCTTAGCCTAGCACCAGTTGCATTACAGGGTGACGTACAGTTTTGTTCAGTTAAGTTTTGGATGACAACAGCTCATGGAATGCCAGGGTCTGGAACATATTGCTGCTTATTAATTAGAGTCATCAGGTAAACCTATTTCCAATACTTGCTTCAAAATGCATTCTTTATGAGTTTATGAGCACGCATGATACAGTGTGGGATCTAATCCTATCATTGTGTTTGCAATCCCATGGAATACGGCTAAGGCACAGACCATAGATAGTTTCATAGTGTCGAAGTAGAGGTAGGAAATGTGATCCGCTGGCTAACTGTGGGCTTTTAGAACCAGGCGGCGTGAGTTTTAATCGTGGCTGCCCCACTTGATCAGACCGTATGATCCTGGGCAAAACACTACATCTGGCCACTCACTCACTGTAGATCATTTAAGGCATATACGGACCCTCTCATGCAAAGCTGGCTTTGTGATCTGTTGCGAGCTGAAAAATATAGCGCCTGTGCAATAAGTATCTGAGTTATTTCGAGGCAGCACTGGTGACACGTGATGCTGTACAAAACACCTTTAAAATAAAGTCTCCTGTGTCAGTTCGAGGACAAGGAAGGACACGTGATAGGCCCAGTTTAACTGCGACCCTAAGTTGCTGGATGCTGGCTTATAATGATAAAACAAGACATCTTGGGAGACCCGTGTTCACTCGTTTGTGAACGAGTCTTCCTGGAACCTGGACGCATGGCCCACTAGCGTTGCCAGTGCTTACAATTTTTTATGCATTAGACGCAAACTGTAATGAGACGCGCTCTGCCCCCCCTGCTAATACTGCTGAAAGGAAAAGACTCGAGACCCTTATCCCTTATTTTGCACAGCAGTGCGCACCCAGCAGTGTGCACTACTCTTATAGTGCTTAAAGGAAGACGCTCTATACCTTTATCTCTTAGCTCTCACAGCAGCCCACCATAGGTAAGACATGTTTCAACCCAGAACTACCAATAGTAGCCTGTTCTGGCAGCTTCTACCGTCAGACTGCCCGTGTTTACTCCTAAAAGATTATCGTGCCCAAAGATTTGCGCCACAAAACTGCGGCTGGCATCATGAAAGTGTCAGCAATAAACTACCTGGGGCTGTGTATTATTTCATACACCTCGTACTTTAACTTACCAGACACACTCATACAATATCCTACGTCAAGGAGTAACTAATAAGGCAACATTGGAAATGAGAAGCGAGCTGGATGGCTGCTATAATGCCCTGGGATGCTATTCCCTGACAGAATGACCGTTCGCGATGTAACAAAGAGATCAGCGTAAAAGGTAGACGACCCAATATACATTGGGCGCGTCTGCGCCGGTCATGTCATCCGGCCCAAGTTTACATTCAGCACGAATGGACCTCAGTCTGCGATGCGGGCAGACTCGAAGCTGAGTGACTTTGAGCCCAGACTACCCTCGGTGCCCTTAACTAACAATACAATAACCTGCAACGCTTCTTTTGGGCCTTTTGCTGTTTTCTTGGTAGCGTGCACTGCCGCTTCTGTAACATGAAACGACCAACAGTGCATGTCTAGGAAACAAACGATGTGGCGTAGCGCGGAATTTGCTACGAAAAGTATACCATTTACTAAGATGTTCTGAAAAGGTGAAGGGAAAGGGCTTGCTTTTGGCTACCGCCGGTGCCCGTGCAGTTTTCAATTGCCCTTGTGACTACTATAAGCACTTACCCCAAAAGAGAGAGGAAGCGCATTTTAAATGACCAAGGAAAAGCCCAACCAGAGTGTCAAATCCAGGACCTGCAGATTACGAGCTGACGCTCTGCCCACTGTGCTCCGGAGATTGCACCTACATACAATAAAATTCGCTGATATGTGGGCTGCATGACTTAATTGTAAATGAGGGCGCCGCGAGCTTTTTGCGCAGGGAAACTTAATACACTTCAATAAATCAATGGTGGCAGACTCACCCTCCTTACCGCAGCAGGCACTGACCGGCTTGCTGCGCAGAGAAACAACGTAACATAATTCAAGAAATCAATGGCGGCAAACTCACCCTCTTTACCGCAGCGGGCACTGCTAAACAACCCACGGAGAGCAGATTTTCAATGCCCGAGACCCTCCTGAGACCAACCAGGCTGTACTGTCCAGTATACCCAATATGTACAGTCCCCACGCACAATCCACGCACTCACCGCAAGCGAGCAGCCACGGCCGCAGTTCCCCAGTTCATTAATCTTCTTAGGCCGGTCGCTCCATCAGGCGATTTCCAGAGGGAAAAAACCCCCGTCTGTGGCAGATCCGGGTCACATCGTTCCGGGGACTGCTCATGGGAAACCCGCCCCTTCGCCAGGGCACGTCCGAGGGGGAGACTTCTTAGGGGGCAGTCCCCAAAGCGGACCAGTACCGGAATGGTATTTGAAGCCGATACCACATAAACCCTGCAGCTGCCGGCTTCCAAAGTGGTGAAACTGACGAAGGCAGGGTCAGTTACCGATCTCTCCGCTCTGGAAAACTGACACGAAGCGCCCCTCCTTACTGAAAAACAAAGGAAACTGATTAATGCGCTCCAGCGGGGCTAATTAGCCGCCGCGCTCCATTCATTGCGAAATTGACCAGCAACCGGCGTGGAACTCCTCGGCTGCAGAAATCGGCGACGTGAAATCCTGTCTGAAAGAAAAAAGGGGGAAATTAAAGTACAGCCTCCTAGCGAGGCTGGCGTATAAGGCAGGCTGCGGGAGCGGCGAGCAAAGAGGCAGAATCCGCCGCTCCCCAGCCTTTTATTACCTCCCCCAGATACCAGGCCAGGCCAGGCCTGGCGTTAGACCGACGCGCGACCCGGAAGTGATTGTAATCACTTCCGGGGCGTGCACCGACCAGTTGACCAATTATTGGTGGGGCACGCCTGTCGCGTCATCATTGCGCGCGACAGGCCTGCCCCCTTTGTGGTCATCAGGGGGCCGGCACGACCGCCATACCTTTGGCGTGGCCGATGCCGGCCCCGCCTCTCTCAAGTGCCTGTTTTCACCAGCAGAGCCATGAAAATGTTTAGCATGTAACTAATGTCAGAAATTTCATTTAAAACTCGATTCAAGATTTTAAAAAAGTATTTCTTTAACACGCAGACGTGTTTCACCTTAGATTATATCATTGCCTTGAGAGGCATTTATTAAAAGTGATAGTTTTTTAAAAATATAAACGTAGAAACATTCACTCTTCCCCACTCCCTGATTTTTTTTTGTTTAAATATCTTTATTGGTCTTTTCTTATTTTTCCTTTTCTTACATTGCATGACAATACAGAATTATCTAGAGCTTATTTCAAATCTATACAAAACAACACAATAATAATACTGTGTAGATCAACATTTTGCGTTACATAAGAGTGTTTATAGTGTGTATTAGCGTACATACGTATTACTAAAAGGCAGTTACCCATGTATCGTTATGGTTGCCTGCCCACATTACTATTCCACAGTTTCCAGTCTTCATATAAAATCGCCAACGCCATAAGTTAGCATAGTTTGTTGCAATCAATCCGTTAGTACCTGGCGTACATGATATTAGCAGACGTAGAAGATACTAATGTATGGGTGTTGCAGCATTCCAATAAGGAGATTTCGCAAAAGAAAAAGAGATAAGGATGAAAGAAAATGTGCCAATAAGACATACACTATCTAATTAACAACATCTAACAACATATTTAGGGAACTGCCATCAATAAGCAAATAAGATAATTATTGCATGACTGAGTGTGGAGCCGTGTATCCTGTACATTACAATATGGTGACTCGCCAAGGTGGGACTCTACCGCATGTGGGTGTTGAGGATTAGTTTTGTGGTGGTGGGTGATAGGGCAGTCAGGGGTAGAGGACCTTCCTTATCGGTCTGCACCTATGCGGTGGTACCTAATAATTTGTGATTTCTATCCACTGATGCCATATCCTCCGTAGCCCGGGGCCTCTAGTGTGTGAGTTATGTGTTGGACGTCGTCGTCTTCCCCGCTGCCTTCATTATTGAAGGCTGTGAGTATAGTGTCCCAGCGCTGCGCAATGGGATATTTGCGAAGCCCCGCCGTTTCCTCCCTGTGCAATGTTGTACTTTCCGCCTGCGCCCATATCGCAAGTGATCTTTTCAAGCTGATCGTCTCTGGGGGGTTTGCATGCTTCCACCGTTTTGTAATTAAGCGCTTTGCAACTATCAATCCCAGGTCTCTAAACCGTGATGTGACTTTGTTTTTCTTGGACCTGACATAGACCCCTAATATGCAAATTTCCCATGTGGGCGGCAAAGATGTGTCAGTGCAAAGCGCTAGGGCTGTGGCGACTTCTCGCCAATAGATTTGTAAGGAGGCGCAAGACCATAGCATGTGGAGTAGGTCCGGGTCGAGCTGCCGGCAGCGTGGGCATTCAGAACTGGCAATGTCGAAATATCTGTTTATTTTGTCGGGGGAGAGGTACGCCCTCTGTATGATGTACGTTTGTATTAACTTGAATTTAGAACTCCTCGGTATATATGTAGAGCCAGCCAGGATGGTGTCCCATTCCTTGTCGATCCAGGGTTGGCCTCTGTCCGTTTCCCAGCGGGTGCGGAGAGTCAGCATTGGTTTCAGCGTGTGTGTGAGTAAAGCTGTCACCAGCCAATGTACTATATGCGATCCCGCCCCCATTACGTGTAAATACTGTAATAATAGATGCGTCGGCGGCTCAGTCGTTAAATCTCCCCAAGAGGCCGATAGTGCTCTCGTGAGGGAGGTATGCAGAAGGAATTGCCCTGCAGGCAAGTCAGTGACGTCCGCTAATGCCTCAAATGTTAATAGTGTGCCATCTCTGTAGAGGTCGCCCAGGGTGTCTATACCTGCTGTGTGCCAATGTGTGAGAGTCACCTCGGAAGTGCCCGTCTTCCCCCTAGGTGTCCCCAAGAGTGGCAATATCGGGGCATACGGGAGTACCGCGCGGGTGAGATATAAGCTCCTCCTGTAGCATCTATACGCTAATCCCAGATGTAATTGGGATGGACATGGGGGCCAGGCAACTGGATGGAATAAGTGATAGATTTGAGTGTGAGTCCACGGCTGCTGCAAGGTCGCCGTGTCTTCCAGGCTGCTGCCATTTAGCCACTTCGTTACCCATTGTAGCTGGGCTGCTATATAATATAGTTCCATATTGGGAACGGCCAACCCTCCCTGACTGGTAGGGGCATATAATTTCCACAGTGCGACTCAGGGCCTGCCCTTATTCCATATGAGGTCTCGGGACAAACGCTCCAGCTCGCGGAAAATTTTGGTCGGGACATAAACCAGGAGATTCGAGAAGTAATACAGTAACTTGGGAAGGACAATCATCTTCAGCAGGGTAATGCGGCTCATAACATTCAATGGGAGTGACTTCCAAAATTGTACTTGGGCTCTTACCGCTGAAATCGCTATCATTAAATTGCCCTCCAGCAAATCATCAGGTGTCCGATATATGAAGACCCCAAGATAGCGAAAGGTGGTGGGGTACCATGGAAGAAGTGAGCCGTTAATGAGCACATCTGTTTCCGCCGTGCTTTCGTTAAAGGGATAAACCCCTGACTTGGCCCAATTAACTCAGAGACCCGACATCACTTCAAAGGCCCTCAGCACATCTGCTATGGACGCGGGAATGTCAGTAATGTCACGCACATACAACAGTAAATCATCGGCATATAGAGACACGGCATGCATTCCATACCCCAGCTGTATGCCCCACGCCTCACTACTACTACGTAGTATCATCGCTAGTGGCTACATGGCTAGAGAAAAAAGTAGCGGGGACAGCGGGCAACCCTGGCTTGTCCCCCGCCTCACTAATGGGATCTGATATGAGCCTACCAGTGCGAACCCGAACAGTGGGGCGCTGATACAGCAGTTGGACCATACTTAAATAATGATCACCGAGCTCGTATTTGTTCAGCACTGCCGCCAGATAAGGCCATTCCAAAGAATCAAAGGCCTTCTCAAGGTCCAGTACCAGGCATCCAGAGCGAGGCCATCTATGTATCGCGTACTGCTGTATCCGAAAAAACCTGCGGACGTTGAGTGAGGTATTCCTAGTGGGAACAAAACCGTTCTGATCTGGGTGTACCAGCGTTCTCACTAAAGGTGAAAGACGCTTAGCGAGTAATGATGCAAAAATTTTGTAATCAGTGTTTAGAAGTGTTAGTGGACGGTAGGAACCCAGAGATTCAGGGTTTTTGTCAGGCTTAAGGAGTAGCAGGGCTTCATTTTGCGTATCAGTGAGCGCGGATTCATCCAGCGCAGCCTCATACACCTTCAGCAGCTGCGGTACTAATATATGCGCATAAGCCTTGTAGAATTCAGTCGGCAGTCCATCCGGTCCTGGCGACTTCCCGTTGGATAATGAGAATATGCTGTCCCGTATTTCCTCCGCAAGAAGAGGATTGTTTAATTCCGCTTTTAGTGTGCGTGTAGGTTGCGGTAGATCCATCCCTTCTAGGTAGAGCTGTAGCTCCAGGGATGTGACCTGTGTGCGAGATTCGTACAGGCCCCGGTAATGAGTCACAAACGCGCCATGTATGTCTCGCTGTGTGTACGCTACGCTCCCGGCTGCCGTGCGGACAGATGCGACAGGGGACGATGTTTCATCTTGACGTATGAGCCATGTGAGCAGTTTCCCAGCTTTGTCCCCCATATGGTGCGTCCGCGCCGAATGTGCGGCATAATTAAGGCACCGCATCCGCTCTAGCAACCGTGCATGTGCCTCCCTATGGCTGTCAAGTTGTCTCTGGGACCCCTCAGTCACCTCTCGCTCGCTAGCCGCCAGCTGTCTTTCTAAAGTTGTGAGTTCTTTTTCCAGCTGCACTCTGCCCGCCTGTGTTCCCAAACAGTGACCCCTCACTACTACCTTGAGGGCGTCCTACTCTAACAGTGGCGACAAAGCTGTGCCCGCATTCTCATCAAAATATTGAGCCACAGTAGTGGCCAGTAAGTCTCGGAAGGGTGCATCAAGTAGAACATCCGGTTGAAGTCGCCACATAGGAATTGGCGGCACTGCGTCCTCCCACTGCAGTTCGACCATGTGCGGGTTATGATCCGAGTGTGTCCGTCCCATATAGTAGGACCCGGAGATGCTCGGAAGTAGATCATTCGACACCATGAAGCGGTCTAGGCGTACATGGAGTCCGTGCGCTCCCGAGTAGTAAGAATATACCCTATCTTGTGGGTTGTGGTGGCGCCAAGCGTCCGATAAGCACCAATGTGTGGCCCAATGGTTTAACGCTTTCGCGGCAGTGTGTGTAGCCGTGCCAGATAAGGGAGGAAAGGATCGGTCTAGTGATACTCCAATACACTATTATAGTCGCCGCCTAGTATCATGGGAACATCGTGCCACTCAGCTAGTTTAAGGGAGATCAGTTCCAAAAAGGCTGTCTGTTCCGTGTTGGGCGCATACAGCGATGCAAGTATGATCTGCCTCCTGTCCAAGACACCCTTGACTATGACGGACCTGCCGTCTGCGTCTATATAGGAGTCTACCATCCGGAAGGGAGTCCCTGGCCCTACCCACACCAACACCCCACGTGCATACGCTGAATAGCTCGTCGCGTACAGTTGACCCCTCCAGCGCCTATGCAGCCGTGCTACTTCTGACTTATGCAAGTGTGTCTCCTGTAAGAATGCTAATTGGACGTGATGGCGTTTCAGATAGGAGTAAACAAGATATCGGCGGGTCGGACTCTGAATGCCTCTCACATTCCAGGTCCCAATCTTGATAGGTGCCATATCTTTTGAGATCTAGCAAAGCATGCTGTCCAACCAGGCCCAAGGGTGGGGTGAGTCAGTGCCTCGCGTGTGTGGACAAGTCTAGAGTGCATCCCTCTGTGTAGGTCAATGCCATAATTGTCCCACCTCAGTATGTAAAGTATGGCATGTGGAGCAATAAAATAACTAGAAACAATAAAAAATAAAAAAACAATATCACACGGACTACTGTGCAACATGCAACCGCCCAAACATGAAGTGAATACCAAAAGGGCGAATGTGCAACAGGCAATCGTCCAAACTACATATGTAAGCATCATTCAATCTATTTCTAGGGGGGTGTGCTGCGGACTACAATCTGTGAGTGTCTAGGGGAGAGGAGAGTCTCCTCGGGGCTCCCCAGTTGTCAGCCGGTCATGAATCTTACAGTGTTGTGCCCACCAGAATTAACTTGTGACCTCCTCCAGTGGCTCTTCCCCACTCCCTGATTAGAATGCTATTAGGGCACTAAGAGGCAAGTCTGCTGTTTTACACCCTACATGTGTAGACTAGTTGCTTATTATATATGGAGGAACATTATATTGTGTTAAATCAAACACAAAAGTTTTTTGTACAGCACAAATCCCGAACTCATAAATTTCAAACTGTTCTCATACTCGGTAATGACGAAAAAGGCAGGAGCAGCCCGTGCAGGTAAGAGCGGTGGGGCCTGGTTTGGGGGGGATTCGACCGACTACCACGAGGGAAAATTAAATAAATAATTAATTTTCCCTCATCGTCGTCTTTCAAAATCACCCCCTACCTGGCCCCACCGCTCTTACCTGCACGGGCCGCTGCTGGTAAAAGGAGGCACTGTAAAATAAAATGTTTACCTAGGATTACACAGTTTTGTCAAGCAGGGAACTCGGGACTGATTCTGTTTTTTCCGGTTTCAAGTTGTGCAGCTCACCTACTAGATGGATATCTGTTTCTCCCTTTCTTGTTTTACATCAAATTTTGATGCTTTGTCTTTTTCATTATTGGCGCCTGAGGTTAAATTGGTGACAGGTAGGAACCACATGAAAGATTGGCTCATTTTGGTCTCGCAGCTCAAGAGGCCCACAAGCTGAGCCAGTGCCATACATCTAACTCAAGCCTTCACAAGCTTGCCCACCTCTAATGAAAATCCCACCAAAAATAGGGGATTCTCGTCCACACTTACTCTTTCTCACTGCCCTTCAATAATGACGACTAAAGACAGACACCCCACAGGATGATCCTTTGCTGGCTACAACACTGGTCTGGCATGCAGTGGTGGCAATGCTACCTGAAATTGTGGCGGAGTGGCAGCCCGCTCTATGATGACTGGCCTGCCAACATATTTGACAATGTTGCAACCATGAAAGACTGTCATAGTAATGATTTTAGGGAGATCTGCAAAGTTGGTTCTAACAATATACCTTTACTTTGCAGATACAGGGTCAGGGTAGTGTTATGCTGGCAAAACGTCACCCTCCACCATGTCTCTGGTCGAATATCTGACAGTGATTTCTCCCCCCATAGTGGCTCCTCGAGTGGGAGAGCCAGCCCCTTAGTGGGGAAAATTACCACTGAAATACGTGTGATTCCTCAGCCATATTGATAAACATTAGTTTTGTCATGTAGCCTAATTCGGACTGTTAGCCTCACACCTTCATTTTGATCGATTCATCTTGCAGCATTATAACTCCACTTGATTATCAATGGCAGTGGCGTCCTGTGTGGCCACAATATTAAAAGAGGCTGTGGTGATTTGTGTATATTGAGCCATCGAGAGGCCTTTTCGAGATCTTGTGTCCTTGCTCCTTTTCCCATTATTAACCAATTTGTCTTATTTTTTGTTTTCTCCCTTTAGTGACGCTTACAGCGATCAATTGCTTTAGTGTGAAAGCTGCCACCCGTGTTCAAGACGCCTTTGCAGCAGCAAAACTGCTGGCCCTCGCCCTCATCATTATTCTAGGCTTCGTTCAAATCGGCAAAGGTAAGAATTGCTAATTTCTTAAGCGAAATAGTTGCAGGATACAAATTTTGTGTTTCTTGTTATCAGTATTTGAACTGTGGTAATCTTCATTGCAAATCTCAGAATGGATTATTTTGTTATATAAAAACCTGAAAACACAGAGTCCTGGAGACATGACTTTAGCCATGTGTTCACTCTATCAGCTCATGCAGTTCTTCCTGAATCAGTTGTCCCCCTTATAGGTTTAAGATCACCTCATTAGCAAGAGCCTTAATTTATTACCTTCTGCCTTTATCTCAGTCTCACCTCGAAAGGAATGCCAAGTTAGCATTGACAAGACTACTAAACACATTTAAATACCCGTCCAAAGGCTCTTTGTTAGAAATTAAGCTTTGACATATTGGAAGCAGCAGTACGGATACAGCACATTGAATGCTCATTGAGCCAGAAGCTACATGTGGGGTATAGGGAAAGAAAATATATTGAAAGATAAAAAAGCTGTGCTATACTTTATCGTAAAGGTCTTGGAATGGCGATGATTGTTTACTCAAAGACACACCAGTTTGATAATTGTCCTTCTCGTTTAGTCACCTGCAAGATAGTAATTGCAGTTCTCCAGTATTGGGGTATCTTTCATAGATTCACATGCCTGAATCATTCCCCGTCGTCGGAGTGGGAGTCCCACGGTACATAAAAAAGCAATAATTATGCACATAATAACCATAGTAAGTAGTACCTAGAACCAGGAAGTGAAGTAGATAGAACTACAGGGGAAGAAAACTTCCACATTTATGACCTATCCAGGTCATTATAAATAGTCCAAACTGCAGCCAATCAGGCGACAGCACCCTCTAGAATGCTCTCCTCAGAGGCTGAGGCTCTCAGATTTTCTACCGCACGTCGTGTGAAGGGAGTCTCCCTGAGCTCTGCTCAGTATTTTCCTATTCTTCACAATTTAATTCATTACAGAATGTCTTCTAAGAGATCTCTCTTTCGACCTTGTGAATCTTGTGGGAAGCTGCGACTGTTCTCAGAAGATCCCCACAAGAAATGCATTTATTGCCTGTATCCTGATCACCAGGTGAGAGACTGTAAGATCTGTAGGACCTTCCCTCAAAAACTCTCAGAGACAGAGAGGGACGTCTACTTCTGTGGCTGCAGAAGATTAAGGATCAGGATAACCCTTTATCTGAGGTGGGGAGTATTGCCTCAGGCTCTACAGTGTCCTCTAGGAAGAGGGTTGCTGAGGAACTTTTATCGTCTTCTGGGGCTAAGGTGTCGAGAAAACAGCAGTCCTCTAAGGGTGCTGAAGTGCCTTCCTCCTCAAAAAAGGCTCCTCCACCTTCAAAGAGTAAACCTCTTCATAATACCCCCCCCGAGACAAACTCCGAAGTCTCTGGCTTAAAAAAGAATGTCTGAGAAGAGTTTACCTCGGAATAAGTCACCGTCGTCGACGACATCGACGACAACTTCGTCGACGATATTTACCGTCGGCGCTACGACGACGTCAACTGCCACCGTCTCGTCGCCGAGACCTCAGATGATCATGTCGTCGGCGTCATCACCGTCGACGCTGGTCTCTGTCTCCGTAAAGCCAATTTCGTCGACGACGGAAATTAGATCTACCGTCGACGCCCCGTCGACGAAGATTAGAAAACTCCCGTCGACGACCGCCACGTCGACGAAGAATGCCTCGTCGACGAAGACTGCCTCGTCGACGAAGACTGCCTCGTCGACGAAGACTGCCTCGATGACGAAGACTGCCTCGTCGTCGAAAATTGCCTCGTCGTCGACAAATGCTTCATTGTCGGTGGTTTCATGCACACCGGCTCCGTCAACGACGACTCCGTCGACGACTCCCTCGTCGACGCTTCAATTATCTGCCTGTACAGAATTACAGGTCTGGTCAGCTGCTGCGGCAACGGCGCCATCTACACCGTCTACGACACAGGTGCAATTACCACCACTAACGTCAACATCATCTTTGTTGCATAGACGGGGCTCTTCGTTGGAGATCCTTTCTCCACAACATATTTCCCCTACTAAAATACCTCTAGAATTACCTCAACAATTATTAGATTATGGAGAGGATGAGGACGAATCTGAAGAGGATGACAGATTTCGCACTGCCAGGAGCCCATCAGAATTGTTCATAAAGTATCAAGAGGATGATCAAGATGATGAACCTTCCCCAGAGACTGTTGCTCCAGCTCAAGATCCGATTCCATCGGCACAAATGCCTTTGGCTCTATTAAATAATCTTCAATTCATGTTGGATGATTATTATCGCCGTTTTCCTCCATCTGAATCGGCTTCATCTATTCCACCGACACCTGTACCTCAAACTTCTTTTTCTGCGTTGAGGTCACCCAGACCACCGTCTCCGGTACCGTCTCATCATTCCGATGATGCTCACATCTCTGACAACGATAGAGAGGAAGGAGAGTTGGACGACAGATCGCTTCTTACGGAGTGGGATGATTACCAGTTACAAACTCCATCTCCCTCAACTCCAGCTCCCATCGATTCTCCTCCGGTTGACATCGGAGGATTTCATCTTCTGATGGAAAGGGCAACTCAAAGGTTTCTCCTACCTATGGAAACCAAAAAGGATGAGTGCTTCCTATACGATTTTAAAGATCAGACGAGAAGACAGGTACGGACCATCCCAATAATTGACTTCATCTGGCAAGAAGGATTGAAGGTCATGAAGGCTCCTGCATCAATTCCTGCGGTCCTACCTCGCCTCGACAAAAAATACAAGGCGCCAGATAACACCCCGGCATGCCTCATAGGTCAACCGAAAGCTGATTCTGTTATTGCCCAGGCGGCACTACGGCGAGCTAGGAACCCATCTTCTCCGATCACAGCTCCTCCAGATAGGGATGGCAGACGGTTAGACACCATTGGAAAAAAGGTGTCCACCATGGCAGCAACAACAGTCCGTGCTGCTAATTCACTGGCCATTCTAGGCCGATACGACAGACAGATGTGGTCGGACATCTCTCCTTACATCGACATGTTGCCAGAACCATCCAAATCGGAAGCTTTAAAGATATTGCAAGAAGGAGAACGTATCTCTGCAGAGATCATAGATTCGGCCGTGGATGTCGCATCCACAGGTTTTAGACAATTAGCAGGGGCCGCAGTACTACGACGACAAGGCTGGCTCAAATCAACATCTTTCCGTCAGGAGGTTCAGTCAAAGATAGTTGACATGCCGTTTGATGGTGAGTCTCTCTTTGGCCAGCATGTGGACGAGGCCCTTCAAGCCATTAAAAAGATACCGAAACTGCAAGATCTTTGGGTACCCTCCAATTTCGGAAGCCCCCTTTCGTGGAGCTAGGGGCCGTGGCTCCTTTTCTAGTCGAGGAGGATATAACCAGCAAAGGTCATATCAGTCCTTCCAAAACAATCAACGTTACCAACCTCAACGTCAACAATCTTATGGACAAAGAAATACCTCCTATTCACAGAATAAGAGAAGGCCTTCCTATCGCGGACGCGACACTTTTAAGAAACAGTGACAACCGCCACCTGCCACCTATTCTACCGCCTACCCCTTTAAAAGTTGGAGGGAGAATCTCCTAGTACTACTCGAACTGGTCCGATATAACATCAGACAAGTGGGTCCTGGACATTGTGGCCAGAGGCCATGTTCTAGAGTTCATAAAGATCCCTCCAAGCTCTCCTCCAAAAGGCCCACCGCCAGCTCATCTCAAAGAGCTTTTTTCCCAAATAAATTTGATGCTAAAAAAGGGAGCGATCGAGAGAGTTCCTCAATTGCAAAGAGGAACAGGGTTTTATTCAAGGTTCTTCCTGATAAAGAAGAAATCGGGAGAATGGCGCCCCATTCTGGATCTCCGTTCCCTCAACAAATATTTTAAAAAGTTGTCCTTCCGGATGTTAACGCTTCAAGAAATACTTCCATCTCCTGTCTGCGGGAGATCACATGGCTACTCTCGACCTTCAGGACGCATATTTCCATGTACCGATTCTTCCCAGACACAGGAAATATTTGCGGTTCAGAGTGGCTGGCAGGGACTTCCAGTACAAGGTCCTTCCTTTCGGACTACGTTCTGCACCCCGTGTATTTACCAAGGTTCTAGCACCGGTGAGCGCACACCTACGTCTGGAAGGGATCCAAATCTTTCCGTATTTAGACGACTGCCTTATCAAGGCGAGTTCTTTTATGGTCGCAGACGCCCACATTCGCAGATGTTTGTCCCTCTTCCAATCTCTGGGACTTTCCATCAATCTCGACAAGTCTCATCTCGTTCCGTCGCAAAGACAAACGTTCTTGGGAGACACTCAACTGACACAAGCATTCATCTCAAAAGAAAGACAACAAAAGATTTGCAGCCTTGCACACCTATTGTGCTCAAAAAGGTACGCTTCAGTCCGACAGTTAAAATCATTTCTGGGGATGATTTCTTCATGCATTCCTTTACTTCCCAACTGTCGTCTCAAGATGAGACCACTACAAGAGGAGCTCAGCCATCAATGGTTGCAGGTTTCAGGTTCCTTCAACGACCTCATTCGCATCACCTCCCGGATGAGAGAAGCCTTACTTTGGTGGACTCACAGAAAGAACGTAAAGAAAGGGTGCGCTTTCCTAGTAGAAGCTCCAAGTTTCACCATCACTACGGATGCATCCCTCGAAGGGTGGGGAGCACACCTTCAAGGGCTCACGGTCAGCGGCAAGTGGAACATCCAGCAACGAATGTGGCATATCAACCTTCTAGAATTGCTGGCCATCTTCCTCGCTCTAAAATCCTTTCGCACCATCATTCTAGGGGCATCAGTATTAATTCGGACAGACAACACAACAAGTATGCACTACTTGAACAAACAAGGGGGAACAAGGTCTGCCCGACTCTCACAACAAGCACAACAAATTTGGGACTGGGCGATACGACACAGGATCAGCTTATCAGCGATACATGTTCCCGGAGTTTCCAATGTCTTGGCAGATTCCCTCAGCAGATCAACAGTATCCAATCACGAGTGGGAGTTACATCAACCAACGCTGGATCGAGTATTTCAGTTGTGGAATCGTCCCGATCTAGACCTGTTTGCGACCAGTCGGAACCTCAAATGCCCATTCTTTGCAAGTTGGCTTCCCCACAAGGGGTCACGCGGGAATGCCTTTTCGATGAACTGGTCACAGATCTATGCCTACGCTTTTCCTCCGATACCGTTGGTTCCCAGGGTGCTCCGGAAGATGAAGAGGGAACCCTGTCGCCTAATCCTCATTGCTCCCAGGTGGCCTCGCCAGTTCTGGTTTACCGAACTCCTCCTTCTGTCGGAATGCGATCCCATTCAGTTTCAACCAATACCGAACCTTCTGTCCATCCAGAACGGTCAGATCTGTCATCCGGACCCTGCATCTCTGAGATTAGCGGCCTGGCGCCTGAGCACTTTGAATTCGCTCATTTAGATATTCCTGCGGACTGCAAAGAAGTCTTAACCAATGCTCGAGCACCGTCCACTATTAAGACGTACAGGCTTAAATGGAGGAGGTTTTGCTTGTGGTGTCAAACTGCCTCCATTCATCCGATCCATGCAAAACCGGAGCAGATCCTACCATTCTTTTTACACTTGGCAAGATCAGGCCTGTCCCATTCGACTCTGAAGGTATTTCTAGCGGCTATTTCAAGATATCGGCAAGATGGTTCCAACTCTCTTTATTCAGCTAGGATCATTCAGCAATTCTTCAAGGGATTGTTTAGGATGTTTCCTCCTATCCGCCGCCCATCTCCATCCTGGCATCTGAACGTGGTGCTTGCACAACTTATGCGACACCCCTTTGAACCTATTCATAAAGTGGATTTGAAGTTTCTCTCCTGGAAGGTGTCTTTACTGTTAGCATTAACATCGGCTAGGAGAGTCAGTGACATTCAAGCCTTCACTATTAATCCGCCTTTTCTTCAATTCACTTCAAACTCGGTAGTGCTACGTACTAATCCCAGTTTTATGCCTAAAGTACCTTCAGACTTCCATCTCAACGAACCAATAATTTTAAAGACTTTCTTCCCTAATCCTCAATCAACTGCAGAAAGGACTTTACATACGCTTGACATCAGAAGATGTCTCAAATTCTATTTACAAAGGACTGCTTCCATCCGTAAATCTGACCAGTTATTTGTGGCCTATGGGAAAATACGCCAGGGTCAACCAATATCCAAACAGACCATAGCTCGTTGGATTTCTGCTGCAATTTGTCTCTGCCATCAACAAGCAGGAAGACCATTACAAGCAAGGCCAAGAGCACACTCTACTAGAGCAATGTCTTCGTCTACTGCCTTGTTTGCTGGTGTGCCTCTCCATCAAATCTGTAGAGCTGCAACATGGTCCAGCACGCACACCTTTACCAAGCACTACTGTTTGGAAGCTGCCAGTAATGCAGACACATCGGTGGGACAAGCGGTTCTCCGTAATCTTTTAGATAAGGTGAGCCTCTGTTCTTCCCTCCTCCTTTTTACTGTTTTCTTAGACTGATGTTACCTATGTTTAACATTGCTAGACATATATATATATATATATATATATATATATATATATATATATATTGATTTATTCACATGTATATATGTTCCTATTTGCATGCTATGCAACTTCTAGGTATGTCATTGCATGAGGTTTCTTGTACATACAACAATGTTACAAGTGCAATTTAACAGGCATTTTATGGATGTACTGCTTTGTACTCTGATTCAGGCATGTGAATCTATGAAAGATACCCCAATACTGGAGAAGAACAATAGTTACTTACCTGTAATCTGTGGTTCTCCAGTATTGGTATCTTTCATAGATTCACATGCAACCCACCCACCTCCCCTCAGAGGCTCGTTATACTTTCTTGTCACTTGGTACACTCTTGTGCGAGAAAATCTGAGAGCCTCAGCCTCTGAGGAGAGCATTCTAGAGGGTGCTGTCGCCTGATTGGCTGCAGTTTGGACTATTTATAATGACCTGGATAGGTCATAAATGTGGAAGTTTTCTTCCCTGTAGTTCTATCTACTTCACTTCCTGGTTCTAGGTACTACTTACTATGGTTATTATGTGCATAATTATTGCTTTTTTATGTACCGTGGGACTCCCACTCCAACGACGGGGAATGATTCAGGCATGTGAATCTATGAAAGATACCAATACTGGAGAACCACAGATTACAGGTAAGTAACTATTGTTCTTGGGTGTTATGAGAAGGCGTGGTGCTTAATCTGTCAGATAACTCTTACTTTCTTGGATACATCAGAGAAGGTGTCCTGCTTTGTCACTAGTGATTATTTTGTATTGTTTGTATATAGCTCCCACACTGACTTAAGGTGGCTTCTGACAGAAAGATGAGGTCAGGGGAACAACAGAAACAAATCTAAGACATTTACGTGTTAATAATCACATTATCAAAAAGTAAAGGTTAGCAATTGAATAGTAGGCCAGTGTTTTATTCTTCCTGATAACAAACCAGGAGGTCACAGATAGCTTTGGTTGAAAAATATACGGTCTGTGATCTTCTTCTTTTTGAGTATCACTGAAGAAACCTCCAAGGTAAGTAAAAGAAGGTGAAGTAAATGGATGGAGAAAGAAGGTTGCTCCATTAGTCTTCCACTCTTATTCAGTAATTATGTAATGCAACATTTACTCTCCCTGAAACTACCTCTGGCAAAAACTTAATAACATAACATCAGTGTAAGGAAAGAGTGATGAACCAGCATTTGACAACTTTAGTCAGTTAAATCTCCGACACTCAATAGCCACTACACACTCCCTGAAACTACCTTAGGCAAAAACCTAATGACATCACAATTACATAACATTAATGTATAGAAGGAGTGAGTTTAACCTTCTGACACGGGCTAGCCACTACACACTTTGTTCCCCACTGAACCATATCCACAGCCTTTGATATAGCTTAATATTTGCACTCTCAAACAGACCTCCCAAAATATTGCGATTTTGCGATTTGCAATAAAACTGCGAAGTCGGCACGCTTGTAAAAATCCCGCAATTTTACAAAAGTGCCTGCAAAATTGGTGGGAAAAAACCGGACCCTCTCTTTACTGGCTTTACACTGGCGCAGAGACAGTAAAAGGAGTGTGAGGCATTAGGCTAGCAGAGGTGTTAACTTCCTCTACCGTGTGCCTTTGAAATGTACAGAGCCCCCTCTAGTGCAGTTAGCCTGCGAGTCTTACCTTCTTTGCAGCCGCTTGGATCTCACTCCTGTTTATCCCTAGCCTCCCCCATGTCTCCTAATATATATGAGAAAAGAACACCAAATCGGAGCACTCACGGTATCTGACAGTTCTTTTTATTGCGGCAGACGCGTTTCAGCAAAATAGCCTTTTTGAATGCCAGTCATTTTTTCTTTTGCATAGACCACAATTTAAACACTCATGTCCAGCTTCCCATTGGACAATTTACTTTCAGGTGACTAGGAAACAGACTATTTTCTCTTTTACTCTCTCGTATTCATGTCTGCCATCTTGGTAAGTCACCATACTCCATTCTCTCAGTGAGGGTAGCTGCACACCTGTAAAGACATTATAGTAAAGTCTGTCACTTTAGTAGAAACGAGCGTGCAGTTGCAATCATTTTATAAATTTTCACTCATGAATTGTGGAAAATGTGTCAGTTCCTCGCCATGCCGTGCTCCGACTTCTCACAGGTAAGTAACCGTAGGAACAGGTTTGGTAACCAAGAACCTTACATTTGGTAATTGCGACCTCGTGCCAACAGGCGCTTAATCCATGAGAGTCGGCGGCGGTTCTGGCAGATTCATAACAGTTTCCTACCAAATGCCACTTCATCCTGCCGAACAACTTGCGGGCGGGTGCATCCCTTCATGGTAGTGACCACCATGTAAAACACAAGAACACCAAATCAGAGCACTCACTGTATCTGACAGTTCTTTTTATTGCGGCAGACGCGTTTCAGCAAAATAAGTGCTGAGATTTGGCGTTCTTGTGTTTTACATGGTGGTCACTACCATGAAAGATGCACCCGCCCGCAAGTTGTTCGGCAGGATGAAGTGGCAATTGGTGGGAAAAAAAAATAAAAAAAAAACTTAAAAAAATTATATATAATCGAACGTGGCCTAAGGGCATTAGGCCACATTCCCTCTCCTCTGAGGTGCTGCGACTCCTCTTATACCCCCTCCTCCCATGACTCATCTGGCCCTTCCACCCCTCTCAACTCTTATACCACCTTCGCCCGCTCCTGTGCTCCCAGCCCCCCAAGGAACGCAGATTGTCCAATGCCAGAAGTTACAGATTATGACATAGCACAGTCTCCAGCAGTGACAGAGCACAGGTTGTGTAGTATTTGTGTCAGGCACATTTTTTGCCCATCACAAAAATACCTATAATTTAGACGTTTTGGGCTGCAAATTCTGCCACCTGAAGCCGCAAAATCCTGAGGGGTCTGCTTAAAACAAAAAATTAGAGCATTCATGTGAATGGCGAAGAAACAAGACAACATCCAACCTTGAGAAATACAGAGTCTTAAGCACATGATCCATTGCCCTTGACAGTGGCAAATCTGCATTCTATCAAAGCCTCAGGACATAACTTCAAAACAAAATCACCCACAATTTCTTGCACGCACATTAAACAACATACTCCTCCCTCCACTATCAGTCATTCACCTTATTAAAGCATCCAACACATCTTGCACACTATTTTGGTCTCACACCCAGTGTTCTGCTTTGCCTACCATTTCTCTTTTACTATTCCCTCACTCATCGGCATATACCCAACCTGCTTCAAATCTGTAGTGGTTCTACCTCTGCTTAGACAACCTACAGCTGATCCTTTCTCCCCCGCGAGGTACCATCCAGTACCTCAACTATTTTTTCCCCTATTTACCTAGAACAATGGTCTTCAAACGCATGGATTTTTATCTTTCCTACCACAATCTTCTTAACACTTCAATCTGGCTTACATAACTTTCATTCAACTAGATCAGCCCTGTGACATGTAACTAACTTTATAACCACTGCTCACCACAACCAACTAACTTCCTTCCTAATTCTTTTCTACTTATCTGAAGCATTCAGCACCTACTCTTCTCTCCTCTTTATGTTCACCTAGTATTGCTGACAAGGCACACAACTGGTCCACTTCGTACTTCTCTGATCGATCATTTTCTGTTACATGGAGCTCACAGGCATCAACACCCAGCTCCCTACCAGACCCCGTCCTATTTTCTTCTCTAGGTGATGCATTCTCCTCATTTGACTTCGTTTATCACATTTACTCTGATACCTAAATGTTTTTCTCCTTTCCTGCGTTGCATCCCATCTCCTGTCGAGCATCACTGACTCCCTCACTGCAATCAGACAGTAGATATCATTATGATCATGAATGTAAAGCTGTCAGTTACTGAGGTCATCTGGTTTCCCTCTTTAACAGCACAAATCTTTCTTACAAGCCCCATCTTTATTCCTACATCCTGCAAACTCCCAACTTTCCATCTTCTAGGTATGTTCCACTTAATTCTGTGCTACATAATATCTAGTCCTCTTCCTATGGTGCGTTAAAATTGCACTGAAACCACCTGTTGCAACTTGAGAGAAAATGGTGATCACTCCCATCTTGTTTGCAAATGAGTTTATTCTCATATCAGAACATAGTACTCCGTCGCCCTACTCCTATTGATTAGCTCACACTCCTAGGATACTATGGCTAGTTCTGTCTTAGTAGTAGTCAGTGCCTTTGTTACTGTCAATGTTGATCTTATGAATTGGCGTAATTCCCTCAAACTACAACTGTTATTTGTATGTAAACTATGGTAACTATTCCGTCCTAACTCGTCTACGTACTGCCGCCAATGCTGTGTAAGACTGTTCTGATCTAAATGCTGATGCTATCAAACCCTTAAAAAAAATCAATGTAAAAACACAAAGAGACACAACAAGGAAGACAAGACTCGAAAACTTTGTTAAGAAGTAAAGAAAATGCAAGAAAAAATCAAGGAAGGGTGGAACTAAATGGGAAAAGAAAATAGAAGGAAGGAAGTAAAAAAAAAATAAAGATACAAAATAAGAAAGATAATGAAGATCGAATCTAACTGTAATGGTTAAGCTGACGGACAAAGGGCCAATGTTTTGGGAACCTTGTCGTCATGTGCTCTAATAGATGAATAGTTTGAAACATATTTCCAACCCTTCTCATGTCCTCTAATAACAAACCCCTGAATCTGGGCACTGTATCCACTGGGCTAACTTAATTGCATAGTCAGCAAAAACTGATAGAACGATGGACCCTTTGTTCAACGAGATATGTTATTGGTGTGCCAGGATAAACTAGGAAAATAAGGGGGGAAAGTCAGTGGGAAAAGAACGCCAACATTGGGTTTCATTCCACTCACAGTCAGCAAGGTAAAGCTGACACAAAACATAAATGATTTTATACACTTGTATAGGTCAGCAATGAGGGCTTACCATCAGCCTTTTTGAACTGGAGCATAACGGCCAACGTATTTTGTTTAGGAAGGAAAAAGTTTCTACCCTGCATAGTATAAGTCTGCGCTGTTGCAATCCTGCAGTTACTGGGTGGTCTCATGGGGCCATTTGGGGCCTGGGTTAGGTCTAGAGGCATGTTGTTTCTGGGCACTCCTTTTTATGATCTGGTTTGACAGCGCAGCTGTCGCCAGACACTTAGATGAGAATCACCAGTAGAGGGGCTTTGGCTCCTGCCACATGTTAGGAGTGGGGAGTACAAGATTTGATTGTGCAGAAGTTATGCACTTGCTCCCTGAAAAAAAAGTGCTTCTTGCTCCCAATGGGTTTCTCTTCCCTCAAGATGGCCACTGCATCAAACGTAATTACGTAGCAGCACCTTGGAGGAAACATGTCATTAAATGTTTGTTTTTTCAAATCGAAAGTATGGATACCTCAGACTGGGATGACTTGTAGTGTTCTTGGGATCGACTGCTTTGCATGACATGTTTGCTGAGAGCACACGGGCTGTGTCTCCCAAACTCACACCGACCACATCAGACCTGTGCCGCTCTCCATCCCTGGAGCAACATCACCGTGCAACCCAGCCTACCTCAAATATACTTCCCCCTGGCTGTGCTGTCTGCAGTGGGAACTAGGGTAGTGTCATCATTACACCTTTGTGGCTGCTGTTCAGCATGGCTAAAAGTTTATGGCATAGAGGAGAGTGCGGCAGAGTGTCATAGAGTGGAGTGTCGCTGCGTCATAGATTGCAGTGGTGTAGATTAGAGAGGTATAGAGTAGACTAGAGTTGCCTAGAGTGCAGTGTCATACAGTGCAGTGATGTAGAATGGCACAGACAGTGGTGATGCAGAGTAGGGTAGAGTGGAGTAGGGTAGAGTGGAGAGGTGCAGAGTGGAGTGGTGCAGGGTAGAGTGCAGTGGCGTAGAGGGCAGTAAAGTCGATTAGAGTGACATACAGTTGCATAGAGTGGAATGGTACAGAGTAGAGTGTTCTGGCATAGAGTGCAGTGGCATAGAGTGCAGTGTTGCAGAGCAGAGTGTTGTAGATTAGTGTGGAGCGAACAGCATGGAGTGGCATAGGGTGGCTTGTAGTGGAGTGACATAGAGTGGAGTGGCGTAAATAGATTGTTTCAGAGTAGAGTGAAGTGGCATAGAGTGCAGTGGTGCAGGGTAGAGTGCAGTGGTACAGAGTAGAGTGGCATAGAGTAGACTGGTGTAGAGTGCAGGGGTAGAGTGCAGGGGGTAGAGTGCAGGTAGGGCAGTGGCATAGAGTGCAATGTTGCAGAGTAGTGTGGCCTAGACTGGAGTGGTGTAGAGTGCAGTGGTGCAAAGTACAATAGAGTGGCGTAGCGTGCATTGGCATAAAGTAGAATGATGCACAGTAGAGTAGAGAGGTGTGGAGTGGTGCAGAGTAACTTAGAGTGCATTGACGTAGAGTGGAGTGGCATGAAGTGGAGTGGTGTAGAGTGGAGTGGTGTAGGGTAGAGTGGAGTCGCGTAAGGTGGAGTATGCACCATTTCAATTGAAATGGTAGCGCCATTTCAATTGAAATGGCATTACATTTGCACAACCATACAGTTTTACTGATAAAAGTATACAGCGCACTTACGATAATGTGTGGAAATGTCATCTCCTACTGTATTGATTTGTTTTGATCGTATTTAAATATTTGTTTCCACCACACTTCAGAAATGCAAGAAAGTGCTTCATTTGTGCTTTCCTAATTCTGATGTATTCTGAAATATCTGCACAGTTCATTTACAGACATTTACATTTTGTTGTGTACTAGAAAAAAGTCTTTCTTTCACAGCAAGATTGTCACATAAATGCTTTCACTTTGAAGTCAGAGAAAAAAAAGTAAACCCCGAGCTCCAGTGGAAGACAGACCCTGACATTTGAACTCATTATTTAAATGCACAGCAAATGTGACAAGATAAGAACAAGATTTAAAGACCTGTTTACAGAAAGTGAGCACTGGGTAAAAGAATACAGTTAATAGGGTATGCTCCTGGGAGAGACAAACTCAAGCCGGACAGCCTAAAACAAATAAAGCCAGCAAGTAGAAAGCAAGCAAATGTGAGTTACAAACCACAAACCACATGGTAAGCAATGGGCAGGATGCATTCCCAGGGAAGCATTCCGAAAGTCCCCAAGATGTCTGTAGCAAACCTGACACCTGCGCTGCCTGGTAGGGTTCGACCAAAAACGGGACAGCTAGTTTGAAATATAAGTTGCTAGAGTGGCACTGAGGAGGAGAAAAAAAAGTCTGCAAGACCATGTTTCGTACATACACACTCGTCATTTTGACTAGTTTTATTGTCCTAGGAGCAGGGCATCACACGAGCCCATCCTTATTTTGAAAGTTGTACCGCTCATGTTCTTTCTCCCTCATGGCTTTGAAAAACCCATTATCGCTCCTGAAAGCTTAAGGGGTTTTGTATTTTTTTTACCATCTTATTTGTCGAATATTGAAGTGTAGTTTGAAAGCATCAGCTTAATGCTGAACGTATCGTCGCACGTCTTTTTACCTGTTTGCATAGTCCTAGCATTTAATCTAGTTTTGTATAATATTTCCAACCATTTTCAGATTGATTTATTATTAATTAACTTGCTGGGGGTGCTGCCGATAGTAGTCATCTCAGAGTATAAAATAACACATTTACAGGTTTATGAAGCCACAGCCCGAGGCAAAACACGCTTCATAAAAGAACATTCTTACCCTGCTTTATTGTTAACTATTAATGTTTGCATGTATGTGCGTGAGTGTATAATATACATATTTATATGTGTACCTATGTATATGGTTATAATGAAGAGAAGCAGACTTCAAGTAAACTGTTTGCAAACGTAGAGATGGTCAAATAGGTTTTGCATCTTGTAGGCATGCTGGTTAAGTGCAGCAACTCCGTGATTTAGACGAGTAAATAAAACAGTGCTTACTTTAGGTCCTTAAAGTGGTTGAAGTGCATAATATACAAGATTTAATGTAATGTGAGACCTTGTTTTATTTAATTTGTTTTAATATATTTTTAACTAAATAAAACATTCGGTACAAAATATCACAGAACTCCTTAAAGAAACTTTTCAAAAATCAGCAAAAAATCTCACTGTGAGAGGCACCCCGTTAGGGCGACTTGATAGGTCTGTGAGGTGGCTGTCAGTAGTGGCCGGTGTGTGGAAGAGTGGAGTGGGTAGTGGGGGTCAGGGGGGAACAGGGGGACGGACGGATAGATGACAGAAACACATAAAATACTTAAAAAAAAAAAAAAACATTTACCTGCGCATCGCCCCCCTCTCCACTGCAGGCACAGGCTCCCAGAGTCCACTGCGGCCAATCCTGATGCTGCTTTCATGCTGCTGAAAGCAGCGTCAGGATTGGTCTGAGTGCCTATGATTTGCGCTTACATTTAGACTTGGAGCCTGTGCCTGCTCTCTCCAACCCGGCAACGCAGCTCAGGTTGGAGAGCGCTTCAGTCCGCATGAAGGTTTGGCCAACCAGACCATCATGCTCACAGAATAGCAGTGCAGAACACTTCTCCACCAGCCTGTCATCCCCCTAACCCCACACCCAAGATTCGGCTATGAGAGCAAAAATAAAACGCTAATTAACAAGGGTTTATTATCGTTTTATTTGATATTTTTTTGGCTGTTGGCAGGTGGGGCAAAGCTCCGCCATTGTGGAGGAGCCGCCGCTGGTGGTTTTAGGGGGCTTTGGGCATAGGAATGTAGAAGTGCTAAATGTATCCTTCGCTGGTAGTGAGGTGCACGGAAAAGAGGGAAACAGGCCATCCTATTGCCTTGGCCTCTGAACAAAGGCAGCCAATAAAATGACAGATACATTCACAATAGAAACAAAAGGCTTTCTGACACAAACGTAGAGAAAATTACTTGAAATGTCTCCACCCTGCCACGGACACAAACATGTAAACTGTGACACACAACAGACAAGGTGCTGCAACCTGACTGCAGAGGATAGAAATTTCGGCACCAGCAGTAAAAAGAGGCGCCTCTCTCGAACTGAAAAAAACATAACATGAAGTCGAAGAGCGGCTAAAAAATGGCCGCCGACCCTATGACCATATACACAGTGATAGCAAGAGATGTGCCTTTTAAATGACTACACCAGTACAAACATACACAAGAGAGGGGCCTAGCACTAACCATAGAAATATAGTTAGTAACAACGAAAGTGATGCCTCGACATGACCATAGAAATTATAAAGAACATTGATACAACAAGTATTGGCAAAGCCAGTACATTCGACTATAATGAGCCAACTCATTTAAATGCAGTCATGCACATCTGCTGTTTATGTGCGCTCGCCCATTAAAGCCAGACCTATTGGCTTTGCCAAGGCTTGTTTAAAATGAGAAATCTTTTCGCCAATTTCTATTTTTGAGGGAGAGACCCTTCAGATTATAATAAACATTCACCTCAGTCCGCAGACATTTGCGGCTCTAAACAGTATTCATTCCATCAGTGATTGTTGCTACAAATCATGGATTCCTCCATGTGGGCCTTGTAGAGCATGAGCTGTAAAATTGAGCTTTAAGCACTATCCTTCCGTTAGGACTTTAGGGCACTAGATGTATAAAGAAGTAACCTTTTTCTAAAAGGGACTTCTGAGAACAGGTAACCTCGCCTTGGTATATTCTTTGGAATTAAAACCCAGTCAATGATGCCTCCAGCTTGCTTTTTTGCAAATGTTAGTATGGGTAACCTTTACTAGAACTGGGGCAGTGACCATGCTTTCCTTTTTGTGAAATGAGCTTCGATTTTCATCTTTTGTAGAACAGCGACTTTGTGAGAGCAGAATTTGGTATCATAAACTACACACTCTGACACGCCGCCATTTTCAGAGACAGTTTCTTCTTTAACACTGCAATTGAAAGCTACCAGAGCTTTGTATTGCTTTTGTCTGGAAGTCTCCACCCTAGAGTGCCAGTTGATAGACTTTAGCTGAAGCACAGAGGTGGGAGGCTGCAGAGTGTCTGTTCTAGGGTCTTAGGAATGGTCTGGAGATTGGCCTGTGGAGTGCTCAGGAAATAGATACTCTGTTATTTAGCATTCTTTAAAAACGAAGTCTAGGATTTGATCTTGAACTTCTTGGAATATTTGTCTCAGACAATGTACGTCACCGAGGTGTATTCACTGACAGATCTCTAGTGTTCCATTTCTAGACCACCAAAAGTAAATCAGTGACCGATCTGTGAATGTATCCGCACATTGCTCGTGCTGCATTACAAGGTTCCTCTACTGCAGGAACATGTGCAGTTAACAAGTACAGAAGGAATCTATTAAATCTTGATTTCTGTCACCATGGCGTGGATTAAACATGGCATGCAGTTCGAAGGCCAATTAAAACCAGCTTATTAGAGAAGAACGTGGTTGTAAATCTAGTTAAAAAAAGCTTCTCATCTAAGTGGCAGCGAGCTTGTTTCTTTAATGCTAATCTTAGAGTCTCATGTTTTGTTCTTTCTAAAAAAACGCCAGGTAAGCTTGACAAGGAAAAGCTTTGAACTCACTGATCCTTACTAACCCGACGCCAAATATACCCTCCTGAACATAATGACAACTTCTATGTGACCACTCCGAGTGTAAGTGAAATAAACGTTCAATGTAAACTGTTTAGGCTCAAGTAAATTTGAACAGTATTTTGAAGCATTTTCGTGCATATAGAAAGACTGTGAACACGAGGTTGTCAGTGCTAGAATTCGAAGTCTTCTTCTATTTTTATAGGCCAGAGTAAGAAAAGAATAGCTTGAAACAGTTTACGGAGTGTATTCAGTGCTTAATTTGTAAAATGATAAGTGCCCATAGTTTTGCTCAGAAATCAGCACAGGTGCTATCGAAGGTCGATGTTGCACATATCAAGGCTGCACAGTCTTAATTCCAAATGATGCCTCTTTAATCCACCACCAGACACTCCCTGCCTCATTTTCTTAACACTGGAGGTTCTTTTTCATCTCTGTTTTCATCTCTTGTCATTGTTTTTCAGTCTTTCTCATCCTTTCACACTTTTGAGTTTTTCCGTCTCTTGCTCTGAACCAAAGCAAAGTCTGTTGAGGAAAAATAAGTGCTGGTCCCCAAAAATGAGTGCCAGGGGGCCCCATCTGCAACCACCCGCTCAAATTAAGCACTGAGTATGGTATTGTATTGCAACATTTAGCACTTATTGCCCCTAGGTGGGGCACTGATGCGCTTGCCTACATGGGTAGCATGCTACACCATTAAAAGGTATATGGTTTGAAGGGTTTTTCTTTGTGTGATCCTGATTGGCTCCAGTATCTCTCCATTTTTCCAAATATCTTTGTTTCTAGGCTTTGAGAGCATTTCATTCTCCTTTACCACTCAGTCCGTTACACTACATGCTCAATCTGCCAATTTGTATGCTGGGGTTGATGAAGCAGACACTTGCATATTTCTTTCAAGTGGAGAACCATAACCTAAAATGTACTGGTCAGTGCTTAGTCATGATTTCACCCACCATGAAGAACTGGCTGATGTTTATTTCTCCTCCAGGGAATCTTTATTTAGTCTCATAAGCACTGAATTGTCCCGTCCATGTGTGGGTACGAGGAAATGTCCTCTATATGTGCATCGTGACTGTTTTTATAAAATATTTATTTAATGTACTCCTCTTTTTGAAAGACTATAAAAGGATATATTGTCCAGTTTTCACTTTCTGTACCTAAAATAGTCAATAAAAAAAAACCCTGAAACTCACTTTTTTCATCAAGTGACAGCAAAAATGTTTCACAAACCTTTTTGTAGAGGTAGAATTAAGGATAATATGAGACAATGTAGCTCAACAAGCTGCAGCCTAAAATGCTGACAAACCTGTCACTGTTGGAAGTTCTTAGATACAAACGAGTTCAATCTGAAGGCCAAGCCTTTTCGGCGAGAGAGGCCTTGCTGTGGAATAAGCTTCAGACAGTTCTCAGACTGTCTTCCACTCTCCTTCAGTTTAGAAAGGTCTTAAAGACATGGCTTTTTAAGACCGGAAATTGCTAATAAATGGAGCTAAGATCCTCTCAACAATGATGCACTTTTATCTGTATGTTTCTTTATTTGTAGCGCCAGGACACCTCAAGGGGTAATCACAGCGATCTATAAATTCAGTGAAATAACATAATTCTTGCCTGATGGTGTCGGCTGATCAACCTGCTGAAAGGGTTTTATTCCATCAGGACATTCTGAGCAGTGAGGTTTGCACTCAAATCTTTTCTGTCCAGTATCAGATCAAACTCTCACTGCTTGTGCAAACGGACAACACAATAATGATGCATTACTTCTCTTAGCAAGGATGAACCTGATCCAAAGTTCTGTCTTTAGACTTAGCAGTTTTACTCCTGATCTTTTGCAATATGTATATTTAAATCTTCCAAAAGATTGGATCAACATTTTGACGAAAGCTAAGTATCCATCCACTAGAATGTCCTATGCTTTCAGGTGGAAGAGGTTCTGCTTTTGGTGCATCCTAAAGAACATCTACTCATTTAGATGCCAAAAGAAGTGGCACAGCCATATCTTCCTTAGTTGGTAAAAGATGGTCTGCAGTTCTCCTCAGTAAAGATACACTTCACAGCCATTACAGCTTAAAACAAATCCTTCACAAACCTTTTTTTTAATACCCCTGTTGTAAAAGATGTTTTACAAGGAATTAAAACAGTCTTTCCTCCTTTAAACAGACCTCCGTCGCATGGGAGCTTAATGTCGAACTTTCTAAATTAATGCACCCTCTTTTGGAACCTATTTGTATGTCTGATATACAGCATATCTCATGGAAGGCAGCTTTCCTAGTGGGCGTTACTTCAGTCCAAAGGGTTACTGAAATTCAAGCTCTTTGCTCTAAAGAACTATTTACAGTTTTTCCTAAAGATAAAGATTTAATGAGAACTCTTCCTAGTTTTCTTCCCAAAGTAGTTTCAGACTTCTTTCTCCACTTTTTGTAGGGAAAGGCCTGCTACACTATTTGGTGCTTTTGACTACGAATGAAGATCTTTTGGAGGTGAAGTCAATGACGGAAGTTTCCTGAGCCAAAGAAGCCAATGGCTGGAGGAGGCTAAACCAAAGCCCCTTAAACTATGTATAGAATAAAAAATATATTCGCCATGAATGGCGTTGGAGCCATTAAAAGTCAGACCTAAGGAGAGTTGAAAGCTAAACTTCTTGGTTACATTCCAAGGAAACTAACAGTTTTAAGGGGCACATAATTAAGATAAAGATCAACAAAAGGATTATGCTAACATACTGTCAACACAAAGCTTTGTGTTATCTGGGTGTGGGTGAAATAATATTCTCCCACTGTTGTCTATGCATTTGTCTGTGCGCCCTGAAGAAGGTGACGACCACATCCGGGTCTACACCGAAACGCGCGTCGGCGCTTGACCTTGTATTTCAGCCCCTTTATATACTTTTTGTGATTTGTTATATATTTATCTGTCAAAATCTAAATGAGTTTTTTTCTTTATAATTTTCTTATGTATTATCTGAGTCACTTGTCTTATTTTTATTTTTATTCTCTTTTGATTCACTTTTCTCTTTTGTGACATACAGATATTAGTTATTCATGTATATATGTGTCTATCTGTATCTATAGGGGTACTGTTTTCTATTATGAATTTTGTTATTGTCGCTTTTAATACAATGTTGGTTGATTGGTTTGAAGCACTTGTGAGTATGATTGTAGGTTTGATTGTGATTTGAATGAATGTTTTGTGGGAAGTGTCTTGGTCTGATTCTTTCATGCCATTTATAAAAAAAATTTGATAATATGTACATTATAGCTAATAAACTGAATTTTGAATTATAAATATTCTTTTCTTTATTTTGTTTTCTTGTGGATTCATTTTCTCGCTTTCGGGCCTTTTGATCTATTAGCCACATCCTGTGTCCATAGAATTAGATAGGTAGAGATCCTCTTCTTTGAGTTTACTTGAAATAATATTCTCCTCAAGGGGAGTCTTCATTATATTCATAAGCAACCTTCCCTCCTCTCCGGAAAAAAGGCAAAGGAATTCACTACTATTTTCTCTGATCCTTGACTTCATAAAAAAAAGAATTGGCTCAAGTGCCACTAACAGAGTATGATGGGATACCCTATAGTGTGCTCTTCCTTAAAGGAGCAGTGTCAGTTTTTCCATCCTTTAGGACTGCAGCCTGTTGACCTACCTTCCCCTTATTTCCCCTCATTCTTCCTTAAAAAAATATTTCTGAACCGTTTTGGTGTCACTTTCTGAAACTAGTGACTGTGATTTTTAAAATGTTTTAAAGTAAATAAGTGAAAATTGGCTCGTATAGCCTGTTGTAGACTCAAAACATTTAATTTTAAAACATTAGCTTTTCAAACTTGAGAATCTAACCATCACAACATGGACAGATAGAAAGATTCAGCCAGTAGGCAGTATGAAGCTAGCAAATTATGTAAATTATTTGAATGCATCATTGAACTGTATTTCTTATTTGGCCTCTACAGATTTCAAAGTAGACTTCTGTAAAAATTGCTTGTTGGCAATGGAAGCATACTTAAACACTCCTGTTGACACATGTTCTTTTCAAAATTAGACTGTGAAGTCTAACTTCAATTGCCTTCTCCGTGACTTTTACTCCTGTTTCAGAACTGTCTCATCAATAGGATGTTATCAAGCCTTGGCCTCACACATGCATATCTCATCTAGAGCCGCGGTCTTTTGTCATATAGTCTAAATTTCATGAAATCATAAAGTTTGGTAGCTATAACGTAGCTAAATTAGAAAGAGGTAGGACATTTTTGCTCCGAAGAACACACCTTGTTTTCCACAAGGTCAAGATTTTAATTTAATTTCCTTTACATCAAGAGACTCCTGCTGTTGCATTCTACACTCTCGTCTTCACTTTGAAGTGACTTTGCACAATTTTCAGCGCTCCAAAGCATTACTTAGAAAGGACAATCCTTTTCAGACTCTTTGAGCATGTCTAAGTCACATATGGTGGCCTCACTCCAGCGCCTCATGCATAATATGATTGTTCTATTGATACTGCTACTTGAACAAGTGGTATTGCAGCCGATGTCTACGACCAGTTAAAACATACAGTGCTACAACACCATGTTAAAAAAGAACTATTCCCCAATCCCGAAGTATGATGCTTACATACTTCTCTCAAAAAGTAGTCACAGAGCTGGCGATCCCACTTGCCACATAGGATCACTGTCACATTTTCTTACATCTTCCGCAAAAACATAGTTGTGCCCATGTTTGTGTGTGTACACTTGCATGCACACTAAATACAGTAAAACACCATTCTCATCCATATCCCCAGGAAATGTGGCGTACATGGTGTTCAGATTTATTGAACGGTCGAACCACAAAGGCACAATGTTTGAGATTGCACTTAACTAAGGGTTCGTAGCATGAATTAAATTGAGAGTGTAAAGTAGCTCAATAACTCTCAATTTTCCAGGAAGTCTTGCTAGAACTCTCAACTCCCCAAACGATCAGACAGTAAGAGCATATCTAGAAAACGCTGACATGTTTATTCATGCAACTATAAGATTAAATTCAACAGGAAACAGAAGGGTTATGTCCAAAGGCTGACCTCCATGTGACAGGATTGGGAGATTTAGGAGAATCATATGGTCGGAGTGAGAACTGATCAGATGCTTGGCAATTTTCCCACTTCATTCATGCGAGTCTTGCTTTAAGCAAAATTCTTGGGGCGTTTCAGAGACAACAAAAAAGATGCCCAGTTGTGTAACAGGCACAAGAAAGGGGGGTGCATTCCAGTGGTGCTTTGGGAATGCCACATTCTCTCGGGAGCCATTCTTTTCCTATTTCATATTTTGACAGATGAAGAGCTCAATTTGTTATTGCCCGTAGACATTTTTTTACTCCTTCCAGACAGCATGTATAACGTTTTTTTTATTTTTATGGAAAGTTACAAGTGGAGGTCATTATGCTGCAATCTCTACTGAAATAGGGCATATGCACACTTTTTATCTATGTATTGCGGATAACCTGAAAGCCCTTTTGAGAATACAGCCCTATCTAGGTATCAGATCTCTGCAATACCACCTCTTGAAGATACATTTTCTATATGCACGTTATTAGTTCCAATGGAAAAAGCGCACATGTATATGCAACACATCTTTAAGACCTTCAACCATATAGTAAAAAAAAATCCTACCAATAACTAGATAAGTGAATCCCGTCTCAAGTCATCTTTCCACCTCCTAGTCACTTTCTCGGTTATTGGATGCACTTTTCTATTAGTCCCAGTTTTTTTCAATAAAATCTTTAGGAGAAAATCTTTGTAACGAAAAATTAGGAAAACAAGGAACTTAAACCTAAATCTTTACTTGAAGTTTTTGAATAACACTTAAAAAAAAATTAAACCACTCCATGTAGCTATAAAGCTCTTTTAGTTTAAAAAGTATGAACCACTGTTAATAAAAAGATTCACATCTCTAATTATTGGTAAGGAATTGACTATATGGTTGAATGTCTTAAAGTTAGGTTGCTTATATATGTGCAATTTTTCCTTTGGTATTAATACAATTTAACTATAGCTGTTGTATCTTTGAGAGGGGCTATTGCAGAGTCCTGATACCAAGATTGGGCAAATAGATAGGACGGTGTGCTAAATTGTCATCTGTATAGTGTTACGACTGTGGTTAATTTTGGAATCCAAGCAGCTAAGCCCAAGCCTATCTGCATGACCTATCAGTTTGGATTCCAAATATGGGAAGAAATAAACTCTGGAGTGCCAGCTATATAGAGCCCCTTTCACTACCTGTAAATAAAAGGTATACAATTCAAAGTTTGAACATACTTTGCAACCTCGAAGCTGGGAAACTGTGTTGGGAAACAGCGTTTACACCGCTGGTAATACCACGCGGGTAGGTTACAACGCGGACGTTACATCGTCCGCGTTGTTACGCATGGCATTACATCGCAAGTCGTTTCTACGACTTGCGCTAGATGATGCATAACACCAGGGAATGTGTTGGATTTTAAATCCAACACATTCCCTGCTGTTGCGCTTAACGGGAGTAGGAATAGTAATTTATACTATTCCTAAGTCCAGCGCGCCATCTAGCGCAAGTCGTAGAAACGACTTGCGATGTAAGCCATGCGTGGTAAGAACGCGGACGATGTAACGTCCGCGTTGTAACCTACTGCGGGGTACTGGATGGCGTAGTAACGTCATACATTCAACTGTGTTCGAGTCTCTGCAGAAACGCTCAATATCCTGTGATTCTGGGCAAATCACTTAATCTCCCCGTGCCTATCAAAATAAATGTGTCCCTCTGTAACGCAACTGTTGCTCATGTAAAGCGCTCTGATACCTTCGGATTGAGTTTGCGCTATATAACACCCCCCCCCTCCAAAAAAAATTTGGTTATTGCAGTCACCTCCTGGAGACTATTGGTCAACTTTACCAGCAGGCTGATTCTGGAGATTCTAGGAAGAAACTAGCTGAATGAGGAAGAGCGAGAGGTAAGTAGCAAGAGCACAAAGATTCCTGCTAAAAAGGAATGCAAGTAAATGACAAAAATGCAAACCTGTGGGAAGCTGGGAGCAAGCTGGAATGAGAAGCAAGTAAGCCCACCAACACAAACATTTGCCAGGCGAATACTGATGAGGAATGAAGGCCTTAAATACTGCTCTGCCTATTGTGGAATGAGAAGCAAGTAAGCCCACCAACACAAACATTTGCCAGGCGAAGACTGATTAGGAATGAAGGCCTTAAATACTGCTCTGCCTATTGTGACCTGAATGGAGATCCTGGTCACCATCTTGCTTTGGTCTGACCCATAATCCCTACACCGAGAATCTCTGCCATCTTGAAATGGGTAAGACGTCAACACTGTCTTCTTGCCTCTTCAACCTCTGTCTCTCTGGCGGCCACGAGTGTCATGTCGCCCTTTGATTTCTGAATCTTCTGTGGATCTTCAAACCCCTCAGACCTGCTCTTGAGTAAGCAACATAGTTACTGAATGACTGTATCAGAAATAATGATTGTTCAAAGGATTATTTTTACTCTAGCATGTTGCCAATATTATATATTCAATGTGAAAAGTTCACATAAATTGGCAATACTTAGCATAGTTATAGTTGAAAATATGTTTCTAAGGAATATCATATGATAATATTAAAAAGTTTATAATACTATTTATCATTTGAGATGTCTAAGAAACCAGAGCTTCATAATTTAGCCCTCAGGCAATCACTTGAAACTCGCCCATGCCAACTCAGCCCTACACCCTCTCTAACGTGGGTAATTTCAGTACCGTTAAATTGTACAGTACTAACACTTACTGTTATATTACTTAGTTATCATTATTATTGTGTACAAAGATTACAAAAGAGAAGTTGGAGGCATCCAAAAGACTACCTTCAATCCAGATTAGAGATCGCTCAGATTGATTTTAGTTTATGGTAAAAGGCTCAAGCTTCATAGTATTTTCAAACATCATAACAGTCATTAAAAAGTCATCCAAGGAAAGATACGGATATTCATTTTGTATAAATAAGCCCAGCCAACCCATCTTTTGCAGACATTCGATTGCTTTCTCAAAGCATTCCAGAAGCAGCATTTTATTCCAACATCTTACTCTTTAAAGCATCAATAGTACCCAATACAAATTTGCATGAAGGTCCATGATAAGGCATTCATAGAGCACAGTGACAACGTGTACCTACAGGCAGTACCCTTGGGGATCTCAAATGCCAAACCATAAACAATAAGCAATCGTCTACACACATCTCACCTATAAAGAATAAATAGTCAAATCCAGAGGCAGCAAGTTGCAACATATATCAGACCATGATAGTCAAAGTTGAAAATGACCCCTGAGATAAATATCAATATAAAAGAAGTTCTCTTCCAGGGGATCCTCATCAATAGTCATAAGCACTGAATATTCCCGCCCACGTGCGGGGACCCCGAAATATAAAAATTATATATGGAAATCACATATATACAGCTCTACATATATGCATATACATATATCATTTTTCTCATACCAATGCAGCTCTCAATAGGAGGCTAAACAATGTAATTACACACATAAAAAACTACATTTGCCAATATATAAAAACACCAGAGGACAATTAGTACTTGAACTCTGTTTTTTAATGAGCAAAATACTCATAAAGAGTAAAAACTGCAAAATAAGTAGACATTGTTAGCCTACAGGCTGCATTGTAAACCAATAGCATAGAAAATGAAAGCATTTTCAACAAAAACTGGCACCGTCCCTTTAAGGCAGCCATGACCCCTAGCTTCCCATCATGCCTCAGGGGTGACAGTTAGGTCAGTTGTTCTTTCCGGCTCCTTCAGTCAGGACCCTGGATTTTCAGCTCTTGTTTTTTGACTTTCTGTCAAAAAATATCTGTATAAATCTAGTTTTTCTACTTTCACTCGACGTCTTTTGGTCCTAGAGTGCAAGTAACACCTTTTTGTGTTACAGAAAAGGTTTATTTTTGGATAAAATGCCTTCTTTATTCGATCCTTGCCCGTCCTGTGGCAAGAAGAAGGCCAGAACAGATACACATCCTGTGTGTATTCTCTGCCTCCCCGAGTCCCACTCTTCTGACAACTGCCAGCATTGTAAGAAGTTATCAAGAAGGACTATCAAGGAGAGGGACAGGATTCGTCTCTATGGCCTCTCTGAAAGAGGTAGGTCTCCTGTGAGGCAGAAGAAGAGGAGAACTCGGTCGACGTCGAGAGGAAAAGTCCCGACCTGTTCTCCGTCGGTATCGACATCGAAGAAATCGGCGACGAAGAAATCGGCGTTGAAGACTTCGGTGATGCCGGCGCATCATCATTCGACTACGAAATCTTCGTCGACGAAGGTAACAGGTCCTCCGTTGACGTCAACCAGGCGGCGCTCAACGTCGAGAGACAGGTCTCCGTCGGCGCCGGGTGGGCGTTCGACGTCGAGGCAGATTACGCCGTCGTCGCAGCTGCGATCGACGTCGAGGCAGACCGCTCCGTCGCCGCAGGCGCGATCGACGCCGAGGCACAGCGCTCCGTCGTCGCCTCATCAACGGAGATCGACGTCGAAGCACATCTCCCCGTCTCATCAGCGGCGATCGACGTCGAGGCGCATCTCTCCGTCGTCGCCTCCTCATCGGCGATCGACGTCGAGGCACAGATCTCCGCCGGGATCAAGGCAACGATCTTCGGCGTCGAGACACAGGACACCTCCTTCGGCGTCGAAGCAGACTACAATGTCGATCCATCATTCCACGCCGTCGAGACGGATGACACCGCCGAGTGGATCTTCGGCGTCGAGACCAAGACCTCCGTCGCCGGCAGTCCAACGCCGGTCGACGTCGAGACAGCAATCTCCTGAGAGGGTGCAGGGAATGTCGAAGCATGACACTGCATCAGTGTTGGAGAGACGTTCGTCGTCGAGAAGTCCACTTTCTAAGACAAGAAAGTCAACGTCGAGACATACGTCTCCGTTGAGAGGGCAGTCGACGCATAGAGCGCTCCAGATCAACGTCAAAGCGCCCTTCTGGAGACGCCTCACCTCCAGTGAGCCTGTCTTCGTCACCTTCAGGTTCGCCCAGTTCTCACCGAGGGTCAACGTCCAGATCCCCGGAGGTGGTTATCTCGACGTCCAGCAGTCCAGTGTCAGGGGGTCACCAAGATTCCCCAACAAGGCATGAAGAGCTGAGCTTCACTCCTCCTGCTCAGTCTCCTAAGGAAAGAGAGAGCCGCAGATCGCCTTCCATCCATTTATCGCCACGATGGTACAGGCCTCTACATCACTGGGCTGCGAACAGGAATTACTCGAACCCTCAGAACAGATCCCCGTTGGCTCGTTTAACTCAGAATAAAGAGCGATCTCCTTCAAGAGCAAGAGCTCGCAGCCGCACCCCTGTGCACTCACACAGGAGGAGGTCTAGATCAAGAAGCAGGAGGAGAGCACACAGATCGCCTACTCCGTCCTCTTCTTCCACTCATACATCCCATAGAGACTATTCGCCTACTTTGACTAACAGTCCACCGTCGAGGGTCTCTCCGGTGGACGACATCTACACTTTTCAGGACATTCTTGGCAGAGGAGCTGTAAAGCTGGGTATCCCTATGCCAACTCGTCAAAGCAAGTCCTCTGTGATTTTTGAGACTCTACACCAAAGAGCAGCAGCTAAACCTCTGCTTCCCTTGGTACCAGGCATCATAGAGCCAGTGATGGATATCTTTCTCACGCCAGCGAGTGTTAAGACCGCTCCAGCGAGGATCTTAAAAAAGTACCGTTCACCAGAGGACGACCCGCTCTTCCTCAGGGCTGATCCTCCTCCGGATTCAGTCGTAATTGCTGCGGCAAAGAAGACCCATGCGGTGGCATCCTCCTCCACTGTCCCACCAGACAAGGAGAGCAAGATGCAGGATTCCTGGGGAAAGAAGGTTTGTGGCACTTCGGCCTCCATGTTGAAGGTCTCCAATGCAGCGGCACTCCTGGGCCGCTACGACAGATCTCTGTGGGACTCACTACAGAGATTCACTGAAAAGTTGCCGCAGGAAGACCGTAAAGATTTTGAAGAAATCTTAACAGAGGGCAGTCAGGTGTCTAACCAGGTCATCAGTGCTGCGGCGGATGGAGCTACCCTTTCGGCACATGCTTATGCTCATGGGGTATGCGCAAGAAGAACATCATGGCTACGTCTTACAGCGCTCAAGCCAGAAGCGCAGTCACGCATCCTCAATCTTCCGTTCTCTGGTTCCTCTTTGTTCGGGACTCACACGGATGAAGAGATGACACGGATGAAAACGGAACTGGACACGCTAAAGCGGTGGGCCTGGAGAAAAGAAAGGAATTCCGTAAGAGATTCCGTCCTTACAATAGACGATCCTCCCAACAGAGGGTTCAAACCCCTCATTGGCAGAAAAATCAGGATCAGCAAGGCCAGCAAAAACGCAGTATCGGGGCAGACGCCCCTCCAGAGGAGGAAGAAACCAGCATCAAGGCAACAATTCCGCCAAGACGCAGTCAAAACAATGAGCACTCACTTCCCCTGTCGCCGTTCACCACTCCAGTGGGGGGAAGTATCGCAAATCATCTCGAAGAGTGGCGAGCTATCACAAAGGATCGGTGGGTGCTAGCCACGTTGCAGAATGGGTACTCTCTACGTTTTCAACATCGTCCACCATCAATCTCTCCAGTTCCTCCGTCGTGTCACCAGTTAAAACTCTTGCAGAAAGAGGTTGCCACCCTTCTCAGAAAGTCAGCCATCGAGAGGGTGCCAGTATCTCAAAGATGGAAAGGGGTTTACTCAAGATATTTTTTGGTAAAGAAAAAAGGCCAAAAGCAGAGTACAGACCCATTCTGGACTTGCGGTCACTCAACCTATCCATCAAAAGGAAAAGTTTCGCATGTTGGCTCTCCATCAAATATATCCACATCTCAGGCAGGGGGATTGGATGTGTTCGCTGGATCTGTAAGATGCATACTTTCACGTCCCGATCAATCAGTATCACAGACAGTACCTGCGATTCCTAGTGGGATCCGCTCATTACCAGTTCAAGGTTCTACCCTTCGGGTTGAAGTCAGCCCCCAGAGTGTTCACGAAGTGCATGGCGGTGGTGGCAGCCGCACTGCGCCGCAGGGGCGTCTTCGTATACCCGTACTTGGACGACTGGCTGTTGAAAGGCCCTTCCCCAGACAGTGTGAGGAGTCATTTCTTGAGCTGTCTCGAGCTGTGTCACCGACTGGGCCTGCATGTGAATTTCGTCAAATCAACTTCACAGCCAACGCAGAAAATACATTTCTTAGGAGCTCTGCTAGACTCCACGGTAGGAAAAGTGTTTCCTTCGGAGGAGAGACAGTGTTCTCTCATACAGAAATGCCAGCTGGTTCTGCGCAACAGAAAACTGCCTGTGCGTCGGATTGCCTCCCTGCTAGGGTCGATGGCATCCTGCATCTTCATGGTTCCCAATGCCAGACTACGAATGCGTCCTCTTCAGCAGGATCTGGAGGACAAGTGGGACCAGCAGACCGCTCGTTGGGACGAAAAATAAGTCCATCAAACGCGGCTCGAGCTTCCATACCTTGGTGGATGAGAAAACAAAATATGCAAGTCGGAGTTCCTTTCCATCAACCTCCGCCTGCTCAGACACTGATCACGGACGCCTCACTGCAGGGTTGGGGAGCCCACATGGGTTCTCTCCAGACTCAAGGACTGTGGTCTCCAAAAGAGCGATCCTATCACATCAACATGCTAGAGCTGAGAGCAGTTCACCTAGCCCTCAAAGCTTTCCTCCCCTCGATTCAGGCAACCTCAGTGTTAGTACAGACGGACAACACCACCACCATGTACTACCTGAACAAACAGGGGGGAACTCGCTCACGCACACTTTCCCTGGAAGCTCAAGCACTCTGGCATTGGCTCCTGGCTCGGAATCTGGCAGTCACAGCAGTCCACCTGCCAGGAGAACAGAACGTGAGAGCGGATGCGCTCAGCCGTCACTTCGAAGACAGAGAAGACTGGGTACTCAACGACGAGGTCGTCGAAGACATCTTCCAGGCATGGGGTCGTCCCACCATCGACCTCTTCGCGGACGACCGAAAATACCAAATGCCGAGACTTCGCCTCACGGTTCTACCGACCAGGATCGAAAGGGAATGCCCTTTTGATAGACTGGTCAGGGGCATTTGTGTACGCCTTTCCACCCCTTCCGCTGATCCCGAAGGTGGTGACCAAGCTGTCCCATTCGTGCACGAGGATGATACTAATTGCCCCGGACTGGCCGAGACAATGGTGGTACCCGGACCTTCTGCACCTATCAGAGTGTCCTCACAAGAAGCTGCCGTGCAGACCGGACCTGCTGTCCAAGATGAACGGGAGGATTCATCATCCCAACCTTCCCTCACTGAACTTGGCAGCATGGCTCCTGAGGTCCTCCAGTATGGCCACTTAGGACTACCGCAGGACTGCATGTCCATCTTGAAGGAAGCAAGAAGACCGTCCACGAGGCATTCGTATGCATGCAAGTGGAAACGGTTTTACATGTGGTGTATGCAGAACAATTGTAACCCAATCAAAGGTCAGGAAGAGGTCATCCTTCCTTACCTACTTTATCTGGCGAAAGCAGGTTTGAAGTTTTCTTCCATTAAGGTGCATTTAGCAGCTATAACTGCAGATAGGCGTTCACCTTCTCAACCTTCCTTCTTCCAGTTACAGGCTGTTAAGGATTTTTGCAGGGTTTAAAGAAGGTCTACCCTCCGGTACGGCCTCCTTCACCACCCTGGGAGCTTAACCTGGTGCTATCAAAATTGATGGGTCCGCCTTTGAACCCATACACAAAGCAACCTTACAACATCTTTCTTGGAAGGCGGCTTTCTTGGTAGCGATCACGTCAGCTCGCAGAGTGAGTGAAATACAGGCTCTCTGCTCTAAAGAACCCTATACAGTCTTCCATCTTAACAGGGTTGTGTTGAGGACGCACCCCTCTTTCCTTCCAAAGGTGGTGTCAGATTTTCATGTGAATCAGACCATCTCTCTACCCACCTTTTTCCCAATCCCTCCACTCCAGCTGAGAGGGCTTTGCATTCTCTGGACCTCAAAAGGGTTTTAAAATTCTATCTGGATCGGTCCAAATCTATAAGAAAATCTGATCAACTATTTGTTAACTATGGGTCGATCAGATCTGGGTTCGCAGCTTCAAAGCGCTCCATCTCCAGATGGATAGTTTCATGTATCAAGCTTGCTTATCAATTAGCGCAGAAGCTCCTGGGGTTTACTCCCAGAGCGCATTCTACTAGAGGAAAGGCAGCTACTACTGCTTTTCTTCAGAATGTGCCCATGTCTGAAATCTGTAAGGCGGCAACTTGGAGGTCCGTCCATACATTTACGAGGCACTACTGTCTGGAATCAGACACCAGAGCAGACACCCAAGTAGGCCAGGCCTCCTTGAGGAATCTGTTCAACAGCTGATTTCGGCTGTTATGTTTTTTGTTGGGTCACTTTACTCTCATTTACCTGCAGGTGGTTGATGGGCTTGCTATTCTATTCAGTGCTTATGACTATTGATGAGGATCCCCTGGAAGAGAAGGATAAGTTACTTACCTGTAATCCTAGTTCTCTTCCAGGGGTATCCTCATCAAAGTCATAAGCAACCCACCCGCCTCCCCAGGTAAATGAGGGGTTTCTAAAGTGTTAAAGGATATCTTTGTGCCCTGACCTTCAGGGTTATGCAAAGAACAACTGACCTAACTGTCACCCCTGAGGCATGATGGGAAGCTAGGGGTCATGGCTGCCTTAAAGGCACGGTGCCAGTTTTTGTTGAAAATGCTTTCATTTTCTATGCTATTGGTTTACAATGCAGCCTGTAGGCTAACAATGTCTACTTATTTTGCAGTTTTTACTCTTTATGAGTATTTTGCTCATTAAAAAACAGAGTTCAAGTACTAATTGTCCTCTGGTGTTTTTATATATTGGCAAATGTAGTTTTTTATGTGTGTAATTACATTGTTTAGCCTCCTATTGAGAGCTGCATTGGTATGAGAAAAAATGATATATGTATATGCATACATGTAGAGCTGTATATATGTGATTTCCATATATAATTTTTATATTTCCGGGGTCCCCGCACGTGGGCGGGAATATTCAGTGCTTATGACTTTGATGAGGATACCCCTGGAAGAGAACTAGGATTACAGGTAAGTAACTTATCCATCAGGACCTTAAGTTATTAATATAAGGATAACTCACCCTTTGAGAAGCAGAGATATACTCCAGTATTTTACTCTTTCAAACATCAGTATCCCTTAACAATTTGCATGAAGACCCTTGATAAGGCATTCACTGTAAATTGAAAAACATAAACATGTAATAGGCCAAAAGTAAAACCTACAAATAACAAGACCAAATTACGTTTTGGCTTAAAACCATGCAACTCACCAGAACACTGTGGCGCTGCCTACAGGCAACTATTCATTTCTGAAAATGCTGTCTCCATCTTAATTTACCTTTAAATAGTCCCTCACCTCAACCATGTAGTCTACCCAGAAGGGAACAGCCACCATCTGATAGCTCTTCCTGGCCTGTCCAGAAAAACACCATAGTGGTGCATCAGGCTGCAAACTGAAAATAAAACATGAAAGGAGGACACCAGCACAGTAGTCAAATTCAACCACTAAATCAAGACACTATATTGGGTTATGTACGGTGACATACCAGCTCAGACACACTGCAGCCTGTCTCACATTCTAGAAGTGAATCCAAAATTGTTGAAAGAAATAGACATAGAAAATATATGCAGACAAGCAACAATACAGGAACTGAGATTGAATCCCAAGATCTCAAATAATGGGATGCTGTGCTACAGAATAGTCACTTGCATAGCGTCCGGGAATGAAAATTGTTCCTAACTCTCGTGTAGGAAAGTTTCAATTCTATTAAGGACACGGAGGCGAGGATTATGCTTTTCTCTCTTCGCTTTATTTAAACAACAGCCTTTTTAAAAAACAAAAAACATTTCTTTAATCTTCAACTTAAAGCGAAGAAACTAACAGTCTCAAGAGTCTCTGGGAATGATACAACAAAAGCAACCAATGGGAGTCCAACAGTAGTTTATATCCATGACCAATCAGGGTCCACATGAGGGTGTAAAAGTCCTCTCTCTGCTCTGATCCCCCTCTTTCTTCGCACGAGTCATTCCACAGTGAGTTTGTTATTGGTCCGACTTGGATCCATCCGAACCTGAGAACAAAAGAGACGGATCAGGGATAATCTATGTACGGAACATGTCGCACAGACAACCTGCAGAATAGCATTAATGTAACTTCATCAATTTGTATGCCCAATAGACTCATACTAAACGCACTACTTACGTCTTAGGAATTCCTCCTCATTACCTCACCCAAACACAATCTGAAGATCGATCATTGGATGAAACATCTAACTGCTCTCAACTGTACTCCTCACTTTGTAGACTCTGCGAGATCTCTGGGAATTTTACTAGACCAACATCTGCACATGCAGAAACATATCAGCAACGCCACCAAAGGAGCAAACTACCAGATGAGCATTCTAAGGAAACTTAAACCCTTCCTCCCCAGGAAGATCTTAAATCGGCGGTCCAAGCCCTAGTCCTCCCGAGGCTTGACTACGGAAGTGTCATGCTCAGTGGCCTTCCCCGATACAAGCTGGCCCCCCTACGGGCCTCCCTTAACGCGGCGGCCAGACTCATCACCGGAACAAAAAGAAATAATCACATCTCCCCTGACCTGAAATCCTTAAACTGTCTCCCGTTTGAAGTACGAAATTATCTAAAAATCGCTTGCATGACCCACAAAGCCTTACATTTCAACACCCCAAGTTACCTTGCACAAAAACTGGAACCATCCGGAGGCTGTAGGACATCGCGTAGCAACAGCTCCATGCTGCTGAAACCACAGATTTTCCGCAAGAAAAAAATGTGCTACAGAGCTTTCTCTGGCATCGCACCGAAAATCTGGAATTCTCTGCCGAAGGAAATCCGTCTGATTCACTCTTCCGCCTCCTTCAAATCAGAAGTGAAATAATTCCTAATGTCTAAGTGGTTAGACTAAAAGCCGTCTCCACATGAGCTATCGACTGAACTTACTTGTTGAACTCTCTTTTTGCTGTTCACGTCCTCCCCCGTCTGGTTGCCGAAAGAGTTCGCGCTCCCAGATTTGATACTCTTCTATGTTTATATTTTATGTTCTTAAATGCACTTTACTACTGTCGTTTATCGATGTATCCTCTCCACCCCCCCCCACCCCCCAGTAAAGCGCTGTGATACCCTCACGGATCTTGTTCGCGCTATATAAAACTTTATAAATAAATAAATTAGGGCGGGTCTTTCATTGGAGAGAATTGACTTCTCGCCGGGTGGGATAATCCTCGCCTCCGTGTCCTTAATAGAATTGAAACTTTCCTATACACGAGTTAGGAACAATTTTCAGTCTGTCAGGACCGGAGGCGAGGATTATGCTGGTTCAAAGCTTGCTCACTACCAAATGAGCCATATCCAGCACCGGCTTGAAGTAAAACCTCTTAAACGTGGAGTCTGCTGACCAATCTGCGGCATTCATGATGTCCTCCAACCTTGCCCCCAGGGAGAAAGCCTTAGATGCCATTGCTCCTCTGGTAGAATGGGCTCCAAACACGGTCAAGTCAATGCCTGCCTCCTGCATGACCCACCTAACCCATCTTGCAATCGTGGGTGGGGAAACTGCCAGGTGCGGTTTCTTCAACGCAATTAGTAGCTGTCTTTCGCCCGGAGGGCGGTATTCCTTAGACATCAGCTCATACTCCTTGAGGCACTGGACTACGCAGAGTTTCGGGGAGTCCGGAAAGGATGAGTATTCTATAACCCTGGTATTAGACTTGGTTCTCCTCGACACTGTGAAAGAAACTCCAGAAGGTGAAAATATTCTGCCTGTTATATCCAGGGCCCACACGTCAGAAACCCTTCTACAGGAAATCAAGCACAGTAACATTGCCAATTTGGCAAACCACTCTTTACGCAACAAGAATCTGTTTGGTTGCCAAGAAAGGAAGAGGTTTGTACTCTATTAACATCCCAAAGCGCCGAATACCTTGGCGACGGTGGCAGCGAAAGCCTGATTCCCCGAAGGAGTCTACAAACGAGGACATGCTCCCCCACTGGAGCCCCGTCCACTGGGTTATGTCCAGCGGATATCGCTGAGCGGAAGGTGTTTACGGACCAGTTCTGCCAAGAAATTGACCACCTGCACTACTTCGACGACCGAGGGATCGAAACCCCGTCGCAGACTCCAACTTGTCCATCAGGTCCATGCTGACCTGTACCTCTTGACTGTGCTGTCTGCCCAGGCCTTGTCAAGGAGGTCCTGAGCCGGACGCGAAAGTCCCGAGACCGACCATCGTCCCCTGTAATCCGCCACACCATCAGAGTGAGTGCCCCATCCAGGACTAACTGGTGGGGAGCTCTGTCCGGATTGAGAAGGAGATGAGGAAACTGGGGGAGTTGGATTGGAGAATCCCAGGAAAGTTCCAGTAGAACCGGAAACCACACTTGAGACCTCCAAATCGGGTTGATCAAAACCACATCTGCCCGCTGGCACCTGATCTGAGCCGTTGTCCGGGTGATCATGGCGAAGGGGGGAAAGGCATATCCCTGCTCCTGAGCCCAATCCTGTAGAAAGGCATATGTCGCGGTCGCCAGCGCATCCGGTCTCCAGCTGAAGAACCGGGGAAGCTGGTGATCCAAGCGTGATGCAAATAGGTCCACTGAGAACGGACCCCATCTCGCATGCAACTGCGCAAAAACTCCTGGATCCAGCTTCCATAAGCTGGAGTCTCTCAGGTAGCGAGAGTGCCAATCCGCTACTTGGTTCTCCTGACCCGGAAGGTATTCCACTCTCACGGAAATCTGATGATCTAGGCAGTACTGCAAAAACCGGTCGCTAGGCCCGAGAGAACTTTGGAACGTGTACCCCCAAGATGGTTGATGTATCTGACGGCCGACACATTGTCCATCTTAAGTAGCACGCAGGATTGTTCTTTGTCTCTGGTCCAACATCGGACTGCAAAGGAGCCTGCTAGAAGCTCTAAGCAGTTGATGTGCAAAGTTTGTTCTTGAGGAGACCACAACCCTTATGTGGAGAATTTGCTGCATCGAGCGCCCCATCCGGATCTGCTGGCGTCTGAATCTATGGCAAGGTCCGGTGCAGAACCGAAGATTGCTCTTCCATTCCAAGCCTCCAGGTGTGAGAGCCACCATGAGATTTCTTCTCTCACCTCGTCCGTTAGGTCCACCATCTGGGAATAGGTGAGACCCTTCCGGAGATGGGTCGCCTTGAGCTGCTGCAGGGCCCGATAGTGTAAGGGCCCCGGAAAGATGGCCTGGATTGAGGAGGAGAGGAGGCCTATGAGTCGGGCGATTTGTCGCAGCGAAGTGCGAGACCTGGCCAATGTACGGCGTAGTTTGTGTCTTATTTTTGTCATCTTCCGAGAAGGTAGACTGAGGGTGGCAGTTACGGAGTTGATCATGAACCCCAAGAAGACCGCTGACTGGGATGGAACCAGGAGGGACTTCCCTTCGTTTATTACAAACCCCAAATTCTCTAAGAGATCTACTGCAGTTTGCAGGTGTCGTGACAGCTGAGTTGGAGACTGTGCCATGATAAGCATGTCGTCCAGGTACACGATGAGACAGATGCCTCGCTCTCGAAGGTGTTCCACCACGGGTTTGAGAACCTTGGCGAAACACCAGGGAGCTGAGGACAATCCGAAGGGAAGGCTTGAACAATTAAAACGCCTGCTGGCGCCACAGGAACTGCAGGAAGTTCCGGTGTGGTGGAAAAATGGGTATCACCAGGTACGCATCCTTGAGGTCGAGACGCACCATCCAATCCGATGGGCGTAGGACATCCCGCAGGAGGTGGATCCCCTCCATTTTGAAATGCAGATATACCAACCACTCGTTGAATTCCTTTAAATTTATTACGGGTCGTCGACCCCCATCGGCCTTGTCCACTAGGAAAATATTGCCGACAAACCCCTGTGGGTGAATGGTGGTGCGCTGGATTGCGCGTTTGTACAGCAGATCCTGAATCTCTGCATCTATTAGAGTGGTGTCCTCCGCAGAGAATTGAAATGGCCTTGGCCTGGTCCTCTGGTATGGGGCCCCCATAAAATTCTATCTGAAAGCCTTGGGTGGTTTGTAAGACCCAGGCGTCCAACGTTAAATTGTGCCATTGTCTGGCGAAGTAGGCTAACCGTCCCCGCATCTGGACCCCAGAAGATGATTGTACACTCACCAGCATTATGACTGGTTGACTGTCCCTTCTGGCCTCTTCCTCGGAAGCGCTGACCTCTGGTGGGGTAGAAGTTTGCAAAGCACATTTGGTCTTGGTAACCGTTTACCACGCCTGGAGCCTTGTCCTCTGGAGTAGGGTTGGGAGGCCACACGGCCGGCCAAGCGGCCCCTGCCAAGGCCGGCCCCTTGGAAAACCCGTCGAGAGAGAACCTTTTTTATTGAGGTCTAGGCCTTGTCCAGAAAAGTAAAGGTATTAACAAATTTCCAAAGTTCCTTAATAAAAGGATCCCCAAACAGACCGCCCTTGGCCACTGCCCCTGCTTCTGAGACGGCTAGGTCGCCAAGTTTCGGGTCCACCTTGATGAGCAACGACCGTCTGCGCTCCGCGGACAGTGCGCAGTTGGCATTTCCCCCAAAAATAATTGCCCTCTGCGCCCACCCCGAGAGAGCCTCCGGGGAGATCATGGCGCCTGAGGACTTGGCGTCCTCAGCCATATCGAGGATTTTGGTCAGTGGGCCTACCGCGTCCAGAAGCTTATCCTGGCAAGCCTGCCAGGACCAATCAATTCCTTTCTTCAGGTCCTTCACGAACTTTGCCAGAAAAGTTGCCATCTTTGGGTCTATATCCGGTATTTGCGCCACTTTCCCTTCCAAAGAAGGCCTTGGGCATTCCGACAGCTACAAGCTTCTTTTTCTAGTGCTTTGCGCAGGCGGTTAGCCACATATTGCGCCACTTTGTCACATGGGACCCATTCCGCCGAGCGCAGGTGTAGGATCTGATCAGGGTCCAACATTGAGTAGCCTCTACCAGTACCTCAGTATGGGAGGGGGAAGGTCGCCAAGGCCTAGATGAGCCCGCTTCCTCATCCGAGGGATCCTTGTCCTGGAAATCTGGGGATGGAGGGGGAGGGCCCTCTGCCTGGGGCTCTGGATCTGGGGGCGGCCCCGTAGGTAGGCTCTTTGCCATAAAGGCTTGTCTTAAATGCTTGTCCACATACACCCCGTCTTCCCTAGGGCATTTTGCTGGGGTTGTGTTCGTGACCACTGGGTCTGGGGGAGAGTGGGTGGCGAGGGGCAGGGCTGGCACAGTAGGTGCTGGTTGGCATCTTTTTGCGCACCCACTGGCGATGAGTTGGGCAAGACGCTCCTCCATGGGGGCCATGGCTTCATCTACGGCGCATAAATGGAGGCATCCACCGCACCGTAGAAGTCGTCATCCCATGGGAGACAGTCTAAGGGATTCTCATAACCCCCTTCTGAGGCTTCCATACCTGAACGGTTGAGGGAAAAATCAATAGCCAGAGGCCTGCTCCACTGTACAATTGCTGCCTCAACAGCTACTCGTGTAGCATCCACTCACACGAGGGAAGAGAAATGACAGGCAGGAGCTGCAATTTAAAGACTGGGTCTCAGTCTAGTTCAGCGCGTGGGCAGAGCCGCACAAAAGGGAGTATTAACCCCAGGAACATGTCTCCCCTGGTGCTAATATCTTATGGGGGATGTTGCCTGGGGACTCGTGTTCCCTTAACGACTTCGCGGTCGCTTAAATACTGAAAATTGACACGTTTCGGACGTAGGCAAAATACAGACCCCCTTGGGAGGGCGTTCAAGTTTCACAATACAGACCCATTCCACGGGGTGTCTTTCTCCCAGGCTAAGGCTTGCAGTGGTACCGGCTCCTGACGCGCGCTCAGTCCTGTCAGTTGAAACTGACAGGAATCGCGCGTCAGGGGAGCCGAGAACCGCTGGATCGCAGCGCCACCTAGCAGGCGGAGTACCGTCACCGCGGCGCAGCACCAAGATAAAGGATCGCGAAGGAGCGAGAAACGCTCTCGCGACGGGAAAATCGAGTGGTATACGCCACAAATTAAAGGCTAAGTCAATTAGCAAACAATCACAGGCTACAACATTAGAAAAAGATAAAATACACACTCGCAAGCCCAAGTAAGAAAAATAAAGAATTTTGAGGCACTTAACTGGGATGCGAGCAGCGAAGAAAGAGGGGGGATCAGAGCAGAGAGAGGACTATTACACCCTCATGTGGACCCTGATTGGTCATGGATATAAACTACTGTTGGACTCCCATTGGTTGCTTTTGTTGTATCATTCCCAGAGATACTTGGGACTGTTAGTTTCTTCGATTTAAGTTGAAGCTTAAAGAAATGTTTTGTTTTTAAAAAAGGCCTCTGTTTAAATAAAGCGAAGAGAGAAAAGCATAATCCTCGCCTCCGGTCCTGACATAGAATTGATCTCAAGTCCTCATACTGTTCTTACTCACATTCATCCCACTAGCATTCGAATGCAAGAGCTAAGCTTGTGATGCTATTCAAACCATGTTACACAAGGTATGAATCCATAAAGATAAAACTTTGCTTAAGCTCTGTTCTATTTACCACACGTTCTGTAAAGTTTGATGAGCTTAATGACCTATTTGATCAGTTTCAGATCTTTATGCTCCTGCTGTTCCTTGAAGTGTGCAGTCATAGGCTATTTCTAATCAAAGTTTTTAAGAGCTGTGATATGTTCCTTCCATCTAATATTTAAAGGTCTGATTGCTAGTTTTACGTTTTCCTCACACAATGATAAACAAATGCATACATATCTGTGTTGTAGTTGATGAATTCATGAGTATTGTGCCAATTCTTAACACCAGCATCTGTAATATAAGCAGTTTTATTTGGCTTGTATTTACAGCAAAAGCCATTTTGTAATTTTAGGTAATTGAGAGAGCCAAGTATGATCTTTTGAAGAGAAAATGTCATATGATGACTAGGACTCACAAGGTCTTGAGAGTAGGCCCATATCTGTATGTAGTGGTAGGACTGATATATATTCATTTCACAAGGTTCTGTCAGATGTTTTTGATTTAATATTTGGTTTCAGCTGATGCCCTTCCTCAGCTGCTTCTTTAAGTGGAGCTAGCAACTTCTGATTGTGTAAAGGCATTTAAGCTGCTCCATATTTTTTTCTGCTTTGGTGTTAAGTTCGGTCAATTCTTAAAAGTTCTTTGCAGAACATAGGTCTGCGGAGCAACATGCAGGTTTGCTGTTAATTACTGAATGGAAAAACTATGGGGAAGGAAAATAGAATCAAAGTGATGCAGAATAGGATACGACTCCAGTGACAACTGGGAAATCTTAGTTGAGAAGGACTGTTTTCCTGAGGTGTTTTAACAATATTTTGTTTGTATTTCTTAGTGAATTTTAGCAGTTGCAAAGAAAATGACTTTTACATCTCAGAGTTTCTAAGAAGTTACAGTTTGTCTTTATATATTTTGGATTGCTTCTCTAGTGTACACTTGCTGAGATGGTATTCTTTGGTTCTACTAAAGGGATTTATCGCACGGGTTTCATTCTCATTGGACATTTGTTGGTCTGAGTAAAAGCCCTTCATTTTGTTTTCATCCGCTAAGTTTCTGGGTGATTAGTCTCAGTGTTACTTAATATGAATATGTAATATATGGGATCATATATATTACATACTACGACTGATGAAAATTGAGATTGCGCATTTTTGCAACATGCTCTCCCCTCTCTTGCACCAAGGTTGGCAGTCATACTGAGGTATATTGCTCTGAGAAATAAATCAGGACTTAACGATTCCTGACCCTGTTGTCCCTAAAGAGCTTCATGGAAGTATTCACCCTCAATTCAGAATTTAAATAATCTTTAAGATGATAGCAGAACAGTGCCAAATAATGTGTTCTGCTTGTAAATAGTTTGTGGATCATTTGTTTACAGTTATATTTTCCTTTTAGGAGACGTGATAAATCTTAATCCTGAACACTCCTTTGATGGCACCAGCACAGACGTTGGGAAATGGGTGCTGGCATTGTACAGTGGGCTTTTTGCCTACGGAGGCTGGTAAGTAGCAAAACGTTTACAGCACCTCACAGCCTGAGTCTTCCAAGCACTGGACACAGGACGCTCAAATGGGACACACTTGGTTATCATGCTAGAATAAAGTCTTCAGTGCTTTTCTGAAGCGAAGGACGTGGTCCTCTAGCCTCATGTTTGTGTGGAAGTTTGTTGCGCAGGTTCTACACCTGATCTTTGCATTACATGAATCTAGTTCATTGTGATAGATCTAAAAGATGTGGTGGGAAGATATGGTTTAAACTGCTCTTCCATAAGGGGCTTTGCAAAAAGTGATAGTGTACCCAGAGTCCGTGGTTTGAATTTAACTCCTGCTGGCAAGATATTTTTTTCAATTGCAAATAAAAGATTAGAATCTAGACCGTTTTGCCATCTTCTTTTACTTTCTTTCCAATGAGAACTCATAAAAAACACATACTGGCTGGCCTGGTTTTCTTTATTTTTAAAATTGTCTCGATTTCCCCTTTTTTCAGAATTTGTAGTTTAGTCTTTAGGGGCCTTCTACCTGCAGCCACTTTCTGAGGATCTTGAGTCTCGCTGAATTTCAAACCCTCCCATCATGAAAACCACTGAGGTGGTGATGTCCTTTCAGGATCACAGTCTGCAATATGTGTACCATATCCAAGACTGGCTGGCGGGTACAGTGTCAGTGTTTCAATGACCAGCTGAATAATATGCATTTCATATTTACACTTTTCTTGGACCAAAATCAGCAGGATGCCCCCTGCAAGACCTGAGGCCAAATTCCTCTCTGAGAGCATGAATCTTTTCTCAAATTATACTGCAAGGTCACCACTACAACATTACAGTTGAGATTTCCCCCCAACCCAACTCTGCCTTTCGTAATGGGCGTGGAATCCTTTTCATTTATTTTACTTTTCAAAGAGTATGCTGTTAATTTATATTACAAAACACCCTTGAAACTACAGCTATCCTTGAGATCATAAAATGAAGAAAAGAAAATTAGAACGTTTCAGCTTTTATTCGGTGCATCTGTTTTTAGTGCGTTCGTTTCTGTTTAGCAAAGAAAATGTAAACTGAATGTTATCAATAACAAAATTGTTACACTGTTCGTCATCTTTATTCAATGTTTTATTTGTGTTAAATGTTAGCTATTATCTTTATTCAGTGTTTTATTTGTGTTAAAAATTAGTCATGATCTTCTTTATTCAGTGTTATATTAGTAAGTGTCTTAGTACACCATTTTACGTTGCAGGAACTACTTGAATTTTGTCACTGAGGAGATGATTGAGCCCTACAAGTAAGTAACTATATCCATTTTGAATGTTAGTTGTACACTTTAAGAAGCAACAGGTTGACAGACAACAATCATATGCACCCATACACTCTCTCTCTCTCTCTCTCTTTCCCTCTCAAGCATTGTCAGCTTTATTCAACCTTTTAATTTCACTATTTTGTTTCTGTGGTAACTGTCCACTGATATTTCGACTCCTCTCTTCTTGTTAGATTCAGCTGTGTGACAGCACTAAATAAGTGTGGTGGGATTGAATAAGGAGGTCGAGGAGAGGAGAAGAAAGGAAAGGGGGGGAATTCAGTGGGGAAAGGAAAATAATACCGAGGACTGTTGAGATAAAAGGAAAGGGTAGGTAAGGAGAAGTGAGAAAATGTGAAGATAGGAGTGTTGGTAGCTAGAGTAAGGGAAGTAGAAGAGTACATTGTAGAGAATTTAAGATGAAAACTAGTGCTTTAAGCAAAAGAAAGGAATCGAGAATTGCATTTGGTACCCCAGCCGTAACAAGTGAGTGAGAAACATATGTAAGCTAGATGAAAATAGCATGATTTGTTTCCAAATAAAATCATGAAATTATATTCTGCTGTGTTCGATTGTGCTCATTCGCTGTCATAGGATTTTTTCTGATATCCATAAACATTTTGAATAGCGTTGTGCACATGCGGGGCCCGCAGAACACCATTTAAAATACATTTTAAGTGAAAACATGCCTATAAGAGACAACATATTCTATTACCTTATTTTCATTTTTAAAAAGTAGTTCCATTTAGTCAAGTTAAAAAAAAAAAAAAAAGAACTATATATTTGGCTGAAAGCAATACTGTGCCACGCCCTTTTAAAATCCACAAACTAGGTAAAATGTAGTCTGTAATAGGCTATACCCTGTAAATTCCAGAGCCAGGCAGACTTCTCCTCGTGCAGTGCAGGATGCTTAACTTGTAACAAAATAAGTGCCAGGGCCCCAGTCAGGAGGCCACTGCAGTTTGCTCCACCTGTGGCCCCTACCAGCGCTGCTAATGACAGTACTAACACAACTACTAATCATCACACTCCTACAAGTGTGACAATCGGACTATTCCACACCCCTTAAGCTATAAGAATGGCTTTAGTGACAGGTATTCATTATTTTTAATGTATACTGAATTAATAAACAACTGTTTTTGCGCTCATTTCTAAATTAGACAGACAGTGCCACCATGTGGCAGACTGTCATAAGTGCAGGTGCGGAGCACCCGAAACCACTGGCTCAAATTAAGCACGCTTTGAGGCCGTTTGTTTTTTCGGGTCACCAGAGAAGCATACATAAATAATGTTGCCTTTCTCAGGCTGTTTTATGGCTGACCACCTAAGTTTTTTATTGGTATTTATTTAGAGCTGATAAAGGCTGGTTTTACTTATCCACTCAACTATCCACATAAACTACAGATCTAAACACAAATTACAAGATGCAGCCAAGGGATACGAAGTTGCACTGCCTGATACGTCACAATAGTTTACAAGAGAATTCGTAAAGAACAATGTTGCCCACCTCAATGGCCCGCTGCCCATAGACCATACATTATAGACAATACATTCATGATACAGAGGCAACAAACATGTAAAAGTAATAAGAAAATATGTTCTTTAGTCTTCAGTGTAGAAGCCGAAATTTTTCTTTAATATATATTTTCATACAAACGCAGCCAACGCGTTTCACCTTCAAAAAGACTTCATCAGGGCCATACAAGCCCGCCTTCGTTCACACACCGCAAGGTTCTAGGTTCCCTTGATCTATGTTAGATTTGCGAAAAACACATAAAGTTCGAAAACACATATAGACCGTGCGTTATATCAGGTCGTCACGTCTAATTCCCAATTGATTCAAAGGCGAAGTCTTGCCAAAAGTGTCAAGTGGTTCAGTAAACAAAAATTCTCACTGAGTCGCTATAAATAGAGTGAGAATTTGAGACTTTTTGTTTACTGAACCACTTGACGCTTCTGGCAAGACTTCGCCTTTGGATCAATCGGGAATTAGATGTGACGACCTGATATAACACACGGTCTATAAGTGTTTTCGAACTTTATGTGTTTTTCGCAAATGTAACATAGATCAAGGGAACCTAGACCCTTGCGGGTGTGAATGAAGGCGGACTTGTATGGTCCTGATGAAGCCTTTTTGAAGGTGAAACGCGTTGGCTGCGTTTGTATGAAAATATATATTAAAGAAAAATTTTGGCTTCTACACTGAAGACTCAAGAACATCTTTTCTTATTACTTTTACATGTGTGTTGCCTCTCTATCATGAATGTATAAACTACAGATCTGTTCTTTGCAGCAGGCTTATTAACCCTCTGCGCTACTTTATGGCGAGTCAAAACTGCCACTAGACAAACCCTGATCTCTCTCTCTAGCAGGAACATAAATCACAAGAGTTATCTTGACATCTGTATTGCTGCCTGAAAGCTGGACGCATCAGGAACTCTGCAGCAGATCCTTTTAAATGGTAAGTTCTCCAGTGTTGGATCTTTCATAAATTCACATGCTTGAATCATTCCCCATCATCGAAGTGGGAGTCCCAACCGATTCAAGCATGTGAATCTATGAAAGATACCAATACTGGAGAACTACAGTTACAGGTAAGTAACTTATTTTCTTCTCCAGTATTGGATCTTTGGAATTCTTAAAGATGCAGTGCCTTAATTTGGCACTGTGTAGCCTGCCTATTAAAGGCTAAATTTCCCTAGCTTTGTGGTTTTAAAAATGGGTAGAATAGTAGTGTTTTCAGCAAAATGTATAACGTTTTAATTTGGCTAATTGAAACTACTGTTCAAAACTGAAAATGGTAGTAGAAAATGTTGCCTCACTTAGGCATGTTTTCACTTGCTTTTTTTAATTGTGATCTTGGGATCCCCACATGCGGGGATATTCAAATTGTTTATTGTTCCAAAGAGAATACCCACGCAGAGAACTAGGATTACATGTAAGCAACTGTTCATTCTCCTTGTGGATCCCTCTGGGATTCATATAGAAGGAAGGGAGCACGAGTAGATGCATATGCAGACTCAGTTATTCCAGCAATGACTGTTCTTTCATTATTGCATGCAAAAGGTACCTCTCCGATTGGCCTCTGGCTATCCATCAGCAAATATGGAATGCAAACAAAGAACATTTGTTTACTTTTAATACTATGGCCTTTCTGAAGGCATGCAAGGTGCAATATAAGTCACAGGAAACCTTATTCTTAAATTGTAAACTAGACATACAGTCGAATTAAATTGAATGTATTATTACAAACAATTGGTATACAATTGATCAATGTATATTCCAGATTAAGAAATTAATCGGCAACAATTCTGAAAAGAATAATAAAAAGTATTCTAAATAAGCAGAATATTGCCTCATAGCACCCAAGTGGCAGCAGAAGGTAAACAACTGTTAATATACTTCATGGTAAGCTTTTCACTGCTACGAGACAGATCAAAAAGGATCCTTGCTCCTGTCACCTGTTGAATGTGCAGGGTAAGGTGGAAAGACAGGAGAGTCTCATACCATTGGAGAGGTAGAGACATTAAGGCCCTGATTTACAAGTGGGAGGGGGTTTTCTGACTCCTGCATAAATCCCTGTTTTCCAAGGAGTTGGATTTACGAGTTGAGTGGCATTTGCTGCATTCAGTATTTGCCGGGTGCATTAAAGATCTCATCCTTTGTTAAACTTTGGCAGGTCAAACCTGCTCTAATTTAACAGAGGAAAAGTGTAAGGGTTTTTTTTTGTCAAAGGCATAGGTAAAACTAAATGCACTCTTTCAATGGGAGAAACTGGCTAGAGGTCTTGTAGATGTGTACTGATTAATTGAAGTAATGTGGTTAAACGGTTATTTATCCACTGATTAAGGTTATATCTAACAATTATCATGATTTTTTCTGCATGACTGTATATTCAAAAGGAGACAAAGCATTGTATGTATGATCCCTGAAATGTGATTAACGAAGCAATGAACACTAACCTGCTATTTGTTTTGTATTTATGCAGTACGTGTCCCAAGCTCTGCTTGGTTGAAATAGTCATCAAAAAACAAATGTCGCATTTGTACCCCTTATTGAGCCAAAGTGACCATTATTTTAATCATATGTGTATCTGTTGTGGACATACACTAGTTTCTTTTTGTACCCAAAATCTCAGATTTTTTGCTTCTAACTTAGAATTTATAATTTTTTTCTTTTCCAGAAATCTGCCCCGTGCAATCATCATCTCATTGCCCATTGTAACAGTAGTCTATGTTCTGACCAATTTGGCATATTTTACGACCCTGACACCAGATCAAATGCTGAGTTCTGAAGCTGTTGCAGTGGTGAGTCTGTGTGCCGTGCTGGGTTCATGTCATCTATGAGCTATTTAAGGATCCATGATTTCAAACTACATTCTCCAGCTGATATCTGAGCCCATTTGTTAAAGTTCATCAAAAAACAAGTATTACCAGTTACGTCTATACAGCAGACTAAAATCACAGGTCACATTTTTGCTTATTGCTGATGGAGGAATACAGAATTCTTGCTGTTCTTCTCTGCAGTTTTGTGTAGCAAGATTTTAAGTCATATATGCCCTTTTTAGGTGTGCCTAGAGATAAAGAGAGAGAGCGAAAGAACAAGTTACTTACCTTCGGTAACGCTTTATCGGGTAGAGATCCCGGCCATCAAATTGAGAGATGTCCGTCGGTCCCGCGGACATCTCTTTACATTGACAGGAATCGCTGTCACAGCTGTTCCTGTCAATGAAGGAAAAGTTTGACGGGCGGTTGAAAGATTCACCAAGAAGAGGTACGCTGGTAACTTTCTGACTGTGGAGGACTGAGATCATTAAGATCACATTGAAGATCTTTGTGACATTGAGAAGGACTTTGTTTTAAATACTTAATATTGAACGCCATCAATGTTGAGACATACCACAACATTAAAGTACTCGAAGTCTAGCTTTCAGCATTAAGACAATTCCCATCAACTACTGACCCTCACCGATGAACATTCTCCTCCAAGAAACAAAGCTTTACTCGCCATTATCCTAGACCTTCCATGTGACCCACTTCCAATCGTATTGCTAGTCTTCTTCTAAAGAGGCTCCGCAGATTTAAACTCCATATCAATATGTCAGTTCATCAGAGTCACGAAGACGCTGAATCGTGACTGCTCCTAGGAGATAAAGTGCTCCAAGGTCAGTACGCCAAAGCAAGACAAGACTAGGAGAGGAAACTGTACTTTTAAAAGGACATGAACACCTAAAAAAATGCACACCTAGGCAGGTTGAAATGCCCAAAGAGGACACATGCACTTTGTTGAGAGGACACCCCTTGAGACACTGCACTAGACACAGACAACCTTGATTGGTGTACTTATTCGCCTACTTCACACAAAGTGTCTCGACCAGATGTTTCTGGTTAATGTCATCACCATTTTTGGTGATGGCTTGGAGAGGGGCACATCCAGTCTCAGTATCCAGGTGATACTTCTGTAACCCAAAACCATGATAAGATTTGAAACTCTCTTATCCTGGATTCCAGCAGAATCTTCCGCTGATTCTGGAGCTGGTTGAAACAGGAATGGAGAAAAGTAGGTGTATCACAGATGACCAAAAGTTCATGTAGAAGCGAATCCTAATTCAGCTATAACAGTTGCTGTACTTATTCCTCGTCTCATTAGCTACAGTCCCACCGGACAAAGAGAGGAAATGGTTGGATGCGGCTGCAAAGAAAGTATATGGATACTCTGCCACTCCCTTGAAGGCTGCCAGTGCCTAAAGCATTTATGGAACACTATGATATATCCTTTTGGAAGTTTATAGAAAGATTCTCAGAAAAACTACTTAAAGACAAGTATGATGATTATGGAGAGGTGTTGATTTAAAGTCCGCTGGTGTCAAATGAGGTAATGAATGCAACTACTGTTGATTCCGATCTTACAATAATTGGATATTGTCAAGTCTTAGCCTAAAGAAATGTTTTGTGAAAGGAGCTGACCGGTCTCAAACCTAATGTGGAGGAAAAATCACAAACTTTGCCATTTTTAGCTCTTTGCTTTTTGATCTACAAACTACTGATGAGATGCATCATATGAAGATGGTGGCAGAAAAACTGAAAACTATTGAATTGGAAGATAAAGTAAACACCAAAGATCTCCTTATAGATCTCAAAAGAAGAAGTACTACAAGCATCATCAGGTTCAAACCATGCATTTGCAACAACAACAACCTCAACAGAGATAATACTTACATCAGTGGAACTGTCGTGTGTTAGAGGTGGGCAATCATCTTCTGCAGGCGTGGGAAAACGCCCACTCCTGGAAACAGTGCCTCCCATCATCCCCCTCTACTGTCACTCACTCATGGAAGGGAGGCATTTCCAATGAAATCAGTGATAGGCAGGATATAGCAGATACAGATGGGTTCTGAATATTGTGCAGAATTGCTACATATTATGAATCAAAATGCCTCAATTTGCCATTCCACCAAAAGAGGCGTCTCTACTAATCGGACTGCCTGTTCCATCAGGACCGTTTTCAAGCAGAAACCAACACCTTACTGCAGAAACAGGCAGTGGAATCTATTCCATCTTCTCAGAAAGGAAAAAAACTATCTTTTCAATATTTTCTAATATGAGAGAAAGACCAGCAGCAATAGGCATGAGCCATTCTCAACCTAAAAACTACATACAAACAAATCACTTAGGAGAAATTCAGAATGCAATTTCCTCGCCACATTATTCACCTATTCCATCAGGGCGACTGGATGTGTGCAACTTGTAGAATGTGTTCTTTTATATACCTGCTGAAAAAAAATAATGAGAATTCCAAAGGTTTGTGGTCCAGAAAGACCACTGCCGCAACAAGTTTTTGCTTTTGGCCTAAAACCAGCACCATGTGATTTCAAAAAGTGTATGGCAGTTTTTGTAGCACATTAAAGGAGGACAAAGATTTTGGTCTGGCTGCATATCGGTGATTGACTGATAAAACCAACATAATCCCAAAAAGTCAACCTAGACATCCATATAACACGGTTTCTATTCCGATTTCTGTTGCGTCACATAAATTACACCAAATCATCACTGACTCTATTTCAGGCCATTCATTGCCTAGGAGCAGCCATGGACAATCAAAAGGCAGAAATGTTTCCTTTGGGGGCGAGGCTATTATCTTTCAAACAAAAAATCGTATTTCCTTAGAAGATGCAATTCCCAATATCGGGCCAGATATCTTTGTTGCTGTCTCTCCAAAAGCTCCAATAAGGACAGGTGAGTTGACCACCAGACTGTATGAACATTCTAAAGGAGGCAAAACAATTTTCCACCATAAAATGACAGGATATCAAGTGGAATCATTTCTTCATGGTGTTGGTGAAATCCATTAATCCCATGACCTAGCAAGAAGAAATCGTACTGCCTTATCTTGTATATTTGGCAACATATGGTTGTCAGTTTCTTCAGATCAATTTCAGGGCTGTCACCATATGTAAAAAGCCCTTTCCAAATTTCCATTTAGCAATTTTCTTTGGTGGGACTTAAAGTCCCGGATTAGACAGCCTGCTCGCTATTTGGAGTTGGATATTGTTTTATTGATGCTTAGGGGCTGACTATCTTTGTCCTTGATATCACAGAAAAAACCACGGGTCCGAAAAGTTGAGCGAGGTCAAAATTAAAGCTTCGTCCACTTAACCAAGTATCGGGGGGAATCCCTTTTTAGGACGGTTCCCCTCACACACCAAAGGTTTCATGCTTCATCATAGGGGTGCCTCCTCGCGTGAGAGACCTAGTCTCTACGCAGGCTACAACCCCCTCTCTACGAGGGAGGAGCACAGGGATGTTTTTATGGTCCGGTAGGGTGTACTAAAACCCCATGTAAGCTTGGTGTGGAAAAATAGTGCAGTGCTGGTGTGTGCGTGATTAAAACTGGCTACGGGGTTCGCTAAGCAGCAACTTTATTCCGCTACCCAGTGTCAGGATTAAAAACAAATCAAACAGCTTGTGACACACATAACGCTATAAGGAGCGTCTGTGTCAGTACAAGACCAACATGTTTCGGCCTGGGGACCTATTCAAGTGTCGCGGCCTTCTTCGGGGTCGGTTGGTCCGCTACTGCGATTTAACTAAGTGTGTTGTGTACACACATGTGAAGAAAAGGTGCAAAAAATGTAAATAGGTGTTATACTGAACCAGTGGGGTATCTGTTCAGTATGTTCACTGCATAACCATTGTTGGTTATAGAGTTCTCTACAAAACACTTAGTTAAATCGCAGTAGCTGATCAACCAACCCTGAAGAAGGCCGCGACACTTGAATAGGCCCCCAGGCCGAAACATGTTGGTCTTGTACTGACACAGACGCTCCTTATAGCGTTATGTGTGTCACAAGCTGTTTGATTTGTTTTTAATCCTGACACTGGGTAGCGGAATAAAGTTGCTGCTTAGCTAACCCCGTAGCCAGTTTTAATCATGCACACACCAGCACTGCACTATTTTTCCACACCAAGCTTACATTGGGTTTTAGTACACCCGCCGGACCATAAAAACACCCCTGTGCTCCTCCCTCGTAGAGAGGGGGTTGTAGCCCGCATAGAGACTAGGTCTCTCACGCGAGGAGGCACCCCTATGATGAAGCATGACACCTTTGGTGTGTGAGGGGAACCGTCCTAAAAAGGGATTCCCCCCGATACTTGGTTAAGTGGACGAAGCTTTAATTTTGACCTCGCTCAACTTTTCGGACCCATGGTTTTTTCTGTGATATGATTTAAAAGTGGGGAGGTAGCCTACGCCGGTCCTTAAATCTACCTTAGACCCCTTGTGTGAATTCATTTATCTTTGTCCTTGCACAAGTTTTCAGCACCTTTTGTGGTAAGTTCTATTCCTAATGGCCATCACAACAGCAAGTAGAGCTAGTGAGATGCTAGCTGTCTACTCTAATGAGACTCACAGTATTTATTCTGAATAAGATTGTTTTGTTTGTTTTAAACTGGCATATTGTATTGAATTCACATGTAAATCAGACTATACCAGTTTCATATATTTTCAAAAATGTGTCTGTATTGACTGGAAGGTTTTCTTCTCGCTCTTAATATTAACATGCCCTCTGCTACTGCTTAGATGCATCAAAAGAAATGTGAACAACCAAACGGTTGTTAATTAGTTTTGGTCCTATCTGTTGGTGACATCCAAGCTGTCAATAGCTTGAAGGATTTTATCCTGTATATTACCTATTTCCAGATAACCAACTACTTCTTCTAGGACAGCCAGTGGTCCATTAAACTGAGTGTCAAGAGTCACTTCTATTCCTGCATAGCAATATCCACATTGATGTGATCTGTAAGGCAGCTAGCTACCTGGACACCATTCCATACATGAGGCATGACTGCAAAGACTCTAACTCAAAGACCAACACCCAAGGCAGCCAATCTTTATGAAATCTGTTTGGTTAGCTTGTGTTTTTCTCTGCGCTGGCACCCTCTTTTCACTCATACGGAATGATTTTCCACCTCACTATAAGTTCAATTAATGTGTTTCTTATTTATAATCCAAGTTTTCCATCATTGCTGAATTCATGTATAACCTTTCTGTGTCCTTTGCAAGTCATACAAATGGACATAATGGTAATTTTATGGCCACGCTGCGCATCCTACACTTCAGAGTAAACTGTCTTCTAACTGCCACAACTTTGAACTCTAGGACAGAGGGTTTGCTTGGCTGCTTAAAGGGACAATGCAGTGTTTCACTCTGTAAGGCTTTTCTACACACCTGCTTACCTACTATGTTTTCTTTTTAAAGTAAGGGTGTAAAGGAGGCTTCATAATCTAAGGCCTCTAAACTGCTCTTATTAAAGATTTAATTCAGGTTTCTCTATAAAGTGTGTTCATGGATCCTGCACATGGGTGAAGATAGTCAGTATTCGTATATTTCCTGAAGATTCCCTTGATGGAGAACTAGAATTACAATTAAGAAACATTTTGCCTAAAGTGCACAGCTCACAATAACTGATGTCACACATTTTATTACACTTCATCTGCACTTTACAATTACAGCACAGCACTTACCATGTAAAAACACTGAACTGCTCATTATGTATCATAATGATACATACCAAAATACACATTACACATGGTTACACATGATAATAAACATGCCACCTTATAACATAGACACATCATTACACTCCACTTCTGCTTTACTGACTTGCCAGAAATGTCAGTTTTTAAGACATAATTGAACTCAGAGCTTTTAGTTTTCCTTGGGCTGTAATCTTGTTACTTAATCACCACACTGCCTTTCTTTACTTAGCAGTTTGTAATGAAATAATTTTTTCTTTAAAAAAGCTAGAGTTTAATTCATGTAATCTGCTGTGCAGTTTGTTTATGTATCTTTAAATATAAACTACATATATCTTTGCACTTATTTGTGCAGGCTCCTGGGAGATTTCGAAAACAAGTTACTAGATTCATCATAGGGGTTAGTGATGTTTAAGCTGAAATCATGAAAAATTTCTCTTTAGAATTAACTTTTCCCTGTGACCTAGCCTTGCTTGCAGAAAATAGACTTAGGTTCCACCTTCAATAATTAGTTTCTGGAAAACATCTCAGACTACCCCTACCTCATTTGCACCTTCAAAGATGTTAATGTCAGAAAACCATGTATATTTCACTTTATCTCCTCCACGTCTACTTTTTAGTCAGTTTATGCGCATTTCAGCTGATTTTGTGTAAGAGAATAAGTCAGCATATGCTTGACTGGGAGCTTGTTTCATTACAGGATTTTGGGAACTATCATTTGGGTGTTATGGCCTGGATCATCCCAGTATTTGTTGGACTATCATGTTTTGGGTCGGTCAACGGATCCCTCTTTACTTCTTCCAGGTAAATATTTCTGATTCTTTTGAAGCACCTACATAAGTTATCTTTTTAAGGGTTTGGTATTTTAGGTCTTGGTATATTTCATGTTATGATTTTAGATACTTGCGGCATACAGCTATAGAAACCATTTTAACCTGTTTATTAAAGCAAACTGTCAGCTGCCATCATTATTGATTTGTCTTTAGTGACTCCAAATGTGAACTGTAGATTGTGCTTAGGTGACCTATGCCTCGGGATAGAGTTTGTCCCTGTCTCTAATACTAATCTATATCTAAGCATTTACAAATACAAATAGATGTTAAGCAGTCCTATAATAATGCCCTCATTCTGTCTGGGATGGTATTAGGTCTGTAATATTGCCAGAGTAAACATAGAAACTGTGAGTTTGGTTTTTGCCTTGTACAGTATAAACCTCCCCTCCCCATTCCTATTTGCACAGAACAAAATGGGGGATGATACGGTAAGAAGCATCTTTCTCCTCCAGGGCATTTTCATTAATATCAAACACACAAAAGATATTGGGAGGAATACTTGCAAATTCTCTAACCACTGGCAATTGCGAAGTGTAGCATTCCAACCCATTATTTTTTTGTCCACTATGCCACCTCAGATGTCATTCTCGAATAGGAACAGTCCAGCCCAGCTTCCAAGCCAGGTCCTCTCCGACCCGAAACACAAGCATCTCAAAAAGGGTTTCAGCTACTCAGGCCTCTGCAGTCAGATGCAGTTTGGTTCCTGTGATACAATGAGCATAGGATCCACATTTGAGGATATCCTTGACCACTTAAGGCATTACATCAAACACAAAAAAGGTGATGGGGGGGGGGGGGGGATGCTTGAAAATACTCTAACCACTGGCAATCGCTCGGTGTTGCATTCCAACTCATATTTTTTTGCCCACTATACCACCTCAGATTAGGCACAGCGGTATGTATATCAACCTTGCTCCTTCTCCAGTAGGAACAATCCAGCCCAAACTGCCAAGCCAGATCCTCTGTAAACTGAAAGGCGGAATCCTCTCTGAACTGGAACACAAGCAACCCAAGACCAGTTTCGGCTTAGTGGGGTCTATTGGATTGGGTGCATCTTGGTTCCACTGGCACAGTGCGCACGGGAGCTACGTCTGGGCTACCCTGAGAACATTACATCAAAATAGACATGGGTCACAAGCAAATCCCTAAATAGTCCCAGCAAAAATCCTACCACAACACAAGAGGCCTCTCCTGCATCAAACATCAGCAAAGGGGATAGTTGGTCACCAAACTCCTGCGGCTGCAGGAAATCCTCCGGCAAAGCAGTGACTTTTTCTTTTTACCCCCTCTATTTGTCACTCCGAATTAAACATCTAGAATCCTATCAAAGGGTGGCTGTCGTTTACAGAAAAAAATTAGGTACTGAATATTGTACCAGTGGCTATTCTCATAGGTTTAAGTCTTCTCCTCCAGCCATACCCAAAAAGTTGGTACAATATCAATGAGACATCCAGGCCAAGAGATCAGCTGTTTTATGCTCAAGGAGGCCGTAGGGACAGTGCCTCAAACCCTTAAAGGAAACAGAATTTGTTCTTGATACATTCTGGTTTTTAAGAAAGGACACTGTTGAGAGGTCAGGCCCATTCTTGTCCGAAATACAGCAAACAAATGGAGAAAGAGAGCGAACTTCCATATGCTAACCTTACATAAAATTTATCCCCAGCATCATCAAGGGGCTAGATGTATGCTATATACCTTCAAGATGCTTATTTCCACATACCAATCACAACCAAGCATTGAAATTCTTGAGGTTTGAAGTGAACAATTCTCAAGATCCTTTCAACGTTACTCTGTTCAGCTTAATGTCAGCGCCAAGGTCTTTTTTATCAAATGCATGATGGTTGTCACCGCCCGTCTTAGAAGGAAAATGATATTCGTATTTCTCACCTGGTTTCTAGAAAACATTGTCATTTTCAGATAACTTTCTCCAATCTCTAACACCTGGGTCTGAAAGTGAATCGGGTAAAATCAATGTTGATCCCAGTTCAACCCATTCATTACCTTGGGTACAGTTCTGGATACTCAGAAGGCAAGACTACATCATCCTGGAAAATAACAGTCTTCTGAAGAATGACCTGCCAGATTTTGTAACTTTTTTAAGTGGAAGAAATTCTGCATCTGATGTATTCAGAGCAACTTTAATCCGTGAAGATGTCAACAGCGGGCTGTATTTCCCTACCTTCTCTACATCTTGACTTCATTCAAGATACACTTTGCTGCTATAACTGAAAATAGAAACAATCCTCCACAAACCTCTTTTTTTCAAAGTGCCAGTGGTCAAGGATTTTGTGGAGGGTGTTAGGAAAAGTCTGCTTAACAGTCAGGAGACCCCCTAATTCATGAGAGCTGAACATTATGCTCTCAAAACGTATGTGCCCACCTTTCAACCATAAACCATCCTTACAGCATTTGACTTGCACATTTGACTTGGAAGACTGTGATCCTCAAATCTATTACCTCGCCTCACAGAGTTAGTGAGATACAAGCTCTTTGCTGCCATGGGCCTTACACTGTGTTCCAGAAGAACATGGTGGTCCTGATTACTCTTTCAAGTGTTGCTGCCGAAAGTAGTGTACAATTTCAATGTATATTAGACCATTTCATTTTCAGCCTCTCTAGCAGAAATATCTCTCCACTGTACCGCACACATCCATTCCTAAGTAGGACATTTTTAAAGTTTGTCTAGGCATAGTATTTTGTACTGGAAGGGTACACTTTGCTAGGCATCACACAAACACACCCTTGCACATTGATGCAAAGATGTTTGTGTGACTCTAGGCAGCCTAATCCTGCTCTCTCCCTTTCATCCGACGGACCGCAGCAACTTTGCTGAGCCATGTTGCCTGATCTTTTATTAAACATACCACTCAGAGTTGTGAACGTTGACATTGAAAGAAATCCGTCATCACTCTTTACCATTGACTTCAAGATGACCCATATTGCCGTCACATATGCTGTCAGTATCAAAAAGACACTGCACACCTTTGCCCACTTCGCTGTCGTCGTCAAAGAGACAAAAATGATTATTTTAGTTTCTCAAATGTCTACTGTTCTGACAGTCTATACAGCTGCTTTTCAGGCCATCATATCTTCACCTGTAGAAGAACACTCATCACCTAGAAAGAGAGGAAACAACCTCTGCTCCTCATGCCTTTTTCCGTCTTGCAATATCTCTGAACCCGGCACCCCAGGAATATCATCCTGTTACTGCCATATCATCCTGTTACCCTTATAATTCCTTTTGAGGACCCAGTGCAGTCTCCTCTAACACTGTTAGACCTCGCGTCACCAAGTAAAACTTTGAACACAACTTCCACTATGAATGCGGAAATCACCCTCTCCGCAGAAATCACAAAGTAGTAGACCGATTTCACCCTAAAGCTCTCCATTGTCTAGAGGTACAAGATCTTATGCATGGCCTTGTTCTCCTTACTCTGATACTGACATATCATCTTACACTCTAACATCTCAGTTGTCATCAAGAGTTCACAAGTTGATGACCTTGTCACTTTTCAGGAGGTACTGGGGAGAGAGGTAGCAAAAGTAAACATTACCTTAGACACCTCAGCCACTGGTATCTGTAATTCTGGAGACTCTCCAACCTAGAGCAGCTTTATTCCCCACTATTCTCTTTAGCCCCAGGAATTTTAGAAATCATGGAAGAACAATTTATGACTCCTGCCGCAACCAAAGCAGTAACACCTTGTCTGCAAAATATATATAGACTGCCCCAACAGGACCCTGAAGTTTTTAGGTCAGATCCAAAACAAGACTCCATCATTGTTACTGCTGTCATGTGGAAGCATTCTTCAGCTCCTAAGTCAGCTGCACCCTTTGAGAGAGAAAGTAGAAGGCTTGACTCAACCTGAAGGAAAATGTGTGGGACAGTGTGAGCTCATCTTAAAAATGCAAGTGCAACAGCACTCCTCCAGAGATATCACAGGGAAATTTGGGATGATATGAAGTAATTAATGGGAGACTTACCAAAACATCATAAGCAAGATTTCATGGAAATGATTAATGAAGATTCCTTACACTCCACTTGGGTGATTAGTGGTGCTGTGGACTGGACATAACTCTGCCACTGAATACTGTCACAGCATATCTTTGGTGCGATCTTCTTAGCTAAGACTGTCCTCTTTAAACCTTGAGGCACAACTTAAAATAGTCAAAATCCCTTTCTTGGTACACCTCTCTTCTGGCAGCATATAGAGGAAGAAATGCTTTGTTTGAAAAATGAAGCTAGGATGTTGGTCTTCAAGAGCAAAAGAAATCTTCAGACAATATAGGCAAAAGGGACGCCATTTTTTCCATCAGAGATTCCAACACCCATATGGCCTTATCAGACACAACCGAAACAAGGCCAAACATCACAATTCTACCAGAGGTATCAAAAAAGGGGAGAGGAGTTGGCCTAAAGGCTAGGGCGGTCGACCTCGAATCTGGGGAACTGGGTTCGAGTCTCTGCAATGACGCTGAACATCCTCTGATTCTGGGCAAATCACTTAATCTCCCCGTGCCTAACAAAAAAATGGATGTGTCCTCATGTAATGCAACTGGTGCTATGTAAAGCGCTCTGATACCCGATTCGGGTCAAGTTCACGCTATATAAAACACTGTAAAAAAAAAAAAAAAAAGGAAATTGACACCTCCGAAGACCTCACATTCCAGAGGAAGGAATTCCTCTGGCAATTTCAAATGATGTTTCAAACTACCTCCCTCCCACCCCCTTTAGTTATCTACTCCTGTAGGGGGAGCAGTGATGTCTCACTGTGAAGAGTGGAAGTCTATAACAAAAGACAAATGGGTAATGAACATTATAAAAAGGGGCAACTTCATCCGCTTCAAGACACTGCCTCCACCAGTTCCACCAAAACAAACATTGAATAACCAGCTCTCTATATTAAAGGATAAATCTCAGCTCCTATTGGCCAAAAGAGCAATACAAAAGGTTCCTTCTCATCAGGAAAACAAAGGGGCATAATAAAGGTATTTCCTAATACCCAAAAAGAGTCAAACAATCCAGTATCGTCCTATATTAGACCTGTGATTCTTCAACAGATTTATTCGCAAAGAGAAATTCAGAATGTTGGCTCATCTCCAAATTATACACCATATAAAAATAAATGATTGACTTTGTTACATATATCTGCAGGACACATTTTCACATTGAAGTTGCAGATCAGCACAGAAAATACTTGAGACATCTGGTAGGAGACATCACTATCAGTGCACCGTCTTTCCATTGTGACTAAAATCTGCCACAAGAAAATTCTGAAAATGTGTGCCATTGTTGCAGCCCAACATAGAAAAAACTTCTTAGGAGCAAAGATAGACACAAAAACAGAAAAAGTGTATCCTTCGGAGAAAAGAGCCTAATTTATGCCAAAGAAATGCTTTGATCTGAAAAACAGTGCCAGGTTGCCTCTCTCCTAGGATCCATGGCATATTGAATTACCAAGTCTCGAATGCAAGACTATTTATGAGACCTCTTTAACTGTTTCTCAAGGATCAATGGTCTCAGAGGAAAGATAGTTAAGAAGACAATACATCCTTAACCATACAAGAGACACAGTCACCAACAAGGTAGTGCAATGCTTTGAGTCTCATGAAAAAAGTACCCATTCAAAATAAAACTCTGAAAAAAATCACAGTTACGCATGCCTCATTGACAGGATGGGAAGCCCAGCCCACTTCAATCACCTGACAGTCCAAGGTCTTTGGCCAGCCCAAAGAAAAAACATACAATATCAATCAGTCAGAACTGAAAGTCGGTCACCTCACTCTCTAGGCCTTTCCACCTTTGCTGGAATCAAACAACATCATGATTCAAACAGACAAAACCACTACCATGCATTGTGTAAACAAGCAAGGGGGAACAAGATTAAGACAACTGTCTCTTCTAACTCAAACTTTGTGGCATTAGGCTCCAGCCAAAGGGATCACTCCAACAGCAATACATATCAATGGAAGACAAAATCACGAACTGGGTTTTCTCAGCTGATATCACAAGGAAAGTCACAAATTTGCCCTAAACAACAAAGTTGCAACAAACATCTTTCTAGAAAGGGTATTCCCAACATTAAATTTAGTTCCCCACAAAGAAACAAAATTGCGGGGACTTTGCGTCAAGGGCACATGAACTCAGTGTCCCTTTTGATCAAATGGTCAACACCGTTTGTCTACACTTTTCCTCCTATCCCACTCATTCCTATGGTGATTGTCAAACTATGCAAACACAAGGACGGGTATGCCCAGACGTGGGTCCCGTGCTCTCCATGCCACTGGAGTCAAGCTATCCGGCTGATGAGGGCTGAAAGCACGAAACTGGTCCTAGGATGCTTGTTTCCAGTCCAGGGAGGACCTGGCCTGGCAGTTCGGGCTGGACATTTCCCATTGGGTGCAGGGTCAAGACTGATTTGCATATGGCTGGGTCCAAACTGGAATGGCATGGTGAGCAAAAAAACGATGGATTTAGGCCCAGATTTCTGTACTGGGGTGAATGTATGACATTGTTCTGCATTCTGTCCATCAATTGTTCTTTTTGCATTTGTCACCCCGAGTGGGACGGGTATGCCCAGACGTGGGTCCCGTGCTCTCCATGCCACTGGAGTCAAGCTATCCTGGCTGATGAGGGCTGAAAGCCCGAAACCGGTCCTAGGATGCTTGTTTCCAGTCCAGGGAGGACCTGGCCTGGCAGTTCGGGCTGGACTGTTCCCATTGGGCGCAGGGTCAAGACTGATTTGCATATGGCTGGGTCCAAACTGGAATGGCATGGTGAGCAAAAAAACGATGGATTTAGGCCCAGATCTCTGTACTGGGGTGAATGTATGACATTGTTCTGCATTCTGTCCATCAATTGTTCTTTTTGCGATTGTCAAACTATGTAAATCCAAGATCAAGATGATCTTTATAGCCCCAGATTGGCAAAGACAGTGGTGGTTCTAGACCTTCTGGATCTGACAATCATATGACATAAGAGACCTTATAATAGTCCTTGCAGACCATAACTACTGACCAGACTCCAAAGTCAGATTTAGCACTCAAGCCTGCAGTCATTAGATTTGGCTGCATGGCTCCTGATGGCAGGCAGTACAAACATCTAAATCTTCCTCATGCATGCATTGACATATTTAAAGAAGAAAAATGTCCATCAACAAGATGCTGTTAAGCATCAAAATGGAAGAGATTCTTCATCTGGTGTCACAATAAAGGTTTGGGTCCAATTTCTTGCCAAAAAGAAGAGCTCTCCCTTACTCCTTCAAGTTCCAATTCTCTTTTTATAAAAGTCCACTTGAAGGCTATAATGGCATATAGAAAATAATTGCATCACGTTTCAGTCATTAAAGACTTCCTTGAAGGACTTAAGACAGTTTTACCACCTGTGAAATTGATAAGCTCTCTTTTTGAGACTATTCATAGTGCAACATTGAATTATGTTTCATGGAAAACTGTCTCTTATTTACTGTCACTTCAGTTAAGAGAGTCAGCGAACTACAAGCATTATTAGTAGTAGAACCTTTTTCTGCTTTTCATTCAAATAGGGTTGTTTTAAGGACTCATCCTTCTTTATGAAAGTGGTACCTGCTTTCCTCATTAATTAGACCATCACCTTACCAATGTTCTTTCCTAACCTTCCTACACCAGCCAAACGAATTCTCCATTCCCTGGACATCAGAAGAGTCCTTCGTTTCTGCGTTATTATTTTCACAAAACCAATGACATAAGACAAGCTAAACAGTTTGTTAATTATGGTCACATTAGATAAAGGTTGGCCACTTCAAGACAGTCCATGGCAAAGTGAATAATAACTTTTATTTTATTAGGTTACCAACTGTTGAACACATTTTTGCTAGGGAAACCCAGAGCCCACTCGACGAGGAAAAGCAGCTGCTACAGCTTGGAAAGGAAAGTCTCAGTTGCAAATATTTGTAAAGCTGCAACATGGAAATCCACACTTTCAGTAGACGCTATTGTCTAGAAAATGGTGCCCAAGAAGAAGCCAAAGTAGGGTAGGAAACTCTTAGGAACCTTTTTAAATAAGAAGCTCTATATATATATATATATATATATATATATATATATATATATAGATATATATATATATAGATATAGATATGGAGGTCTCTTAGGAACCTTTTTAAATAAGAAGCTCTCTATTTATATATATATATATATATATATATAGATATATAGATATATATAGATATGGAGGTCGCCACTAGGTAGTTATAGTTAGGTCAGCTGTTCCACAGGAAAAGCTTTTTGTGTGCTGCTAATGACTATATATATATATATATATATATATATATATATATATATATATATTTTCCAACAACAGCTTACACGGCACTCTCCTTGGTACAAAAATATATCTTTATTGAGACCTCCTTCTCCGCCACCTACGCGTTTCGAACACAAAGTTCTTGTTCACGGTAGTATACGAAGTCCTACTTCAGTTTCCAACCTTTTATACATGGTCTCCACGTAGCCCATAATGAGGCATTGTGGGACAGGTAGTTTTACATATATTACAATTACTTTTTTTTATTTATTTCTTTTACCCAAAAATGTTGCAAGAAAAAGTGTTATTTGTATAAGCCATTATTACGCATTTACATCTTATACATAGGATTTACCCAATGTGTGCTATGCTATCAAGTGTTCATTACATTTGACTTATGAAGATTGTCCGTTTTTACAGAACAACTCATCCATTTCAAGGAAATCATGACTTGGTGTCCCATATACTTGAGGGCTAAGTGCCCCACTGTCTTACAGACACTTCAAACAGATGCTACTAAGTTAGGCTTATTGGAAAGAAACTACTTGCAACACAATAATAATCCAATACCGGCTACGTGTTCTCTTAAAATCTAAATCACATTATAATTCGAGGAAAACAAGCTAATATATGGAGAATTGATATCTCTAAAATATACTCCTTGTAGGTCTGTATCTCAAAAACTGAACCAAATATTTACAAATGTATATACATTTCTTCGTCCCCATTGAGCCCAAGGGGGACCTTGGTTTTAAATCGAATAATCAGTTTTGATTCCATGCGCCTCAACTTGAGTACTCGATTTCCTCCTCTCTCATGTGGGGGAATTGTAACCAATCCTGAATACTTCATGTCTATAGACTCTGAAAATATTTGGAGGTATTAACATTCCTCCATAAATATCCTTCTCATCCCCTGCTAAGTAATACTGAGTCCTGCAAATTGAAAATCTTTTTAAATTCATTACAAGCCAATTAAAGATGGATTGTGGGGTGTCTGCGGATTAGACAGTATGCAGAATAGTACTCACACATTGGTGAGTGGTTTAGAGACATATGGCTCTCGGAATATGGTGCAATATTTTTCTATGAGATGCAATTGACTGATGATTGGTTCTGGATTTCTGTCTCCATCTATATGCAGGTTTAGCCAGATGACTTGGTCCTGAAGAGACCCCTTCATTTAAGCGGGGTGGAAATGTCAACACCCCCCCCCCCCCACCCTCATTTCCCAGATTTATTGTAATCAACTGCAGATTGCTCCACAACGTCCTTATATGCATATTTGAAAATTCTGTACAGACGCAGGGGCATTTTGCAGTGTCTTATTTATATGATATATATAGTTGTTCACCAATTAGAGCACTGTGTCGTTTACACTTTTCTTCACTGTCTTACTGACCACTGTGTATGAACTGTGACTATATACTAGTGGCAGTAACCTCTATCAGTCCCATGTTTTCTTCTTTAATTTCAAGTAATAAGATATTACTGGGAAAGTATGATATGACATTGATTGGCCGAGACCCCAAAATTTGTTAAGAGGTGTCCCACAGTTTGAATGAGTCACACGGGACACTGCACATACTGTCATGGAATAGCCATGTGATGAACTTCATGATTAAGACTTGCTGGCCTACAACCAGAAGCACAACAGCTTATCGTGAACCTGCCATTTTCTGGCACTACCCTTTTTGGTTTTCACACTGATGAAGAAATGCAGTAAATGTAGAACGAGATAGAGACCTTCTAGGCTTTAGTTCTAGGAAAGAAACAAGAATAGAGGAAGCATTACAGGTCTTACAATCACCGATACATCCCTCTAATAGCTCAAATGCTTCAGTGTTCACAACATCAGCACACACAGCAGCAAAACCTTTATCAACATAAGAGGTCTTTAAGAGACAGATGAGGCCAGCAACTATCAGCCGCTGCAGGAAACCCTCCTACAAGAGGGAAACAGTGACTTTTCTCTTCCTACATTCTATACGCAAGTCCGGTGGGAAGAAGTATCATGAAACATCTGCAAGAGTTACAGAAAATCACAGAAGACAGACGGATATTGAATATTGTGCAACACAGCTGTTCTCTGATGTTCATGTCATCTCCTCCAGCCACTTCTCCAAAGAAACTTGCCCATTCTCAACTGAAAAAACGTAAACATGAGGTCATCACCCTTCTAGAGAGAGAAGCTGTAGAAGCACCGCCATCTTACCAAAAAGGAAGGGAAATGTATTCCTGTTACTTTCTGGTTTACAAAGAAGGGGGCAAAACACGAATTCAAGAACCATTGTAGATTTGAAAATGATCAACAAATATATTACGAGGGGAAAATTGCACAAGTTGACTCTTCACCAAATCTGTTCTCAACTCACACAAGGGATCTTCAGGGCATATATGCTCATACTCCAATAAAACAGAAGCATTGAAAGTGCCTGAGGTTTGTTGTTGGAAATCATTATTAGTAATTAAAAAGTCCTTCCATTCGGCCTCAAGTCCACCCCAAGGACATTCTCAAAATGCAAGGCGGTACTCTTATCTCATTTCCAGACAACACTAGACATTTGAAACAAGCTGTGGCTGCGAGTCAAACATACGAAGTCTACTTCGAAGTCATGTCAGTCCATTAACCACTTAGCAGTGCTGGATACGCAGACGGCAAAAGCGTATCCTTCTGAGGAGTGACTGTTCGCTATAGTTTCATTGTTGAAATTTTCTGAAGGCACCCCAAGTAACAGCTTGCCAGATTGCATTACTATTGGGATCCAGGATATCCTGCATTTTTTCAGTACTTCATGCTTATATTCCAGTGAGGCCCCTTCAGTGTCTTGATGATCACATTTACCAGTAGTAATCAAATTAACTCTTACTCCAGCTGCAATTTATTCACTTCCATGGTAGTATACGGCAGAAAATCTTGTAAAAGAAGTTCCAGTTTATCAAGGCATTCCCACTCAGATAATCGTAACATACACCTCCCTGTTTGGATAGGAAGCTCATATGGATGATCTACGAGTATAAAGCACATGGTTTCACAAAATGTTTGCCCCATATCAACATGAGAGCAGTCCACCTGGCTCTCCAGCCGTTTCTTCCAGCAATAACGACCAACTGTTTGTTCAAATGGACAATGTGTCAGTCATGCATTACCTGAACAAAAAGTGAGGGGCCAGATCCAGATTACTCTCTCTTGAAGAACAAATGATTTAGAAATGGCTCTTTGCCAGAGACCTGTAAATCTCAATGGTTCACCTCTCAGGTGTTCAGGATTTAGAAGCAGACTCACTGAGAAGGTTTATTCAAGAAAACTACAAATGGTTTATAAACAGCGATGTGCTTCACTTCATCTTCGATGCACAGGGGTATCCACCACTAAATCTGTTCGCTGATGTGCAGAAAAAGGAAATGCCGAGACTTCACTTCTAGATACTGCCAACCAAGGGGAATGTTCTTTTGATAATCTGGTGAGGGAAGTTTCTGTTCGCATTTCCACCAATACCCCTTATTTCATCACTATTCATCAAACTGACCTACTCCGGAATACGAATGATACTCATGGCACCAGAGTGGCTAGGCAAGTTATGGTTTAACAGTGTTCATCTGTCAGAGAGATAAATATGAAACTTCCACCCGGAATGGATCTCCTCCACATGTTTGGTGGCCAAATTCTGCTCCCTGTACCCACCCTTCCCCCTCCAAGTTTACCATCTTTGAATTTGGCAGCATGGTTCCTAGATTCATTCAGTACTTCCTTGTCTCCTCTATTTAGCCAGATCAGGCCTTCAGTTCTCTTCTTTAATGGTAAATTATGCTGTTTTTGCAGTGTTCAGAAAAAATTCTTCACAAACCTCTTTCGGCAGGGTCCCTGTTACGGAAGACTCCCTTCAAGGCATTAAAAACTGTTCCCACCAGTTAGAAGACCTCCTGAGAGATCAGTCTGGTTATGTAGAAACAAATGGATCCTCCTTCCAAACCTATTCATAGGCCCTTCTTTAAGTGCACTTTGTGCAAGGCTGGATGGCTGTCTTCTTAATGGTAATCGCATCTGAACGCAGGGTTAGCAAAATTCAGGTCTTTTACCTCACACGACGTACACAGGGACAAGGTCATATGGACACTCCCATGCTTTCTTCCCAATGTGGATTCTGATTTTCAGTTAAATCAGACTATTTCTCTTCCTTCTTTTTTCAGAATTCATCCACTCCTACTGAAAGGTCCATGCACACTTTGGATGTTAGGCAGTTTCTTAAGTTTTATCTTGATAAAACGAAAGACATCCACAGGTCTGACATGTTCAAACTGTTAGAAGAGGCTTAATCACCTCAAAGCAGTCAATTTCTAGATGGATTATTTCTTCTATTCTCTTTTTTAGCAGAAAGTAAATAAGTCCCTGACAGATAAGCCTAAGGCTCATTCTACTAAGGGTAAAGCTGCAAATACTAATTTGTTAAGGCATATACCTATAACAGAGCTTTGTTTGGTGGCCACTTAGTGCCCGGCCAATACAGAGCAGATGCCCAAATTAGGCCAAGTTTTTTGTGGAATCCTTTTGCTTAGATCTAAATATATATATGTCCCTTCACCACCTGATGTGTAATAGGCTTGCTATTCTATTAATTGCTTATGATTATCAAGGGAGACTTCCCCTAAGGAGAAAGAAAAGTTGGATATTTGTACTTCTTGCTCTTTTTCAAGGAAATTTCCATTGAAATCATAAGAAACCCTCATTCCTCTGCAATGGTAGAATAGATCAAAGAATAAACAGCTTGCAGGATCCAAAGTCTCCATGCAAAATAACTGGACCAATGGTCGTTGACAAGGCAAGATGGGAGATTGTTAGCATGTACCCACTCAAAGGAGCAATGTTGTTTTCCAGCTTCATCAGGTTGCTGCCTATTTAGCTACATTTTCCTCTTTTTCTTATTAGTGACCTGTCTAATTGTCTAAATTTGAATTGGCTGCTATTTTAAGACAATTAAACAAAATATATCCAATGTTGCCTTCAATGGACTGTCAAAATTGTTTTGATATTAAAAAGAAAAGATTGGCTTTTTTTGAGAAAAGTTTATATTTTTAAATTTAAAAGTGCGCCAGGATCCCACCCTCGGGAAGGACTATTAAGTGCTTATGATTTCAATTGGGATTCACCATAAGAAAAACAAGGATTAGAGGTAAGCCACCTTTACTTCCATTAAAATCTGTTTTCTTCAGTGTAGAAGTCTCTGAGGTCATTGTATTATTCCAGTGAAAAAACTGAATAAGCTAGCAAGTTCATACAACTGTTAATTGTGGCTCCATCTGTGTGTGGTATGAGCAGCTGCAACCACTGATGATTTTCGCTTTGTGAGACACTTTCTGAGATGTATACATAGCCAGAGAATATCCAGATTTTATGACTTAATTGAAAAGTTCTAGGATGAAAACAATTGAATTACAAGTAATTTTTCCATCTCAATTATGCATGTAAATTCACATTATCCTATGCCCGACTAAATGTTAAATAGGCATTTTCATGGCTGATAACCTCTTTGTTTGTTACACAAATACCAAAAACATTTAAATTGCATGCTATACCGAGAACCCCATGGTCTTGATTGTCCTCACTCTAGAAGATTACTTCACCCGAGTGCAAAGATAGGGCATTTTTTGCTTTCTGTAGATTCCCTTGAAGGTGGACCGTATCGCTATGTATGGCAGATGTCATAAGTTTTTGGAATCACTTCATATTTACAGTTTTTCCCTGATAATATTTTAGCATGATTTGTATTTTAATCTGCAAGCCCATAGACAATTAGGTTTTCCTCTCATTCCAGGTTATTTTTTGTGGGTTCCCGTGAAGGTCACCTACCCACTCTCCTGTCCATGATCAACCCCAGACTAATGACCCCTGTGCCATCTCTCATTTTTACGGTAAGCATCCGAATGTCATTTTTATTCTTTTGATATTTTCCTGGAGTCGCAAAGGTTCTGCATCATAGGATATATGGAGTCATTTCTTAGAAATCAACAATTGAATTTTCCTATAGCACGTGGGGATCTTTGAACAGTTTTATAACATATTAACAATAGCACTAAATGGTGAGCATCCAGTATTTCCTAACTACAGATACTAATATAGCAAATTAGAGGAGAGGAGTTGGCCTAACGGCTAGGGCGGTCGACCTCGAATCTGGGGAACTGGGTTTGAGTCTCTGCAATGACGCTGAACATCCTGTGATTCTGGGCAAATCACTTAATCTCCCCCTGCCTAACAAAAAAATGAATGTGTCCTCATGTAACGCAACTGGTGCTATGTAAAGCGCTCTGATACCTGATACCTTCGGGTCAAGTTCGTGCTATATAAAACTCTGTAAAATAAAAAATATATATATTAAGCAAAATTTCCCAAAACTGGAAATGCTTTCTTTTCCATTTCAGAATGAAACAACACAGCAGCATAATTTCTAAAGTTCTTTCTACTTGAAAATGACAAAAATGGCTAAAAAAGTAGGGAAAACAGCCACATTGATAGCCTCCACAGAGAAGCCTGAAACAGGCACTGCCTTAATGAGTCAACAGCTTCCATATACCAGTATACCTTGTACTGGCAACTGCCATTTCTTATATTGTATAGGGTCAGTTTAAAACAAATAAATAAACTTGTGTGAGAATGAGATGTCATATGCCTCAAAGGAAAACTGGAAAATATTAGGTGCAAGGAGGTGCAAAAAGAAAGTGATAGAGCAACCAGGGTAGGGACCTCTTCCATTGTAACCCATTGCTCAACACCCAAGGTCTCCTATATAGGGAGATCAGGAGAAAGGATGTAGCACAACGACACTCTCTCCTCACAACACTTGGACCACTCACAATCAATGTTGAACACCTGTATAGTGGCGACTGTTCATGAGCAAGAAGTGATACAGTGTCAGGTGTGACATCCAAGAGTAGGAGGCATTTCTCCTCAAGAGAGCTAGTGAAATAGACCCACAAGCTGGTGTCTGTTCATTCGATGTCACACCGTTCATGGTCACACTACTCAGCCTGACACCACTCAGTATCACACCACTCAGCATTGACACCACTCAGTATCACATCACTCAGCATTGACAGAGACAAAACTTCAGCATTGATACCAAAAGATTCAATTTGAGAAGATTTGTACCGTTTTCATAATCCCTCATGGCTTCTCCTAGGTGTCTTCAACTGCCTGTAATGGTAATTTCCTCTGAAGCCTCAATACAGTCAGTGTTACACCTCAGAATCAGTCGACTCGGTTTGTGACATCTGTTTTGCCTGTACCAAGATGTGTTACTCCTTGGCATACAGCTCCAGCTTCTACAACAGTACATGTGAGGCTGTCAGTTCCTCTGCACTGTACAGCCTCCAAAGATCTCTCGATCTGACTCCAGTCACCCAATGTTGGTTGAGCTTCCTTCCGCAAAAAGAAGAAGAAAGAGAACTCCAGCTCCTTCTGTGAGAAGAGAGGCTGACAGAGATACGACCTTAATCACACACTCTACCTTATTCCCCCCTATGTCTTCACCTTTCTTGGTATCTAGAGTTTTGCCTTTTGATAATAACACCACGTTCCATAGGGTATTATGAAGCGTGGTCACTATGTTCAATATGCCATTAGAAACACAACAGACTTCAGTGTCTGTCATAGTGGAGACTTTGCTGCATGGGGGACAAGCAAGACCACTCGTATGACTGGTTCCTGATTTTGCAAGTTTAGCAGAAGAGAATTTCTTGGCTTTAGAATAAATACTGTTGTTCAAGCAAGTTCTGCTGTTTCTGTTGCCTGATCCTACACCTGATTTGCTGATTCGTGTCCCCTGTAAAGAACAGGCATGCTTTAACTCCTGAGACTTTCATGCCTCCTCAAAAGGAGGGAAATACAAGACTTAATTGAGAGAAATGTTTGTGGAACATTAGGGACAGCCTTAAAAGAAGACAGTACTACTGCATTATTATGCTGTTATGACAGATCACTAACACTGGTGGAATCGATGCAGAGTTTTACTGAGGACCTTCCTAAAGAGCAAAAATAGACCTTCATGGTGGGCCTATTGGTCCCTAACCAGGTGTAAATGCCTCCTTGGATTCTGCAGACCTTTCAGTATATGAACATTATCATGATCATCCTGGATTAATTTGATAACTCGTATGATGCACCTGATTATGAACTTTCCTTCAACTGGCGCAGTTTTATTTGGTCCTCACATGGATGAGAAAATGCAAAGAATGAATAACGAGGCTGAGACACTGAAACCAGTAGACCTTATAGGTAAAAATAGGTTCGGTGCATGTGAGCTGCAGATCACATGCCTTGCATACTCCTGCCATCTAGTGTTGGGTCCGGATGTTTGCAAGTTGTTTTTGTTCGAAGACTTCTTTCCAGTCACGAGGTAGCTGACTCCTCCTTTCGGTAATAGTGCTCATGGGCATAGACTCCATTGTTAGATTGTTTTTTTCCGCCATCGGGTTTGGACGGGTATTGCTGCGCTCCGCTTCGGAATCAATCCTCGGGTTCCCCCTTGGTGCGTACTTCTCTCTACCTCGACTGTATTGTTTTCAAACGCGCTTTCTCTTTCTGCGGTTCGATTCAAATTTCAAGACTTCGACATTTCGACCGGAAGATCTGCGGGCGGCCTTCCGGCCCATCCACGTCCGTTCAGCTCCTCGTCGATGGAACGGACTCTATTTAAATTCTTTCCCCTGTGCCAAGCGAAATATCCGCGTACGGACTCTCATCTGGTGTGTAATTTGTGCTTGTCCCCGAGCACAAAGAGCAAGACTGCGACACGTGCCGATCCTTCAGATCAAAGAAAACTCTCCATGATCGTCGGGCTCGACGTCGAGAGATGCAGTGGTTGGATGTCACACCGGACCTCTTCGGTGAAGATTCCAAACAAGAAGAGGTATCAGCGGCAGAGGAGGAGCTGGCTTCAGCTGCGTCTGACTCCAGATCAGACTTACAGATCGCCCTTGAGGACGATGATGTGCCGCAGGGACAAGGGGACGTGAGTACCGAAGACACCTTCTCCCTCCCTCCCACCGTCCCTAAAAAATCTAAGGCTTCGGCTCCACCTCTGCCTCAAGGCCAAGGTCAGCACCGAGAGGAGGTTTCTCACGCTCCGCCTCATGGCTCGGCACCGAAACACTCTGAAAAGCTTTCTGGCTCGGGACTGAGTCGGCAAAAGCCCACTTCCGAGCCGAAACCTTTGAGATCTAAATCCAAGATGGGTTCCGAACCGAAACCTTCGGAACAGAAACCTTCGACACCGAAACCCAAGAAACAACCCTCGGAGTCAAAACCCTCAGCACCGAAAGGACATTCCGGCTCGGCTCCGAAAGCTTCGGTGCCGAAAAGCAAAGACTTGCTTACAACAGAACCAGATCCAAACATAGACACTGTACCTCCTAAATTGGAAAAAACTGTATATTCACCTTGACACAGGGCATATCCATGCTAAACCACCATTTAAGCACAAGCTTTCTGATGATGACAGCCCATCCAAAATTCCTTTGAAGAAAAAAAGTGTAGGCACTAGTCCTTTCCATACACTTCCTCCTCCTCCCTCTCCACCACAGCTTGATCCATTACATATTACACCTCGTCAGTCTCCTCCACCTCAATTTGACGCAGGTAACATGGACGATGATGATGCACTATTACCAGATCCTTGGACGGACTACACAATTGATCCTCCACAGGATACAGACCCAGATCTTTATCCTGCCAGGCCATCTCCACTTGATGACAATCTGTCATACCAACAGCTTATTGCTAGAGCAGCAGAATACTATGGGGTGGAGCTACATAAAGAGTCTTAAGAGGAAGATTTTCTCTTTGATACTCTAGGATCACATAAATCCAGACAGACACTGCCTATGCTCAAGGGTATGTTAAGGCACACAGACAATATTTTTAAAGATCCTGTCCATGCCAGAATCCTTACTCCTAGAGTAGATAAAAAATATAAATCTTCCCCCACATATCCTATTTTTGTTAAGGGTCAGTTACCACTTGACTCTTTAGTGGTATCAAATGCTAGAAAGAGAGCTAACTCTCAAGCATCTGGTGACACCCCTCCCCCCAGATAAAGAATCAAAGCTTATCGATGCTTCGGGCAAACGTGTAGCTGCGCAAGCAGCTAATCAATGGCGTATTGCTAATACGCAGGGCTTACTAGCAAGATACGATAGAGCCCACGTGGATGAAAAGGAACAATTACTTCAGTTTCTCCCAGAGGAGCATAAGGCAAAGGCTCAGGATTTAGTCCAAGAAGGCAAACTTACTTCTAATGCCTCTATCAGATGCGCTCTAGATGCAGCTGACACCGCAGCTAGAGAGGTAAATACTAGCATCTTACTACGACGATATGCATGGTTACAGATATCAGGATTCAAACCTGAAGTCCAACAATCCATCCTGAATATACCTTTTGATAAAAAACATCTTTTTGGCCCTAAAGTCGATCTAGCGCTCTAAAAAATGAAAAAGGACACCAATTTAGCAAAATTGATGGGAGCGCTTCAATCTCCCTCAAATAGAGGTTCCTTTTGGCGCTCTTTTTATAGGGGGGGGGGTCCAAGTCCACAGGCACTGACCAGAACACTTCCTCCTACAAAGGCAATTCCCAATCATCTTTTACAAGAGGATTTTTCAGAGGAGGTTATAGGGGAAATAGTCCCAGGGGCAGAGGTAAAAACACTACACCTCGCACTTCCCATTCCTCAAGTAAACCGTGACTTCCCAACACTTCCCTCCGACTATTCCACACCTGTCGGAGGAAGACTTCAAGACTTTCTCCCCATTTGTAAATCAATAACAACCGACAAATGGGTGCTTCGAACTATCCAACATGGTTATTGCCTGGTGCTTATCAACAATCCTCCAAACATTCATCCTTAATCTCACAAAATGTCACCAGACCACCAGTACTTGATTCAACAAAAAGTGCAATCTTTATTGCTCAAAGGGACTATAGAACCAGTCCCACTTCAGTACCAAGGGTCAGGGGTTTATTCCCTTTACTTTCTGATTCCCAAAAAGGACGGCTCCTTGAGACCTATTCTAGATCTCAGAGAGTTAAACAAATACATATTGTCAGAGCACTTTCACATGGTAACTCTTCAACAAGTACTACCCCTCTTGCAGCAGGGCGACTTTATGTCTACTCTAGATCTAAAGGACGCCTACTTTCATATTCCAATTCATCCATCTCATCGCAAATACCTCAGATTTGTGATAGCAGGCAAACATTACCAGTTCAAGGTACTTCCATTTGGCGTCACCACAGCCCCCAGAGTGTTCACCAAATGTCTCGCAGTAGTAGCCGCTTATCTCAGAAGACAATGTATACATGTCTTCCTTTACCTGGACGACTGGTTTATCAAAGCGGGCACTTACCAGAACTGTATACTACACACTCAGACAACAGTACACCTACTTCATCAGTTGGGTTTCACAATAAATGTACAAAAATCTTCTTGTGTCCGGCACAAGTGCAATCTTATCTGGGAGCTTCCTTCAACACTCTCAAAGATCTAGCCATTCCCAATGTAGCCAAGATTCACAATATTCAAGCCACAATATTACAATTTCAGCCCAATCAATCATTACCAGCCAGAGTCTTCATGCAGCTGCTGGGAACGATGACATCCTGCATTGCAATCGTACCTCATGCAAGGCTTCACATGCGTCCTCTGCAAGAATGTCTAGCGCATCAATGGAATCAATCACAGGGTCTAATAACCGATCTAGTGTTGGTAGACAGCCACACCCATCGCTCTCTGCAGTGGTGGAACCCTCAAAATTTAGCAAAAGGGCGGCCTTTCATAGACCCGATTCCACAGACTATACTGACAGCAGACGCATCGTTAACAGGTTGGGGTGCCCATCTTCAACATTACACAGTACAGGGGCTGTGGTCGGACAATGAAAAATGTCCTAGCTTTCGTAACGGAAAGTTTCAATTCTATTAAGGACTTGGAGGCGAGGATTATGCTATTCTTTCTCCACTTTATTGAATAGCAGCCATTCAAAGAACTTGGTAAAACTACTATTCCCATGAAACATAGGGAATAACAAAGGTTTTAACAATAGAGTGTCCCAGTACAGAGTGTCCACATGAGTCCACCAATCACAGGGCTCCATGGGTATCATAGTCCTCTGTCATCTTCCATTCCCCCTCTTTCGTCGCTCGTAGTCAGCCAGGTGGAATGTCTCAGGAATCCTGCTTAGTGGAATCCCCTGTCAGAAGCAAACAACACAGTTAGGCGACAGCAAAGGCTAAGGATTACCCTGTAGGGGGAAACAAGAACTGTACACCACAGTAAACAATATGGAAATCAACATATCAGACCCAAAAAGGTGAAACACTTTACTTACTCGAGTACGAGGGTGGGAAGCTACAAGAATTGTACCCTGGGTGGGATAATCCTCGCCTCCGAGTCCTTAATAGAATTGAAACTTTCCGTTACAAAAGCTAGGAAATGTTTCATTCTATGTCAGGACCGGAGGCGAGGATTATGCTCGTTTAAAGCTTACTCACCACCAAGTGAGCCATATCGATCACCGGTTTGAAGTAAAACCATTTGAAAGTAGAGTCTGAAGACCAGTCTGCTGCATTCAGAATGTCTTCCAGACGAGCTCCAAGGGTAAATGCTTTAGAGGCCATAGCTCCCCTAGTAGAGTGAGCCCCAAAGGCTCTAAGGTCAATACCAGCCTCCTGCATCACCCACCTCACCCAACGGGCGATGGTGGGAGAGGAAACCGCCCTGTGGGGTTTGCGAAGCGCAATAAGCAGTTGCCTCTCCCCAGGAGGGCGAAACTCCTCCGACATTACCTCGTAGGCTTTGAGGCACGAGACCACGCAAAGCTTCGGAGAATCCGGAAAGGCGGGATAAGAGATGGAAGTCGTTCCACATTTAGTTCGACGGCGAACATTAAAGGTAACCCCAGAAGGGGAGAATATCCTGCTGGTAACATCCAGGGCTCTAACATCAGAAACCCTTCTGCAGGAGATAAGGCAGAGAAGCATGGCCAACTTGGCCGACAGCTCCTTCCGAAAGAGGAACCTGTTCGGTTGCCAAGATAAAAACAAATTCAAAACCAGATTAACGTCCCAGAGCTGCGAATAACGAGGCTCGGGGGGGAAGAGAGAGGCGGATGCCCCGAAGAAGCCGGCACACCAAAGGATGCTCACCCACAGGAGAACCATCCACAGGCACGTGCCCCGCTGAAATGGCAGAACGGAAAGTATTGATGGTCCTGTAAGCCAGTCCGTCCTCCGCCAGAGAAGCCAGAAAATTCAAAACAGAAGTCACATCTGTTGCCACGGGATTGAGACCCCGTCGCATACACCAACGACACCACCGTCTCCAGGTGGATCGATAGCGTTTGATTGTACTGTCCGCCCAGGCCCTGGACATGAACTTCTCAGCCGCTCCCGAAAGGCCTGGGACCGCCCATCGTCCCCTGTAATCCTCCACGCCATCAAAGCTAAGGCGCTCTGGGCGATTAATGGATGAGGTACTTTGTCCGGACTGAGAAGGAGGGTCGGAAAACGGGGAAGTGGGATTGGAGAATCCCACGAAAGTTCCAGAAGAACCGGAAACCAAACTTAAGATCTCCAAATTGGTGAAATCAGGACCACGTCCGCTCTCTGGCGCCGAACTTGAGCCGAGACTCTCGTTAACATGGCGAACGGGGGAAATGCATACCCCGTTTCGGTCCGCCAGTCTTGAAGGAAAGCGTCCGTCTGCACTGCCAGGGGGTCCGGCCTCCAACTGAAGAACCGGGGAAGTTGGTGATCTAAACGGGAGGCTAACAGGTCCACTGAGAACGGACCCCAGAGGCTCTGGAGGTCCGCAAAGTATCCCGGATGCAGCTTCCAAAGGCTCGCATCGTGAAAGTTGCGAGAGTGGAAGTCTGCCACCTGGTTGTCTTGACCCGGCAGGTACTCGGCTGTCACCGAAACGTGATGATCCAGGCAGTTCTGCCGAAAATTCGCCGCTAGATTCGAGAGTGCTCTCGAACGCGTACCCCCGAGATGGTTGATGTATCGGACGGCCGACACATTGTCCATCTTGAGAAGGACACAGGACCGGACCGAGTCCTTGGTCCAACATTGGATCGCAAACAACCCCGCCAAAAGTTCCAGACAGTTGATATGCAACTGTTGCTCCTGTGGAGACCACACACCACCTACCTGTGGTAAACTCGCCACACCTGGCGCCCCAGCCGGACCTGCTGGCGTCTGACTCGATAACGATATCTGGCACGGAACCGAAGATCGCATGCCCATTCCAGGCCTCCATGTTGGTGAGCCACCACTGGAGTTCCTCCCTGGCTTCCGCTGAGAGGGTTACCTTCTGAGAGTAGGTCAACCCCTTGCGCAAATGATGGGCCTTTAGTCGTTGAAGGTCTCTGTAATGGAGCGGACCCGAGAAGATAGCCTGGATCGAAGCCGAGAGGAGACCCACGATCCGGGCTAACTGCCTGAGGGAGAGCTGAGGTTGAACGAGCGCTCTCTGGAGTTCGTGACGTATCTTCGTCATTTTCCGAGACGGAAGACTGAGAGTAGACTCCACCGAGTCGATGGAAAACCCTAGGAACACCACTTTCTGGGCTGGAGTGAGGATTGATTTTGTCTCGTTGATCACGAAACCCAAACTCTGAAGAAGGTCGACCGCCCTTTGAAGTTGACAAGCTAGGGTTCGGAGACACTGAGCCATCAAGAGAAGATCGTCCAGGTACACTATAAGTCTCATACCCGACGCTCTCAAACGCTCGATCACTGGGCGCAGGACCTTGGTGAAGCACCAAGGGGCGGAGGACAGGCCAAAAGGGAGCGTTGTGAACTCTTATGTCCTGTTCCACCAGGGAAACTGAAGAAACCGCCGGTGAGGAGGAAAAATGGGGATGGCAAGGTAGGCGTCTTTGAGGTCGAGACGCGCCATCCAGTCGTTGGGCCTGAGAAGGTCGCGAAGAAGATGGATTCCCTCCATCTTGAAATGGCGGTAAATCAGCCATTCGTTTAACTCGCGCAAGTTGATGACAGGCCTCTGGCCCCCATCCGGTTTGTCCACCAAGAAAAGTTTGCTGACAAACCCCCTGGGGTGAAGAGAGGTCTCCACGATTGCGCCCTTGTCTAGGAGGGAACGGACCTCCTAATCGACCAAGGCGGCGTCTGCCACCGAGAAGGAGAGAGGACGCGGCGGAACTGGTTGAAGGGGTTCCCTGTAAAACTCGATATGGAAACCTTGAACGGTTTGCAGAACCCAGGCGTCCCCTGTGACAGAAGTCCAAGCCTGGAAAAAATGCGCCAGACGGCTCCCCACTCTTAGAAGGGAAGAAGGGAGAACACTCAATGGATGAGCTGGAGGCGCCACCGCCTCGACCGCCTCTGTTCTTCCCACGACGTCCTCTTGTCGGGTAGAAGTTACCAAAACGGGCCTGGTCTTGGTACTGTCCGCTGTTGGAGCCTTGCCCTCTGTGCTGGTTTGGACGGCCAGACGAGCGGCCCCTGCCTCGCCCAGCCCCTCGGAAAACCTGAGGGTGAAACACTTTTTTTTATAGAAGACTGAGCCTTATCCAAAGACGTAAAGGTGTTCACAAAACGTCCAAGCTCTTTCATAAACGGCTCCCCGAAGAGGCCGCCCTTGGCGATGGGACCAGCTTCAGAGTCGGCCAGGTCCCCGAGCTTGGGGTCAACCTTAATTAAAAAGGAACCTGCGCCGCTCTGTTGAAATAGCGCAGTTAGCATTCCCCAGGAACACTACTGCACGTTGGGCCCACGCGGAGAGGTTGTCCGGGGAGATGAGGGACCCCGATGACTTAGCCTCCTCCGCCATGTCGAGGATCTTCGTGACGGGGCCTAAGGCATCTAAAAGCTTGTCTTGACAAGCACGCCACGACCTGTCAATGCCCTTTTTCGGGTCCTTGACAAACTTCTGTAAGAATGTCGCCATCCGAGGGTCAATGTCGGGGGTGGCGGCAACCTTCCCCTCCAAAGATGGGCGAGGACATTCCGCCCTAAGACAGCTGCGGGCTGTAGCCTCTAACGGGCGGCGGATGCGGCTAGCCACATATTGGGCAACCTTCTCACATGGCGCCCAGTCCGAGGATCTAGGGTGCAAAATGTCGTCTGGGTCTAGCATGTCTGAGCAGAGATTCTGGGAAGACGGCCCGGGCGCCGGGCGGGATGGACGCCAGGGGCGAGAGGGACCGGCATCATCGTCGTCCCCTAGAACAGTATCCCCCGTGGGAGTGGGTGCCACTGGTGGGGCCTTGTCTGCCAGGAAGGCCTGTTTAAGGCGGGCAAATGCGTCCATATCAACCCCTGCCTCCTTAGGGCGTTTAGCTGGAGGGGGTTGAGGGTCAGCGGCATTCCCGCTAGGATCAGGGGTGGCCTGGGCAGCTCTGGCCAGCTTCTCGCAGGCCTGTTCAATTCGGCGGGAGAGGCGGTCCTCTAACGGACCCATAGCCTGCTCCACCGCCTTATGGATGGAGTCATCCACCGCGTCATAGAAATCCTCATCCCACTGAAGAGCCGTTAGTGGGTCCTCCTCCCACTGGTCATCGTGGTAAGTATCGTCCTGGTAGGATGCCATGTGGACCAGGCGAAGATGACCTCACCAGGTAGGTGGGGTAAATGGAAGAGGGGTTACCTCTGGCTATGGGGGGCAGGGTAGCAGCCTACAGCTTTCTGCGAGCAGTACTCGCAATAGAAAGGCCAAGCCCTGGGACCCAATCAGCCCTGGTGCACTAATTTAGAAGGGCGGCCTGCCTCGTGGGCCGCTGCAGGTAATCCTGCAATACAGACTCACCACAAGAGTTCAAACGCTAAAATACGGACCCCCGGGCGTTTCACTGATCACACGCCACACTCTGTCTAATGACAGATTACAGACTCGTCTGAGCGTTCACGGCCGTTTAATAGCGTTAAATACGTAGCACAGACCCCACAGGGTGTCCGAGGCAGGCAGAACAGACTCCGGCACGGCGGATCGTTCCGAGATTGCAGCGCGGAATGCGCGGAATCTCAGGAACGTTCGCCCTGCCGAGGACGCGAGGCGCCCTCTAGCGGCCGGAGGAATGCCGCGAGCCTCACTGTGACGTAGCCGCTAGGGAGGCGCTCCCACGGCTAAGCGCGAGTCCACCGAGGCGCGGTTGACTTGTGCTGAGGTACAAACCCTAATGGAATGCGAAATAAATGCTAACAGCAAAATGCCTCACACGCCGTGAAAGCGAGGCGCGCAGCGGCCCGTGGCCGGCGCGCGCCGAGGGAAAAAAAAACTGCGGCACCAGCTGTTAGAACCTGCTAGACGATCACAAAAGGCAGACAACTGCTCACAATAGTCAGTAAATACAAACGATCGCCATAAGCAGTGAATTAATAGAAAAACAATCACCACAAACAGTCACTTGCTCAGAGAGAAATGAACATGACTTAACTGGCTGCAAGCAGCGAAGAAAGGAATGGAAGATGACAGAGGACTATGATACCCATGGAGCCCTGTGATTGGTGGACTCGTGGACACTGTACTGGGACACTCTATTGTTAAAACCTTTGTTATTCCCTATGTTTCATGGGAATAGTAGTTTTACCAAGTTCTTTGAATGGCTGCTATTCAATAAAGTGGAGAAAGAATAGCATAATCCTCGCCTCCGGTCCTGACATAGAATCACAAACGTCGCCACATCAACTACCTGGAACTTCTAGCAGTGTTCCTAGCACTCAAAGCTTTTCTCACCCAACTTGTAGGCAAGACTGTCTTAGTTCGCTCGGACAATATGACAGCAATGTACTATCTACAGAAACGGGGATGAACACACTCTCTCCAGCTGTCGCGCCTTGCACAAAGCATTTGGATTTGGGCTATTCACCACAAAATCTATCTCCTAGCAGAACACCTTCCAGGAATAGACAATCAGATTGCAGACCTGCTCAGCAGACACAGGCAGCAAGTACACGAGTGGGAACTTCATCCCCAAGTTCTTCTTCCCTACTTTCAAAAATGGAGATTTCCAGATAGATCTGTTTGCCACAGTACACAATGCAAAATTCCCAAACTTCGCATCCAGGTTCCCAAACCGAGCATCCAAAGGCAATGCTCTATGGATGAATTGGTCAGGGATATTTCCTTACGCTTTTCCGCTTCTCCCACTAATTCCATTACTGATTCGGAAGCTCAGACAGACGTCCCTCACACTGATCTTAGTAGCCCCCAACATGGGCTCGTCAACCTTGGTATACCACCCTGTTAGAACTCTCGGTGGTTCCACATCAAAAGCTACATCTCACACCCTGTCTCCTCACTCGGAGCCTTGGAGAAATCAGGCATCCAAATCCCAGAGAACTCAACCTAGCGATTTGGCTCCTGAAGTCATAGAGTTTGGTTATTTACAACTACCACCAGACTGTATGAATATTCTCAAAGAGGCTAGAAAGCCTACTACTAGAGCATGTTATGCAGCAAAATGGAAACGGTTTGTTGTCTATTGTAACAACAACATCAATCCAGTTGATGCTTCTGTACAGAACATCATTTGTTATCTGTTGCATTTACAGCAATGTGGATTAGCTTACACATCCATTTGCTTACATCTAGCAGCGGTAGCTGCATACTTGCAAAATAGACAACACTTATCTCTATTCAGAGTACCAGTGATTAAAGCCTTCATGGAAGGATTAAAAAGGGAGATACCACCAAGAATTCCCCCTGCTCCAGAGTGGAACTTGAACATAGTCCTTACAAGGCTAATGGGTCCACCTTTTGAACCAATGCACAAATGTCAGTTACAATTCCTATCATGGAAAGTTGCTTTCATCATAGCGATAACCTCACTAAGGAGAGTTGGTGAACTTCAGGCATTAACTATACAAGAGCCTTTCTTTCAACTTCACAAAGATAGAGTGGTTCTTCGTACCAATCCTAAATTTCTCCCTAAAGTAGTTTCTGCTTTTCATATCAATCAATCAGTTGAGTTACCTGTGTTCTTTCCTCAACCTGATTCTGTAACAGAACGAGCTCTGCACACACTTGATGTTAGACGTGCTATACTTTATTACATAGAAAGAACCAAAGAATTTAGGAAAACAAAGCAACTATTTGTTGCTTTTTCTCCACCTCACAAGGGAAATCCTATATCTAAGTCAGGTATTGCAAGATGGATTGTAAAATGTATCCAAACATGTTATGTTAAAGCAAAGAGAACTTTGTTAGTACCCCCTAGAGCGCATTCTACTTGCAAAATAGGGGCTACTATGGCCTTTTGGGAAATATTCCCATAGCTGATATTTGTAAGGCAGCAATATGCTCTACACTGCACACATTCACCAAACACTATTGTGTAGATGTGTTAGCAAGACAACAGGCAAATGTAGGCCAAGCAGTACTTAAAACACTGTTTCAAACAACTACAACCACTACAGGTTAGCCACTGCTTTGGGAGTTTTCTGCTATATAGTCTATGCAAAGCATGTGATCTACAGTTCACATTCCTCGAACGGATAATGTTACTTACCCAGTAAGCATCTGTTCTTAGCATGTAGAGCTGTAGATTCACATGCGCCCACCCACCTCCCCGGTCTCCTGTAGTTGTTGTAGTTCTTAATTCACATTCATACGCATGGACATCTCTATTCTACATCTACTAACTCCATTCTCACCTTCTGCGGGAAAACAATCTAACAATCGAGTCGATGCCCATGCGCACTATCACCGAAAGGAGGAGTCACCTACCTTGTGACTGGAAAGACTTCTTCGAACAAAAACAACTTGCAAACATCCGGACCCAAAACTAGATGGCAGGAGTATGCAAAGCATGTGAATCTACAGCTCTACATGCCAAGACCAGATGCTTACTGGGTAAGTAACATTAGCCTTACTATAAGTCCCTATACAAGCACAGAGGAAGGAAGTAACAATAGCATCAAAAGAGGTTTCAGATCCTTCATTTACCATATCAGTAGTAACAGCAGCTCCATCAGCTACCCCACGAGAGAAGATCATATAGGGGCAGACGATTTTAATAACAGTCATCCTCTTCGGGAAAATCTTGTGCTAAATCAAGGCAATACCTTCCCCACTTCTTTTCCACAAGGTTCCATTCCTGTAGAGCTAAATATTTGGAGTCTCTTGAAGAATGGCGGTCTATCCGAAGACATGTGAGCTGTGTGCTGTTCTTTCCAAATGTCTGCCACTATCGATCCCACCGAAAAAATACAACCTAACTACATTTGGATCTTTTGTACAAAGCTACAAGTGTCTTTGATTGACAACAAACCATAGAAAATGTCCCTCATCAAAAGAAGGTATTTACTCAAAATACTTCTAAATTCGTTTTTAGTTTTAAATGTTAGATTTAAAAACTGACAGCACTTGGATCACAAGTTCTGCATGCCTATTCAGTAGATCTGCAAGAAGCATACTTTCATAGCCCATTTAATTCAAAAGGCAGGAATATCTTGAGGTTTGTGGCGGGAAAGACACATTATCAATACAAAGTCCATGTGTCCTTCCTCAAATCTGCGCCTCAAACTTTCTCGAATTTCATGGTGGTGATGGCTGTCAGCTGAGGAAACAGAAATCTTCATCAAGAATGATCAAAGTCAGCAACCAGCAGAACTTGCTAAAGAATTTCCAAGATTCAACTTCTAGATCACCATCATCTCCAATCCAAATTCTGACCTTCCTCAAAAACAATTCTGGATATACATCAAGAAAAATTGTTTTCTTTAGAGGAGAGAGCTGCTTCTGTAATCTACAAGTTTTGTCCGCTTCACATAAAGCTGGTGGCAATCAATATTTCATTTCAGACTGAAAATAGCAACACCATGTACTATTTGAAAAAAGTGGCATCTAGTCCGGAACAGTCGTTAGAAACCACAGCTATAGTTAGGTGGCTTCTTTCTAGACACCTGCTGCTAAAGGTAGTATATCTTCTGGGGGTAGAAAATAAGGCGCATTCGTGTAGCAGGCTGTATCAGGAAATTTACAAATGGGTCATCAGTGGTGATGTTCTTCAAGACATCTGTTGCAACTGGAGTGGACTTCAAAGCAGTATTTTAGCTTCAACCCAAAAGGCAAAATGTCCAAGCTTTGCTTGCAGATTTCAAAAGCCAGGGACAATGCACAATGTGCTTTTGACGAATTTGTCGGGCAAATTTCTGTTTGCTTTTCCTCCAGTTCCCCTGATGCCCTCAACTCTGGTGGAAAAGAAGTACTCCAATTCTAGGATGATCCACACTTCACAAGAATGTCTTAGGTATTGGTGGTTCACATATTTTCTGTAAATGGATGAAAAAACAAATCCCAGGCATCAGGAACAAGTATTCCATCCCAATTTGAAATCATTGAACTTGGCTTCCTGGCTCCTTAGTACAGCAATATGGGCTTTAAAAAAGGTCACAATACTGCATGGTCATTTTGAGACAAACTAAGGGGCCAGCTTACAAGTAGAAAAGTGTATGCAAATGGTATTATCAGTATTTTGACCCCATCACTTGCCAAGATGAGGTAGCATTGCCGTAGCTCAATAACTTGATGAAGTTGAAGCTACATTTTTCATCTATATAGGTACACTTGGCAGCAATTGCACCCCACATAAACAGTCCCCCCTCAGGGGTGTTTGTTAAACTCCCTATCATAAAGGACTTCTTAAGGGTTTTTAAAATGTCCCTTAGGCTCCCACAAAATGTGGAAGCTGTCTCCTCCTTTGTAACCTAATATAGTCTTGTCTTATATAACGACTCATCCTTTTAAGCCTATATGTAAAGGCTTGTTACAACACTTAAATTGGAAAAAGGCATTCTTAGTTGCCATTACATCAGACAGTAAACTTCTGGTACTTTTAGTACTTCAGACTTGTACTACTTTTCCCTCAAGCAGTCAGTACATGCCCCTCATTCCACCCCAAGGACTTTTCATATTTTCACATTAATCAGAAAATGTATTTGTCAGTATTCTTTCAGAATCCGTCTACATTGACAGAGAGACGTCTCCTCAATTTTGAAGTTAGGATAACCCTAAGATTTTACTTGGACATGACAAAAACATAAAATTTAGTCAACTCTTTATCAATTATGGCTCAGCTTGAAGAAGGTTCCCAAAAGTAGAATTTGTCCAGATGGATTGCGTCCTTTATAATACTTTGTTATTAGTTAACTGATAAGGTGCTAACAGGGAGAACAAAATCTCATTACCCAAGAGGCGAAGCAGCTACTGATGCGCAGATGAGAAATGTGCCACTCAATAATATCTGCAAAGCGGTTATGTGGAGATCCATCAATGCCTTCCCAAAGCACTATTGTTTAAATCCAAATGCCAAAGCAGACTTCATAGTGTATTAGTGGAAGATAGTTAAGTGAATATTATTGCCGCCTATCATTTTTTCTTTCCTTACCATCCTTTATGTTTAAATTGTGATTTGGTATGGACCTGCTTGTTAGTGTTTTCTGCTGTTTATGATTATCAATAAAAATCTTTGATGCAGAAAGAAAGGTTTCTTCATCCTGGTAATCCCAGTTCTCCTTCATTGGGAATCTCCATTGAAGTCATAAACACCGCTCCCACCTTCACAGCATCGGCCTTTGTTTGGTAAAATATCTCACAGTAGCGATCTATACAGACTTGGCACAAGGTCTGTATCCTCTCTTGCAACTGCCAGAAAAGGACATGATGGAATGTTCAAGTTACTAGCTTCTTAAAGGAGTAGTGTCTGTTTACTGCTTCGCTGTGGATGCTGCCTAGCTTGCTGTTTTTCCCTTTGTCCCACGTCTCCTTTTTCCTAGGCAACAATGTTAGCGATTGTGCTGCACTGTTGTTTTATGTCTGCGTTTCATTCTGAGTAAAAAGGAAAACATTTGTAAATTTGGAAAAGCCTCAGGTAGGCTCCTACATGTGTACCGATTTGTTTTTTTAAATGCCATATTTCCACCATTTAGAGTTACAGTTTATTAGTATAAAAGTGCTCCGCAAATATTCTACTGTTTGACTTCAATCAATATTTCTACAATGCAAATATTTTATATTCAAAATTCGGAACTAGAGCTGGCACAGCAATGGTTAAGCTTATTGTCTGAAGCATGCAGAGGAGACCAGCTTCTAAGTATGTGTGAGGGCCATTATGTGTATTTAAAAAGTCCATATATTTAATAATTCACTAAATGGGAATCATTTCACTGACCATAAATCTTTTTGTCTTGTGTTTTAACTTTTTCATTGGCATTTTTCAAAGTTTAGAACTACACAGCATAGGAAGAGAATGAAATATACAAAATAATTATATTCATTAAATTCTTCCCCATTGTAAGAAATGAAAACACATCCAATATTGCTTCTGTTAAAAACAAAATACGCTTCACCACGTTCAAACATAACTCTAGAAATATATATTATTATGAGTCTCACCTAATCCCATTAAGGTTCAAGGACCAATAAAAGAAAAACCTGAGAAAGAGAGAGAGGATCCTAACCTGATAATTACGGGCCTGGGGCACGGGCCTGTCTGTCCTGCTGCAGGGGTAGGGACTGTGGGCAGCATTACAGCCCGCCCGGCATGACTCTTGCACCAATACTGTGAGAGCAGACAATGCTCCCCACCACAGGCAAAAGCCTGCCTTGCACCCCTGACCATCCAACCCATACCCCCTACCACCACTCCCACTGATACTCCCCGCCTGCTCATAGCAGATGGTAAATGTCAGCGTTTTTCCCTCTGGAATAAGCGAACTGCCTGGAAAACGGAGCTGATATTACTGTGGCTGAGTATTTATTCCCCCTTCTGGGCAAAAACATGTAATTACCTAATGTGGTATGGGAATATGATTCGATGGGTATCCCCAATAACCGGCACCAGATTTCTCGATACCCGTAACGAGAGCCGAAATGGCAGAGTTTGTGAGTGCACCCCTATGACGATCAATTAGATTCCGTTCCCTGGGGTGTACACAGCTTGCAAATGTTGCCTAGATGTTGTTCATTCACTGATATATTGGTATGTAAATGAGTATCCTCTTAAGAATGTGCGATTAATATTTGAGCTGCGATTTTAATATTGCCATACCTTTTCATTTTTGCAGTGTGCAATGACTCTATTGTATGCCTTCTCCAATGACATATTCTCCGTAATCAACTTCTTCAGTTTCTTCAATTGGCTGTGTGTTGCGCTAGCAATTGTCGGTATGATGTGGCTTCGGTACAAGAAACCTGAACTGAACCGGCCCATCAAGGTGAGTGAGAAATATGGTCAACAACCTAGCTAATTGAATCACTTCCAGGTTTCTACACGTTCTATAGAATTCTGAGTGATTTGTGATAAGATATAGTTCCAAGAATTACAAGTGGCAGATCTGTAGGGTGGTAGCAGGTTCTAATAAATCTGGACCATTAAATATACAAGCTCAGATGATCTCTAATGGTACCTTGATCATTCAGGCTGCTTCCAGCAGCTCATGTCAAGGATTTCAGGACGTGACACAAATACTAAAAGGTTTTGATATAAAAACAGACATTTTAAATAGTGGTACATGCATAGGAGTGTATGTTTTAATGTCGTTAATCTGATGCATTAAAATGTTTGACTCTATATTTTTTTAAGAAGCAGCACCACTCTACTGTAACAACCTAAAAGTACTTTGGCTTTCAGGTGTGGCCCATTTAGGGTTGCCTTTCACTGTGAGAGTCAAGTAACTCCTTAGTCGGGTGCTTATCCCTATTTTCCCTGATATATGTTCTGGTCCGTAAACCAGCATTGTTGATTAATTTTTCCAGTTAATTGTGTTCATCCCAGCATAAAGTTTCTGCCAGATATACTTACATGCTGGGTTGTTAAATACTGTACTATAATTTTCAAAATAGGCGTATTCTGGTCCGTTGATTAAAACAAACTATAGTAAAAATACAATTGAAACTGGAAAACGGTATCTTTTATTTTTACTTACTTCTAATACTAGAACTTGTATTACAAACTTGCAGTCAGTGCTTCTGATGATGTAAAGAGAACACTTTTTATTTTAAACAAACTGTCTTTTGAACATATAAATATAGCCTATTGTGTTGTCTTTTGTTATCTCCGATGTGTCTTTAGAAGCTTTACATTCCCTACATTGATAAATTGTACCTTCTATAAGTTTTAATGTCTAGAAGTTAGCCACATATTTTCACACATGGACTGGAATAAATGACTGTCGGACTCAGTCAGGGCATTTCAAGGAATTACTGTTGTCCTTGCAGTGATGGATACATTCAGAACCCAATCTTTTTCTATAGCTAGCGTATCGCTATCCAGATTCGGGTACATCTTTTTTAGTTTAAAGGTTTATCAAGCCATAACTATATGCTGTCTGTGGAATTCAAACAACACCACCATCTGAGAAGGTGACTTGGGTTGCCAAACCTTTGAGTACAAAGAGCGAAATGCAATCCTTTAAAGATTGTGTACATTGAAGAAAGCCATCATTTCCTCAATTTTGTGCCACGTTCAGTACTGAATGACAAACAGGAAGAGATCTAGTACAGTACAAGCGGTTACTACTAGCAATAAATGTGCACTGTCTCCATGAATATTCCAGCATGACGTAAATTGCAGTGTGCAGTGGTTTTGTTAAAGGCCTGAATCTGTCCTGTTCTGTTTCTGCAGGTGAACCTTCTTTTGCCCATATTCTTCGTCCTCGCTTGCATATTCTTAATCGTGGTTTCCTTTTGGATGACGCCCGTGGAGTGTGGGATTGGTTTCTTAATCATCCTTTCTGGGGTGCCAGTTTACTATTTTGGAGTCTGGTGGCAGAATAAACCCAAATGGGTGCTTCAAGGCATTTGTAAGTATATGAGCCTCCCTCAAATACTGGTTCTTAATGTTTATACCCAGTGATTCTATTATTTAACTGTAGCATGTAGCGCTGCTGGAGGCAAGGTTTAACTCAAGGAATCCAATGCAGTCAGCCTACAAACGTTTCCAGACAGGAAACTGATGATTCGATAAACATTAAACTGCTTTTCTGATCCATGCATCATTTTGGACTGATTCTGTACAGATAACGGTTTTCATTAGGCACAGGTCATTTTTAGGTCTCGCAGACCTAGCGCTGGAGCGCGCATGCGCTCCTCGCTCTGCGAGGCTTATTGTCATCGATACGATTTGAGAAGGGGACTTGAAGCCCCGCCCATCATTCCCATTGGCTGGCATCATCATTTAGGCAAAACGCTGGCCTCCGATTGAAAATGAGGCTTTTTTGTTACCGCCCTGTCTCCTTTTGGCCCCGCCCACCCGGACTGGATCTTTTACTTGCGGCGTTATACAGTCTCCTTCAATTACTCTGTGAGCACTTTTTTTTCCTCATTCGCGCAATGGCGACAGCTTGTCCTAGAATGGCTCTCTGCCCTGCCCTTACACCAAATTGTTCCGCTCGCGTCTTGCCTTGCAACAATAGCTCGGTTTTTATACAGCGCTTGTTATCACATTGATTCTGCTTTTTAACGTTTGGTATGAGTCGTATTAGAGTGCCTCCCGTTAGCCGCGTGCCTTGCATTGAGGCTCGGATGGTGCGTGGTCGATAGGACACGCTGGGTTTTGAATCTGTCACCTAAAGGCTGCGCGCAGTGTAGATGCATTAACCCACCATGCTACCTCCCTGACTCGCATCCTTGAAAGTCTAGTATATTTCTCTAATTTCACACGTTTCTTTCCTTATTTTTCTCGCTGAATGTCATAACTTTTTGTTTTACTGTTCTAACACCCAACCACCCCTCCCCCCCTCCAATACGTTTCTTGTCACTCGTGCCCTCAGTGCTTTACTCCTTTTGGGCACCACCTTATCCTGTCACATTTTCTACCCTGCCATTTCGGCTCTCCGTTCGAACCCCTCCATATCCCAACTCTTCTTTATCTCGTCGCTCCTGCTGTCAACAATATAAGCTTTTATGCACACCCGCCCCCCCCGCCTCCCCACACTCTTTCTGTCCCCGTCATCAGTGTTTTAATGTCATGGTTTTTGTAGCAGTAAGACGCATTGTTTACAGCGCTTGAAAACACAAGATGAAGTCCAGCGCTACAAAAAGATCAAGTTAACGCATGTGTACACATTGTGACGTTTCATTACCGGCTCCCTTTGTTTCATCTACTCCTGCTTTAGCTCCTTCACTTGTTCTATTTTACGCATTTATTCAACTGTATCTCGTCCGTCCGTTATCTGATTGGACCAACAGCACGTAACGCCGTGTCTTCTTCCTCATTTATTCACGCCACCTAAACCCCTTCAACCTCCGATGATACTGCGCGTCTCTAGTATATGGCCAGAGTGCTGTTATGGACCCTAGTGAAAGGAAGGAAATGCCCCCCCCCCCCAGCTAATGCTTCAGTAATAAAATACAACACAAGGATACGGCATATTCCAGCCAACGTCGCCCTAAGCACACAGATCATAATATCACAGCATATGTTGTACCAAGCACATAGAAGCAGGCGTCTGGCGCAGTGCGGCCCTCTTAAACTCACGTTGGACATCCTGCGCTATGGAGACAGCGCTTCTAATAGCACCATTTAGGTGTTTCTAGTCACACCCTACATCATTCAACCTTCCAATCAAACCATGGCTCCCCCTTGCTCAACACTACAAACAATCCCCCCCACCCCATACACTCTCCAAATCCTACAGAGCGTGGCCCCCACCCTGCACTCGCCCCAACTCAATGGCACCGCCTCCCATTCAATCCATCCCCACTTTCCACCCCAGGTCACCAGGCCTTCACCTCCGTCGTAAAACCAAAGCCTCATGACACTATCTGCAAATCTTTACACACCCTGCCTCCCCCCTCGCCTACTAAAATTCAGGCTTCACAAACTGTCGTGTATGTTGCTAGGGGTAAAAAGCAACACAGGATTTACATAAAAGTGCCAATTTTGCATCTTTTTTAAAACTTTTTTTTCTACACATTACAACATCACAACATCCTCGGGGGGTCTCACTGCTGATGCATTAGGAGCCCCTGCAGCAGCATGGACGCAGTTTAAATGGACTCTTTGTTCATTTTCCAGGGTGGCATTAATCATTTCGGACATAGGGCATGCCTGTCCCTTGACAGCACGCTGGGTAACGGTGCATCTTCTTACATCACAGGGCATGGCAAATCTTTAGGAACAGCCAAGACGCAGCACATTTTCTATTCAATTAGTGTTACAAGAAGCTTGCCAGTCTCCCTGGTACATGCTATGGGCAGACAAAGGAGTAATAAACAAGCATTTGCAATGCAGTAGGTCTCGCATTTACCCGAGTTTAAGCTATTGGCATTGTAAATGATAATGCCTTTTATTTATGTTTTAGAAAGGAAAACAAAAATAAAAGGCATTGTTATTTGCAATGTCAATACCTCAAACTCAAGTAAATGCGAGACCTATTGCATTTCCAATGCTTGTTACCAGTTGCCACTGTCACTCTTTGTTTGTGCAGTATTCACCTATTGTAAAAACTCGAGTGCCGCTTCCTTGTGTCCACAACTGATGCAGTCAGCATTTTTGTGGAAAAGATTTCGAATAACCACAGCTCACACTGAAAGTTGACACTTCATGTTGGAACGCTTAATACCCCTATTTCATACAGTAATCTTCATTACACTAATTCCAACTCTTCCTCATCTCAGTCCTTGGGTTACGAAGTGACCCACCTCTTGAGAAATGGAACCTCGCTGCCTTCTACAGTTTTATATGTATAGCACACAGAATGTTAACCTCTCTTCATCTGGGAGGATTCAGGATCTAAAGTGAGGTATTTGAAACACATTCCTAAGCAATTCGACATCCCATGATGGTTAGAAAGTCTTCGAGAAAGGAGCAAAGAATAGAATATGTTGTTGAGATCAGTACTCCTCTTCCAAGAGCTGCAGTGCAAGAATCGACATCCAAATGCTAATATCTGATGAAGGTGTTGTGGGACTTCTAGATGGCATAGCTAAAAATGTCAGCCATTGAGATACTGCTGTAGTCAGCATCTCCCCTATTATGGTGCATCCAAGAATTCTAGAGCACAGAGGAACTCCATTCTGGTAATAGGCTAAAGAAGTGTAAAGGCCTGGTATTGTGGCCAGAGAAATAGTAACCTCTTTCTCTCTAATTGGTTCATTATTTTCTTTAAATACTGATTAGTTACAATCTTGTGTTTTATGCAGTTTTAAATAGCGTGAATATGGCTCAAAGGTATCAGAGCAGTTTGCAAAGTAACATGTACTTTCAGAAATGTTCACCTGATACACGGAAAGGGGTGTGATAGTGATTGTATAGGCAATACAAAAAATAATAAAAACATTGCAATTAAAATATGTCAAACAAGGATACATCTTTGGAATAAGGTAGAGAAGACATGTACGCTAACTTATAGTAACAATTGCAAAAAAAACTTAAAAGGAAAAAGAAAAGTTCTAGATATGAGTCTGAAGGTGTAGTATATTATGACATTGTGTAGGAACTTTGTTATTTTTAGAAATTGTGAGCCTGAAATGCCTGTGCATCATAACCTTTTAGGTAGCACTTATATGTGTGATGGCAGGAGTCCAGGATCCCATTTTTTCTGTTTGCCTTTTTTTGATGCATATTGTAAGCATAACTACCCAATAGTGGTCTTTCAAGACATCAACACCCATTGTCATTGTCAGCCTTCAATGCCATATCCCCCGACCCCTCTTGACCATGAACGTTGTCCTCTTTAACATCATGGAATCCCCTTGATGTTGAGAACCTATTTATCATTAAGGCTTGTTGCAAAGTACCCTCCTCAGCTTCAAGGATCCTTCTTAAAGTCCAGGACATCTACCAGGCATCAGTGACCCCCTTACAACCATCAGTGGTGTTCAGCTGACACATGACTCTTGATACCGAGGCCCATGAGGCAATGGCCTTAAATTGACAGGCTTCAGTTTTGAACTTTGCAAAAACGGATGGTCAGTGTTTATCTTGGACAGTAGTGCTCCTGGTAACTACTACTTCAGTCAGTACAGTGAGCGTCTGTGTACAGAGGGCATTACATGGTTCTCCATGTCTGTAAGATAGCCTTAAGAACACACTCATCCTTTTTCCCCAAAGTAATATCAGAATTCCTTCTCAACCAATTTCCATTCCAGCTTTATTGCAAACTCATCTTCTGCTTCAGAAAAGCCTTGAAATATTACTCGGAACAACAAAAGACTTAAGGCAATCCAAACAACTGACTGGCAGTTATGAGGTTGCCCCACAAGTATGCCCTCAACAAAGTAGACCATTGCTTGATGGATAGCATAACATTCTACCAAAAAGTGAAAATTTCCTTACCGGTTAAACCTAGGGCATGTTCTACTTGTTACCTGTCCTCATGGGGAATAGCCATATTCCAGAAATTTGTAAGTTGACCACCTACAAGTGAGTTTACACCTAAGCACTATTGTATTGACTGTCACTCCAGACAGAGAAGATAGTGAGTAAAGCCTCTATTAGTAATCTGTTGCTTAGTTTAGTTTATTCCTCTTCTTTCTGTACTTTTGCTCCCTCCCCTTTAGGCCGGGATTATTCTTCAGCCTAGTTCACTATTTTGTTGATTTTGGATGTTAGAGAAAACTTATGGCAGTGAAAGTTATCATCTTAGTTCTTTATTCTCTAAATTCATATACCTCTCACTCACCTCCCTGTGGACTGAAGGCATAATTGTAAACTTTAGTAAAGTCAAGGTCCTTTCACTGTTTTACCTTCAGAAACGAAAGGGCCCCTAAACATAATTGGAAGCCATCAGGTCTGGAATTCTTAAAGCAGCAATATCAGTTTGCCATTATGGGCCCGATTACGACTTTGGGCGGTGCGGCCCCGGATCTGCCGCACCGCCAAAGCCGTGGTCAGACCACCCACCAGATTAGGAGTTTCCTCCTGTCTGGCGGGCTAGTTTCAGCATTCCCACAGCGGTTCCTCTAAAAACGGGCCCAGCCAAAAAGAGTTCCTGCAAAGCAAGGACTAAAAAGTGACCACCGCAACACCGTCAGGGAACAGGGTTCTCTGGCAGCAGTGGCGGGGCTCTGGCGGTCCCACTGCCCCAGTCCTAATTGGGCAGTCGGGAGACCGACAAGCCCCCGTAAGTCTGATGTGAGAAATGATGAAAAATGTGATGTTTTCAAATGTACTCCATCATGATTGAATTCTTTTGTTTCATGAAAAAGAAAAACAAAAATTACCTCCGTTAACCAGGGCCTTCTTCAGCAACAAATTCTAAATAGGTATCTTGTCTGTGCTTAATTTGAGCTGGCGGTTGCCGGTGGGGGCCTCTGGCACTTATTATTGGGGACCGGCACTTATTTTATCTCATCAGATATTGACTGAGAGCAAGAGAAGGAAAAACACAAACGGAAAAGGATGAGGAAGAGAAAGGGGGATAAACCGTCACAAAGAGAAATAGCAGGGTCCAGCATGAGTGAGATAAAGGGGCAGGGACTGTCTGGTAGTGGATTAAAGAGGCCTGACATTTAATAGTGCCAGCCACTGGCTTCTGTGCCGTATTTTGGGCACCTGCATTCACTCTTTTTATATGATATGATCAAAATTTATAAAAGCGCAAACAAATGCCATTGGGAGTCTAGGCGCTGTAGTCCTGCTATATTGTTCGGTAAGAAGCTGGTACGAGATGATCCCAGTGATACTGTAACTCCCTACAGAGTAAACAGCCAGGATTTTAAGGCCTTCCTGAAGGGGTAGTGCAGCTTCAGACACATATGGTGACGGGAAAGAGCATGCCAAAGCCTTGCCACAGCGATTGAGAAGGTTCTGCCTCCCCATCTCTTCTTCCGAACTCTGGAAACCGTCACTCACTTATGATGTGCTGAGCGTAGAATTCTTGTAGGAACATACGATTGGAACATGGATTTAATTCCAACTGGATTAGCTGCTTTGAGAGCCTTATGTAAAATACAGAGTGCCTTGAACATAATGCCCTTCCTTACCGGAAGCCAGTGCAGTTCGAGTAGTCCATTAGATACCGACTGCCGCTTAGGATTGTCCAAGGTAAGTCTTGCCATTGTGTTGTGCACAAGTTGCAACTTTTGCTTGGGTCGTCTTGTTGGTCTCAAGGTAGAGCACATTGCAGTTGTCTATCCTTGAAGAGACCAGTGCAAGAGCTACATGTTTTCCAAATTAAGCTCTGGGAAGGAACATGTAGCTGCTTGGTATTCCTGGCCCTCTAAATCATTATAATCCTGGTCTCTGGAGGGACAGATACAAATTTCACTATCTGAAAGAAACAGTTGGTTATAGATTCCATACCTTAGAATTACCCCCAGGCGTCAGACTGGATCCGGAAAGTTTTTCGTCAGCAGTACTCCTGCGAGCCGGAAGGTGGCGTCGGTCGACTCTGCGTTCGGCGTCGTGGTCGCCGGAATGACGTTGCGGTAGCTACATAGACGCCGCCCTCGCGTGCTGACTCAGTTCTTTCTTTTTCCGCGCCAGCAAGCGCAGATCCGGAGAGAACGGTACCCCCAGTCATTTTTTGACTGAGCTTTTTTCTCGACTTTTGTCGACTTTGTTGTTTTTTTAGTCCATACGACTCCTGGTGCACGAGGGATGCCCGGCTTTAAGGCTTGCGGTTCCTGTAGCCGACTGATGTCGGTGACGGATCCGCACCGCGTGTGCCTCTACTGCCTGGAGCGCGACCACGACCTCAAGTCGTGCTCCGACTGCTGGACCATGGCCCCGAAGTCTTTGCGGGAGCGGTCCTGAAAGCTACTCGAGGCCCGGCAGTCGGCTCCGCGTCGTTCGAGGTTCCGGTCGCGGAGGCGGTCAAGGGACCAGTCGCAGAGCCAACGCCATTCTTCCTCTAAGTCTTCGCACTCTGGGTCAGGTAAGTCGAAGCACAAAAAGAAGTCGAAGAAGCATCGTCGCTCTTCGACTTCTCCCCCTCCGTCGGCCGACGCGACGAGGGATGCAGGTGGTGCCCCTCCCGCGGCTCCGCGTGCGGAGCCCATAGGGTCGGCTCCGGTTTCCCCCCTTCCCGGGACCGGGAGCGACCCCTGCCCAGCTTCGTCAGTTCTATGAAGCGATGCACGCCATCTTTGGGCAGCCCGACGGCGCGCCTTCGGGCCCCGCGGACTCGGCTGGGGGCCCTGGGCCTTCGGCGGCTTCGGCGCCGCAGGGTCCCCTTGGATCCAGGCCTGGATCCGGATCGGCGCCGGTCGACCTCGTTACGCCTCCCCCGGCGCCGATTCCACCGGTACCACATCCGCCACCGGCGTCAGCTGTGTCCCCAGCCGACGTCGACCCCGGCCTCCACCTCGAGATAGACACGGAGCCGGACCGGCGTCGACCAACAACGGATCCGACGCCGGCGGGTACTTTTGTGCCCCTGTTCTACCCTGGCTCTTTGAGACCAGATTGGCAGCCAGAGGAGGGTGAGGAGGACTGGGAGGGGTCTGGGGACCCTTTAACAGACCAGTTGGTGTACGAACAGGACTGGCGAGAGGAACTGGGGGAAGCCAGTGGTCTGGATACCTCACCAGACCTTGGCATGTTGTCTCCTCCTACCGTGACTACGGAGGAGGGAGCGTCATACGCTTTGGTGTTGCGTAGGGCGGCCGAGGCTCTCCACCTCGAGCTACCTACGGTGGCAGTCAGGACTAACCTCCTGACAGATGTCCTTCAACTGACAGCAAGCTCTTCGGAGCCCCTGCTGCCATTTAATGAAGCCCTCACGGACATCCTTTTGGGCACGTGGTCCAGGCCCAACACAGGGGCTCCTGTGGACAGGATGATTGCCCGACGCCACTGCCTGGCCCCGGGCAACCCCACTTTCCTCTCCCAACACCCCACCCCTGAGAGCTTGGTGGTTCAAGCCTCCACTTGCACCTTCCCTACCGCACCACCGAATAGGGAATCCAAAAAGCTGGACCACCTTGGGAAGAAAATGTTTTCTTCCGCCAGCTTGGGACTGCGGTCGGTAAACACTGCATGTCTGTTGGGCCGTTACACCCACTCTGTGTGGGATACGGTGGCGCAGGTGATGCCTCAGTGCCCGGAGGAGGCCCTGGCCGTACTCTCCCGTGCAGTTGCCGAGGGCAGGACGATTTCCACCTCAGTAGCCCTTCAACGCTACGCCTGGTTGCATTCGACTGGTTTTTCCGGGGATGTCCAATCCACCCTTATGGACATGCCCTTTGATGGCCGTCGCCTTTTCGGCGACAAGGCAGACTACGCGCTAGAGCGCTTTAAGGACTCTCGGGCTACTGCCAGATCCTTGGGCCTCTCCACCACCCGCCCTGCACAGTCTGCCTTTCTCCCCTTTCGTGGCTATGGAAGGGGTGCCCCGCTACGTACCGCCCAGAGCCACAGGCCGGCGTAAGCTGTTCAGCCTCAGCGCGGCTGGGGACGTGGGAACCACTGGCGTGGTTCTGGGGACCAGCAGGCGGGCCAGTCCACCACAGCCCCCTCTGCAGCAGCCTCCAAACCCTCCTAGTCTGACCTTTCAGGGCCACCAAACGCCAGTGGGTGGCAGGATCCGCCATCACCTCCCCCACTGGCGCACCATCACGTCGGACAGGTGGGTTTTGCAAATAGTCCGAAGGGGCTACTCCCTCCCCTTCGAGACTACTCCTCCCTCCATGCCACCTCAGTACCATCGCATGTCGGAGGATCACCTGGCCCTTCTCCAACAGGAAGTGTCGGCACTTTTGGCCAATGGTGCCATCGAGGTCGTTCCTGCCCCAGAAGTAAGTCGTGGTTGCTATTCCCACTACTTTCTGGTATCCAAGAAGGACAAAGGCATGCGTCCTATCTTGGATCTCAGGAACGTCAACCGCTTCCTCCGGAAGGAGAAGTTCAAGATGTTGACGCTCGCTCAGGTCTTGTCTGCCCTCGACCCTGGAGACTGGATGGTAGCGTTGGACTTGCAGGACGCTTACTTTCACATCCCCGTCCTGCCGGCCCACCGGGGTTACCTGCGGTTCACGGTAGGCCACAAGCACTTTCAGTTTACCGTGCTTCCCTTTGGCCTTACCAGCGCCCCTCAGGTGTTCACGAAAGTGATGGCGGTGGTCGCAGCTCATCTGCGCAGATCAGGGGTTCCAGTCTTCCCCTATCTCGACGACTGGCTGTTGAAGGCGGGCTCGCCCCAGGCTGTCATCTCCCACCTCCAGACTACGGCCAACCTCCTGCATTCGCTGGGGTTCTCCATCAACGTGCCGAAGTCACACCTGACCCCCTCTCAGAAGCTCCTCTTCATCGGAGTGGTTCAAGACACGACGCAGTTTCGGGTTTATCCTCCCGAACAGCGAGTCCGGGATATTCGGGCTATGATTCCGATCTTTCAACCCCTATCCCGGGTTTCGGTCCGGATGACCCTGAGGCTGCTGGGCCTCATGGCCGCCTGCATCCTGCTGGTCGATCATGCCAGGTGGCATATGCGGGCTCTGCAGTGGGACCTTAAGTTCCAGTGGGCGCAGCATCAGGGGAATCTGTCCGATTGCGTCCAGATCTCGGAGGGCACTGCACGACAATTGCAGTGGTGGCTCACGAACCAGGATTGGGTCAACGGCAGATCCCTCTCCCTTCCCCAACCAGAACACACAGTGGTGACAGACGCATCCCTTCTGGGATGGGGCGGCCACATGGGAGAGGCGGAGATCAGAGGCCTCTGGTCTCCGGCGGAGTCCGAGCTCCACATCAACCTTGTGGAGCTTCGGGCGATCCGTCTTGCACTCAAAGCATTCCTTCCCTCTGTCCGGGGAGAGTAGTGCATGTGTTCACGGACAACACCACCGCCATGTGGCACTGCACCAAACAAGGCGGGGTGGGGTCGTTGACCCTATGTCAAGGGGCCCTCCGCCTCTGGACATGGCTGGAACATCAGGGCATATCCCTGGTGGTTCAACACCTGGCAGGTTCACTGAACGCCAGGGTGGACGAACTCAGCCGCAGGTGCATGATGGATCACGAATGGCGTCTTCACTCGGAGGTGGTGCAAGGTCTCTTTCAGCAGTGGGGAGAGCCTTGGTTAGATCTATTCGCCACCGAAGAGAACGCGCAATGTCAGCAATTCTGGGTGTTGGAATTTCCAAGGCGGCACTCGCTAGGCGACGCTTTTCGTCGTGAGTGGAGTTGCAGTCTTCTATACGCCTTTCCACCTATACCACTTCTGCCCAGAGTGCTGAAGAAGATCGAGCGCGACCGGGCCCAAGTCATTCTTGTGGCTCCGGTTTGGGCACGAAGAGTCTGGTATCCCGAGCTGCTCAACATGGCCATCGATCCTCCGATCCGACTGCCTCTTGGGGAGGATCTTCTGTCGCAGCAGCAGGGGATGGTCCTCCACCCGAACCTGTCCAGCCTCCACCTCCTTGCGTGGAGATTGAGCGGCGGCAGTTGACGTCGTTTGACCTGCCTCCCGAAGTCTGTGATGTAATCTTGGCAGTCAGGCGTCCCTCCACTAAGACGGTATACGCCTGCAGATGGAATACATTTGTGGCATGGTGCACAGCAAAGGCTGTGGATCCCCTTTCTGCCCCTCTATCTGAGGTTCTCTTGTTCCTCCTTTCTTTGGCCCAGCAGGGCTCTGCTCTGGGCACTCTTAAGGGCTACCTCTCGGCCATTTCAGCCTTCCTCAGGCTCCCTGATCAGCCTTCTCTTTTCAAGTCCCCTGTTGTAAATAGATTTCTTAAGGGCTTTACTCTTCTTTTTCCTCCTGTTCCCTTCGTAATGCCCCAGAGGGACTTGAACTTGGTTCTGACATATCTTATGTGCGCTCCCTTTGAGCCACTGCATAACTGTCCTCTCAGACTTCTCACTTTGAAAACTGCCTTTCTGGTGGCCATCACCTCTGCACGCAGGATGAGTGAGCTGCAAGCTCTGTCTTCCAAGCCTCCCTTTCTGGCTGTCCATACGGACAAGTTTGTGCTTAGAACTAGACCTTCCTTTCTTCCCAAGGTGGTTACTTCTTTCCACATTGGCCAAACCATCACTTTGCCCACCTTCTTTCCGCCTCCGCATCCTTCGAAAGAGGAAGAGAGGCTCCACCGACTGGATCCAAAACGTGCGCTTTCTTTCTACTTGGATCGCACCAAACAATTCCAGGTGGACGACCAGCTCTTTGTTGGTTACGTGGGCGCTAAGAAAGGTAGGGCCGTGCACAAATGGACCATCTCCAGGTGGGTCGTTCTGTGCATCAAAGCCTGCTATTCTTTGGTTTAGAAGGAGCCTCCAGTGGGGCTGCGCGCCCATTCCACCAGGGCGATGGCAGCTACTACTGCTTTGGGACGAGGAGTCCCCCTAAATGACATCTGTCAGGCAGCTACATGGGCATCGCTGCACACGTTTACAAAACACTACTGCCTGAACAGCCAAGTCCGGAGAGACGGCTTCTTTGGCCGTTCTGTTCTCCAGGACTTTCTGGCGTGAACTTAGTTTGCAGACTCACCTCCGGGGTTGGTATTGCTGGGGTATCTATTCTAAGGTAAGGAATCTATAACTAACTGTTTCTTTCAGATGAACAAGTTACTTACCTTCGGTAACGATATATCTGTAAGAAACATAGGTTAGTTATAGATTTCTTACCGCCCCACCATCCTCCGCGTTCTGCGAACTGACTTCTAGGGTTAAGGACATCCTTTCAGGGCCCTAGTTTTGTGCACCAGTGGTCAGTGTCTTGCATGGCTCTGCGCTTCTGGCGTGGAAAGTCGTGTATAGAACTGACGTCAGCGCTAGAGGGCGGCGTCTATGTAGCTACTCCGACATCATCCCGGCGACCACGACGCCGACGACGAACGCGGAGGTGTACTGCAGACGAAAAACTTTCCAGATCCAGTATGACGCCTGGGGGTAATTCTAAGGTAAGGAATCTATAACTAACCTATGTTTCTTACAGATATATCGTTACCGAAGGTAAGTAACTTGTTTTCTGGCCAGAATATCCAAGCTACACTAGTCTGAGGCTTTAGATTCCCAAGCCTAGAGGAAGGTGTGTATATGCATGCCATGTGGATCTACCTACTCAATGTAGCCCTGTAGGGATACCTCCAGACAGACAGGAAGGAGGTTGGGTGTGAGAAGAAGACAAGTGTTCATTTGAAAGATGATTTCAACCTCAGCCCTTGGTGCACTCTCTGTACTGACATCTGGCAATATGAGTAGCAATCACTCATTTAAGGCGGTTGATACTGTAGTTCTGTCCACTTGAGGGACAGGAGCGTGCGCCAAAAACGGACCACCAATTTCACCATCCTGAGCTATTTGTTTAACTAGTTCTAATATCGGTCAAAAGCATGTTTGCTCCAGAAAAGGATGGTTCACTGGATTGGGTTGGTCTTCTGTGCTCTAAACCAGAACTGCCTTTGGGCTGCCAATCCTAAAGCAGCTTTCTAGGGATGTCGCCCTGTGAACGTCAGAGAAAACATGTGATAGATATGATCTTTTTCTCAATGATTTTTAAGAAGTCCTACAATCGGATCCCTATTCCCAGGCAGGGTCTAGAAGCCCCTCATGAGGGGCTGGGCAGTATCTGAAACATTTGCTTGTGTACAAATAAATGAGTGGTTAGAAGAGGGTGACATCTGTGATACATAGACTCTTCTTTTGATATGAATGTAAGTTTGGTGTTCTGAACCTCCATGTTAAGGTGGAGAAGATGCATGACTTCCTCCAAGGCCAGTGTCTTGTCGTTCCCCCCCTCCCCCCCCGCTGCTCCTCCTGTTCTTCAGCAATTGCATTCTCTCCCATTTTGGAGGAGGACTGAACCATCTTTTTCACCCTGGGAAACAGCTGGGTTCTACCTCAGGAGTAAGAAATCCCCTCGCCTAGACTGCTGTGACTATGCCCTCAACCAGTTATTGGAGTTACACTGAAAACACTGATTGCGGGAGGGCACGGCCACAGGTGAGCCGCAAGAACCTGAGCAGTAGGGAGGTACCTGCACAAGAAGACTTGTTTAGATTGGGATCACAGTGGGAATCAGGAGAGTGATGAAAGGTGCTCACAGAGTTTCTCCTGCGTTGCTGACCTGTCCCTGTCTTCATCCTTGCAATCAGCAAAGCCGCAGAAAGTCGTGGTCTTTAAGGAGGCTATGCTGAATATTTTTTTATTCTTCTGGCTCCCTCTGGCATTCCTTCTGGCCCCAAGGATCCGCAGAGGCCTCCAGTCTGTTTACCAACAGCAGATCTGTCCTTGGCGCCATCCGAGCCCCTCGAACCTGCCTTGCTTTGTGCACCGACTTACAATCTGGCTCCAAAACCAGCGCCAATCCATCTTTCATCGACGCTGAAACCAACGTTGGTACTAGAGTGGGATACTGTGCCGACTCAGATGTCGGACCACAAACCGAATCCATCTTGACCCCAACCAAGGTCGCTCTCAGAATCCACTCCAGCAAATCTGGTTCTCTTTCAGGAGATCCTCATCAAAGTTATAAGCACTGAATAGTCCCGCCGACGTGCGGGGACCCCGGAGCACTTCTATATCTATATATATATAGATATATATATGGTGAGCCGCTTTACAATACGTCCACACAAGCAGTTAAGTCGACCACCAGAAACGGGTGCACTCACAGGAAAGTAGTTAGCAAAATGCTTTAATGTGTAGGCCCGCAAAGCACTGACAGACACGTTTCGGCACAACGCCTTTTTCAATGTACATTAAAGCATTTTGCTAACTACTTACCTGTGAGTGCACTTGTTTCTGGTGGTCGACTTAACTGCCTGTGTGGATATATATATATATATATATATCTATATATATATATATATATAGATATAGATATATATCCTATAGAAAGGGTAAAAAATGGACAGATTATATTTACTTTCCTTTAAAAACCATAGAAATCAATACAATTCATGTTAGCAAAAGAAAAAGCTGACTTTAGGAATCCTTCCTCAAACCTTTATTTAAAAGCAAAAAGGAAGGGGATTATGAGGCATTGTTAACAAATAGGCTGCATTCAAGAGTGAGCATACAACTGTCACTGTGCTTTTAAGAACCTCACAGTACCCCCTGTATCTCATCATGCCCACAGGAGACAGGTCAGTTCATTTTTACAGAAAACAAACTACAGAATCCTGAATATAGAACTTGTTGAGAACTGTATTGGCTTCAATCCGTTGAAGGTGGGTGGGTTGCTTATGACTTTGACGAGGATTCCTCTGAAAGAGAACTAGGATTACAGGCAAGCAATTTATCCTTCTCTTCCAGGAGATCCTCATCAATAGTCATAATAACTGATTAGAATAGCAAGCCTATCCCACAACAAGCTGACTTAGAAGCAAAAAATTGCCCCAATATTTAACCAAAAATATTCCTCAATAAAGCATGTCCTACTTGAGTGTCTGCCTTAGCATCTGAATCCAGGCAGTAATGCCTAGTAAAGGTGTGGGCAGATTTCCAGGCAGCGACTTTACCGATCTTAGAAATTGGTACATTTCTCAACAATGCTGCAGTAGCAGTTTTCCCCCTGGTAGAGTGTGCTCTAGGTCTAGCAGGTAATGACTTCTTAGCTAGCTGGTAAGAAAGTAGTATACATGAAACAATCCATCTTGAAATTGACTGTTTAGATGAAGCTAAACCTGTTCGCTCAGGACCATAGTTGACAAACAGGTGATCCGATTTCCTAATACCCTTGGTCTTGTCTAAGTAGAATTTCAACACTCTCTTAACATCCAGTCAGTGCTTAATTTGTGCCGGTGCTTTCCGGTGCTTAGCACCGGCACTTAATTATCAGGGCCGGGTCTACGCGTCTGCTGGCTGCACGGAGTATTTGTCACACATGGATTATATATAGTAAGTTAATAACTCACATATATATATATATTATAAAGCTTAACTCACTCTAGTACTGACTGGCGCAGTGCTGTTTTTAATTGCTCCCGAGTCGGACTCGAGAGTTAGAGTCGAGTCCCGACTCTACTCCCGAGTCCCGGTGAAGAAGAGTGTTGCGGCGGCTGTGAGAGCCAGAGACCTGAGCCATTATTCGGCCAAGTGACAGAAAGAAGATTAAAAAATCAAATATGATGGCATTGACGGCTGCCGGGCCACGGCCTTTAGTTCAGTGTACTGTTGTGCCGGTGGGCAGGACATTGAGATTCGAGCATTGGGCTGGATTTGGTTGTTCGGGGGTAGGGGCTGTGCGGCAGCGTGCGCAGATTTTATTCAGATTGCCACGCCCCGGGCCGGCACGACACCCGCACCGAGTCATCATCATTCAACGCACGGCCGCAGCACGACGACGTTGAGGGCAGGCAGCCAGTGTAGCACCAGGCCCAGGCCAGCTTAAATCAGTTACTAAAGGCTCTAAGGCAGTGTGCCCCAGCCCACCACCATAACTGTAAGTAGTTAAGTACTACTAAATTTAGCAGTATTATAAAGTAAATTAAATAACGACGCGTCGTCGTTACTGTCCGCCCCCATCCTGTGGCGTACCTTGGGCCGCCAAACGCGCCTCTTGGTGTGGCACTGACCCAGCGTCTGTGGACGGGGCTCGGGGGCTGTCGAGCTTCTTACACTTAATTTACGATTGTCTTGCGCCGGTGCACAATTTCACTACAATCTCTATCAGGGCCACCACTGTTAGTGCGCTGCCGCCCGGTGAGCTGACGGTATAGTCACTCTAGTGAAAGAGGGTGCAAATGGTGCCTCTCCAGACAGCAGATCTACAGTCTGGGCCTCCGCCCATGTTACACATATGCCTCTGTTTCACATGTGTGATTGTTACACGCGCTAAGGTGGGGGGTTAAAAACATACCGTTTTTCTACAATGAACCCAGAGCAGTGATGCACACATCGCAGAGTCATGCAGGGGGCTTTTCTCTGTTCCAAAAATGTATTGCATTGGAGAGCAAGAATAAGAGGGAGAGAGCGTGAGGGACAGAGGAGAAGGAATAACATTGAGAACAAAAGACTGAGGCAGATGGAGAGGGAGGGAGATGCGGGGAAATTGTTGAGCAAGAGAGAGAGTGATCATGCTCTTGTACATGTCTGGTTGCCATACAAACCAATGAATAATCCCTCTCGGGCTCAGCCCAGATAAGAACCCCAGGGTTTAGAGTGCAGGATCACCTGTGTGTGCTGTGTATGTTTCTGGGAAGTTAACTGAGTGAGTTCATGCAGCTGCTGCGGAGCTCCTTTCAAGGTCGAGAAACAAATAGCATGAGATTTTAAAAACATGGTAACACTTATAACCTATGAGTTGATAGTATATGGGTCAGCGGTTCTACATTTCCAAAGAATTGTGGCTAATCCATCCACAGAAGTAATTTTAGCTTAGTCACACAACTTGTGCTTGACCATCAATAATCTTATATCAGTTAGCTAAAGTGAATGAGTTCCTCAGTGTGACTGCCTTCTCAGCAGTCAGGTAGGCCTTTTGTTTCTTCAAAGTGAAAAACCACTGAATAAACAAACCACCATTTATTTCCCTTGCTTGCCCTCGTTAGTAGCTCTCGATCCCTGCCTATGTACAAAGAACACGCTTTAATAACAGTTAGCGGTTTGCTCCAAACAACAGCTGCCACACACCCACTAATGCAGCCAAAACATGCCATGAACACGTACTATCAAAAGCAGCTTTTAAAACCTCACCTGCTAACTGATTTAAGCATGTAATACCTACATATTATCGGAGTCTATTTGACAGATTTTAACATCTTGGTGCACACTGCTGCTGCGGCTACCCTAAACATCTGGAAATTAGCACCACCGAGGCAGAGACTGCACAGCACCTGGTGCACGATCATTTAAAGCCTTCCTGAAGGGGTTAGCACTTGTGTGTCTATCAAGAACGTATTTACGTTGTCAGTGGCTGGGCTGTTCTAAATAACAATGGCCTACTAGGGTACAGCTACTTCTGAATATGTTGAAAACAAAAAAATCAACACGGACTCCAGCAATTTGTAAATGCCACCAGACCTCATTTTGCTTTATTTCCACAACTAAATATCCAGGTTTCATCTTGCAATCCTCGCTGCATTCATTTAAGTCTACAACGTGGCATGGAATTTTCACTTCAGACATCATCAGCAGGTCGTCTAGGTCGAATATCATTTTAATGAGTGACACTGCTTTGTTTTCACAAGTGAAATTAAAAAAAATGATCATTCAACTATGTAAGGGGTAGATCAAAAAAGTGAAAGTGTTTATAAGAAACAGGAGGTGTGAAAGACAGGGATATGGGCAAAGGAAGGCTCAGTGTAAGGGAAATTAAGTGTGAGAGAACGGCAAGTAAGTTGGGTTTGAAAGAGACAAGGTAACATATTCATATGGGATTGTGAAGGAAGCATTTTATTGAGAGATGAGGGGATGAGACTGTGTGTGAGTGCCAATGAGACAGTAAGAGGACTGTGTGGAAAGAAAAGAGTATGTTTGCGAAAAGGATGCGAGAAGAAGTTGAGACTAGGCGATATGTGAAAGGAGGATGTGATGAAGGAATATGAGACAGTGCTTAATTTGTAAAAAATAATAATAATTAGTTCGAGAACCCCTCTCCGGAGGTCATTGTTGCAGCTTGCACCACCAATTGCCCCTGCTATGCTGCCAACACAACTGCTAACCATCGTACTACCGCAAGCGTGACAATTTAGACTGTTGCAGGCCACACAAAGCCATATATATACCTGGCGTGGGTGGCTGGTATTATTCATTTTTAATGTATATTGAATTGCTATCTCTGTTGTGCTCATCTTAAAATTAGACAAACTACACCGCCATATATTGGGCTGTCATAAGGGCCGGTGTTGATAATTATGTACTGGTGCTGAGCACCGGAAACCACCGGCTCAAATTCAACACTGGAGATACAGTAGTGAGATGATAGGGAGAGTAATGTGTGTGTGAGCTTGAGGGAAGAGAGGTGGCTTGAGTGAGCAGGGTTTCAGAGGATGGACAGAATTAGGTGTGTGAATGAAAAGTGGGAGGAGTGATAGTCAAGGTATCTGAGGCAGAGAAAGGGAAGCGAAAGAATGACAAGAGAAAGTGTGAGGATCTAGTGTTTAAAAAGATTAAGGAGGTTGATTAATAAAAAGCTCAAGAGAGTAGCTGTGAGAAGAGAAGATAGTGTGAGCTATAGTAGAGAGCAGGACATTTTTTGGAGAAGAGAATACTGGGTGTATGCCTAAGGTGCCCCCAGTAGGAGTATTACATTATCAGCACAAGCAGCAAATGTGGCACAAATGCTACGGTGGGTAAAACAGAAAAATGTACCTTCGTGTAAGATGGCAAAAATCCCTGTGCAAGGCCTTAGGTGGTGCACTTACTTCTGCAGTTTAGGTGATTCCATCTGGATTACTTTGATAGCAGTGTGCAGATGTTATACTACAGTCTGATCCCTATAATACATTTGTTCAATGTATGGAAGGGGAAATTTCTCAAAACTCGTGTTGCTATTAATACCAACATAATACCGGAGGAATGGACACAGTGCCTTTTGCTACTTTGTTTGGGGTCTGAGGGACAAGAGAGTTTCAGAATTCTTCCCAAAGTGGAACCCCCCAAAGGGGAAGATGAGTATGATGAGTATGGGGAAGCTGTACTTAGTTTAGTGAACTATTAAAAAACTTCCATAAATATAACAATAGAGAGCACTTCTGTACTAGGAGACACAAGAACCTGAAACTTTTAATGAATTCCAGACAGCTTTGAAGAGTTTATTTACTACATGCAACTTTGGTACAACCACCAATAGGACGCCTAAGAACCAATTGAAGGTGAACACTAATACCAAAAGCGTACAGGACTAGTTATGCATCATAGATGACCCTACCTTGAGGGAAGAAGTAAAGACAGCAAAAGCTATTGAACAGTCAGTGGCAGTAACTATGTATAATGTGAACCAACTCAACCAAGACACCAGGCCTTTGGTCTAAAACACCATTTTACTACAAAATACCTACTCACATTGGTCAGAGACAGATACTCTCTTTCATCCTCACAATGAGCAACCCTCCTAAATAAACTGGTACACCTCCTGTCCCCTGTGAGACATCCACCTCACTCACTTGACTGATACATTAGCATGCCACTGCCCACTAGCCTTTAATGCCTACCGTAATAATGGTTGAAGACCTCTTCACTCGGCTGCATTCTTGTTTTACTGGTCTCAGACTCCTTTCTGTTAGCCTGAGAGACCCTCAAATGACTGGGCTGAAACTTTCCCCTGCCTGGACTGAGAGACTCTCCACCTCAGTAGATTGATACCCTACCTCACTTGACTGAAACTACCTTCTAATTGGACTGTAGCCCACACTGAATCGCTGGCATAATTAAAATTGAATACCCCTCCTCACTGAGCTAAGACCACCAAATAACTTGAGTAAGACCTCCGCCACGACTGTCAAAAATCCAATTTAACTTGATTGAGACCCCGATTTCATAGGACTAATATCTCTGTACATGGTTTCTACCACCCCTTTGGAATGAGACTTCCTCGTTTTGAGAATTCCGCCTCATTGGTCTTAGTCCTCCATCTCACTGGATTCACTCACTGGACTCACTTTGTTTCACTCTCTGAGACTCCCATCCTATCAACTACCATAATAAGAGTAATCTGCTTATAGTACTTTCCCCTCACCTGGAATGACAAAAATGAAGCTAAAACCAATTAACTGGACTGATGGAGTAGAATATAGTCTGGACTCATAATGACTTTTAGCAGTGAAAGTTGAGGATGTGGGTGGAGCTAATACAGTGGGTGGAGCCAGTGGAGGAAGTGGGTGGAGCCGGAGAAAAGTAGGTGTGGCCTCCGACAAACATTTGAGCACCTGCACTTCATATTTTACAAATTAAGCACTGCATCCAGTGAATGTTGCGACCTTTCTGCTGGATATGAGAGGTTAGGAAAGAAAATAGGTAGAGATTGTCTGATTTATGTGAAACTCTGAGACTACCTTTGGGAGAAAACTAGGATGAGTCCTCATAACCACTCTATTGGAGTGAAAGACAGTATATGGTAACTGTGAACACAGAGCTTGAATTTCACATACCCTACTCGCAGAAGTGATCAGTGGCGGCCAGCACGGATCTGGGGTGGCGGGTCAGGCGGGGTGGGTGGGGTTAAGGGGTTCTAAAAAAAGAAAAATACACTTACCTCCTGCCGCGTCTCTCCCACGCCGCCTCTCCTCCGCGTCGGGCCAAAGTCACAGAACAGGAAGCACAACCAGGCTCCCCATAGCCAGTCAGAACGCTGGAATGCAGCGTTGTGATTGGTCTGAGCACCGCGGTTCGGCGCTCAGACGGGGCCTGGGGAATGGGCATGTTCTCGACCCAGTCTCTAATGCACGGGCCGGCCATAGCGTCATGCAAACTTCAGTGTGCCCACCACTCCTCCCCCTGCCCTGCTCTGTGAGCAGAACAGCCCGCTCGCCAAGCTGCCGCAGCAGGACAAAATACAATGATAATGACATCAATTTATTATCGTTTTACATTTCCTTTCTTTCACTGCTTCAAAGCAGTGGGGCGACACTTCTCCGTCTTAGCGGAGGAGCCGTCATAGGAAGTGATAGCCACCACAAAAGCCCATCCTCCAGTCCCACAGATGTTACCTTCAGTTCAAGGTAGGCCAAGAGCATTTTCAATTTGACGTGCTCCTCCTTGGCCTCACCAGTGACCCTACGGTGTTCACAAAAGTGATGGCGATGGTCACTGCCCATCTTCGCAGTTTGGGGATACGAGTTTTCCTCTGCCTCGATGACTGGCTGTTGAAGGCGGGCTTACCACAGTCATTCGGGGACCACCTCGTGACATTTTTGAACTTCTGGATCAACCTGTTGAAGTCACACCCGCTTTCTTCGCAGAGGCTTGCTTTCATGGGAGCTGTCTTGGATACGGTGGACTTCAGGGCCTTCACTTTGTCACAGCGAGTCAAGGACGTTCAGGCTATGATCCCCATGTTTCAGCCTCAGTCCCGAGTGTCGGTGAGAGCGGGTCTGAGGTTTCTTGGCCTATTTCCTCTTGCATCCTGCTTGTCAACTACTCCAGGTAACATATGGTGGCTGTACAGTGGAATTTGAAGCCTCAGAGGGCACAACACTGAGGAAACCTGTTGGATTCCATTCAGGTTCACCAAAGTCTTCAAGAGATCTGCACAGTGGTACCTGCTCATCCACAGTTGGAACAGGGGCAGACCCCTCTCCGTGCCCCACACAGAGCTGACTGTGGTGGCAGATCTGTCACTGCTGGATTGAGGAGTTAATTTGTTAGAGGTGGAGATCAGTGTACTCTGGTCTCTGTTGGAAACCTGGCTCCATTTCTGTCTTGGAATTGCAGGCAATTTGTCTGATGCTGATTGTCTTCCTGCCGTCCATCAAAGGAAGGGTGTTCAGGTTCTTACAGACGACACCATCGCCATATGGAATTGCAAAAAGCAGGGCAGAGTGGGGTCCAGGGTACTTTGCAATGAGGCTTTTCCCTCATAAGTTGGCTGGGGTGTCAGGGCATCCCCCTGCTCGTAAACCACCTATCAGGATCTTTAAACGTCGGGGCGGATGAGCTCAACCAACAGAGCCTGATGGATAACGAATGGCGGTTGCATATTAGGATAGTACAGGGTGGATCTTTTTACTCCTGTTGAGAATGTGCAGTGTCAAAACTTTTATACTTTGAAGTTGCAAAGAAAGCTGTATCTGGGAACTACATTCCAGCCACAGTGGAGCAAAGGCCGTCTGTATGCCTTTCCACCTCTCCTGCCCCGAGTTCTTAAGATGAGGAACAACCAAGCCCAAGTCATCCTAGTGGCTGTAGGTTGGGTTAGGAGAGTGCGGCAGCCAGAACGTCTGGGCTTGAGCATCTGTCCTCTGATCAGGCTACCACTGTGGGAGGATCCTCTGTCACAGTACTAGGGAGGGTTGTGCATCTGAGCTTGCCAAGTCGACACCTCTATGCATGAATATTGAGTGGCGGCAGTTAACTGCGTTCGATCTACCACCTGAGGTGGATATTCTCCTTGTTGCCAGGAGTCCCTCTACAAAGTCCATTTACAGTGGCCACTGGAAAAAAATGTGAGACTTAGCTTGGAATCCACAACACTGACCCCTTGCAAGCCAAACTGTTGGATGTTTTGCCTTTGGCCCAGCAAGGTCTTGCAGTGGACTCTATTAAAGGTTATTTTCTAGCTCTTTCTGCTTTTTTGCGTTTTCCAGACCAACCGTCCTTGTTTAAATCGTCTGTTGTGATGCGATTTATTAAAGGTTTAGCGCACATATTCCCTCCCAAACCATTTGTGATGCCACACCTTTATTTGGTGCTACTATTCCTTATGTATAGCCCCTTCGCGTCAATGTGCACCTACTCATTGTTTCGTCTGACTAATTAAACTGTCTTCCTCGTTGTGATCACTTTACCTTGTCGCATGAGTAATCTCCATGCTCTTTCGGTACAGTCGACCTACACTACCTTTTTCCCAGCCTCACTAGTGCTGAGGAGGACCCAATTGGCTTTTTGCCAAAAGTCATGACTCCCTTTCATGTTGGACAGTCCATCACTATCCCAACGTTCTTTGCCCTGTCTCACCCCTAGAAAGAGGAGAGACTCTATTGGCTGAACCCCAGAAGAGCTTTAAGCTTTTACATCATTCGTAACAAAGACCCTCGAATAGGCAGTAAACTTTTAGTGGGGTTCTGTGGGACAAAGAGAAGTAAAGCGGTGCAGAAAATAACTCTGTCAAGGTTTGTATTAAGATCTGAAATTCAGTAGTCAGGAATTAGCCTCTGAAAGGATTCAGGGCCAAAGCTGCCACGATTGCCTTGGCTCATGGAGTGCCTGCCCTGGACATGTGGCAGACCACAACTTGGGCGTCAGTGCACATATTCACAGAGCAACATTGCCTTAACAGTCAGGTGCGACAGGAAAGGCATTTCACCCTTTCGGTCCTGCAAGACTTTTTGGTCTGAGCCCACTCCACAGACCTTCTACCTTAGGAGGTACTGATTTGGTATCTCTTCTAAAGGTGAAACATCTCTGGTTAGAAGTATCCATAAGAAGAACAAGTTACTTACCTTAAGTAATGCTCTTTCTGGTGGACACCCTATCTAACCGGAGATTCCACACTGCCCTCCCACCTCCTCGTTCTGGGGAGTGGTCTCTTTTTTTCCATCTAAAAAGGTCCCAAATTAGAGATCTGTCCACTGATGCTACAAACTGTTTTGTACTCCGCGTCTGAGGGTGCAGAAAATGTCAAGCTAGAATTTGACATCAGCGCGCAGGGGTGGCACTTAAGTGCAGCTCAGCTCTGTTACTTCCAGGGCAGAACAAAGCCAAAACTGAGCCACACTGCATCACCTAGCAGTGTGCGGGTGCAGTTCTGAAGTTGAGGAATCTGTGGTTACATAGAGTGTCCACCAGACAGAGGGGTTCCAAAGGTAAGTAACTTGTTCATTCAGCGTTGGTATTCGGCAGTGAACACCTAAGAAACTGAATTGAGTGTTACACTTACCAAAGTTAAGTCCTGTTTTCTCCATTTGGCTAAATCAGGCTTGTAGTTCACTTCTGTCAAGAGATATTCACATTTCTATAAATTCAAACAAGTTAATTTTTATGGAGAAGGTGAATATATTTGTGGGAAAGGATTCATACAGCATAAGAAAAAACCAAGTTCTTATCAGGTACTTGGTTTTCAAGTGCCAAGATCACTGTAAGGTAAGAAGGATTCAGTATTGGGCACAGTCAAGTATACAGTTGCTTGCTGCAGCGGTGCTTCCTCCATTGACGGCCATAAAGGGAGGATTCCCTCAACATATGTCTGTGAGAGTAGTCCTCATGCCTCAGAAAGTAAAATAGGAGTCGACTGTATCAAACCAGCAGATTCACGCATGTTCCACTAGCGGAGAAAGGGGTGATCCTCAAAGTGTGCCTTCATTATCCCTGCACAAAGTCAGTTGGCCTCCTGAGTAGTCTGCATTTGAATATGTAGAGGTACTGTAATCTACGACTATCTTGTGATGCATTGTTCTGATGACTTAACATGCAAGTATTTCTGCTAAAATGTTTTTGGCACATTAATGATGATGGACAGTTTTTTCAGGCAGAATGAACGCCATGGCAACTTTGGTGATTTTAGGAATTTCTGAGAGGCTTGAGCTTTTCAGAAATGTCAGGGTCACTAAAACCAAAGACTAAGAAGTTTTGCTGTATTCTGAACGAGGTCAGCCTAATCAGATATCTCAGCGTGACCTAGTGCCAAGTTGGTCCTTGTTTCTTGTACTCTAGTTGTGTTTATTTTGTAGACACTCCTGTAAAAATAAATTGTCTGTCACTGACAGGTTAAAAGTCTTGCAGTTAAATTTCGTCAGCCATACTTGCAAACATGCTGAGCTGCTTTGAGTCGTGATTTAATGTGTTCCTTCTCTTTCTTTCTGCCAATCCAGACTCCACCACTGTGTTTTTCCAGAAGCTGCTGGCAGTGGTGCCACAAGAATCCTAATTGTGGTGAAATGGTTTTAAAGACAAATCCTTCAAAAGACCCTGCGAAAGAAACATCCTACAAATCTACTTGACGGAAGCATGAAGCCTGGTCAAGGCTGTGTCTTTCGCTACTCTGTGAGCCGCACCTTGCTGCTGGCGAAGGCGGTTGAACACTCCCAATGTATAGCGTGACCCCTGGTAGAAATTCCTTGTAGACATGAAGGAGGTGGAACCACCTTCAACATCAGGACTTGAGATATGATGCCCACCTTTGTGTTTCAATTTCTTCATCCCATAGTTGTTTCATAGTTTAACATTGGAATCTAGTTACCTCACTGGAAAATTAGGTGATAAAACAAAGAAAGAAAAACAGGACCAACAGCCAATTGAAATTGAAGATGTCGCAAATTCTTCAACCTCCTAAAGCACTTGCGCCAGCTGAGGGGAGAGAGAGTACAACTCAGCTGGCATCAGAAACGAACAAGAATGTACTCTTCCTACAATGCTTCATCGGCACATGAGAAAAAAAGATTAGCCAACACGGAGGACAAGAAAGAATGATTTAGGTCGTCTATTGGAAAATTTTAGTTAAGGCAAACTGTTCAGGGATAAGTTAGAAGACCGATCAGAACCACTGAAACACAAAGGACACTATCTTGATAGGGTCTTTGCACTGATTTCAGGTGACCTGGCCTGCCAGACTGCTGCTCTGTAGTGATTTTTTTCTTTATATTGTATGTTTTAGGTGCTTCCTGGAGACTGAAATCCCGTGAGATTCTACTTTCCCCCCTTCCCTTTCCCCCTCGACCCTAAGTTTGGAAGCTTCTTTAGTTAGTATTATTTTGCACAAAAAAGAGCATGCCTCAACAACTCCCAGATGGCTTTTGCAGAGGAAAAATGTGTCGCAAAGGAGTTTCTTTTCGAACGTGGCTTAGATTTAAAGATAACACCCAGAGCCCTGGGAGACAGTCTCTTGCATTCTAGTAGATCTTGAGGCCCATGACTTGGCAATCTTACAATGTACGCCATGTATGCAAGCGGCATTCGGATCCTAAAACATTGTCACGCACAACTGATGACTACAGAATGTCTGGTCCGCCTGCTCCTTCTTCTAGGGATTTACCAACCTTTATGCACTCCTAATTAAGTTAAAAAGGGCCACTATTTTTGCTTAATTTTAAATTGTATCGTGTGTCGTCTGTAACCTGCTTGATGTATGCCACGGCTAGCACTGAAGATGCACACACTCCAGAACATGAAAGATTTCCAAAAGAAATATAAAAGGCCAATTTTTGTTTTTTTATAAACCTGATCATGTTCTCCAGTAATCCTATCTCGTGTGTCTGCATCAGACATGGGTGTTTTTCGGTGTACTGCAGGTATTAATCATTATGGATAGTCTCGGAGAGACGACAAAAGAAAACCCGGGGCTGGTTGTCTAACAAGCACAGTGAAAAAAAAAAAAGAACAGTTCGTTTTGTTTAAACAAGTTGAGGTCTCTGAACACAATTGTGTAATTGTGGTCCTGACATTAATTTTAACTTGTCTTGGATGACGCAATATTTCCTAAAATATTTTTGAGATTGGGAAATAGTGTGGTTGAGAGGATCAAGCATAGACGTGGCAGCCCGAACAAATCCGAGGTTATCCTATCCCAGCGCTGACACTGACTGCTTTTGTGGCTGTCTGCATATCACATTGCATCCCTTGCTCACCTTCGCATGCCAGTGCAAGTGGATAGTGAAGCAGGTCGCAAGTGCTGCACAACAGCAGAGAGCTTGTTTGTTCTAGAACTAATGTCTCGCTTTCCAAGAATCCAGTGCACGTCGAGAAGCCGGTTGGAAGAAACTATATCCAAATAGTGATAGGGATATGGCAAACAAGCCTATGTGGACCACAAGATATCTCCTTGCAGTGTGAATTCTAAACTGCGGGCGTAATCTATGCACAGAAGAGGCTCCATTGTGCTATTCCACTGAATGAAGTGGCAAATGAAGCAGGCAATGGACTGTACCGCGCTGTACTCGTACACTGGTACCATTGTTCATGGCCAGTTAGGCTGATATTTATATTTCACTCTCGCTATGTTTGTGTACCCTTTTATGTTGGATGGTGCTTTGTTTCACAGTGCTGGCAAAGTACTTTATAAAGGAAAGCAGCATTGTCTAGCATTGTGAGGGGCATTAAAATAAAATGATTAGATTTGATTCAGAACCCGAAACCTTCACCATTGTACAACTTTGCTCTGTGTTTGTCCTTGGTATTATTGACTCCATCCAGACTTTGATCAAGAGCAACTTCTCCTGTGTAACCAATTCTACCCCATCACTATGCAGCATATTAATAATTTAACAAATGGTATATGGTTAGTTTCTGCATTGCTTGAAAACAGTCCGAGGTGGTCTTTTCTTATAGAAGAAAAAGCCAGTTGGAATTCTAAACGAAATTACAAAAGGACATATGGAATGAAGGTTATCAATCCTCCTTTTGAAGTTATAAATGTGTCCAACAATCTACATCATGTTAGATTTTTTGGGCAGAGCGAGGAGGCTTTTAATGGAAGTTATGATTACCTGGTTAAGCAGTGGGTATACCTATACTTCCTGTTTAATGAATAATCTGGCCAAGAATTTGCTTCATGAGGAAAATCTTCGAAACCAGTGCACATATTGGCCTGGCTGTTGAGCTTCCTTAATGTGTTAATATAGTTTGTTTATGTAGCAGTATGTTTTTTTAGTTTTTTACTGCATTGTTGTGTTTGCTAATATACATGTTGTAAGCCCTTTTACGATATTTGTATACCAGAAAATATGTGGACTACTTAGTAAATATTTTTGGTCCCAGTGTTTTCACTGATCGATAGTGGGGACATAACTTCCCACTTTGGGAGTATATAAATGTGGGACCCAGTTCCAAAAGTTAAAATTTCCAGTTATCTGATAGCAGGGTCTACCCTGGAATGAATGGAACCATTTACTCAGACTGCACTGGTCAGTATTTCTAGTGACACCTTTTTACAAAACCAACAAAATAAATCAAAACTGTCTCGGGTTAAAAAATTAAGGATGATCGAAATAAGTGCAGTAAATGCACAGTGCTGCTATTGCCAATGTGATTCAGCGCATACATTTAACTAAGGATTTCTTCCTTGGCGGGTTTCCTTTCTAGTCCTCCACCTTTTTCTTCCAGTCTTTCTCCCGTATGTCCATTTACTTTCTCAGTTTATCTAAGATGATCTGGGAAAGAGAGGCCATTGTGTTGTGACAGTATTAAACTAAGGTGTAATACTAAGGATACTTGGGTAACATTAAATAACACTCATTTGTTTAATTTCCTTATGTTTGCTTTGTTTACGCAGCGTGTCGGTTACGTTTAGCACTCTCGTTATCTGTTTTAAGAACATCCCCTCACTGTGGGGAAATGAGTAGAGATGATACAACTGCAATAGCAAAAGAAGTCAGTACCTTAAGTGCTTGAAAATACATTCCTAGCACTGATGTGTTTGGCTTCTGTCAGAATAAAAATAGGAGTGATGTACATCCCCAACAGTGATGCATTGTCAAAAGGGTCCTAGATGTTCTTAAAGATGCTGCTGCTTGGGTAGAAGTAAGATCAATGGAGCAGTTCCATCTAAGTAACTTGACAGCAGTATAGGAGGTGTCCATTGAAACCGTAAAATTCAAATAAAACTTGAATAACCACCCCCTCTGAGCCCATCCTTGCTGCTGCCACGAGGAAGACCCAGAATCAAAAGGCAACCGTTCAACTTACTTAGCTAAATGTGACCACCTAATGAAGTTTACCTTTGTACCTCGCCTTTATGAAAAGCATCACAATTTTACAAATTGTAAATGTATTTAAGTTAAAAGGAAAACAAGAGATGTATCAACTTCTTGTTTCATTCTGTGTAATTGCTGTTTTCATATTTCTGTGTGTGTTGTTTGTTTAAGTAGGCCCTCTATTTATTAAGTATATTTTGGTTTTAGTCTTAAAATTAAGTATATTTTAGTTCGAATTTTTCCAGATGCTGTAATTGGTTTGTTATGAGGCTCGTTAATTAGGAGAACAACAAATCAAGGTGCATTCTATTGTCACTTCCTTCATTGTGAAAACGGATCTCTTGCCATGTTATCTTGTTTTCATAAATTGCTCCTATAGAAGACTTGTGTTTCAGACATCACAACAAGCAGTCTAACTTATGGTGTTGATTATTGACTACTATCATCTATTTTCTGACAACTTTTAAAATCCTCTGGTTCCTTGTGGTGAAGCCTAATGCGAGAATAGTTGTGATACATTCAGCTAGTTTCTTTCCAGGTGCTCTGCTTGACTTGCTCTAGCACCATTCAAGGATGGCTGGCCGAAGTCAGGAGTAGACCTCTAACCTTTCTTGAGAACGAGGCATCTATCAGCCAATCCACAATGCCTTGTTAGCAGGATAATGGTCGGCCCTGTACAACATTTTCTATTATATTTTTGGACACTGTAGGAATACATCCCAGCACTGCAGTGCTGGATTTCTTCTCACACAGTGGGACTGAGGCAGAAAGAAAGCGCAAAAAAACCACTCCCACCAGGACCGGGCTACAAACGTACCAATGTTTACATCAAGATTATCTGTTCAGTCTTGCCTGCCACAATGTTCTTATTTTTGTATTCAAATAAAAAAACTAACACAGTGTTTTATCACTGAATGTCTTTTTTATTTCATATTTGTTTTGCTTTAATGTTTTTACTTTAATTTATTGTATTTCAGTGACATTAGATTGCCATCAAAAATGTATGTTAAGCTTGAGTATTACTTGACTTTAAAAACGGTAAAAAAATGCCATTATTGTTAAAGTAGTCTTTGCGACCATACATTTACAATTAAAAAACAGAGCGATAGAAAAAGAGTGACAATAATCCTTCCTTTACAGTGTCAGCCTTGTCATCATGTCTGCATAGCTCAGCAGGGTCAGCAACATTAAATAAAGAGTACCATGTCTTCCATGGGAATCCCCTCATCTCCATTTGAGTGACAGCCCAAAGGCTGATGAAATAAATAACATTGGAACTCAGGGTTGAAACAATTGGCACTAAGGCTCTCACTACAATAGCCTGATAACTTCCAGTATGTGTGGTAACTCCTGTTATGGCACATATCAGAATTATGAGTTCTCTCGTAGGGCATTTCCATGTACAGTCATAAGCACTGAATAGTTCCTCCAGCCTGCGGGGACCCTGGAGCAGTTCTTCAATATATATCTTTTTAAGTGGAGATTTTTGCCTTTCTTCAGGAAGGCCTGTAAAAACACTTAAGAAAAAGACAAATAATGCAGCTGATATACCTGGGCTACAGTGGTCAGATTCTTCATCATGAATTAAACAAGCATTTACAATGCAATAGGTCTCGCAATGACCTTATTTTGAGCTATTGACATTGTAAATGGCAATGCCTTTAAAAAAATTAAAAGGCATTGTTATTTACAATACCAAAAGCAACACCTATTGCATTGCATAGCGCGGTGTCCGTGAAGACGGCTGGAAGAAAGAAAATGTTGGATGGGAGTTAAGACTGCTGGTTTTGAAGGCTAGAACACCAAACATAACAAGAAATGCCCACCATAGAAACCTGTGGTAGGGCAAAATCTGGCCCGTCCTGGCAGATGTAGTGACATCGCTTTCCGAGGTGGTGCTGTCACCATAATACAACGACCGACAGTCATAACACGAGCGGCAATCCTGGTTTAGCACATCCGTCGCAAACCTGCCACGTTCACGTCAAATCCCGGCCTTAGCCCAGGCCCAGCGCCTCACAGATCTGAAATGACTGTACCTTAAAAATAACGTCACAGCGCTATACAAACTCTCAAGTTGCGCTTGTGACGTGTCGGTTCAGTGCTGTGATCACACTTTCCAAAGCACATTCATAGATGTGATTCAGTTTTTAAATATTATACCTTTTTGAGGGTTGTCTTTGCTGCACTCAATCCAATCGAAAATGTATTTTTTTCAATTCATGTCCCTTTTAATTGGACGACTGAGCGAGTTGACTTGTGTGTCGCACATTATGCATTAATTCCAAAGGCCATGTACACTGTCCAGGTTTCTTTAATGATGCTCGTCTTAAATGATGTCACCCCCCGCCCCCCAGAATCAAGATGGATCATTTTTTGGTGTGTTTACTACAGACATCTTTCAGTGCACCTGACGGTCTGAATGCACCGCCTACAGGGAGAGTGCACGCGCCTTACAATGCTGGGGTGAAGGTTCACCTGTTTGTGTACAGCAGCTTCCTCAGTATGTTGGTCTCATGTCCTCGTGACCTGGAGTTCACTTCCGCTGACACCATCTAAGCACGATACTCCATCTGAGCAAGACTCTGTCATCACGTTGTTTCCAGTGTGGCCTTGGAATGACTCGGGGAGCACTGCGCACCCCCTGTTTCTGTCCAGTGCATTCCCGGCCCCCTCTTCACACACCCTCATTGTATGTACGCCTAAACCTTATGTTTTCCTGCAACGGATCGTTCACATTTAAAAAAAAAAAAAGATCTATATATTTCTAAATGAATACGATTTTTAGTGAAAATTGATGTTGACGACGGGTTCCGTGGAGAAGTTCGTGTTTCAAATAACCTCAAAAGTGACCTTAACACCGTGATTTCAACATTAAAACTCCTAACCAATGTTCACAAACTTCTGTGTCATTTATCTGAAAGAGACACGTTAGTGACAGATTCCTTACCTTAGAATATCCCCAGGCGTCAGGCTGGATCCGGAAAGTTTTTTGCGTAGCAGTACCCTTGTGCGTCGGTAGGCGGCGTCGTGCGGCTCCGCGTCCGTCGTCGGCGTCGTGATCGCCGGGATGACGTCACGGGCAGTACTTAGACGCCGCCCCTGCGCGCTGACGTCAGTTCTTCTTTTTCCGCGCCAGTAAGCGCAGATCCGGGAAGAGCAGTGCCCTAGTCACTTTTTGACTCTTTTTTGTGAATTTTTTCACTGTTTCTTCAACGAGTCTTCACGACTCCTAAGGTGTCGTAGGGATGCCCGGCTTTAAGCCCTGCGAGGAATGTGGTCGCATGATGTCGATCACGGACCCGCATCTCGAGTGTCTCTTTTGTCTCGGCCGAGACCACGACACGAAGTCGTGCCCTGACTGCCGGAAACTTAATCTGAAGGCTTTGCGAGAGCGGTCTCGAAAGCTCCTCGAGGTCCGGCAGTCGGCTCCGCGGCGCACCAAGCCCCGGTCCCGGGAGAGGTCGAGGGGCCGGACGCGGAGTCCCCGCCGTTCGTCGGAATCCAAGTCTTCGCGCTCCTCCGGTAAGTCGAAGCACAAGAAGTCTAAGCCGCATCATCGCTCAAAGACTTCGCCTCGCCGGTCTCGCGACTCGGCTGAGGTCCCTGTCGGCACCGTCCCCGCGGCCACGGACGTGCCTGTCGAGTTACCCCCGCATTACCCGTCCTTCCCGGGTTCGGGGGCGACTAAGGCCCAAATACAGGAGTTCCTGTCGGCCATGGCCCGCCTCTTCGGGCCTCATGGTCCCTCCGGTGCGCCTTCGGGCCCCGCGGGCCCTGATGGGGTTGCTCCGGCGTTGCCGTCGACTCCGGTCCCGGCGTCGCCTGTCCCACCGGCCTTCATCCCGGCCTTGGCTCCGGTGGTGCCGCAACCCCCATCGACGCCGGTTGACCTAACGACGCCGATGTCCCCGGTGCCGTTCCTGACGCCGTCCGGGGCTCCGGACGGCGTCGTTCCCCGGCTCTCTCCGGCTCCGGACATGGAGCCGGACCGGCGTCGCCCGACGCCGGTTCCGGCGCCGATGAGACCTTGGGTCCCTAATGTCCCTCCTCCTCCATATTATGAACCTGAGGAGGACCAGGAGAGCTGGGAGAGGTCTGAGGACCCTCTCACACAACAGTGCGAGTTTGACCCGGACTGGGTTGAGGAACTTGGGGATGCCAGTGGTCTGGACACCTCCCCTGACTCTGGCATGCTGTCTCCTCCCGTGGCTACGGAGGAGGGGGCTAATTTTGCAACGGTGTTGCGTAGAGCTGCTGGAGCCTTGAATCTCCAGTTGCCTACAGAGGCCGTCAGGACTAACCTCCTGACTGAAGTGCTTCAGCCGGCGGCCTCCTCTTCGGAGACTGTGCTGCCGTTCAATGATGCACTCACTGACGTTCTTTTGGGTGCCTGGTCCAAACCCACCACAGGGGCTCCTGTGGATAGGAACGTGGCCCGACGCCATCGCCCTGCTCCGACCCCCTGTTTCTCTCCCAACACCCCACCCCTGAGAGCTTGGTTGTCCAAGCCTCAGCCTCCCAAACCGCCTTCCCTACCGCCCCTCCGGATAGGGAATCCAAGCGCCTGGATCACTTTGGGAAGAAGGCTTTCTCTTCCTCCAGTGCTGGCTTGTGGTCCGTTAACACCGCTTGCCTCTTGGGCCGATATACCCACTCCCTGTGGGATTCGGTGGCGACTGTTTTGCCGCAGTGTTCTGAGGAGGTCCAGACACTGCTTACCCTCGCCATTGCGGAAGGGCGTGATGCGGCTAAATACACCATCCGCTGTGGCCTTGATACCGCCGACTCGCTGGGCAGATCGCTTGCAACGACGGTGGCGCTGCGTCGCCACGCCTGGTTGAGAACCACTGGTTTTTCAGGGGATGTCCAGAATACACTCATGGACATGCCCTTTGATGGAGTCGGTCTTTTTGGTTCGAAGGCAGACCATGCGCTGGAGCGTTTCAAGGACTCGTGGGCTACTGCCAAGTCCCTGGGCCTTGCTGTTGTGCGCCCTCCGCTCACGTCTGCTTTTCGCCCCTTTCGTGGCCACGGAAGGGGCGCCCAGTCACGTCAACAGCCCGACCAACGGCCCGCGCAGCAAGCGCCTTCGCGTGGCCGAGGACGTGGATACCGCCGTGGCGGTTCGGGCAACCAGCGTGCGGGTCAGGCCACCACCTCCAACCCGTCCGCGGCCTCCAAGCCCTCCTAGTCCCTCCTTTCAGGTGCACAGCACGCCAGTCGGGGCAGGGTCCGCCATCACCTTCACCACTGGCGTCCCATCACCTCGGACAGGTGGGTCTTGGACATTGTCCGAAGGGGCTACTCCCTCCCCTTCGAGACCACCCCCCAGCCATGCCACCTCAATTCCACCGCATGTCAGGGGATCACTTGGTGCTTCTACAGAAGGAAGTCACGGCCCTCTTGGCCAAGAGGGCCATCGAGCATGTTCCGACCCCAGAAGTAGGGCGTGGTTGCTACTCCCACTACTTTCTGGTGCCCAAAAAGGACAAGGAGGACATGCGTCCTATCTTGGACCTTCAGAACGTCAATCGCTTCCTCCGGAAGGAGAAGTTCAAGATGCTCACCCTAGCTCAGGTCTTGACTGCCCTCGACCCTGGAGACTGGCTGGTAGCGTTGGACTTGTAGGACGCTTATTTCCACATCCCCGTCCTGCCGGCCCACCGGCGTTACCTACGGTTCACGTTAGGCCTCGAGCACTTTCAGTTCACCGTGCTCCCCTTGGCCTTACCAGTGCCCCTCGGGTGTTCACGAAAGTGATGGCGGTGGTCGCAGCTCATCTGCGCCGGGCAGGGGTTTCAGTCTTCCCCTACCTCGACGACTGGCTGCTGAAGGCGGGCTCGTCCCAGGCAGTCGTCTCCCACCTCCAGACTACGGCCGAACTCCTGCACTCGCTAGGGTTCTCCATCAATGTGCCGAAGTCGCATCTGGTTCCTTCTCCACAGCTCCTTTTCATCGGAGCAGTTCTGGACACGACGCAGTTTCGGGCCTATCCTCCCGAACGGCGAGTCCAGGATATTCAGGCTATGATTCCGATCTTTCAGCCTTTATCCTGGGTTTCGGCACGGATGACCCTGAGGCTGCTGGGCCTCATGGCCTCCTGCATCCTGCTGGTCGATCATGCCAGATGGCATATGCGGGCTCTGCAGTGGGACCTGAAGTTCCAGTGGGCGCAGCACCAGGGCAACCTGTCCGATCACGTCCAGATCTCGGTGGGGACTGCAAAACAGTTGCAGTGGTGGCTCTCGAATCGGCAATGGGTCATGGGCAGATCCCTCTCCCTTCCCCAGCCAGAGCACACAGTTGTGACGGACGCGTCCCTTCTGGGATGGGACGGTCACATGGGAGAGGCGGAGATCAGAGGCCTCTGGTCTCCGGCGGAGTCCCGGCTCCATATCAACCTTCTGGAGCTCCGGGCGATCCGACTTGCACTCAAGGCATTCCTTCCCTCTGTCAAAGGGAAGGTAGTGCAGGTGTTCACAGACAACACCACCGCCATGTGGTACTGCAACAAACAGGGCGGGGTGGGGTCGTGGACCCTCTGTCAGGAGGCTCTGCGCCTCTGGACTTGGCTGGAACATCAGGACATGTTCCTGATGGTTCAACACCTGGCAGGTTCCCTGAACGCCAGGGCGGACGAACTCAGCCGCAGGTGCATGATGGATCACGAATGGCGTCTTCACTCGGAAGTGGCGCAAGGACTCTTTCAACAATGGGGAGAGCCTTGGTTAGATCTATTCGCCACCGAAGAGAACGCGCAATGTCATCAGTTCTGCGCGTTGGAATTTCCAAGGCGGCACTCGCTCGGCTACGCTTTTCGTCGCGAGTGGAGTTGCGGTCTGTTGTACGCCTTTCCGCCTATACCACTTCTACCCAGAGTGTTGAAGAAGATTCGGCACGACCGGGCCCAAGTCATCCTTGTGGCTCCGGACTGGGCTCGAAGAGTTTGGTATCCCGAGCTACTCAGTATGAGCGTCGATCCCCCGATCCGTCTGCCTCTTCGGGAGGATCTTCTGTCGCATCAGCAGGGGACGGTCCTCCACCCGAACCTGTCCAGTCTACACCTGCTTGCGTGGAGATTGAGCGGCGGCAGTTGATTCCTTTCGACTTGCCTCCCGAAGTTTGTGATGTGATTCTGGCAGCCAGGCGTCCCTCCACTAAGGTGGTATACGCCTGCAGGTGGAACAAATTTGTGGCATGGTGCACAGCAAAGGCTGTGAATCCCCTTTCTGCCCCTCTTTCTGAGGTCCTTCTGTTCCTTCTTTCTCTGGCCCAACAGGGTTCTGCCCTGGGTACCATCAAGGGTTATCTTTGTGCTATCTCGGCCTTCCTCAGGCTCCCTGATCAGCCCTCCCTTTTCAAGTCCCCTGTTGTTAACAGGTTCTTAAAAGGCATTACACACCTCTTCCCTCCTGTTCCGTTTGTGATGCCTCAGTGGGACTTGAACTTGGTTCTTACCTTTTAATGTGCGCTCCCTTTGAGCCTTTACATAACTGTCCTCTTCGTCTTCTAACTCTGAAGACAGCCTTTCTGGTGGCCATCACCTCCGCTCGGCGGGTGAGTGAGCTCCAGGCTCTATCATGAAAACCTCCCTTTCTGTCTGTCCATCCAGACAAGGTTGTTCTTAGGACGCGTCCGTCCTTCTTGCCAAAGGTGGTTACTGCCTTCCACATTGGGCAGACCATCACTTTGCCTACCTTCTTTCCGCCTCCGCATCCTTCCAGAGAGGAAGAGAGGCTCCACCGTCTGGACCCAAAACGTGCGCTCTCCTTCTATATCGACCGCACAAAACACTTCCGGGTGGATGACCAGCTCTTTGTTGGCTACGTGGGCGCCAAAAAAGGTCGGGCGGTGCACAAACGAACCGTCTCCCGCTGGGTTACCTTGTGCATCAAGGCCTGCTATTCTTTGGCTAAGAAGAAGCCTCCTGTTGGGCTGCGTGCCCATTCCACCAGGGCAACGGCTGCTACCACGGCTTTGGGCCGCGGTGTTCCGCTGCCGGTTATCTGTCAGGCAGCTACGTGGGCCTCGCTGCACACGTTTACAAAGCATTACTGCCTTGACAGTCAGGTCCGGAGGGACGGCTTCTTTGGCCGTTCTGTCCTCCAGGACTTCCTTGTCTGATCTTTGTTCGCAGACCCACCACCGGGGTTGGTATTGCTGGGGTATCTATTCTAAGGTAAGGAATCTATCACTAACGTGTCTCTTTCAGATGCACAAGTTACTAACTTGTGTAACGATATATCTGTAAGAGACAGTAGTTAGTGACAGATTCCTTACCGCCCCACCCATCCTCCCCGTTCTGCGAACTGATTTCTAGGGTTAAGGACATCCCTTTCAGGGCCCTAGTATTTTTCAGACACCTATGTCAGCTTCTTGCATGGCTCTGTGTTCCTGGCGTGGAAAGTCGTGTACAGAACTGACGTCAGCGCGCAGGGGCGGCGTCTAAGTACTGCCCGCGATGTCATCCCGGCGATCACGACGCCGACGACGGACGCGGAGCCGCACGATGCCGCCTACCGACGCGCAAGGGTACTGCTAAGCAAAAAACTTTCCGGATCCAGCATGACGCCTGGGGATATTCTAAGGTAAGGAATCTGTCACTAACTACTGTCTCTTACAGATATATCGTTACACAAGTTAGTAACTTGTGCCACAAGACTTCTGTTTAACAATTAATCAATATATTTATTGCATGGTTATTTAAAACATTTGCAAACACGCAAGCATAGTAAAAGCCAGTGCACAATACAAGTTTAAAATCTAGAACCAATAGGTCAACATTTCGTTTTTAAAAGCATAGGCGAGACATTATTTTTTAATGATTATAAAATATATTAATGGTAATTTAAGCAAGGTAAAACTCTGTAGTAAGTTATTAGTTTTTATAATAACCCCGAAGAGGCGCTGAATAATGAATGCATTTTATGAAAGAATAATGTTTATTTTCTGAGCCAGAAATATTGACACGCATTTTCAATTATGTTTACATTTTACATGTGCATGCATATTTAGGCAGCACATCCGTTTACATTTTATAGGTGGACTCTTCACACTGGAAGAATATTCCCTTTCTCATGAAATTTCAAGGAAGGAAAGTAACAACTTACAATACTTCAGGCTGGGCTGACCCAGGTTTAAGTTTTTAGGTCGTCATCCTTGACAAAGGTTTATTTATCTTGGTTCTTGTGATACACGAGGGTGATAGAAGTAATTACAAAAGACAAAGGTGAATTTATGGTGCCCCCTCACACACGCGCTCCCGCGTGCGCGCACAGAGTATTTAAGTCTGTGCGTTGTTTTTTTTAATGACGTAAATGCACCACTCGGAATAAAGCACCAGTGATTCCATTTTCCCTTGATATTGTCCTTTTTAGTTTTTAAGAAAATGCTGCTTTGATTGAAACAAAAGAGACAGAAATGACTATTTTCGCGCTGGAACTGCATTGAAGTTCCGGCCCTTGTTTGAGCTGTTATCTTACACATCACGGCGGCGGCAGAGCGGCCTTATCATCTGATTACCGAAGCGTTTTATGAATAAATATATATGCAGAGCCCGCTGCCAGGCGACCGAGGCCGGGTAGCGATGCCAATCTTAAATAAACAGTCGAGTTAAAAAAACAAGCGCACGCCATTGCGGGAAGGCAGCCGATTGTTTATATTTGCATCGCGCTTTCACTTTCACTTTAAGTGAAAGCGCGATGCAAAAATAAACACGCGGCTGAGGGAAACAGATGTTCAGAAAAGAAATTGCTTCACGACAGCCGTGAAGCTGACAAGCCAGTCCGGATGGGCCGGACGAAAGGGAGAAAGGGCAGTGGCCAAAAAGCATCCTTTTCAATGGGAAGCCAGCGTTTATCATAAACGCTGACGCAACCCAATGAAAATGATGGGCGGGGCTTCAAGTCCCCTTCTGAAATCTCCTCTCTCACTATATGTCTCGCCGAGCGAGCAGCGCATGCGCTGCAACGCTCGGCGAGACCTAAAAAAGGGCCAATACATTAAATATGAGTATAATTTGAGATACTTTGCAAACAGTATAAATCTCCTTCACAAACCCCTCCTTCGAGACGTGCTGTATTCTGGTATGGAATTGAAGTTCTGCTCATTTTCCACCCATCTTTTCAATTGGCTCCTGTTACTGTCCCTTCTAAATTGCTTTTGATTTGTGAATAGGCTTAGTTGTCCCTCCTTAGTACCACCTTTTCTACTTTTGTAACCTCCCATGAGGACTGACCCTTTTACTTGTTTTGTTACTCTGCAGGGTCTATTAATAGTCTTTGGGCACTATTTTCTTAAACTACTTGCTCCTACCAGCTGTTGCAGGCAGGACACTCTCCCGCAACCGCTTGTTTTTTTATACCAGCAGGCACGCCCTATGTTTTATTGCTTTCAAAGTGCAAAAAAAGCGGCATGACGCGGGGGGCATTGTGTAGCTAAAACATTTGGGGTTTTTTACTAAACGCACTCCCTGCTTTATCTTTAACACAACGCCTGCTTTTTTAACAGTTTTTAAATATTTTATTTACCCAGAGCGCATACCACGCTTTATTTTTAACACAGACGCACACATTTAACAATGGCGCCCGTGGCTCGCAGCCCGTCACCCCTGTCCCGCCCCCAGCGCTGTGCTTAATGTTTCAGCACAGTGCCCGCTTATACTTTCACAATGGCTGCGCGCCATTCTTTTCGTGTGAGCAAGCAGCCTATGGCTGCTGCGCGCCTTAATTTTGATAACACACACCGTGCTTTATCATTAACACGGCTCCTGCTTTTTAGAAAAAAAAAAATGTTTTGCCCAGAACTCATACTGCGCTTTATCTTTAACACGGATGCACACATTTAACAATGGCGCCCGTGGCTCGCAGCCTGTCTCCCCCGTCCCGCCCCCAGCGGCGTGCTTAATGTTTCAGCACGGTGCTCGCTTATACTTTCACAATAACAGCACGCCGTTCTTGTCTTGTGAGCAAGCAGCCAATGGCTGCCACGCACCTTTATTTTGAAGACACGCACTTCCCCCTCGTTTAATATCTGAGGCATGGGGATGCGTGTTCCCCCCCCCTTTTTTTGGATGAAAAAGAAAGTGGTAGCTCTTGGCCCACGATCTGGAGAGCCAAGAAGACTTTAAAGCCGCAGACCAGGTGCCTCCAGTGGCCAACGGAGAGGTACAAGCTTGCGAGGTCCTGGAGTTCCAAAACCGAGGCACCTCTGAGCCACTCATATTCTTTTGTCACTGCCATAAACGGTTCATTCTGGGGCTCCCGAATATTAACACGTGCTGCAGCAGTACACCCAGACTTTGTGCATATGAATACAGCGGACCTTTACTGCCATAAATGGTAATGCCACCATTAGCTGAAGAGTCCAATTCAGTTTAATAACCTTGTTGTAGCCCATATCATTATTAATTCATTTGTTTACTTTGTGTCAAGCATTCCATGCACTCTGTGTTGCTGTTTTCCAAGAACTTTACCCCAGTTGGGTTTTGCGCCCCTCTGATGTTGCTGTTACCTCCCCGTATTGCTGTTACCCACCTCCCTCTCTCGTATTGCTTCCACGTTCCGCCCACCCATCCTCTTAAAAAAATAATTTACAATGCAATAGGTCAAATAGCTCAAGGTCTTGCAATTGCGAGACCTATTGCATTGCAAATGCTTGTTATGATAGAGATTAGGAGAGCAGGGCAGAGTAGGCCCTAAGGCTGCCATTATATGACTAAAAAAGAGGCTATGCCTTTAAGAAGCGAGAGACCATCAGTATCCCATCATGCCCAGCTGGTGGCAGTTGCTTCAATTCTTTTTTCCGGCTCCTGCTTACAGGACCCTGAAGCATTGAGCTCGACCTTTTCATAGGTATTCTCTCAAAAATTATTAGTGACAACTCTTCTACACAACGTCTTTTTGCTTTTTTGGTGTTTTCTGTGATTTTTTTGACAGAATACTGAGGCATTTGGCCAAACAAAATGCCTTCATTGTTTGATAAGTGTCCGTGTTGTGGCAGGAAAAAGGCCAAAACAGACCCTCATGGGGTCAGCATCATCTGCCTACCTTCCACTCATTTTCTTGACGCCTGTGACAACTGGAGGAAGTTTTCCAGGTGCAGCCTATGCGACAGAGAAAAGATTCACCTTCAAGGGAGAGAAGAGAGACAACGCCAGCAAGCGCAGTCTGCTGGTGGGACTTCAGAATGAGGGGAAGGTCAGTCTTCCAACAGGGCTCTTCCCTCGGCCTCCAGTGGACGTGGAAGGTCTGAGAGGTGTTTTTCTGGCAGAAAACGGCAGTGGTCCTGGTTGATGTCCAGAGGTTTGATGTTGAGACAAGGTTTGGTGCTGACATGTTCGCCGTCAAGGTCTGGCTCGATGTCGCACAAGCGTCGGCACTCGCCGTCTACGCAACACCACTTGATGTCGAAGGATTACACACCGTTGAGTCCTCACCGGTGTACGGCATCGAGAAGTGCCTCGTCGAGAAGTGCCGGTTCGCCGTCGACACAGCGAGGATGGTCAACATCGAGAGCCAAACGTCGACGCGTGAAGTTGACATCAAGGAGAGCAAAAAGAGGAGAAGAATTTATTCTTCATCAGAATCTCATCATTCCAGGACTTACTCACCTTCATTGGTTTTTGTACCGACTCCTCCTCCAACACCTACTCCAGCACCTCCTGATCCACCGCTTCCTGCCTTGCCGTCTCTAGCACCTATAACTCCAGGTCCCAGGCCTCGTACGCGTTCATAATCGCGCCACCACTCACGGCATCGCCATTGTCCATCTGGGCGCTCTTCTACTACTTCAAGGCATTCCCATCACCGTAATAGATCACACCAAAGATCAAGATCTCATCGACCCCATACACGTGATTCCTTTTCTTCTTCTACCAGAGACTATTCACCAACTCTGTCAGACACTCCACCGCCTTGTGTCTCCCCAGTGGATTACATAACTACCTTTCAAGAGGTTCTAGTCCGAGGTGCTGCCAAATTAAATATACCGATGTCAGTTCCAACACCGTCCACATCGGTAAGCTTTGAGACGCTACACCAGCGTACGACTTCAAGGCCTTTGCTTCCCCTGGTTTTGGGTCTTCGCGAGCCTGCCATGGATTTGTTCCTAACACCAGCCATTGCTAAGCCTGCCCCATCCAGGCTTCAAAAGAAATACTGGCCTCCGGTTTAAGACCCCTTGTTCCTACACTCTGACCCTCCACCTGACTCAGTTGTGATTTTGGCTGCGCGAAAGTCTCATTCCACCTCTCCATCATCTTCTTCGCCTCCAGATAAGGAGAGTAGAAAATTGGATACCGCAGGCCGAAAAGTCTGCAGTACAGCAGCCATTTCTATGAAGGCAGACAGTGCTACAGCCCTCTTAGGCAGGTACGACTGAGCCCTTTGGGATTCCATCCAGCATTTCGCTGAACACCTGCCAAGAGATAAACGGGAGGACTTCTTGGAGATCACTAATGAGGGCGCAATGGTCTCAAATGAAATATTCAGCTCAGCAGCGGGTTCTTCTGTCCTTGCCGCTCATGAATATTGTCATGGTGTGTCCTTGCGGAGACATTCTTGGCTCTGGCTAACATCTCTGAAACTGGAAGCGCAACACCGCATTCAAAAATTTGCCGTTCTCAGGTTCCACTCTGTTTGGCAGTCATGCTGAGGACGAGATGGCAATAATGAAAACGGACATGGATAAATTAAAAGCTGTGGGTCTGGAGAAACCCAGAGAACAGCGAAAAACATTCCGGCCTTACCAGTGCGGGTTTTACTCACAGAGGGTTCCAACCCCTCATTGGCTTCCAGGAAGATCTCAACAACATCAGAGATCCTACCAGCCGCAAGAAGACGTTCTGCCCAACCGCCACCCAAGGTGGTAAACAAACATCTGTCACAAAACCTTGAGTCCTCCCCCCTCTTCTGTTATCCACTCCAGTAGGGGAAGCATCTCACATTACCTAGAAGAGTGGCAACGCATCACATAAGACGCCTGGGTCTTGAATATTGTGCAGAATGGGTACTGTCTCAGATTTACCTCTCCACCACCGTCCATTCCACCAAAGTCGTCCACTTTCCATCTCGACTTACTTAGGACAGAAATCAACATCCTGTTGCAAAAGAAGGCGGTGGAAGCCATCCCTCATAGTCAACTGGGAACAGGCATTTACTTTAGATATTTCCTAGTACTAAAGAAAGACCAACAAGAATTCAGACCCATTCTCAATCTCAAATTCACCAACAAGTGGATTCAGAAGGAGAAGTTCCAGATGCTGGCTTTTCATCACATATATCCCTCCATTGCACCAAGGAAATTGGCTCTGCTCCATCGACCTTCACGATGCCTACTTCCACATTCCCATCACCAGGAAGCATCGGAAATTTCTCAGGTTCGTCGTGAGGTACGACCATTACCAGTACACAGTACTACCATTTGGCCTGACGTCAGCACCCATAATATTCTCCAAGTGCATGGCTGCAGTAGCAGCCCAACTGAGAAAGCTCCAAATCTTCATCTATCCATAACTAGACGACTGGCTTATAAAGGCGTCCACCTTTCACGAAGCCCAACTACATTTCAAATGGACTTGTGATCTTTTTCATCACTTGGGTCTTCACGTCATCTTCAACAAGTCCACGTCAACACCACTCCAGACGTTTCACTACTTAGGGGCCTCCATCAACACCATTCACGCAAAGGTGTGTCCTTCGGAGGAGCACCGCTTATCGATCCTTCAGAAATGTCAGACTCTCAAGAAGGCGCCTTATCCAACAGTAAGAGCAGTCTAGTCCCTTCTCTGCTTGATGGCCTCCTGCATTTTTCTCACTCCCAATGCCTGCCTCTGCATGCGGCCCCTCCAGGAGTGTCTAGAGAACCTGTGGGATCAGCTGACGGGCAGCTGGGACGACAGCATCACGCTTTCCTTACATGCGACACAGTCCCTCAAGTGGTGGTGCTCCCAAACAATCTCCTCCAAGGGATGCCATTTCATCAACAGGCCCCTTCTCAGAGCATTGTGATGGATGCCTCACTACTCGGATGGTGAATCCACATGAATCACCTCCAGATTCAAGGCTCATGGTCTCGGAGAGAGATGTCATACCATAATAATCTCCTCGAGCTCTGCACAGTTCATCTGGCGCTCAAGGCTTTTCACCCATTATTCACCACCGTCACCCCTCTTGTTCAGACGGACAATACAGCCACCATGTACTCCCTGAACAAGCAGGGGGGCACCAAGCCCAGAGCCTTGTCACTAGAGGCCTAGACAATTTGGAATTGGCTCTTGTCTAGGAACGTGAAGGTAATAGTAACTCACCTCCCAGGCGTTTAGAATGTTCAAGCAGACGCTCTCAGCAAACCATGAGTAGGTTTGCACAAAGAAGTCGTATCTTTCACTTGTGGGGCACCCCTTCTATTCACCAGCGGAAAACAAAAAATGCCACGGCTTCGCATCCAGGTATTACCATCCAGAGACGCTGGGGAATGCTCTATGGATCGACTGGTCTGGCAAATTTCTTTACGCCTTTCCATCGATTCCCCTGATCCCAGCGGTCTTGATCAAGCTCTCCAATATGAAAGCCAAGATGATCCTCATCGCTCCAGAGTGGCCACAGCAGTGGTGGTTCCCGGACCTTCTTCACCGGTCGTTGCATCCACATCTCAAGCTACCATGCAGGCCAGACCTACTGACGAAATTTGGAGGTCAGGTCCATCCCAATCTCTTCTCTTTGAATTTGGCGGCATGGCTCCTGAGCTAGTGCAGTACCGACACAAACTTGCCACAAGACTGCATGGAGATCCTCAAAGACGCCAAGCGGCCTGCCACTCGCTCCACTTACGCCTTCAAATGGAAGAGATTTTGCATTTGGGGATTCCTCTAAGAACTTGAACCCGACTACTTGACAAGAGGATGTGATTTTACCATACCTTCTACACTTTGCTAAATCTGCCGTAAAATTCTCTTACTTAAAGGTTCATCTGGCAGCTCTTAGTGCCTACAGGAAATGTCTGTCACAAACTTCCTTTTTCCAAATCCCAGTCATAAAGGATTCTTAGAGGGGTTGAAGAAGGTTTTCCCTCACATTAGGCATCCTTCACCTCCTTGGGAATTTAATATAGTGCTTTCTCACCTTATACTGGATCCTTTTGAGCCCATCCCCATGCCTCCCTACAACAACTTACCTGGAAGGCAGCTTTCCTGGTAGCAATAACATCAGCTCGCCGGGCTAGCGAGATACAAGCACTATGTTCTCATGAGCCATGTACTGCCTTACATTCTAGCAAAGTGGTCATGAGAACGCACCCAAAATTCCTTCCTAAAGTAGTGTCGGACTTCCATGTAAACCAGACTGTCTCATTGCCTACATTTTTTCAGAATCCCTCTACTCCAGCAGAACGGTTCCTCCATTCTCTAGATGTTGGGCGAGCCCTGAAATGTTATCTTGACAAGACAAAAGATATCAACAGAACAGACCAATTGTTTATTAACTGGTCCTGTCCGCACTGGATTAGCCACCTCTAAACAATCCATCTCCAGATGGATTGTTTCATGTATTTTGTTCTGCTACCAAAATGCTCACACATTTCTAGTAGCTAAACCTAATTCACACTCTACTAGGGGGAAAGCCGCTACTGCTGCTTTACTGCGCAATATCCCGATTCCAGAAATTTGGAAAGCAGCTACTTGGAAACCTTTACATACATTCACCAAGCACTACTGCCTAGACTCTGATGCTAGAGCAGATGCTCAAGTAGGACAGGCTTCCCTCAGAAATGTATTTGCCTAAACTCTCTAGATTTCCCTATGTCTTCTCCACCGCACTATGTGGCGGATGGGCTTGCTACTCTATTCGGTGCTTATGACATACATGGAAATCCCCTACGAGAGAAGTAATAGTTTCTTACCTGTAAGTCCTGTTCTCCTGTAGGGTTATTTCCATAAGTCATAAGCAACCCTCACTTCTCCCCGGTGGAATAGACTGAGGTATCCTTGTACTCTTCACATGGCACACATCGCCTTCAAAAAGAACTGAAGCAACTGTCACCAGCTGGGCATGATGCGATACTCATGGTCTCTGGCTTCAATAAAGGCATAGCCTCTATTTTAGTCATATAATGGTAGCCTACGGGGCTACTCTGCCCTGCTCACCCTCATCTCGGTCATAAAAAGGGGTTTGTGAAGGAGATTTATGCTGTTTGCAAAGTATCTCAAATTATACTCGTATTTAATGTATTGAAACTTCTCTGAGACGAGGCACTTCTCGATGTCGTACGTGGTGAGGACTCAGCGGTGTGTAATCCTTTGGCGTCAAGTGGTGTGGCATAGCCGGCGAGCGGCGACGCTTGTGTCATGTCAAGCGAGCCCTTGAAGGCAAACCTGTTGGCACCATACCTTGTCTCAACATCGAACCTCTCGACGTTGACCAGAACATATGCTGTCGTCTCCCAGAAAATACCACTCAGACTTTACACTTCAACTGGAGGCCGAGGGAAGATCCCTGGTTGAAGGCTAACCTTCCCCTCGCTTTGATGTCCTGCTGGCAGACTGTGCTTGCTGGCGCCGTCTCTCTTCTCTCCCTTGAAGGTGAATCTCTTCTCTGTCGCGTAGAGTCCTGCAGATGTCACAGGTGTCAGGAAGATGAGTGGAAGGTAGGCAGATGATGCAGACCCCGTGCGGGTCTGTGTTGGCCTTTTTCCTGCCACAGCAAGGACACTTATCAAACAATGAAGGCATTTTGTTTGACCAAATGCCTGTTTTCTGTCAAAAAATCACAGAAACAGCAACAAAAAAAGCAAAAAGATGTTGTGTAGAAGAGTTGTCACTAATATTTTTTGAGAAGAAACCTATGAAAATATCAAGTTCAATGCTTCAGGGTCCTGTCAGCAGAAGCCGGAAAAAAGAATTGAAGCAACTAACACCAGCTGGGCATGATGCGATACTGTGGGTCTCTGCTTCTTAAAGGCATAGCCTCTATTTTAGTCATATATGGCGGCCTTAGGGGCTACTCTACCCTGCTTCCCATAATCTCTATCATAACAAGCATTTGCAATGCAATAGGTCTCTGATTTTAGAAACTTTGACCTATTGGTATTGTAAATGACAATGTTTATTATTGCCGGTTTTTTAAACACATAAATAAAAGGCATTGTCATTTACAATGCCAATACCAGAAATCTTGCAATTATGAGACCTATTGTATTGCAAATGCTTGTTAAGCAACAGACGTGAAGAGCCACTACTCTATTAATTTACCACACCACACATAACATTAAAGATAAACTGTTATATTCATCACACCAACCATGTACACAAGTCGGGCCTTGCATACTGGATAAGAATGGCAGACAGCAACAGTAGAAATGTATTACATAGAAAATAAATACTGCATAGTACTTGCAGGAAAGTTACTTATTTCGCCCTTGGACTGCTTTCATTTTGGGGAAATGGAAGGAGGTTTGGCGCCATCCTACATTTCCAGATTTCTGCTCCTAAAGAAGATTTGAAAGTTGGATCTGACTGTAGTGCAGACTTTGTGTGACATCTGTCGACGCTTGAGGTTCTTGACACACAAATGCACAGTGAATAACTAATGACTCAATTTAAAGTCCTGGTTTGTTGGCAGGGTGCAAATCTCGTTTTTCATTTGAAACATACCCAACTACCCACAATAAATGTCAAAAACATTCCTTTAGTTAAATGCTTTTCAACGAACGGTCCTTTATTGCAACTTGGATAAAGTCCAAAACGAGAGTTGGAATGTAATGCATTTAACGTTAGGATAAAAAAAAAAAAAGAATGATAACAGGAATACTAAACAAATCAACAATGGTTTGGATTGTAAGATTCAATATGAAATTATCCTTGGTCTTTCGTTGGTCAGCCTTGGCAGTTGTTTTTTTTTAGTTTAAAAAAAAATCTTTTTATTGAAAAGAAGGCATGTTACAGAAATACGGCAATATCAGGCAATCTATCATCAGTAGTTACACAGCAAATGGTTCCCTAGATTACACTTGTTACAGCACAGGTGCACAGTAATCATCGCACAATGTCAAATTCCACCAATAGTGTCGTCTCTAACCCTTGGTGGTTCACAAATCTCCCCCCTATAGACATTCCAGAGGCCCCAGATTTGCGTCCATTTGTTCGGGCACCCCCTGGCTTCATATATGGATTTTTCAGTCACCATACACCAATCCATATCGTTGGCCCAGTCGGTTGTTTTCGGGGGGGTCTGAGATCTCCACAGCCGCACAATGTTCCTTTTAGCCACCATAAGCCCAAGTGTGACCCATATTCGTGCTTTGGAGTTCAGGTCTGTAGGATCCCATATATTCAACAAAGCCAGTTTAATATTACAGTGGATCTGTTGCCCCAGTGCCTCTTCCATTTGTCACACCACCCTTTCCCAGTATCTCTGGATCACTGCGCATTCCCAAAGAGTGTGAATAAAGGTGCCCTCTTGCCCACATTGGCGCACACAGCTGTTGTCCTGGGTGTACCCCATGCGAACCATCAACGGCCCTGATAAATAGGATCTGTGAAGAAGTTTTAATTGGACCAGACGGAGTCGAGAGGAAATGGCCACCTCACGTGGAGAGGCCACCGCCGCCCGCCACTCCTCATCATCTAGACCTGCAACATCATGGTCCCATCTGACTCTCAGGCGGGTCAGGGGATCCGCCATATTATTGACAAGTTTTTTGTAGATGAGGGATATGGCTTTTTCCGGCAGGTCGCCGTCCAGGATCCTGTCTTCAAGTGGGGAGGATTCAGGGAGAGCACTACCCTTGGAGATATCTGAAGTATTCGGACTGGGCTAGTTCATATTCTCGCTGCAATTGGGGAAAGGGAACAATCTCACCCCGCCTCCATAGATCCCCTACCCTGGAGATACCTAATTTATTTATTAAATTTATAAGGCGCAACAGCTACCCAAGAAGGGTTTCCCGACGCCATGGCAGATCAGAGACTGTGTGAACGGCTTACAGGTTACTGGTTAAAAAGCCAAGTCTTCAATGATTTGCTAAATTGGACATACTCTGTTTCATTTCGAAGAGCTATGGGCAGGGCATTCCAAAGTGAGGGACCGAGATATGCAAATGACCTTCCGCCCATCCGAGATAATCTAATTTTAGGAACGAAAAATTTCCCTTGAGTGGATGAGCGGAGATGTCGAGAAGGGACATATGGGCGGACCAGAGATTGCAAGTTCTAAGGGGCAACCCCTATTTTAATTTTAAACATGTAGCTCAGGGCTTTGAACTTGAGTCGGTTCTCCACCCTGAGCCAATGCAATGAGCCAATTGCAATGCAATGAGGTTCCATCTGTCAAATCCCTTAGAACGGATCAGTCTTCCCAGTTGTTCACAGTGCCAAAGCGGCGTGGCCTGTGTGAGTTTACCCTCCCAACCGAGACTCCTGTTAGCCACCTGCCATACATGCACAGCGTGCCCGGTCGGGCCAGTTAGGGCTGGCCTCACAGGTCGTGCATATAACGCTCCCTCGAAACTGCCCCCGGGGAGGAGCCACCTGTCAATCCGAAAGGCCGGGTCATCCTGTGATCTATACATGCATTGGTTAATTGCTGCAAGCTGCGAGGCCCAATAGTATCTCTTCATATCCGGTAGCCCAATACCCCCATCAAACCATCCTAGCGTAAGTTTGTGTGTTGCGATACGGGGCGGCTTACCCTCCCACAGTAGATCACGAACGATGCCATTGAGTTCCTTAAAATACGATGCGGCAACTGGGAGTGGGGTGTTCTGCAACACGTACAAAAGTCTAGGGAGGGACATCATCTTGAATAGGGCCGTACGCCCCAAAAGAGTCAACGGGAGTGACTTCCAGTGCTGAACGTCCGACTTGAGACGCAGCAGAGGTGGGAGAAGATTGTTGTCGTGAAATCTAGATAGATCTTTGGTAACCCAGATCCCCAGGTATTTGAAACCTTCAGCTGCGACAGTTAATTGGCAACTCCGAGGGAGTGAGGGCCGTTCGCCAGAGAGGACGTAGAGCACTGATTTGGACCAGTTGACCGTACATACCGCAAAACTACCAAACACTGAATATATCCAAGATCACATTTAAAGACATCGCCGGCGAGGCCAAATAGAGCAAGATATCATCCGCATAAAGTGAGATGCGGTCCTCCCAGCCCGATAACCACTTAAGGCCTCTAATGGCGGGGGGTTTGTCGGACCCACGTTGCCAGGGGCTCAAGCGCCAAGGCAAAGAGAAGCGGCGACAGGGGGCAGCCCTGTCTGGTGCCCCTGCCGAGAACAAAAACGGGGGATTTCCTATTGTTGACAATTACTTGGGCAAGTGATTGGTGATACAGAAGTCGCACCCAGTTAATAAATTCATGCCCAAAACCCAATTTACGGAGCACGGCGAACATGTAGGGCCACTCGATGGTGTCGAACGACGATGCAGCATCCAGAGATACAACAACAGCATCTTCCCTGATCGTGTCAACCCTACCCAGCACTCCGTGGAGCCTGCGTAGGTTAAGGGAGGTATTTCTCGCCGGCATAAACCCTGATTGGTCCGGATGTACCAGGCGGGTCAGGACCCGGAATAGGCGAGTGGCAAGAACCTTTGCCAGGATTTTCGCTTCGCAGTTAAGCAATTAAATGGGCCTGTAGGATGAGCATTTGTTGGCTGGTTTGCCCGCCTTATGAATGACGACAATATTGGCCAGTCTTTGATCCGCAGGAAGGATACCCCCTTTTTTACTTTCTCGGTACATTTCGGTGAGAAAGGGCGCCGTTGTGCTCGCCGTGAGCTTAAACAATTCTATGGGGATAGCGTTGGGGCCCGATGCTTTCCCCCCTCGCAGGTCATGTATGGCTTTTTTGACCTCAGTTACCGTAATGTCGAGATCAAGATCGGAGCACTCCTCCTCGGTAAGGAGTGGCATCGAGATGTCTTGTAGGAGAGAGGAAGCCTCCTCTTCTGTATGTGCCGTATGGGACGCGTAAAGCGACTGGTAATACTGGCCAAAAGTATCCGCTATATCTTGCGGTGCAGTAAGGCGGGAGTGTGAGTCTGTTTCAATCTCTACCACAACGCTCTGGGCCCTGTCCCTACGATCCAGCCAGGCCAATAACTTGCCCGCCTTATCGCCCACATCGTAGATTCTGCTGAGGGTGGCCCTGTGATGTGTCTTAGCGTCCTCCGTAGCTAGATCGGAGAATTCCTTGATTTTAATGCGTAATTTCTGACGCGCCTCCACTGAGTCCTGCATCTGGACTGCCTTCTCTAAATCTAAGATTTCTTCCTCCAAACGAGCCATGTCAGCCCCCCTCTCTCTACGCTGTCCGGCAATCTGGGCCAAGACCACCCCCGTATAACAGTCTTATAGGCCTCCCAGAGTACATTCGCCGAGTCGACCGAACTGTCATTCTCCTGGAAGTAAAGATCCGACTCGCTCAAGACCTTGTCTCTAATGGGGGGAATAGTAAGGTACCAGGAATTGAGCGGCGCTACCCGACCAGCTGTGGGCTCGCCCACCTCTAGACGACACTGAATGGGTGAGTGATCAGAGATCCCTCTGGCCAGCTGTTGTACGTCCCGGACCGTGTGGAGTTGGTCCGCTAGCGTCAATACATAATCTATGGGGGACATACTGTGGTAAGGCCCAGACAGATAAATGTATTAGAGCTCAGTCGGATGCAAACTCCTCCAGATATCCACCAGGCCCATCACACCCAAAAAGCTGTGGATCCGTCTATGGGAGGGCGGCAGGGCCCGCTGGGGCCACCGATCAAGGGAGTCAGAGACTATAGCGTTAAAGTCGCCCCCGATCAATAATCTACCGTCTGGCAAACCGAGAAGGAGTTCCCCGAGATCTGCGAAAGCTTGAGTGTGTAGCCCGGGTGGCACATAGACCGAGACGAGATTCAGAGTGCACCCCTCCCAGGTCCCAGAAAGGGCAACAAACCTACCCAGGGCGTCAGTGCGGACCGAATCAATAGCCAGGGGAAACGATTTCCGGACTAGTATACCCACACCCTGAGACCCAGAGCCGAAAGCCGAGTGGGCTGCCATTTGGAAACCCCATTGTGACAGGGCTCTGCAGGTATTTCCCAGTAGGTTTAAAAACTGGAGAACCACCCCCCTCTTTATCTTGTCACCCAACCCGTTAACATTCCAAGACAGTAGCTTAAGCTCGTGTCTAGTCGTCGTGCCCATTAGTCCGTCGCAGGGGGAGAATAAGTCTCCGGAGAGAACCCATCAGAAAGGCCCCTAGGGGGAGACATTCCCGAACACCTTGGTCGCAACACCCAGGGAAACACCAAGAACATGGGACCAGCACCTGTCTTTGCCTGATGCCAATCAGAGACGTCATGCCTAAACAACAAAAGAACAACAATATAAATGAAAACAATGCCCCCCCACCCCTCCACAAATCCGCAAAACTGCTGCTGTAGCCCCCCTCCCTGCTTGGCGGTATCAAAACCTCCCGGCCTCCCGAACTATCAGAGCGCCTATTGCCCACCCCTCAAAAACTTGTGGGTGCGTATGACCAATCGAGCACCCGCCATCAAACATAAGCAACTGGTAATCACACTTTGCAAACAGAAATAGTCCAGGAGCGCCAATCAAACCCCACAAAAGGCTTCGGGACCCTGACACAGGGATCCAGGAATCATGGAGAGTCATAATAAGTCTGAACTGAAAAAGTCCCCCAAGAGACCAGTTCACAGCTCAGCTGCAAGGTCAGTAGCCCCGAGGGGGGCAGATATCCCGACCCATCCCTTTTGCGGTGAACAAGTCTACCACCCATGAGAAAATAAACATACAGACCAATCAGTCGGACCCTCCCGCCGCCGCGTCCTGCTCCTCCAGTGGAGTGCCGCTGCCGGATCCACCGGCGCTCCCGTCCAGTCTTGCTCTCCGGGCGTGGTTGTTTTTCCGACCTGCCGTGCGCCAGCCGTCCAACCAGTCCCAGGCCTCCTCAGGGGTGGTGAAAAACCAAGTTTTCCCCTCCGACTCCACCCGTAGCTTGGCTGGGAAGAGCATGGCGTATTTCAGCTCTTTCTCTCGGAGTGCCTTTTTCATGTCCAGGAAGCTACATCGTTGTCGCTGCACCTTAAGGATGAAGTCCGGGAAATAGGTGATGCAGCTGTTTTGATATTCCACCGGTGGCGTCGATCGGGCACTTTGCAGGATAACATCTCTGTCTCGGAAGTTAAAAATCCTAGCGAGCAGGGGCCGTGGGGGGGCCCCCGGCCTTGGCCGGCCGCCCGGTACTCGGTGCGCCCTTTCGACAGAGCAGAAGTTGGAGAGCCCTTTCGGTTTGAGATGTGTAGTGATCAAATCCTCCACAAATAGGTCCGCCGATGGCCCCTCCGCCCGCTCAGGCATTCCCAAGATACGGACGTTGTTGCGCCTAGAGCGCCCCTCGTAGTCGTCCAGCTGGGCCTCCAGTTTCGCAGTATGGGTCTGCATTTCTTCCATCTTACGCTGCAGTTCAGAAGTATCTTCAACCAGAGAGTTCGTCTTAATCTCGACGTCCTTCAATCGCGAGTTCATCGAGCGCATGTCCGCTCGGATGAGGGATACCTCCGTGGACACAGAGTCAATACACGACTCCAGCGATGTGCGCATGGTAGTAATGGCTTCAAGAATGTCCTGTAAGGTCGGTTCTTTCGTCTTCTCACCGGTCTGGGGCTTCTCCTGTGCTGTGGGTCCTCCCTTCGGGCTCACGCCGGGGCCTCCATCCCATGGGAATTTGGTCAGTTTAGCCTGGACCGCCGCTTTGGAGCTGCGTCCCCCTGCCATGGCGCGGTCTGTTCCACCAGTGCGAACGTCAGGGGAGAAAGGACAGTATCGTTCCACCCAAGTAGTGGGCCGTTGGAGTCTTCACTCGAGTTGCGACGTTGAGGGCCCGTCGCGGCACTGCAGGCCAAAAAGATGCGGGCGTATGGGCGCCAATGGTAAGTCAGGCAGCGACTCACAGGGAGCCAGGTAACAAAACCCCTCACTAGTCCACAAATCAATCGGGCCTCAGTTCCAAGGCAGCCGGATACTCCACTGGTCTATAGAAGGCGATGAGGCCCAGCTGTTCCCCACAACAACCCGCTGCAGGCCGCCCCGTGTCCAAAATGGCCTCGGTGTGTCCAGTCCCCCACTCTGCTTCCTAAGGGAGCGTCAATACCCCCCGCCACTCCCCGCATATGGCTGCGGCCGCCTTGGTGCTTGCAAACAGTTGCCAGTTCGATCGGGAGCCAGCGGGGGGAGCGCCGCGTGGAGCCCCGACAGCAGGGAGCCCAGTGAAGTGGGCCGAGTCGCTCCGGCCGAACGTTCCTCCTGTAAACCCCACCCGCGCTCACCTTTGTCCAAATGTGATTGCCGCCCTGCTCCAGGACCTAGCGGGCGGCGGCAGGTCTTCCCAGCAGTTGCGCAGGGGGGAGTGTAGCCGGCGCTGACAAGCACCGGTGTCAGGCGCGATCAGGGTTCCTCAGCGGGCGGAGGTAAACAAGCAGCTTGGGGCGTCCCTGGGGCCTCGCTGCCACGGAGCACCCCAGTGTCGAGTCCTCAGCGGTGAGTGCCACCTTGATCAATCTGTCAGGGCCCCCAGCTAGACGGCGGTCCGATGATGCGGCGCTGGGGCACAGGAACGACTCAAAGCCGGCAGAAACGGAACTGCGGGCAGCGGCTCAATATAGGCCTCGCAGCGAGGTAGACGGCCTCTCCCCTCGCAGGCACGTTGGTGCTCCGATCACTGGAGCCGCTGGTCGGATTTCACCGGGATCCGTCTCCGTCGATCCGCTAATTGCTCCTGTGTGGTTCGGTAACTCATTTTACCAGTTGCCGGATCATGTGTAACGGATTAATGCGTGGACAGGCGCGCTCGGACGGAGCCGCCTTAGGAAGCGGCCATTACTCTCGGCGGTTGGCCACGCCCCCCGGCAGTTGTTTTTAAACGTGGAAAGCGTCAAAAAATGTTCGTTGGTAAGAAAAGTAGCACTCCCCGCGAGTTGTAAATCTAACAGCGAAATTCAAACATTTGTATTAACAAAAACTACATAAAACTTGCTATAAAACAATAGTTCTGGTGGGTCGTCGCTAGCCGTAGTTCTACTCAATGTCAAAATTTGACAGAAGGTGCATGTCTAGCATAGCTGCCAAGGTTTCAGATTGCTTATGTGTGACATTTACATGGTTTCAGTGTACTTATTAGTGACATTCAATGGCAAAATGTGTGACACTTAGAGTGACAATGTCCCTCCAGTAAAACCAAGCAATCAAGTCCATTGAAACAGATCCATATCAGAAATTACACCCTTTTGAGCGACGAGAATATCTAAAGAGATGTTGAAACTGCTGCAAAGCACCTAAAATGGAAGACGACTAAGCTGATCGAATTGTAAAACAATTGAGAACCCTGATTTAAACTATCATAGGAAAAAGTGAAAAACTGCGTGTCCCAGCATGCAAAGTGCTTAGGGTTAAAAAGTCAGGACTCACAGAAAGTATTACAAATTACTTCATGAAGGCCACTGGGGATTGGCCACATAACAGACCTTGGTGCCATTTGATACTCAGCCACCCTCTGATACATATCACCTCATAAGTAAGGCCTCCTCCCCACAATAATGCCAAGACTCAGACGAGTAGCCACTTAAGTAACATCTAACTGGACTAGTCAAATGGCGTACAAGAGGTGTACACTATCATGATGACGACAGTCCTACCCCCCTCCCCCCCTCCCCCCCTCCACCACCATGACAAGCTGTCTGACTGCAGCTGGTTACTAGACTTACCACTGCGTCTGCACTGTTACCTCAGCTGCCACTAGTCACCACTGCATACTTATGATCCGGATGATCGATCTCTCCCAAATTGCTGCTCGCTGGCTGGCTGCATTGTTGTGTCTGTCTCTCAGATATTTCTGGGACTGAGTATGTGTCATTCCTATAGCAGAGTTCTCAGGACTGGAGCTGTCGACAGACAGGGGAGTGTAGTTGGGCTTAAATACTTATTGTGTGCTCCGGCGGCTGCAGTTGCTCAGGATCAGACAGGTAAGACTGTGCCCCTCACTAACTTCAATAAACACGTGGCCTGAGGACAGGAGGTGAGAAGTTGACTTTCTTTGTAAACAATCTCCGGCGTGCCCTTGGCAATGTGTGGCTAGGCTAGAGAGGGGGCTGAAGAAGGTGGGGGCTTAACACGTTGGCAGGATAAGAAAACAGCAACATCCTGTGACTGCCTGCACAACCTGACCCTCACCACGGTAGGGAGAGCACTCTAAGGGGCAAGGGAGGTGCCACTGCTGATGGCAAAAAGCAAAGCTGCCGCCCGCCAGTGTGTTTCTGCCAGGCTTAGTCTGTACTGGTGCCCCGGGAATGGTTGGCATGCTGGCTGCATCATGCTATGGCTGATAGTGAGGGTGTCACTCACTGGACAGACCTCCCAGCATTAACTCATTGGCAGGCCGGGCGGGGCTCAGCTTGAAGAGTGATCTGAAGCCCCGGCCTTCCTTTCAGTGTTTCTCTGAACACCATGAAGGGACGTAGATGTAGTACACACTCTAACTCAAGTAAAGGGAAATGCTATTTTTGTGCTTAAACAACATCGCACCGACTGGAACCACAACAGCCTTTACACTAAGGAGACGGAGCAAGGGAACAGAGAACATTGAACCACTGCGCATTAGTATACTCACACCTAGTGCAGATAGTCAGGGCCGGTCCTAGAACTTCTGAGGCCCCGGGCGAGAGGGAAGATGTGTGGCCCCTCTAATTTGCATATAACATCACAAGAAGTGACATCGCAGGACTATTGATCTTATTTGGCATCACTGAAGAGACCTAATGTGGATATTAGTAACATGGACAAAAAGATAAATATACAAGTGAAATAAGTCCATATATTTGAAGACTGTATTAAATGGATTACATTTGTCACATTGGATGGCAAAGCTAGGTGCAGGTCTCAAAAAGATGGATATTTTTTACTCCATGTTTCCAGATTCCATGATTGTTTCCAGATGAGTGCATGATAAAAATTCCAGTTCTGTCTCATAAAGGGGAGAGATCCTGTTGAGGTAATGAGGGGTGGGATCATTCAAAATATAAAATGAAACAAGACAAAAACCCTCACACCATGGATATAATCGCAAATTTCAAAAGGCTCCACTATCTTTCTGAGCCATTATTGTGCCACCTTAGTATGACATTAATACTTAGTAAGTTGTTTTAACGTAAATCCTCTCACCAGTATCCCATACGCACATGCTAAGACTCGTAGGACAGTCTTTTTTGTGTGTGGGCTCTTTACTCACCAGAATTATGTTATGTGAAAAAACACAACACATATATTACAAAAATACAAGACACCATTGCAAACAAATAAAGATTGTACATAAATTTAAAAAAATACTTAGAACCACAGAGACCACTACTAAATATACGTTGACTTGAAGGTATGCTGCAGATTCAAGGGGTTTTCAAATCAATGTTTTTGATTTAGTGTTGGAACTGTAGGAAGTGGTAGAGGCCAGCTTTAGTGCTGGTGGAGCCCTGTGCGACAATGTTTGTTGGTGCCCCCCAATGACTCCCTCTGCCACAGATTCCCTCAACAGTGCCCATCAAGCCTCCGCAACCACATTCTCGCTCAGATGCATTTAAATTTAATTTGATCTACAGCGCCACTGATACCAGTGTAGGGTGTCAGACCACTTTACATCATACACATTACACAGAGACAATCAATCATCTTTTCCCCCCCTGAACACCATACTGCCCAACTGAGAGAAACTCGCACTGCCTTCAACTACAACCCAATTGTGCCTCGCTTTAAACACCTGGATGTGACACAATTCAAAATTACGATTAATTAAGAGTAATATGCTGCCTAAAAAAAAAAAGTAACAACATCCTGGAAAAAGCAAACACTCATAGGGAATGCAAGATTAAGTAACACATGTGAAATGTAGGAAGGAACATAATGGTTACCTTAACGCTTTTGCACTTATTATTCAGAAAGCAGTGAGTGCTTTTGCCTGAAAAGTTAAGGACATGACTACAGGGCCCAGAAGGGACCTATTTCAATGTTCATTACTTATATCCTTACAAATCATAAGCAGTATGGTTTAAAAAGACCACATCCGTGAACACAGAGCCGCGGTACGCATTTTATTTTCCAATCAACCAGGTATTGCAGTACATCCAGGAATGGTGCACTTCCCCACCCTGGGAAAACAATGTTGTTCAAAGAAAGAAGAGAAAATAAAAGCAGCGCTTCACTGGCAAACTCTGTAAAGTAGCGCTAATGTGTTTTGGGTGTGAATAAAATCAATGTGGCCACTTTGCGACCCATTCTGTCTTGCTTTATTTAGTTATTTTTCACATTTTTAAACTTTTATTTCTCTCCATCCCGAGGCTGCACTTTGCAATAGAAAAATTTCCCAAAAAGACATTTCCAACAAAGTGTTTTTCTTTTTTGGTCAATTTCACCGAGGACCAAATAAATGAAAGGAGAGGAGAGGAAAGAGGGAGTAATGGCTATAAGGCCCAGGGAAGGGGGCCCCCACACCTAGACCTTACAGCTGGCTCCAGCGCTTCGAGGCCCAGGAAAGGGGGGCCCCCCTCCCCTGGGCCTTGAAGCAGTACGAGGCATTTTGCACAACACTGCCCTAGCACCGGCAGTTCTACATACATTTTAAATGTGCATTCACATCAAAGCAATCTTTGCTATGTGTGATGCAAAGATAACAAAAGCCAGTTGATCTGGCTGTTCCCTCCTCCCCTCACCCACCTCTCCTTACCTGTGTCCGGCTGGTCCTGGAAACAAAGGGGCCTTCTGTCACCTAGCAACAAAATGCCAAAAGGGCGCCTAGAATGGCCGGTACTTAACAGAGGCGCTGCCTCGCCCCTGACACTGAGCCAACATAATTGCTGGCCCAGCTGCTGTACCAGCCCCATTCTGTTTGCTCCTTCCCCCCACCCCTGCACCCCCAGGAATGCCACCACGCTTGGGCTAACTGTGAAAGTGTGGCCTTTCACAGTGAAGCGGGGCCCCCTGTTTCTCAGCTGAGCGCGAGGCCCTGGGCAGCTGCCCACACTGCCCATGCCTAGTGCCAGCACTGCAGATAGTCATTGAATATTACAAAGGGTCTGATAATCGCCGATTACTTTCCCCATCCTACATAGTTTTGCGCACGTTGGATATGACAAAACACTCATTCAGACTCACAAATAAATATAAACAGAATTACCTCAGTTAACGGTAGATTCACCTTCATAATCTCATCAGAACAAATGCTTTTTACTGTAGTCTAACTGCCGGTTCGCAAATTCTCCCCCTCGTCTTGTTTTTCACTTTTGCGGCTCAATTGGAATCGGACGTTACTTCGAGGATGTGTACGGCATGAGAGTTCCCTAAAAAAGCAAAAAAAATGATATAAAAAAAAAACACGTAGTGAAGGATGAGCTTGTGGGCGGAGCAGGGACTTTATCAGAGTCAGGCAAAATGTATTGAAGAGCACCAGAAGATAGTTCCGGGAAGGCATTGACTAAAGTAAAAGTAAAATGACATTTTACTGGCATTAGCATGGCTGCCGCTTCATGCAGGGACATCTTAAGGATTTTGGGGGCCCTGGGCCAAAGATATTTTGGGGCCCCTGTTCAGAACAGCTTTGAATTTATGATCCAATTTGAGCCCCTGTTTCCCATGCCGTTTCCGCTTCCTCAGCTGCGTTAGCGATCCAGTTTGCATCATAGGCATTAGCCTATATATTCCCGATGAAACCGGACGCGCGCAGCTGACAGCAGTAGGATTTAGTGTTTCCTGCCCTGCTACTAGGTTTTTAATACTTTTTAAATTGTATATGTGTGGCTGAATTACTCTGTGCTTTTTAACAGTTTCTCCTACCTATGCGCACTTGCACTTTACTTTATTCTGCTTGCCTACACCTCAGCTGCTCCTATTCGCATCTCGCTTTTCCTCCAGTCCTGGTCCGCTGCGGCTGATACACTGATTGTGCGGAGGGCTGGGGCTACTATCAGGCTCCTCACCTCCGCCCACGCAATTTCCGCTTCCTCAGCTGCGTTAGCGATCCAGTTTGCATCATAGGCATTAGCCTATATATTCCCGATGCAAACGGACGTGTGCAGCAGGCGCGCCAAACGCAAGCCCGTCTGCGCCCATCAGCGTCCCGAAGGCGTCCGGCGCCGGCCATGCTGCCCAGTTCCCCTCCGGTGAGTTTCTTCCACTATATTACAATAGGGAAAAACTGCTTAGCCTTAGGCGGCTACCATTATGTCAGTGTACAGCGGCTGATCCGAGCTTGGAGGTAGACTTTCGATGCAATAAGTGCAACTGGTCTCTCCTCCAGCCCAGGAAACTCGCACCCAAGTTCTTCCCACGCAACAATAAGTGTAATAAACAATAAGAAAACAGAGGACTTAAAGGCCACTCTTTTAAATTGTCGCTCTATGCAAAAGCATGAACCACACATTTATGACCTACTGTTAGACGAACAGCCTGATCTTTTATTTCTCACTGAGACCTGGCTGTCTGAAGCCTCCAACCCTACTATCACCTCGGCCATCCCTACGGGTTATAAAATCCTGAGGAGGGACCGTCCGAGTGGGAAGGGGGCAGTGTCACCATAATTTACAATCAAAAACTAGACTGCTCTCCCATCCCGATGGAAAACATCGAGGGCGCAGAGTCCTTAGGCTTCCGCTGTACCTTATCCCCCCATCATAGCATAGCTGGTTTTCCGATTTACAGACCTCCCGGTGCAATTGGAAATTTTATTACTACGCTTAATACAGCCACCACGTCCCTGGACTTAAAATACAACAACTGCCTTATTCTGGGAGATTTCAATATACACATGGACAATGGAAAAGCCTCTCAAACAATTTCCTTGTTGGAGACGCTGTAGGCCTGCAACATGCTTCCATCTATTTCTTTGGCCACCCATGGGAAGGGCCATACCCTAGACCAAATCTTTCACAACTTTGACATATCAGTAAGCCTACCTCTTCCCATTACCTGGTCTGACCACCTCCTATTAAAATTCGTCATTCCCAACTCTGCCACAACCCCTCGGGCTAACGCAGGGCAGAGGGTCCCTAATTACAGAACGTTCCATAAAATATCCATCCCGATGTTAGCAGACGCCATCGGTCGTTCCTCACCGGAGCTGTCTGGCTGCCCCGACTCGGATGCCCTCTCAATAGATTCATGGCTCCGAACCAACATTGGTGCAGCGGTACCGATTGTTTCCCGCTCCTCAAAGAGGTCGGCCCCACCAGCTCCATGGTTTAACGATTCCCTCAGATCTAGCAAAAGAAATTGTAGAAAAATGGAACGAAAATGGCGTAAATCCTATCTACCTGAGGACAGGAAGGTGTATAAAGACACCTTAAAAGCTCATTACATTCTCGTGAAGGCAGCCAAGAAAAACTTCTTTCAAACCAAGATAGAAAATGCCCAAAATAAGAGTAAGGAAATCTTTAGCATAGTTAAATCCTTTAGCGCCCGAAAGCCAGCACAAAGGAAGGGCCATGCACAGAAGAATGGTCTAAGCAAATAGCTCAATTCTTCCACAAAAAGATCTTCGTGATCCAACAAGCCTTCACTAACATCTCAGAGGAAGAACTGACATTCTACCTTAGTTCTAATAGCAAATTTCACCTCTTGGATCCTCCATCTTTACTAACTTTCCCTGAGTTTCAGCTTGAAGAGTCACTGACCCTTCTCCAAAGCATTAAGTCTGGCTCTCCTACCGACCCATGTCCAGCGAATATCCTGAACCTATTAGCTCCCACCATAAACCCCACGGTAAACCAGCTCTTTAATGCTTCCCTCTCCTCAGGCAACATGCCGAAATTATGGAAGAATGCTAAGATTCTTCCACTAATAAAAAGGCTAACACCAAACCGATGGAGCCTGCCAACTACAGGCCAATCTCCTTTCTTCCGGCCCTCTCCAAAGTATTAGAGAAGCATGTAAACAAGGCCCTCCAAAAACACATTGAAGATGGGAAGCTCCTTCATGAGTCCCAATCCGGTTTAGGGCTAACTACAGTACGGAGTCCGCTCTGCTGGAAGTGACTGAATTTCTCAAGGGTAAGCTGGACCAGGGAGGCAAGGCTGTTCTGATACTGCTCGATCTGTCGGCGGCCTTCGATACGGTCCCACATTAGAGGCTCCTGGAGAGACTTGCTAACATCGGCCGGGGGGACCGCCTTAACATGGATGTCATCCTTCTTGGCAAATGGATCTCAGGACATCTGGCTCCCCTTTTCTCATCCCCGGTTCCGGCCATGAATGTAGGTGTCCCTCAGGGCTCCATTCTCAGTCCTACCCTTTTAATATATATCTATCCCCCTTGCATTTCTGGTAGAGGAAGAGGGCGCCAAAATTGTTTCCTATGCGGATGACACTCAGCTGTTTTTTACATGTGAAAAAGGAACCGACATTGACGGGGCAATGATTAGGTCTTGCCTCACAAAGGTTTTTAACTGGCTTAAGATCAATCAGCTGAAGTGCAATCCTGACAAAACTGAAGTTGTTTTCTTTGGTAATCCAGAAACACCTGACTGGAGCGCTTAGTGGCCAAAAGATCTGCCGCCCCGCCCGCGGAAAAGGAGAAAGTCAAAAACTTAGGAATTGTCATAGACAAGACACTCTCCATGCGCATTCAAATCCAAAATCTAACTGGCGCTTGCTTTGGCATACTCCGGATGCAAAAACAATTCCTGCCACTGTTACCGCTTGGGAGCAGAAAGATCGTGGTGCAGGCTCTGGTGACATCAAAGCTTGACTATGTCAACAGCTTGTACCTCAGTCTTCCCAAATCTCTTATCCAGCGCCTACAAGTGGTACAAAACGCGGCGGCCAGAGCCATCCTGAGACCTAAACACAGATCTAGTATGACCCCTATTCTTAAGTCTTCTACACTGGCCCCGCATAAAAGAACAGATCGACTTCAAAGCGATGACCATCTTCTTTAAAGCTTTCCACGGCTTAGGAGCCGGCTACCTAAATAAGCGCGTTAATCGCTACACAACATCTAGACCCCTAAGATCTTCCAATGCCAACCTGGCCATCGTGCCTAAAATATGCTGTGCCCGCACTGGAGGCAGATCCCTCGGCTTTCTAGGTGCAAAATTGTGGAATAGACTCCGAGTCTCTGAGACTAACCACAGACCTACTCTCTTTCAGGAAGAACTTAAAACCTGGCTTTTTAATAACTGATGGGTCTTTTACGCACGTTTTCCTCCCGCTGTCACGCGCCAGGACACTCTAGTCTGAGGAGCTGCGCGATTTATTAATTACACTATTTCATTTCATTAGGTCCCTGGCAGTGCAAAGGAACACTCGTCCAAATTCTAAGGGCCTTATGTATGAGGCCTTGCTTCACTTTTATGCCGCCAGTGCGTCACTTTTTGTGACGCACCGGCAGCGTAAAAAATGTGCCATGTTGCGCCCTATTTACAAAGTGACGCATCTAGGCAGATGCGTCACTTTGCAAACCCCAGCTCCACATTATACCAGCGTCAGGTATAATGTATGCAGGGTGGGTGTTCCCCGCAAAAAGCCTCGTAGAAGTGGCACATTGAAATCTATGAGAACTCAGTGCGCCACTTCTAGGACGCCATTGCATCAATATCTTACACCAGCCTCACAGCAGGCGTAAGACTGATGCAGGCCCTTTCACATGGGGCTTGCCCCATGTGAAAGGACACATTGCTGGAGTTAAGTCTATTTTCAGACACATCCCAGCAATGCATCACTTTTGCGCCTCACAGATACGTCAGAAATACTGACGTATCTGTAACTCCTTGTGACATGATGCGTCATACAGTAAATATAACGCATCCATCATGTCGCAAGGAGGACGCACTAAGAAGTGACGCATCCATGTTTTCACACAGCGATGCATCACTTCTCATAAATAAGGCCCTAAATGTGTTTACATCTAATATTCAGGGATGGTTATGTGTGTTTTCAATATTGTAACACAGCAGCAGCTCACCAATATTACTGCAAATAATCTCTGTGACGCCCTCCCATTTCTTATATGTTAGGCCTTGTTTTGATCTGAAAGAAACTTTTTTATGTATATTGCATGAAACATAAACACAACATTTCTCTGCAAAATGGCTGTACTGAACTCTCACACATCAGGTACATAAAAAATAAATTGAAGGAAAACAGTATTTAAAACAATCTGTTTTAGAAATAGTCAAGGTCATTAGGGCAAAACTCTGGAGAACGGAGCTGACTCTGTCAGGGGGCCCCCTGAAAGGCTGGGGCCCTGGGCCAGAGCCCACTTTGCCCATGCATTAAAACGTCTCTGGCTTCATGTGACGGATCGACTGCTGTCAGAGGCAGAACGACTCCGAATATTCAAGGAAAAGGTTTGGTCGTTTCTAAAATAGTTTCTACAAATGCAAAGCGCAGCGGACATAAAGCATGTGTGGCGCTGAGGCAGAGAAACACAAGAAGAAAAGCAGTCCCCAAAGGAAGACATAAACACGTAAAGCGTAACAATATAGTACTTGGTCTGTGCTGCGTGGAGAAAACCGGAAACGAGGAGGGACAAAGACTGTGGATTGTCCATTGGCAAGTAAGAATTTCTAAAGGACACTAACTTAGACAAATAAAAAGCTGGCGGCAAGCGATGGGTGGAGTTCAACTCCTAAAGCATACACAACAGGTCGCTTAGCAACAGCGCAAGCGCTGTAAGCTCGACCTAAAAAGGGGTTTGTGAAGGAGATCTATACTGTTTGCAAAGTATCTCAAATTATACTCATATTTAATGTATTGGCACGTTTTTTTCTTCATGATGAAAAATCTGACCAATATAGCCTAGGAATATGGGCTACATTATCTGTCTTTTTCTTAAGCTTCTTAACAGGCCTTCCTGAAGAAAGGCGAAAATCTCCACTTAAGATATATATTGAAGAACTGCTCTGGGGTCCCGCAGGCGGGCGTAACTATTCAGTGCTTATGACTTACCATGGAAATACCAGTACGAAAAAACAAGATTTACAGGTAAGAAACTATTCCTTCTGCATGGTAGGATCTTCACTGATATTCATAAACGCTTTAATAATTCTGCACTGCTTGCTTGGACTTATTGAAGCGTCTGTGACTGCATTGAAGAGTTCTACAATGCAGAACAGGACTACGAGCAATTAACCTTTTCTTTTGCAATCCTTATCTTACCTAATACACACTGCATTCCCCTTGATTTCAACAAGTCAAACCTACTGATATTGATTGTGAAAAAAGCCTGTGGCATGCAGTAAGCACCAAACTATCCATGTTGTGCCCTATTTTAGGGGCAAAACTCCTACAGATGCTAATTATTGCACACAATACATTCTGTGCACCTCTGTGTCGGTTTTTATCATGTGCAATGTGTATTACACATAGGGGAAACAGCCATTAAAACACAGCTGTTACCACGCATGCCTTTACCACACATGCGTTACAATGCATGCACCTTTACCACACATTTTTTTTACAATGCATATGCCTTTACCACGCATGCCTTTACAACGAATTAAAGTTGTAAAGGTATGCACGGTAAGGGCATATGTGTGGTACTGGTGGTAAGGGCATATGCATGGCAAAGGTGCTGGCGTGTGGTAAGGCCATATGCGTGGTAAAGCTGCCAGCGTGTTTAAGGCTATCGGCCTCGTTAGAGGAAATGGAGAGACCCTTCCACTTACTCTTACGACCTGCGCCGCACCTGAAGAGATGCCTCGTTGCCATTGTGAGTGAGGTAAGGGGGATTGGGCCTGGGGCAGGGGGACGAATTTAGGGCTTTAGGGGCAGAGTACAGGTTTAAAGGGCTAAGGGGAGGGTCATGCAGGGGTCGAGTATTTGTAAAAAGGGCTGCAGGCCATGGGGGAATCGTGACGAGGACCGGTTTTAGGGCTCAGGGCAGGGGTCAGGGAAAACCTTTACCACGTATATGCCTTTAACCTTCATGCTTTTACAATGAAATTCGTTGGGAAAGCATGCGTGGTAAAGTCATATTCGTTGTTAGAAAATGCATGGTAAATGTTATGTGTGGTAAAGGCATTCGTGTTGTAATGCACTCGTGGTAAAGGCATGTTTTGCAACGGAATGTGTTGTTCTGTCATACAACCTACACATAGAATCTGGCCACTCATAAAGAGGCCTTTGAGGAAACAATTGAGTGTCTTGAAGGGAATAATTAGAAACTTGTTGGCCACAATGAATTCGGCTATGTATGATTTAAGTTTGTTGATTATGAATTGTGTAAACTTGGTTCATAATCATGGGTTCTTCATTAATATTTACACTTTTAAGACAAACCAGTATCTGGAGTAATCTTTTTTTATAACCCAATTTTCAATTAAACTGAATATTAAAACCCCAACTGTTTTGTTTTTATCTTCCTGAAAGGAAAACAAAACTAAGCACAACTAGCTAGGCAGCTTTGGTGAAGGACTTTGTAGTAGTCGCTAGGATGCTCAGGAAGGGAGATGCTCAGGTAGGGAGAGGCTCAGGTGAAAAGGCTAGCTCTTCAGGAACCATGCAATCAAGCTCAGCGATGACAGTGAGGGTGTACAACACTCAATGGTCAGGCAGTCTGTCCTTATCCCCTTAAAAGCTGGGCCTCAAACCCCACCCCCTCCCCCCCAACAGTACTGAGCCCTCTTTTGGCTATTTGGTGTAGTTTACGCTTAGGGCTCCATAACTTTTTTCAACGTAAGGTATCCATGCCAAATTTGCATCTTTTTCCCCCAACTTTCTGAGGACTCTAAAGTACCCAAGTTTTGTGCACTCCCTGGAAAGAACCAAGAAAATATACAAAATATAGCTGCATTTTGTGTCTTTTGGGAAAAATAGGGGGAAATGCTCTGGATAAAAGTTCCTGTTTTTTTCCTAAAAATTGCATCAACAAACTGTTTGCTGTGCTAAAGTCACCATCTTCCCAGCATTCAGTAACTTATCATAGTTTTGGCATTTTTCAAAATAGGTAGCCCACTTTTAGGTCGAGCTTTCGAGACCTCTTGTATATACTTTAGTGTATACTTCTTTGTGGGATTACAGCACGCCCACTGCTTTTCATTTGTTTGTTTCAGTGTCCTATAAAAATCTTTGCTTGCTAGTTGTCAATCCTTCTCTTTGTCCCTCCTTTTTTTCTTTCTGTTTCCTCCCACGGAGCAGGGACCAAGCACTGTATCTTTACACTTTGGTTGTTTATCTGTTGTTTGGGGGACTACTCTATTATTTCTTTCCTGCTCGTGTTACACTGTGGGTGCGTGTCCAGCTTTAGGCCCCTAGCTGTTTGCATTTTATTGCAGCATTCATCCCTTCCACCTCCTCCCATCCTGGAAAAGTCCAGCTGTTGTGCTCCGATCGGAGCTGCTGCGATGGGGGTGCTCAGTGAGTGCAGGTGCGCTCTCTCGTTAAAGAGAGGTGTCATGCTGTAGAATATTGAAGTTAATTTACTAAAGATTGCAGAGGAGAATGACAATGTCCAGTTTCAAGGTTAAGCTGTTTATTTGTACATGCTTAATTGATTTGCCCAGAATCACAGGATGTTGAGCCGGCGCCGAGACTCAGCTTCATAGTCAGCAGCTCTGGCAGTTACGCCACAACCTCTCCCCCTTTCTGTTGCTTATTGCTGTGTCCGGGCATTAAACTAGACCTAATAAGGTGAAGTCTTTGCCCAGACAGTGTTAAGCTGTGTAATAATAAAAATGAAGGTTTCCTTTCCCGGCAGGGTAAGGCGGGCCAGGTCGCTGTGGGCATCTGGTGCATGCGCTTGGTGACTCAGTGGTAGTTAATATCTTGTCAGCTGTAGCCCCACCTCCTCCCTGTACAAAAACCTGGCGAGAGGCAGTACAGGCTTAGACCTGTGCCTTGAAGAAGTGTGCCCTCCGTGACAGCTCTGTACTAGGTGGCATCGCTGTGGGAACAGCAGGATGGGCTAAAGGAAGGTACAGTTGAAATGCTGGGAGCAGAGCCGCTTTCATCCCTCTCTGCTACCCTGTCTGTCTCTTCCCATGGCTGTAGCGGCCCTTTCTAATCCGCTTCATCTATCGGATACAGCTGCTCTCTGCCCAATTCCTCTCTATGTGCTCACCTCCCCTCCACCATTGTTTGAGACGACCTCACACCCCATCTGTAATCTTCATTTCCATCCCTTGACCCCACCATTAGAGTCATACCAAACTGCCTCTTATTTGTGTAGCGTCTTCCAGTCCGAAGGAGGCTTCCAAGAGCTGTAGGCAAACAAAAAAGAGAGAGTGCCTTGAAATATAAATAGAGAGCAAAACTGAGAAGGAGGGTCCAATGGAGAAGAAAAAAAGAAACAATATATTTGTTGAATGCTTTATAAAACTCCACATATTGACATAATACTGGCTCAGCGCTTCTTAGGCAAGTGTTCCATGGGCATAGGCCGCCGTCTCCATCCCCCCTCCCTACCTTCTGTCTTGTTTTGTTCTTTCGTGTTGTTCTTTGTGTTTTTCTTTTTAATGCGTTTACCTGACTTGGTATTTTTTTGTAGGCCCAGGGAGAGCCAAGACCTGTTATCCACCCCAACCGCCCTCCCATTCACCAACAACCCGCCCTCCCGTTCACCACCCCCACTCGCCCTCCCGATCACTACCCAATTGCCAAAGGCAATAACTCGCCCATAAGCGAGACCTATTGACTTTGCCAGTGCTTGTTCCTATTTTTTGTGCTCTCAAACTACTTCCAGTTTGAGGTGAAAACCAGTGAGAAACCCATGGGTGAGCAAGGAAAGCTAGAGATTTCTGAAAAGTAGACAAAATTCTGAATTTAGCAAGGGGTCATATGTGTAGATCCCTAAAGGTTTTCCCAAAGAAACTGTTGAAATATAGAAATATTGGAAATGAGTAGGAAATAACGGTCATTTGTGACAACATTTTTGTCTGTAAATTTTTGTCACAATGTCCGATTTACAAAAACAATATACCATCCACTAGACCCTTCCGGTTGAGGGGATATATTAGGTTTGTAGGTTCTTTAAGAACCCAAGGTACCCGGAGTCAACAACTGAGCTGCACCATACAATGTATTTTCATTATGTACCAAGCATAAACAACTTTATATGCTGAAATATATAGACTGAAAAATGGGTATCAAGGAAACCTATGTATTTCCGAAATGGGTAAAAGAGGGAGCACTGGTTAATTTGTACATCTCTGAATGTGTGGGTACCCGTACTAGCATACGATTTAGAGGGTATTTTTTAAAATGTCTTCTTTCTTACACACTGGCTTACATTTGGAAGGCACAAATGCAGCGAAATCCAATTGGTAATACCAAATGTTCTATTATTCTATGCTCCCACATGTCTTCCGATAAAAATGGTACCCCACTTGTGTGGGTAGGCTTAGTGCCCGCAAAAGGAAACGGCCCAAAACACAACATGGAGACATCCCATTTTTCCACTAAAAAATGACCCTTTTTAGGTTGAGCTTTGATCGACCTGTTATGTCTGTTCTGTCGGGTTTGGCACACCCACCAATTGCCATTGGTTGTTATCTATGGCATTCAGAAATGCTGGCTTGTTATTGGTGATTTCTATAAATGTCCCTCCTTTGTGTGCCCAGCACTCTTTCCGGCAATTTCACTTAGAGAACATTTTGGTTGGTCATCACACTGTACAACGTGTGATGGCCCCTCCTCCCTCCTCCCATCTGGGCACTGCCGAGTCAAACCGCCCTCCCATTAAAAAGGGGATTGAGTGAGACCAGTCCTTAACTTCTTGACACGCCCCCAAGGTGGACTTAAAATGACAGCTAATTGCTATCAGCAGAGCGTTGCAGTCTCCTAGAACATATATCCTCGATATGTACCGCAGTAATTTTAAAATGATCATTTACATGCGTCTCGCTAATCTTGTGATTCTATTTCTTTATTTGCTAAGGATAAACAAACATTCAGATTTCTTTCGCAGCCATGATGAAACTCTTGGCAAAAAACTTGTCAGAAACACGTACTCTCGTTTGGAAAAAATTCTCCGTCAACTGACAGGTCCCGGCATAGGTCCCGCTAAGAGAAATGACTGAGCGTCCCAGTCCAACATGGCCACGCTGGGAGAGGCTGTAACCAGCCCTCAGCTCCTTCTCAGACGGCTGCAGATCCTAACACCGCTTCTTCTCCGCTGCCTTTCATGTGCAGAATGCAGCAATCTCGAGAGAAACAAGGCTGGCCCTGGCGGCTGTGGGTGCTTCAGTGTGAGTCCCTCGACCTACACTAGGCAAAGAGAGGAGGTGGAACCACCTGAGCTCCCTTCCCTCCACTCCCTTCCGACGCGTGAAGGAGTAGACTCCTCTGCAGTCCCCTGCTCCTGGGCTTGACCAGCGGCTGCAGGATCCTCAGCACCTACCTCCTGCTTCAGTTAGGTAGGGGCGCAGTAAGCGCTTGGCGGGAAACTGCTAGGTACCAATTGTTGTTAATCCCGGGAACCTACCACTGGCATCTGTGGGCCTTCGTCGGACGCGATAGTTTCATGAGAGTTGTGGGGAGCAAGAGGTGATAACTTGCACACTTTTAATGGCTGCGCAAAGTGCCGTTTCTGACGCAGATATAGGGGGATATTCTCAAGGACTCATCGCCGAGTTAGCGGCACTTTATCGCAGCCAAAGTGGTGATAAATTCATCGCACCATTCACAAGCTGGTGCCAACAGCCGATATCACCAGTTTTCCTGCGCTAGCAGCCGCAAAAAACATCGCCACGGATGACACCGGCAACTAACGCTAATGAGATGCAGAGTAGGCGTTCCCGTGCAAAAACCCGCAGAAACACCACTTCGCAACATTCACAACGACCAGCCAGATCGGCGATAAGACCACAAAACATGCAATAAGGCGCGTTAGCAGCAGGGATTTAACACCTGCTCTTACCTGGTGTTAAGTCGGACGACAACCTGCACTATAAAAGGGAGCCCAGCACACAGCCACACCAGAAGAACAACAGATGCCATGGAGCTAATGATCATGCAGCTCGGTGCCCCAAGAGGGCCACAACACCCACTGCCACCACACCCAGGCCCGCCACCCCCCACCAGGATCCCCCCGTGGCCCCACCCGGGCCCCCCCGGACAAAGACATTACACATCTACCCCACAAATACATCAACACAACAATCCGCCTGATGTCGCACAAGTACACCAACCAACATCCATGTGTGGTTCGAAACTGGAAAAACATACATACATCTCAGAATGCCAAAAATAATCAATGTATTAAAATTCAAATCAACATCAATGATAGGAAGATCCATGGCGGGTCCTCTCCGGACAAACCGTAAGTCACAGCCTGCAAGACAAAATTGAAGATAAGAAGGTGTGTCATGCGCACAACAAAGGACAGAGAGAGAGAGAAAGAGAGAGAGAAAGAGAAAGAAAGGGAGAGAGAGAGACAGCGAAAGGAAGAGAGGGAGAAGGAGAGAGAAAGAGAGAGAAAGATAGAGAAAGAAAGGGAGAGAGAGAGACAGCGAAAGGAAGAGAGGGAGAAGGAGAGAGAAAGAGAGAGAAAGATAGAGAAAGAGAGGGAGAGGGAGAGAGAGAGACAGTGAAAGGAAGAGAGGGACAGGGAGAGACAGTGAAAGAAAGAGAGGGAGAGAGAGAGAGGAAGAGAGAGAAAGATAGAGAGAGAGAGACAGTGAAAGGAAGAGAGGGACAGGGAGAGAGAGAAAGATAGAGAAAGAGAGGGAGAGAGAGAGACAGTGAAAGGAAGAGAGGGACAGGGAGAGATAGTGCCCCCCCTGCGCACCCAGGCGCTGCACCCCAGCCCCTCCCGCCGCACAGCGTGGACTGCCCGCCCCTGCGCACCCAGGCCTCACTGCTCACCTGTTGCCACCGGTGTGTCTCCAACCACGTGCCGGTTCACACTGCAGCCCACCAGGTCCCTTATCTGAAACAGAGTCCACAGCGAATGATGGCAGAGTATATATCATTGCACACGGCAACATCGCATGTCCGCCCCTGCGCACCCAGGCCGCTGCACCCCAGCCCCTCCCGCCGCACAGCGTGGACTGCCCGCCCCTGCACACTCAGGCCTCACTGCTCACCTTCCGCCACCGGCGGGTCTCGAAGAGGGCCCACCATGTCCCGGTGCAAGCTCCAAGCCCGGGGCCACCAGGTCGCACACTTGATTCTGGGTCTTGATTTTGCAATGGCAGAGATCACATCAGTGCACACGTCATTATCGCAGGCTGCACACCCGCTCAGCTCTCTAGGTGCCACTAACTCTGTGAAACGCGAGGCAACGCCACGTGGCGGTAGGCCCGTGCTGCCCGCTGGCTCAGGCCTGCATTGAGGTCCACCAGGCGCACACTTGACTCGGGGTCTTGATATTGCCATGGCAGAGACCATATCAGTGCACACGTCATCATCGCAGGCTGCACACCCGCCCAGCACTTTAGGTGCCCCTACCTCAGTGCACAGTAAGTCACCGTCCCGTTGCGGTAGGCCCGTGCCGGACGCAGTGCAACCGGTGCCACTGACTCCGTGCAACGCAAGTCATGGACCCTTCATGATTGAGTCTCGTCGTAGGCCAGGCGGACGCAGCCATGTCACTTCAGGCAGTGGGGAAGAACTGGGACACGTAGCGTCGTCGTCCCCCCTTTATACGTACGCCGAGTGGGCTGGCCCTGCGTACGCCAGGCCAGCGTAGGGGTGTGAACAATTATCCATGGCCTCTGGGCGTGGTTCATATCTGGGCTGCCCAGGAAACCAACTGAGGCGTGTGTCTCCGTTGCAGTGCCTGCGCCACACGGCCCACAATCGACAATGTTGCAATGTTGCACCCGGAGGGCGTCCGCGCACGGATTGTACAAGGAGCGCAAGGCCGCTCGGGGTCTTGGCTCATACATGGCAACTGGTGTGTGTGTTCATCGCTTTTGGTGCACCATAAGCCCAAGGCCTAGCCTCAATTGCAGCGCGATAGCCACATCACATTCCCAGGATACAAGCAGTAGTCTGACCAACATTAGGGATGAAAGCCCCTTTGTCTCAATACAGAAGGCGGAGGACATCTGCACCCCCGACCTTGGAAATGCATGCTGCAGGCACCCCCTAAGAGAGATCCCATGGCAGACGAAGACAACTCCCACACCACACACGACGCCAATGAAAGATCAACATCTCCACACCCCACACACAGAAGTCCTTGCTCGAGGTACTCCTGCATGGAACGGCCTTGACACTTACGTACAGGACAACCCATACGTACAAACTTTGCACACACATACGACTCATTGCTTCGAGCTGTGGCATATCATCCACATAACAGCCGCAGGTCAGAAGAGTGCCGGTTCCACGAGTGCGACCAACGCAATGTCAGAACATCCTGGGCACATGCACAACCCCTGTCACGTGGAACTGTACTGTGAACGAATGCTGCATTTGTTGGGGGCACTGCCACTGGCAGTGTTGCGCATCAGTTACCGTCTGAGCTTCCGTCTTGCGTACGTCACCTGCGTCCAGCCCTGGTTCCACTGTCGATCATGCATATTCGAGTGGCCCATGGATGTCTGCCTATCCAACACAACGGTAGCTGAACTGGATTATGACATGTGTGTGCGCCCCCTGTTGGACCATGACCAGGAGTATAACCGTGATACCCGTTCATGGGATGCCTTAGTATTGGGCGTATGTGCTGGCAGTTGGGCATGTGAAATTGCACAATTCCTCGTGTGCAGTGACCACATCGAAGCGCTCCCCTATTGGGCTGTGTTGCGGATTGGTGAAACGGCGTGGACGGAGCACATCTGTCCGGACCAGCTAATGGATTGGCTCGCCCCCGTGTTCGTTGAAGTCGACAACGACGTACTATTGGAACTGATTGCCCATGAAGCTGCCCTTGCTTACATGGACGAGTAACTACGTTCCTGCAGCCACAGAAGATCATAACCCATGGCACAGGTCCCAACACCCTTTTGTATCTTGGGGAAATGGACACATATCCCACCATGACAGTGGACATGTCTGCATTCGCCTGGACTCAGAATGCATGTGCGTGCAAGACTGCGGGTTGACACACACCTGTGCAAGGTGAGTGGACAGCGGCGCCTGGCAACGTTCCTCAACCTGACACACCGCTTGAGGGAGTGTACACACATGGCAATGTAGTACTACATGTGGCCTTGTTGGACTCCTCCACCTGCTCACTGTCAGCAGAGCAGACAGTCAGCGCTGTCCGGTGGTACAGGACTATGCAGCTCCCATGGGCTGTGAGTGGTGTCCCCTGACACGGTGCAATGGGCATTCGCCAAACACCACATGACTCGTCCAGCAAGGCAAGGTGGGCTGAGACCGTTGGCATCCGTCATGGTTGGTGTTCATTTGTGCCTCCCCATGTCCTGCACCTCTACATGTTCCTTTGCTGCCTGTTAGTGTATGATGCATTGGTCTGCATGTTGTGGCCCTTGTCTTGCCCGTACTGACACGCACATGCTAATAAAGTGTACGCAGCTTCACTAGTGTTCAACTGTGATGAGTGTTGATTTGCATGCCAAATCGTGTGCCCCAATGAGCATTGTCCGTACACAGGGAGGGACTGACTGACGCATTTCACTTAGGGGTGAGTCCCTATTGCCAGCTCCACCTCTGTGAGCCAGACATTGTGGTTGGGAGAGTTGCTGGTCGACCTGTGCGCTTACGTGTCTTCAGCAATGTGCCCACACAGTTGAGTGTGTGTAGGTATGCGAAGAGATGTTCTGTTGTCACATGTGATGGGGGGCACTACTTTAGGCCTCCTACCCACTTTAACATATTTACACACAGCCCTATTTAATACATGGACGTGGGGCTACGTTGTGGGGTTGCGAGATTGTTGTTCATGATCAATGAGGCCACAGCTAGTTCACACCTCCACAGTCATGTAATTGGCCATGTGTGTCACGGTCAAACATGCGCATTGATGTCATTTACCAGGGTGTACCTTTTTGTTTAATCAATGTTCCCACAGTCATCCATGCTGTTATACTTGATTGAACATTGACATGACACATCTGTGTGATTAGGAATGTTTTATTCACATTCTGGGGAGTATCAGAGCTGGAGCAGTACATGGCCATGCACACCCCACATTACATGGTTGCCCAGTGGAGGGCCAAACAGAGTCCTTCAAGGGATGAGAAGTTAATCAGTAGAGGAAGGGTTGAGTCCGCAGCCTGTTTGCTGTGTCATTGGTAACCGTAGCAGATATGGCAGTCCATGTCGGGGTCCAGGTGTATGTCTCAGGGTGTTCGGGGGACAGCGGAAGGTGTTGTACCAGGGCATGATGCAGAGGGCTGTACCAAGCAGAAACAGGCCATATGGCGGGGGATGAATGCTACAACCTCCTTTTTGACACAGAGTCATTACCGTCCACATCTTCGTCCTCTTCGTGTGGTGGTGTTATGGATGTATCACTGTGTGCCACTGACACATCAGGGGGCAGAGGTGGTATGGCTGCATCACTGTGTGCCACTGACACATCAGGGGGCGGAGATGTGTGTGTCAAAGTTCCTGCAGCAGTCATCTGGGACGGGCTCTGTGGCAGCAATGGCAAGATGAGGGTCTGCAGGGCATGGTAGATCCCAGCTACATCTCGCTGGTGTTCAGCCGTGGCAGCCATCCTTCCTGCCTGCATCCGCTCCATGTTCTCCATTGTCCTCCGCATCTGTGCCAACACTGTGCTGTCGTCGCTGGAGCCGCTCTGCCTAGACAGTTCTTGTATCCGATAACCCTGGGCGGTGAACTACGCTACGCTCGCGGAGCTTGCGAACTTTCGGTAACTTCGCGATTCGTGTAGAACGCGAAGTTACCGTGCACTACGCAATTTGCGGCGTAGCGTAGCTGTTTTTCTTCTTCGCGCGCTCAATATACGTTCTCGCGCACGCGGTAACGACCTACCGTGATTCTGCGTTCGCCGACGCGACTTCCTATCCGTTCGCGGGCGCCACGAGATTTGGAATCCGGCCGCACGATCCCGCGAGAGTGTGCGAACACGTCATTCGGACGCGCGATCTGACTTCCGGCGGCAGTGTTGGTAAGATCGCGATCCCGAACACGAAGAAACTACAATCTGGCGAAGAATATCTCTCGAGCATCATAAAACCTTCTCGAAAATGATGGTTTTGCTTAAAAAAACTCCTCAGATTGTGATTTGGCTGTAGTTTTTTGTGCAAGGAGTCCTTTTTCTTTTTTACTTTTTTCCCCAAGAGGAAGGAAGTGCCCCTGATTCTCAAACTTCCTGTTCCTGTCCAGCAGGCTCCTCCCAGTGCTTTGTCCATGTGCTGTTCACTTTCATTTGGATTTGGAGCTGGAAGGATCACTTTTTGTGTCTGTCTGCTGCATCATATCATTGGATTGGATTTGAGGACTCTTGGATTTGAGATTTTACAAGTAAGTTGGAGAATTGGTGTACTTGTTTGTTTGATTGGGGCTTGTTTGTACCTACATTTTTTTGGGGATTTCCATAGTTTTTAAAATTTATTGTTGTGGCCTGTAGTTTCGGCAGGGGCCTAGTTGTTTTTCTTTGATTGGAATTTCAGCCAGTAGGCCCAGACTAGAGCCAGAGGTACCCATGGGTGCATGTTTCTGTGGTGTCTGTTGAATTTAAACATCATGTAGGGCATGCATGGATGGCATTGGATTGAATTGGTAAATGTGGTTTTTGGGGTGTATTTCACTTTTTGGGTGTAATATATACCTTTGTTGGATGTGTGTGTGTGCTTGTTGTGTAACTTTCCAACCTTTCATAGCCCTGTGGATTTTCGTTTTTGCATTTTTGTATTAAAGCTGTGTTATTTAGCACTGCAGGCCTCCTTTGTCTGGTCATATTTATTATTATAGGCCTGCTTGAGTTCATTGTTTTCCATGGCCTGTTGTAACTGTGAGTGACCACGTGGCTTGGGGCCATTTTGTGGGGGTACTTTAGTAGTGTGCTGCTTTTTCCATATAGGCCTGCATGTCTTTTCTTTGTTCCCCTTGGCTTATGCTTGTTGTGAACTTGTAGGTGGCCTGGTCATGTGGTGGCGGCCATTTTGTGGGACCAGCCACTGTGCTTTTGCCATAGGCCTCCAAGCTTGCGGCCTAGTCTGCCAGTAGGCCCAGAGGTAGTCATCCTCATGGGTACATAAAAACTGTTTCTGTGTTGTCTGTTGAATTGTAACAGAATTTAGGCCATGGATGGCATTGGATTGATTTGCAAAATGTGGGTTTTGGGGTGGTATTTCAGTTTTTGGGTGTTTGTTAAATAAATAGGCCTTTTCAGCCAGTAGGTAACCCTGGGCGTTCAGCTCGCGGACTTTGGGCAACTCCGCACTGCGCGACAACGCAGACTTACACTTTTTATCTTCTTCGCGCGCTCAATATACGTTTTCGCGCGCGCGATAATGACTTTTTGTGACGATCGCGATGCCGAACACGCAGAATTTACAATCTGGCGAAGAATATCTCTCGAGCTGCATAAAACCTTCTTGAAAATGATGATTTAGTTCATTTTGCACAAAAAACTCCTCAGGTTGTCATTTAGATGTAGTTTGGTGAGCAAGGAGTCACTTTTGTTTTGTTTTACAATTTTTTTCAACAGGAAGGAAGTTGTTGGGTGGCCTGGCCATGTGGTGGTGGCCATTTTGTGGGACCAGCCACTGTGCTTTTGCCATAGGCCTCCAAGCTTGCGGCCTAGTCTGCCAGTAGGCCCAGAGGTAGTCATCAGTGGTGCATAAAAACTGTTTCTGTGTTGTCTGTGGAATTTTGACATCATTTAGGCCATGGATGGCATTGAATTGAATTGCAAAATTTGGGTGTGTTAAATAAATGCCTTTTTTGCGTGTGTAATTATAATTATGTGTTGTTGTAGTGGTTGTCTAACTTTCAAAAGTGTTTTTAGCCATGTGGATTTTAGTTTTTGCATTAAAGCTGTGTGTGTTTTATAAGGCATCCTTTGTCTGCCCATATATAGGCCTGCTTGAGTTCATTGTTTGCCGTGCCTTGTGCCTGTGAGTCACCATGTTGCTGGGGGCCATTTTGTGGTGGTAGTTAGTAGTGTGCTGTTTTTGCCACATAGGCCTGCGTGTCTTTCCATTGTTCCTCTTGTCTTACTGCTTCCAAATCCATCCCCATTGCCAGCTGCAGCTCCCTGATGCTGCTACATACATCCCACGTGATGCACAAATTTAGGCCAAACATGCTCCACTACATTTTAGTTTTTGTTCGTTACTATTCTTATTCTTCCAGAGTGTACACACTAGCACTACACAGTAGCCAGGAAAGCCCTGGCCTTGTTGTCAACGTCTCATAAATGGCTACACTGTGTGTTGTTGTTCACCGAGTTTCTAAAATTTAATAATTGAGGCCACCACACACTAAGTTCTATATTATATTTGTTTGATTTGTGCTATGTTTGACTGATGTTCTGGCTTTTTGCTTTTAGGTGCACAAAGACTGAGGAGGAGGTGTGTCTCTCATCATTGCCCGTTGCACTGCCAGACAGACATCCTGCTGCTGTACACACAACACAACGTGACGTGTGACCTGACCAGACATCTCTGCAACTGAGTGCTGCTGACATCTGAAGAAGATGGGCCCAAAGAAAGCAGGTACCAGGTCCTCCAGTACCAAGAAAGTTGCTATTGAGAAGAAGGAACAGAAGAAGGAAGTGACACTTAAGTCTGGTGTGCCGGCCAATACCTTTTTGGGCAAAAAAAATGACGCCTGCAGCAGCGGTGTCCGGGGGCAAGCTGGGGGCAGCACCTCCGCATCAGTGGGCCCAACCCACCAACCCAGGCCCAAGCACATGAGTGTGGAAGAGGTAGCCAGCCTAATGGTGGAAAGCAGTGATGCTGAGCCTGAGATAAACTTATCGCTATCTCAAAGTAGTACCCAATCAACGCAGGAGGAAACACAGCAGATAAGTGGTCAACAACAACAGCCGCAACCACCGCCCGCAATAGTAGTTGTTGTTCCTCCTGAAGTAGGGGCAGTTCAGGAAATTGAGCCTCATGCAGAGGTAGAAGAAGAAGCCACTCATTCAGAAGATCCATTGTCTTCCAAATCTCCAGCAAGGAAAAGGAGGGGTAGTCCATCAAGTTCTTCGCCAAGCCCCCTTCTGATGATCTAGATGCCACTTGGAAGCCACAAACTGAGTCTGAGAGGGAGCCACGTTCCAAGACCAAGCTAGGGAAAAGGAAGGTTCCAGAAAGCCTTACACTTATGGAGGTCGATGTAGAACAGCAGGATGATGATGATGAGCCAGTCATCACGAACATCACTCCCGGCCCCGAGGAGATGAAGACCAACATTATTACCCTATCCAAAATCGCTGCGAGGGATGTAGCACGCATACCTCCACAGGTAACACCAACATGACCTACAGCTTCCATATTTGCATTAGCAAAGGCCCGGCAGCGACCTACATCCAGCACAACCACCACCTTCGTAGGAGTAGGTAGTGGTACAGCAGCACAGAGTCAAATTCAACACACACCCTCCAGTTCATCCGGCATTGGAAGTGGCACCTCCAGCAGGAGGCCAAAGTTAAGCTCCCCAGTTTGGGACTTGTTTACGGTTAGCGAAAAGGAGGAGAACATTGCTATATGCTCCATTTGTAATAGATCTGTTAGTCGTGGTAAGCTTGGTACAAACTATGGTACCGGAGGCCAAATGACCCATCTGAAAAAACACCACTTGATCAGCTGGGAGGACCACCTTCGCGGCATAAAAAAAACTGCAACTATTGGTGTTGGTGGGGATAAAGGAGTAGAAGATCCGATCACGGTGGAAGAGGAATGACAGGGAGACATTCTCTCTGGTAGTGGTACACAAGGTGTCCCTGACCCCAGCAGTGCAGTGTTAACGTCGCCCACATCTTCAGCAACATCTCAGTGGCACAAGAGTAAGAGTCAGCCTGAGACACCAAGGAGTACCAGGTCCGCAACCCCAAAAAGTGCGTTGTTGAGCCTAAGAGAAAGGAAAACCATGCAGCCTACCATTATCAGCATGTTTGGGGGGGAGGGGCAGTACGAACGCAACCACCCAATAGCACGTTTGTACAATGCGAAGCTAGCTAAAATGTTAGCACTGGACCTTCTCCCTTTTTCTTTTGTTGAAGGGGTGGGTTTTCTGGAATTTGTGTCAACCATCTGCCCAAAATGGCATGTTCCCAGCCGCTACTATTTTGCCAGAGTTGCTGTTCCGGCACTACATCACGACGTGCTGGAATTGCTTGGAAAAGCCTTGAAGCAGAGTGCTGTTTACAGTATCCACCTGACAACAGACATGTGGACCAGTTGCCAAGCCACAGATTACATGTGCATCACTGCACACTGGATCTCTTTTGCGGGGTTAGAGAACAGATATCTGCTGGTGTTGACGCTGCTGAGATTTTTCATGCCACTCGCAAACATGCAACTGTAGCCATGTTTGCCATGGAGAAATCTCATACTGCTGCAAACATTTTGGAAGAGTTTAACACCATGGTCTTTGAGTGGCTGCGCCCAAGAGGGCTTATGATTGGTTTTGTTGCCACGGACAACGGCAGTAATGTAGTTAAGGCCATGGGCAATGGTGGCTATTTCAGGGTCCCGTGTTTGGCACACTGCATTAACATTGTTGTTCAAGACTTTTTGAAAAATGAATCCAAAGTCAGCAACTTACTGGCCACCTGCAGAAGAATATGCACACATTTCAGCCATTCTTTTAAAGCCCGGAAGCAGCTGAGGGTCATTCAACGTGAGCATAAAATGCCAGTCAAAGCGCTCATCCAGGAGGTGCCAACACGTTGGAACTCAACTTATTACATGCTTGATCGTCTGTTTGAACTGTACATACCACTCAATGCTTATGTCATGCAAAGATTAGGGGAACCTACTGTGAGAGGCATGACCGTTGAGATGGGTCAATGGGACCTCATTAAATGCCTGACTGAGATGCTACTTCCTTTTGAGATCTTCACACGTGAAGTCAGCAGGGAGGACTGTACTATGGGCCAAGCTATCCCATTGTTGCACATGCTAGAGCAACAGCTGAAGGAGGTGTCTGAAACGTACGCAGGTGTGGATGACAAACAAGACGCATATCATTTGGCAGAGACCTTAGCCGCTCGCTTATCTGAAAATACAAGGATTCAAAATAACATTTTGTCACATCCACATTACATTAGTGCCACAATTTTGGATCCACGGTACAAAGTATTTCTGAACAGCAAGGCAGTAATTCCTTTTCGGAAGTGGATGTTGCCAACTACAAAACTTTGATAGCTAAGGAAGCCACTATTTTCGAAACCGAACGGCTGTTAATTACAGGCCCCCCACCCCAGGCCATAACAAGTACTACAGAGCATCCAGAGTCAAGTTCTACTTCGGAGCCTGAGGGCAGTGCATTTGCCTCCCAGCAGTCACCTACACCAACAATAATATCAACAACAGCAAGAACAGGATCATCCACAGTACAATCTGCAACTGATTGGTTTCTACGGCAGGGGTATGGTAAGTCCAGCGCTGATGCAAAGGCAAAAGAGGCCGAGCACATCGGAGCACCCCTGAACATTGAGCGGACGGTCCAGGCCTATCTGGATGACCCAACAGAGGTCTTCATGGATCGAAACCCATTGGTGTATTGGTATGGGAAAAGAAGCCAATGGACAGTGCTCAGCAGGCTGGCGATAAAGTATCTGGCTTCCCCTGTCGCAAGTGTCTCTTCTGAGCGTGTTTTCAGTGCTGCTGGTGCCATTGTAACTTCGAAAAGGACCAGTCTCTCGCCCAAAAGCGTGGAGAGGTTAACCATGATCAAAATGAATCAGCACTTTATACCACCGGATTACAAAATACGTGAATCACAGCAGGAAGAGGAGAGCGACTTGGATGACGTAAATAGTGCGTTACAGGACCTACTTCTGTCCGAACCACCAGAGTTTGAGGACGAGCTCCTCTTCCCTGACAACTAGGCTTTCAAATTGTTACTTTCTTCCTTCCTTTATGTGTCTGTGTATCTGTCTTTCTGGTTCAAATCAAATCATAACAAATCCATCACCACAGTCTTCTCTTTTTATTTCCCTATTGGAGTTGCACGTCTGTGCATTTAACTGTCCACTCTTCAGAGTCCTGCTTCATCTTCCTGTCTCGCCCTAGTACATTTCCATCAAGCCAGACATTGGAGTACAAGAAATGTTGCCTTTAACAGTCCCTCCATAAGAAATGAAACGTGACTATAGCTATCCTCCGTTTTGTTTCCGAGCCGAAACTGATCAGTGTCCGAAGGCTACCGCCTCTGCATCGTCCACAACTCTTCACTGTCAGAACTTGGGCAGGCATCCAAAAGTGAACTCATCACTGTCCGAAGGCTACAGCCTCGGCAGGCATCCAAAGCTCCTCACTGTCAGGACAGAAGGTACTTGGCAGAGAAAGACAAGACTCTTCGAAGAAACTTGCTGACATTTGTGCAAACTCAAATGACCAGCACTGAGCGCTACCCAGGCCGCGGCCCATCATCACAGTGCACTGCTGACCAGGTGAAGCAACTTAAACTGTGACAAAGTGCCACAGATGAATAAGACGAAAACCGAAACAGCGACTAACACTCAAAATGAATGTGGACTGGAGTAATGATGAGGCCACTGCCCCGTAAAAAAAAAAACACACACCTGTCAGAACTAGGCATCTGATGATCTGACAGCCAAAGAGAAGAGCAAGACAGGTAATGATGGAATGCATTGGATGCTTGCAGACTCTGAGCGATTGCTGTTGTTTGTTGTTGATGTTGTGCATGAAGTCGAACTCTACTCTACTAGTTAATCTACAAAGTGACTCAAGTCAAGTCAGTGACAGTCAATGTTTCCCTTCTTGTTGTTTAATAACCAAATTGTACTCCTACTACTGCAGATGCAGGCCAATATCTGTTGCAATTTTTTAATATGGAATATGGACTTAATCGGAGTCACTACAGACTGAGTTGGAGTTGGACAACACGTACCACACCATGATGATGACCATACTATCTTTGCAGTCAGTCAGTTGGATCGGAGATGATTGAAGGAATAACTGCGTTTCACGAAGTGGCATAAGGTAAACATAAACACAACAATTCAACAAGAAAATAAACACAGCAGACCTACATGTCCATGTAGTGGTGGAGTCGAGTCAAGTCATGACTGACAGCGGCGCATAGATTTTGTCACTTAATTTTGAAAATGCTAAGTTGCTGTGTATATATGCCTTGTTTTGTCTGGCTCTGTCAATAATTAAGGTAAATGGAGGTTGGGTCACGGACGGGCTGGTGCTGTGGTGGGCCTGTTCTGTCCTGTTGTTGTTGTAGCTTAATGCTGTAAACAGAATATACACGATATATCCAAGCCGCCTCAGTCTGAAAGTGTTCTCTCTTCTCTTCTTGGACTCCACCGTAATTGATGTTTGTTTTTATTCATTGATTTTTCAATACCCCTTTTGTTTTTCCATCTAGACGTTACAGGCCGGCCTTTACCCTGTGCTATACTGGGAGACACAACTCACATTTACCTTACCAATCCGCAACAGGAAGGCCACCAAGATTGATGTGTGGAGCGTCCATGGAAGATAGGACCAAGAGGAAGGACGAGATTCAACTCCACAATTTGACCAGGATAATAGTAACTTTAGTATCATTCATCATTCATCTTTTAATTAATTGGAATCCTTTTTTCTCTTCAATCATTACGACTGTGTGTTGTGTGTTGTTGTTTGTTTGCTAATTGATCCCTACAACTATTTTTTAATTTTCTTTGCTATCTTTAAAAGTAAGCCCAGTACAACATGGAATTTGGGTCTCACTCTCTGAGGGCATATTACAGGCAAGGCAAATTGCGTAGAATATACTGCTGCCCTGTACTGTCTAATTGTCTAGTAGGAGTTAGTAAGTACTACTCATTAACCATCAAGTTATCTTCATCATCATGCATGCATTTCCTTTTTCTCCCTTTATAGATTTTTGGGATAAGATCATGGTCGTCTGCCAAGATTTCGCTTTGCTTTTGTTGTCCATGCGTACTGTTTTTCTTTCTCCAACCTTTCCCCAAACCCCCCTTCCCATCCATTCATCAAACCCTAACCCTCTTCCCCCGGGCTGTGATTTATATTGTGTGGTGTGATGTGACTACATAAAATGTACACCAATTGATCACACGCTTGCTGGGGCAGATGTGGTGAAAGCAACACTAATTAAATTTCAAGGCAGGGCGAGGAGCTTCTTCTGCTTGCCCACCCATGCTCAGTCTATGTGCAAGCCGTCACCGGCTAATAGTACATCATAATTAATTGCCAGCATTGATTGGAATCATCATCAAACTCCTACCACACAGCAGTAAAGGTTACAAATTACGATTGTGTTAAGTTAAGTGACTCACTCGACACAACTACAGTTTGTAACTTCTTGTACTAGGCTGTCCCACTCCCCGCCACCATTATGTTTTATTTGACTTTAGCAGTTGCAAATGCAATATTGTTTGTTTGCCAGTCTTCTTCTGTACTGTATTTTACTTCGTTCTACTACTCCTCCCACAGTCGCTTTCAGGCAAGTGACTGTCTCTTTTTATTTTTTTAGCAAATGCTGCTGCCAGTGTCTACTCTACTACTACCACCACAACCATGGCATCTTCTCCATTCTCTTGGGAAACCATGCAGCCATCACTGTGCCGAACGTAATCATCATCAATCACAGGTAAGATAAGTTTGGTGGGAGGTATAATGGACTAGGAGGAGAGACTGACAGTACTAGTAGGACAAATAACTCAGTGAGGGGTACCGCATCTATCTGTTTGTGTTACATCATCGGCAGATTATTTAAATCAAACACTGGCTGCGGCCCTGCAGCAGCAAGGAAACCATGTCACGTTAATTCGTAAAACAGTAACCCCCCACAAAACATTAACATTGTATGTTTAAGTATAAATATAATTTATTACCCTAACAAAAATAAACTATCCCACACCTGACCCACCCCTCTCCCTAACCCCAACCAATGTCCAAAACGAAAAAAAGTCCAAAGAATGTCCAGAAACCCCAACGCCCAATTCCCACCCACCAACAAAAGGAATAAAAAAGGGGCAATGCAACAGGGTCCTATTAGATTCGGTGGGCTTTAAGGTGTTTGTCCACCAGAATTTTTACACGCTCCTCTAGTTGATTCTCTAGCCGTGCCACCCGGAGGAGAATCTTGCGTCGAAATGCCCTGCAGTGGCATCCAGGGTGGGGGACAGCAGTGCTGGCTGCAAGAGAATTGCGGCGGCGGGCGGCTGCCAGACCGCGGCGCCGTACCACTGGAGGTCTGGCCTGGCTGGGGCCCGGGGCATCGGACGAGGCTGCAGCTGCTGCCGCCTCCTCCTCCTCCGCCTGAGCCACCAGCCGCCGGTACTCCTCACAGATGGCCTCCAGTTTCCGGCACCGGGCCCTGGCTGCCAACTCCTTCTGGGATGGTTTTTCTTGGGAAGGAGTATCTATATCAAGAAAGAAAAAGAATATTGTTGTAACCAGTACTCTTAGCAAAACAGGAACACAAAATTAATTCAACACATAATGGCACAGTAGCACTAGCAAGAAGCACAGTACATAACATTTCTGGTAATAATCTATCTATCCTCCCACTTCCTCGGCCTGTAACATTTGTGGGAGTTTCAGGCATTATACTAGCACTATGGACTCCAGTACACAGTACCAGTCTTCTTCTTATCTCTACTAGTTTAGCGAAATGACATAACCTGGTTGTAGTAGCCGGCATGCCAGCTCTGTCAACTATGCTTGTACCCAAGACAAACATACGAGTCTGACTCATGACACGGACTCACGTTAGTTTGATTTACTACTGTCTGCAGGTGGGGAAGCTCGTATTTTTCTATTACGGGTGGCACTGGCCATACTCTCTCTGTTACATGAAGGGCAATTGGTCAATTTCACTTTGACAGTGCCCTGGCTACTACAAAAGGCAGATTATATATCTGATCCAATGATCATTGCTTTTATATGGGACGACGACATAAGGTCAGTAGCGGTCGGTGGTGGGACTCGGGGAGTGCTGCCGGGCGGTGACGTGAGCAGGGTGGGGGTAGTAAACTATGGATTACGGCCAATTACAGGTAAGTAAACATATAAATAAATAAAACTAATTTTGTTGCGCCCACTGCATCGCTTTTGGCGGTGCAGTGCGCACAATTAAATTTGCTTTATTTATTTTTATGTTTACAGTAAAGTTACCTGTATTTGGGCGCGTAATACATTGTTTACTGCTACCCCCACCCTGCCCTCCCCACATCGGCTTTGCTACTGTGGCGCGGTTTCTTTTACATTCCCTTAAAACTAAAACTGTGCATCCCGTGACAGTCTCCACCTATGCTGTCTTGATGAATACATACAGGCATCCATCCATTCTAAGTAAATGTCAATCATTCTTCTTAATCTCTCCACAAACCTTACTTTGTTTCACCAACAACAACCCATGCGTCCACTCACTCCGTTGCTTGCCTTGGCTTAGAGTTTCACCCAAACACCGCTGATGATTCTTGCTATCCACAGTATCCACCCATACTGTGTCGCCCACCCAGGCAGGCATCCATTCTTCTTTCACCTTCCACCCATCCTTCAACAACACATGCATCTGATTCCTATCAGCCACCTATCCATGCTTCCAACGTATCCTTCTCTGCCAGTCATCATATTAAATCTCGCCCGTCCTTCCTCCTTCCACCCTTCTTTCCCTTTTTGTTCAACACATCCATCAAGGTCATCTGATCTGACTTTTAGTCTCCTCCATAAAACTTTCACAGCTGAGTTGGAGTCAGATAGAAGAGGCCATTGGTTAATCAAGTCACGCTGGTAATGCTATTGCTACTGCATTGCTAATGCTAAGTAAAGGGTGTCTTCTCTTCTTCAACCGTTGTATAATGTTCACTACAACTTCATACCTAATAAGTCTCAACAACACAGTACAGTGAGTGAAGTCAACACCCTTCCAGCTAGTGCAATGTCAATAAGTAATGAATATAACTTACCACCGCCCGCCACTGCTGCTGGCTCACCCCTGTAGCTCCTGCAGGTGCCGCATCTCCTGCCCCCTCCGGAATGGTGGAATCGCCGCTGGCCCCGCCGGCACTGGTGGTCGCTACTACGCCTAGATAAAAACATGACACATTTTTAGATGCCTGTGTACACCTCCCCCTATTTATTCTTTTTCACTAGCAAGATTGAAAAAAAAAGTAAATACATACATATTATACATCACATTCACTAGTCAAAATCGGGTACTAGAGTCAGTAGACACTAGTAGTGTTATGGTCCCTAGGGTCATTATTTATTATACTATACTCTACTCTTTGCAAAGTTAGCCTGAGCCATGCAACCATTTTTCGCTTCATGTCTTTTGCGCATGTTACCTCGCAGCTTGTTGTGCAGTAAGTAACAGTAAGACGCCTTTTTGAGCCCACATGAGCACATACAGCTACTGTCTGAGCGTTGCGTACAAGAGGTCGAAAAACAAGCCATTTTGTTATGGAGTTCGGTTAGTCCGTATTGCTTAGCCATAAGTAACATGTTACACTTTTTTGGCAGGACTGAGAAATGCTTGCATTATACTATCTAACGCGCAACATTTTTCTCAGGCAGAAGATTTCCTTCTACGAACCAGAGATTTGCAGAGCTTATGAATGATGCATGAGATGTAACCAGTAATTCTACGTTCTACGGTGAGGAGTCTCCCAGAATTCGCACTGATCTTTTGTCTTCTATCATCATGCACTTGTTGTAACAATGTTTATTGTTTTAATCTTATGCATTTTGCTGTTGGAGCTGGCTGGAGTACACTGAATTTTATAGAACAACATACAGAGCTTGTTAGTTGAAAATAAACCTTTTGAACTTACACATAGACTCTGTGGTATTTGGTGTGGTGGTGGTGGTGGACTTACATGAGTGAGTGAGCGAAAGGGTGTTATGTTCTGGGTTGTGTAATCATAATCATTGGGTATCTTCGGGTGGGGGTTCGGGGACCTAATGAGACACTATAGCTAGTCGTTCAGGGGATTGTGGGTTCACTTCTGACTGAGGTGTGAGGAACGTCCAAGTTCCTCACCAACATCCTATTTCCTTGTGCATAGTTCTGCATGGGGCTGTGCAGAATCCACACATCAGTAGTAGTATGTACTATATCCTATCAAAAATAGTCAAATATCTGGTTGGGCATTTTGTTTGTGGTAATTGTCAAAGCCTCAAGATTAAGAAGCCTAGAAGAGGACAACCGAAAGGACTGGACTCAGTGGCTAGAGCTATTGGTCAATCTGAGTTCTATTCAAAACCGTACAATAAAGAGTGGCAATGCAAAGTGGGCAAGCTTAGCGACAGACTAATAGTAGTAGTACAGACATTCATAGCAGAGGCAGTTAGAACTTAGAGGCAGGGATAACCAGAATTTAGAAACAGATAGTCAAGTCAAGATCAAAGAATCTTTTGTAAAAAATAGAATTAGGGAGTGGAACCAGAATTAATAGTTCTGAAAAAATAAGGTGCAGTAAAAGTTAGGGCAATATAATTGTTAATATTAACCACTGGAGGACTTACTGGGACCAGCAGCAGGGCCCTCGGTAGAGGAGCGGTCCTCTGGTGGTTGTCCCGCCGACTCGGACCCCGTCTTCTTGCCCCTGGGTGCTGCAGATCAGTGATCATGTAAGATATAATAAAGAAAGACACAAACATTAATGATTGCTGTGAAACAAATAAATTATCTAAAAACGCTCAAACGTTTTAGGAAACAAAAATTGCAATAAAATTGACCTATCTAATCCGATCGACTACTGGCTTGCGGGATTCACGGACAGTCTACTTATTTGGGAACACTAATTCAGTGTTCCATTCTGATTGATTCAAATAAAATCCAGAACACTAACTAAGCCTAAGTACCACCTGACCTAGCCCACCTATTCCAGGCGGGCCAATTGTTCATTAAGTCTGCATTTCCATTTTTTTTAGCCATCAAAAATGCATAAATGAGAAGGAGGACACATGCAGAAAGTGCATAATGCATACACCAAATTGTTGGTTGGTTGCGTCTGATGTTCTGCAGCTGACTGACACTGCTAAGCTTACCAGTACCACTCACTAAACAAACTACAAAAGGTTCTACTAAGGACTGGGGTAAGCAGCACTCAGTGACAGAGGATGTGTCACGCAGACCGCTCAAAAATGATCAACTAATAGTAACTAAACCTAGTATCAATCCATCCACCACTATTTGACAGGAGGACAAAGGAAGGACTACAGTCTCTCTAGCAATAGCATTACCTAACTGAAGTTCTCTAAAGTAAACTCTTACATAATAATAAGGACAAGCGAGCGCAAAGTTGCAAACAAGTAAGAGTAGCGCCCAGCACCTGTGTCCTACAATCACAGAAGATTTTGAAACGTAATTTACCTGCAATGTAAGCAGCAGTATTCTTGTTATTTGTAAAAATTTTATACACAAATCACAATACTTATACTACTATATATATTAGCTACTCACCAAGCCCCACGACCTCGACACCTAGCAGGTCCAACAGGTCCTGCTCCCGGTCGAGGATGTCTGACCACCGGTGGGCCAGCTGGTTATGGGTGCGCCGGACCCCTGAGCAGCGAAACACTGCCCGGCGCACCTTCGCCCACCGGCGGTGACGCTCCTGGGTCGGGTACCCGGAGCCTGGCCTGCCGCCTGCTGCCAAGGTCAAGGGGAGGTGGCGCTGAACAAAAAAAACAAGGGCGGCCACCTCCGCCTCACTAAAAAGCTGGCGGGCTTGCACCCCTGCAGGGCGCAGTCTGCCGCAAGGCAGGCGGCTCTTGGGCGCACGCGCCTTGCCCTTCGAGCCGCTGCTGCTACCCTTCGCCATGGTTCTGGGGTGGGAGGAGGCGGAAAAGAAAAGTTAGAAGGGAAAAATAAAGTTAGGGGAAGAAGTAGGAGCTTAAAGAAGAAAGTTATATAAAACAGTCGAAAAGTAAAAAAAACAGTAAAAAGTAGAAAAAAATGCAAAATATAGACTTAGGCAGAGAGAGAGATAGATAAGAAATAAAGAAAAATTGAAAAACAGTGTAAAAAACTAAGGATTGCAAAGATTGAGGGAGGATAGAAAAGCAGGCCCAGAACCATAGCACAGAGTGGAAAAACAAGATGGCCGCGCCCATCGCGAACGCGTGGGTAAGTTCGCGCAATATTTCTCCCCGAGCACGCAAAAAACGTCGCGAACACGTACAACGCGTTCCCGAACATGGAATGCGCATCGCGAGCACGCTATACGCGACCCGGAACAGGAAATAAGGGATCGCGTACGGGCGGGACAAGTGAAAAACAAAATGGCCGTGCCCATAGGCGACCGCATGGGTAAGTTCGCGCCCCCGAGCACGCAAACAGCGTCCCGAACACGCACAACGCGTTCCAGAGCAAAAAAAACGCATCGCGAACGGGCGCGACAAGCAGCTACGTACGCTCGCATAGCTACGCGTAGCTCGCGTAGCGCTCCGACGTCTTCGCGTAGATTCGCGTAGCGCGACTACGCGAACTACGCCCAGGGTTAGTATCCGAGTGATGGCTCCAGTGAGGTCAGCCAAGGATTGTTGTAGGGCATGGAGCGGACTGTGGGTGTCCGTTAGGGACTGTAAGTGGTCAATGATGGGACTGAGACACCCACGTATGGCATCTAGTTTGGCTGCCATGAGGTCGAAACCCACCCGCACCTGTTCAGCCAGCCCCTTTGGCAGTCTGACACACGGCGTTGGTATGCCATGTGTTCTTCGGTGAGGTGCTGTGAGCCAGCCGTGGTGGTGGGTGCTTCCTGCTGTGTGGTCTGTGCAGGGGGTGGTATCACCTCGATGCAGCTGGGCTGCCCTGCTCCTGGAGGTGGGGTGCGGAGGCTGTCCACGAGCCGTTGGAGGGTGTCGGGGCAGATGGCCAGGGGTTCCTCCTCCTCATCACTGAAGAGATGTCTGGTCTGCTCTGCAGGAGGTGTTGATTGTCCCTCTGCAATGTGAAGGGGAGATGCAGGTTAACAGTGTGTTCCATGTATGTGCACGCATTGTACATGTTTACATACTGACTGCATGACAATGTACATTGTGTCTGTTTTGGAGGAGCTGGGTATTGGATGGGGGACAGTGGACATTCCGACTACATGACGGATGTGAGGTTGTACCCGTACATTATCATCTGACAGTTTCCTGCTATGCCTGATGTGATTGGCCAGTATCTATGCACATGCGGCACCAGTTGTGTCCTCTGTTCTGTGGTGTACGTGTGGCACTTTCTACCACATTGTGGTCAATGTTGATGTGCTGTGATTGCTATGTGTGTGTGCTGCATTGTGGGAGAGTCGCCCCTGCAGCTCTGATTTGGCGGCCCCTTATCCCTTTGAGGCGGTGTGCCTTTGACTTGTGTGCTTTTACGGTGCTGAGATGTTGGCGACTTGGGTCATTTGTGCTTCTGTACGGATTTTGTACTCTTGTGCATTGTTTGTCTGCAGATGTGTTGTCGACGTCAGGGGTTGTATGTGCACGTGGATGTGTCAGAGTGTGACCTGCTCCTTTGAGGATGTTATCCACACTGGGCCACCTCAGTGTCGTGTCGTGCACCATGTCATTTATTTTGACTGCAGCCATGCTATTGGTCATGCAGTGTCACTGGTGGACGGGGGCCTACTTGGTGTTTCTATGTGTGCTGCAGTGTGCCAAGGCCATCAGGGACAGGTTCCACAGTCATTGTGGGTGTGCAGTGTGCTATTCTTGATTGTGCATGTGTGCCATTGTGCCCGTCTCCCCCCGTCCCCCCAGTCCCTGGTGGTTACTCACCCTGTTGCTGTTGGGTCAGGTCATGTCGAGCAGTGTCCGGACCCCCTACTCCTTGCACCGTCTCCGCACTGATGACTGTGGCCACCATTTCCTCCAGCTCATCCAGCTCCTTCTGTGGCGCAGGACTCCCACCTCCAGTGGCCGTTGCTGCCTTCCGGTTGGCAGCGAGTTTCTGCTTGGTTTGGCTTTTGACGTCATGCCAGCGCCTCTTGACCTCCTCCATTGACCTCCTCGACACTCCGACTGCATTCACGGTGTTCACGATGGACTGCCATATTTCCGTTTGTGTTGCCGATGACACAGTGGAGGTGACGGACAGTTGTTGGTAGTGTTCGGTCACCTCCGTGACGATGATCCGGTTTTCCTGCGGACTGAACGCCGTCTTCCTCTTTACTTTGCCCTTCTCCGGCCCCGGGGTTCCTGGCTGGTCATCTGTGGGGCTTGTGGGGTTCGCGTTGTCCTCTGCACTCGGTCCGGGTGCGTCCATGGTGCTACGCAGTTGCATTTTCTTATCTTTTTTTTTTCTGCTTTTATAGTGCATTCTCACGCATGGCGCGTGGGAATCACAGGCCTGTCGCTGGTTTTCGCTGATTTTTGTATCGCCATTGGGGTCATCGCTACTTTTTTCGCGTTCGTGTTTCGCATTTTTTGGGCTTCGCGTTGATTTTAACGCAGGCTTTTGTCGCTTTATCGTGAGACTATCGCATGTTACCGCCGTGTTGGGAATACCACGTTGACACAGTGTTATTTTCCCACGATAATCTGCGATGTGAGAAGTTGCGTTAAGCTAATTTTGCCATAATTATCACACGTTCTTGAGAATATCCCCCATAGTTTGTGTGTGCTGCATTGGTTGTTTGCTGCATACTCATGTTACAGTGAAAAGTAGTCTCGGCCCCTGCACGTGGGGGTTTGTTTCCATGAACATGCGGCCAGCACAGCAGCAGTTACCTGTATACACCGAAGGCTGATGATTTTGTGACTTTTTGGAATCAATCTTATACTCTTTTTATTGGCAGATTGCTGCTTGGTAACAGTGATTACATGGGATCTTGTTTGGTGCTAGCCACTGGACCGATTCACTGTAACCTGTCAGATCAACTGCTTGAGCGTGACAGTGACCTGCACACTATTTGTAAGCGTTCTTCATCTATTTACTTCCAAAAGTACATATTATGCGGCAATACAGGACCAGATTATTAAGAAAGACAAAGGCCAGTAATTTTGCGATTATGTGGTACAGTGCGGCATTATCTAGTATTTAGATATTTCAGTTTGCTAGAAAAGGAATCCTAAAGCTATAGAAAGTAAACAAATTTGAAAAAACGTTACTTCTGTTTGTTTAGGTGCCATTGAGGTAGATTGCCAATCTCCCTTTTCCGTGAGGTCCACCTCCTACGAAGCCCTCAGTAAACCAAGGACTACAATTGAACTGTTTAAACCTACGGGAGCTAATAATAGTGCTTAGGAACACAGAAATGTGGTGTGAAGAGCTATATAAAATTGCACCGTTATTAATTCTAGTCTTTTATATCCATACCCACCTACCCACATTCGAGGGTATACAGATTTCGTTTTTCGCCCTCTTCCTAAGATTTCTGCCACTGAACCGCTCGTCGCCATGCTAGTTTGTAGTATCCTCAGGTCATGTCATTCTGTTCCCTGTACCTAGCTGCTCAGCCAGTGTGAGTGTTCCGCGTAGAATGTTAGTGTGAGTGGAATGCTTGGGTGCTTGTGTGGGTGTGAGACAGTTGGGAAGATGGGCTGAGCAGCTAGGAGGCTGCTCCTGGTGGGGCCTGTTCTAACTTATTGTAACTACTTCTAAGAACTGAATAAACTACATCAACTACAACTCGGCTACGTCTACTTTGTCTGCTATACACGTGGGCCAGACCACTACATATTTATGGCGACGATCTGGAGCTAAGAACCTATCGCGTTTACAGATGAAGAGCAACAAGTTTAAAGAAACTCAAGGTAAAGAAACCAG